>JAVIAB010000108.1:68251778-68419278 GCA_032433765.1 Megaustenia siamemsis
GTTGTCTATCTTGACTACAATGTTGTCTATCTTGACTACAATGTTGTCTATCTTGACTACAATGTTGTCTATCTTAGCAGCAATGTTGTCTATCTTGGCAGCAATGTTGTCTATCTTGGCAGCAATGTTGTCTATCATGGCAGCAATGTTGTCTATGTTGGCTGCAATATTGTCTATCATGACAGCATTGTTGTCTATCATGACAGCAATGTTGTCTATCATGACAGCAATGTTGTCTATCATGACAGCAATGTTGTCTATTTTGATTGCATTGTTGTCTATCGTGACTGCAATGTTGTATATCTTGAATGCAATGTTGTCTATCTTGACTGCAATGTTGTCTATCTTGACTGCAATGTTGTCTATCATGGCAGCAATGTTGTCTATCATTTCAGCAATGTTGTCTATCATGGCAGCAATGTTGTCTATCATGGCAGCAATGTTGTCTATCATGGCAGCAATGTTGTCTATCATGGCAGCAGTGTTGTCTATCTTGACTATAATGTTGTCTATCATGTCAGCAATGTTGTCTATCATGGCAGCAGTGTTGTCCTACTTGACTACAATGTTGTCTATAATGGCAGCAATGTTGTCTATAATGGCAGCAATGTTGTCTATCATGGCAGCAATGTTGTCTATCTTGACTACAATGTTGTCTATCTTGACTACAATGTTGTCTATCATGGCAGCAATGTGTCTATCATCGCAGCAGTGTTGTCTTTCTTGACTACAATGTTGTCTATCCTGGCAGCAATGTTGTCTATCATGGCAGCAATGTTGTCTATCATGGCAGCAATGTTGTCTATCATGGCAGCAATGTTGTCTATCATGGCAGCAGTGTTGTCTATCTTGACTACAATGTTGTCTATCATGGCAGCAATGTTGTCTATCATGGCAGCAATGTTGTCTATCATGGCAGCAATGTTCTCTATCATGGCAGCAATGTTCTATATCATGGCAGCAGTGTTGTCTGTCTTGATTACAATGTTGTCTATCATGACAGCAATGTTCTCTATCATGGCAGCAATGTTCTCGTCATGGCAACAACGTTGGCTATCATGACTACAATGTTGTATATCATGACTACAATGTTGTCTATCATGACTACAATGTTGTCTATCTTAACTACAATGTTGTCTACCTTTACTACATTGTTGTCTATCTTGACTGCAATGTTGTCTATTATGACTGCAATGTTGTCTCTATTGACTACAATGTTGTCTATCTTCACTACAATGTTGTCTATATTGACTACAATGTTGTCTATATTGACTCCAATGTTGTCTATCTTAACTAGAATGTTGTCTATCTTGACTACAATATTGTCTATCTTGACTACAATGTTGTCTATCTTGACTACAATGTTGTCTATCATGACTACAATCTTGTATATCATGAATACAATGTTGTCTACCTTTACTACAATGTTGTCTACCTTTACTACAATGTTGTCTACCTTTACTACAATGTTGTCTATCTTGACTGCAATGTTGTCTATCTTGACTACAATGTTGTCTATCTTAACTGCAATGTTGTCTATCTTGACTACAATGTTGTCTATCTTGACTACAATGTTGTCTATCTTGACTACAATGTTGTCTATCTTAGCAGCAATGTTGTCTATCTTGGCAGCAATGTTGTCTATCTTGGCAGCAATGTTGTCTATCATGGCAGCAATGTTGTCTATGTTGGCTGCAATATTGTCTATCATGACAGCATTGTTGTCTATCATGACAGCAATGTTGTCTATCATGACAGCAATGTTGTCTATCATGACAGCAATGTTGTCTATTTTGATTGCATTGTTGTCTATCGTGACTGCAATGTTGTATATCTTGAATGCAATGTTGTCTATCTTGACTGCAATGTTGTCTATCTTGACTGCAATGTTGTCTATCATGGCAGCAATGTTGTCTATCATTTCAGCAATATTGTCTATCATGGCAGCAATGTTGTCTATCATGGCAGCAATGTTGTCTATCATGGCAGCAGTGTTGTCTATCATGGCAGCAGTGTTGTCTATCTTGACTATAATGTTGTCTATCATGTCAGCAATGTGGTCTATCATGGCAGCAGTGTTGTCCTACTTGACTACAATGTTGTCTATAATGGCAGCAATGTTGTCTATAATGGCAGCAATGTTGTCTATCATGGCAGCAGTGTTGTCTATCTTGACTACAATGTTGTCTATCTTGACTACAATGTTGTCTATCATGGCAGCAATGTGGTCTATCATCGCAGCAGTGTTGTCTTTCTTGACTACAATGTTGTCTATCCTGGCAGCAATGTTGTCTATCATGGCAGCAATGTTGTCTATCATGGCAGCAATGTTGTCTATCTTGGCAGCAATGTTGTCTATCATGGCAGCAATGTTGTCTATCATGGCAGCAATGTGGTCTATCATGGTAGCAGTGTTGTCTATCTTGACTGCAATGTTGTCTATCATGGCAGCAATGTTGTCTATCATGGCAGCAGTGTTGTCTATCTTGACTACAATGTTGTCTATCATGGCAGCAATGTTGTCTATCATGGCAGCAATGTTGTCTATCATGGCAGCAATGTTCTCTATCATGGCAGCAATGTTCTCTATCATGGCAGCAGTGTTGTCTATCTTGATTACAATGTTGTCTATCATGGCAGCAATGTTCTCTATCATGGCAGCAATGTTCTCTGTCATGGCAACTACGTTGGCTATGATATCGTGACTGCAATGTTGTCTATCATGACAGCAATGTTGTCTATCATGACAGCAATGTTGTCTATTTTGACTGCAATGTTGTCTATCGTGACTGCAATGTTGTCTATCTTGAATGCAATGTTGTCTATCTTGAATGCAATGTTGTCTATCTTGACTGCAATGTTGTCTATCATGGCAGCAATGTTGTCTATCATGGCAGCAATGTTGTCTATCATGGCAGCAATGTTGTCTATCATGGCAGCAGTGTTGTCTATCATGGCAGCAGTGTTGTCTATCATGGAAGCAGTGTTGTCTATCATGGCAGCAATGTTGTCTATCATTTCAGCAATGTTCTCTATCATGGCAGCAATGTTGTCTATCATGGCAGCAGTGTTGTCTATCTTGACTATAATGTTGTCTATCATGGCAGCAATGTGGTCTATCATGGCAGCAGTGTTGTCTATCTTGACTACAATGTTGTGTATCATGGCAGCAATGTTGTCTATCATGGCAGCAATGTTGTCTATCATGGCAGCAATGTTGTCTATCATGGCAGCAATGTTGTCTATCATGGCAGCAATGTGATCTATCATGGCAGCAGTGTTGTCTATCTTGACTACAATGTTGTCTATCATGGCAGCAATGTTGTCTATCATGGCAGCAGTCTTGTCTATCCTGACTACAATGTTGTCTATCATGGCAGCAATGTTGTCTATCATGGCAGCAATGTTCTATATCATGGCAGCAATGTTCTCTATCATGGCAGCAGTGTTGTCTATTTTAACTACAATGTTCTCTATCATGGCAGCAATGTTCTCTATCATGGCAGCAATGTTCTCTGTCATGGCAGCAATGTTCTCTGTCATGGCAACTACGTTGTATATCATGAGTACAATGTTGTCTATCATGACTACAATGTTGTCTATCTTAACTACAATGTTGTCTACCTTTACTACAATGTTGTCTATCTTGACTGCAATGTTGTCTATTTTGACTGCAATGTTGTCTATCTTGACTACAATGTTGTCTATCTTCACAACAATGTTGTCTATCTTGACTACAATGTTGTCTATATTGACTCCAATGTTGTCTATCTAAACTACAATGTTGTCTATCTTTACTACAATGTTGTCTATCTTGACTACAATGTTGTCTATCTTGACTACAATGTTGTCTATCTTAACTACAATGTTGTCTATCTTAACTATAATGTTGTCTATCTTGACTACAATGTTGTCTATCTTGACTACAATGTTGTCTATCTTAACTACAATGTTGTCTATCATGACTGCAATGTTGTCTATCGTGACTGCAATGTTGTCTATCTTGACTGCAATGTTGTCTATCTTGACTGCAATGTTGTCTATCTTAGCAGCAATGTTGTCTATCATGGCAGCAAAGTTGACTATCATGACAGCAATGTTGACTATCATGACAGCAATGTTGTCTATCATGGCAGCAATGTTGTCTATCATGGCAGCAATGTTGTCTATCATGGCAGCAATGTTGTCTATCATGACAGCAATGTGGTCTATCATGGCAGCAGTGTTGTCTATCTTGACTACAATGTGGTCTATCATGGCAGCAGTGTTGTCTAACTTGACTACAATGTTGTCTATAATGGCAGCAATGTTGTCTATAATGGCAGCAGTGTTGTCTATCTTGACTACAATGTTGTCTATCTTGTCTACAATGTTGTCTATCATGGCAGCAATGTGGTCTATCATCGCAGCAGTGTTGTCTATCATCGCAGCAGTGTTGTCTATCATGGCAGCAATGTTGTCTATCATGGCAGCAATGTTGTCTATCATGGCAGCAATGTTGTCTATCATGGCAGCAATGTTGTCTTTCATGGCACCAATGTTGTCTATCATGGCAGCAGTGTGGTCTATCATGGCAGCAGTGTTGTCTATCTTGACTGCAATGTTGTCTATCATGGCAGCAGTGTTGTCTATCATGGCAGCAGTGTTGTCTATCTTGACTACAATGTTGTCTATCATGGCAGCAATGTTGTCTATCATGGCAGCAATGTTGTCTATCATGGCAGCAATGTTCTCTATCATGGCAGGAATGTTGTCTATGTTGGCTGCAATATTGTCTATCATGACAGCATTGTTGTCTATCATTACAGCAATGTTGTCTATCATGACAGCAATGTTGTCTATCATGACAGCAATGTTCTCTATTTTGACTGCAATGTTGTCTATCTTGACTGCAATGTTGTCTATCATGGCAGCAATGTTGTCTATCATTTCAGCAATATTGTCTATCATGGCAGCAATGTTGTCTATCATGGCAGCAATGTTGTCTATCATGGCAGCAATGTTGTCTATCATGGCAGCAATGTTGTCTATCTTGACTATAATGTTGTCTATCATGTCAGCAATGTGGTCTATCATGGCAGCAGTGTTGTCCTACTTGACAACAATGTTGTCTATCATGGCAGCAATGTTGTCTATCATGGCAGCAATGTTGTCTATCATGGCAGCAATGTTGTCTATCATGGCAGCAATGTTGTCTATCATGGCAGCAATGTTGTCTATCATGGCAGCAATGTGGTCTATCATGGCAGCAGTGTTGTCTATCTTGACTGCAATGTTGTCTATCATGGCAGCAATGTTGTCTATCATGGCAGCAGTGTTGTCTATCTTGACTACAATGTTGTCTATCATGGCAGCAATGTTGTCTATCATGGCAGCAATGTTGTCTATCATGGCAGCAATGTTCTCTATCATGGCAGCAATGTTCTCTATCATGGCAGCAGTGTTGTCTATCTTGATTACAATGTTGTCTATCATGGCAGCAATGTTCTCTATCATGGCAGCAATGTTCTCTGTCATGGCAACTACGTTGGCTATCATGACTACATTGTTGTCTATCTTAACTACAATGTTCTCTACCTTTACTACAATGTTGTCTACCTTTACTACAATGTTGTCTACCTTTACTACAATGTTATCTATCTTGACTGCAATGTTGTCTATCTTGACTACAATGTTGTCTATCTTGACTACATTGTTGTCTATCTTGACTGCAATGTTGTCTATCTTGACTACAATGTTGTCTATCTTGACTACAATGTTGTCTATCTTAGCAGCAATGTTGTCTATCATGTCAGCAATGTTGTCTATCATGGCAGCAATGTTGTCTTTCATGGCAGTAATGTTGTCTATCTTGGCTGCAATGTTGTCTATCATGACAGCAATGTTGTCTATCATGACAGCAATGTTGTCTATCATGACAGCAATGTTGTCTATTTTGACTGCAATGTTGTCTATCGTGACTGCAATGTTGTCTATCATGACAGCAATGTTGTCTATCATGACAGCAATGTTGTCTATTTTGACTGCAATGTTGTCTATCGTGACTGCAATGTTGTCTATCATGGCAGCAATGTTGTCTATCATGGCAGCAATGTTGTCTATCATGGCAGCAGTGTTGTCTATCATGGAGGCAGTGTTGTCTATCATGGCAGCAGTGTTGTCTATCATTTCAGCAATGTTCTCTATCATGGCAGCAATGTTGTCTATCATGGCAGCAATGTTGTCTATCATGGCAGCAGTGTTGTCTATCTTGACTATAATGTTGTCTATCATGGCAGCAATGTGGTCTATCATGGCAGCAGTGTTGTCTATCTTGACTACAATGTTGTGTATCATGGCAGCAATGTTTTCTATCATGGCAGCAATGTTGTCTATCATGGCAGCAATGTGGTCTATCATGGCAGCAATGTTGTCTATCATGGCAGCAATGTCTATCATGGCAGCAATGTTGTCTATCATGGCAGCAGTCTTGTCTATCCTGACTACAATGTTGTCTATCTTGACTACAATGTTGTCTATCATGGCAGCAATGTGGTCTGTCATGGCAGCAGTGTTGTCTTTCTTGACTACAATGTTGTGTATCATGGCAGCAATGTTCTCTATCATGGCAGCAATGTTCTCTGTCATGGCAACTACGTTGGCTATCATGACTACATTGTTGTCTATCTTAACTACAATGTTGTCTACCTTTACTACAATGTTGTCTACCTTTACTACAATGTTGTCTACCTTTACTACAATGTTATCTATCTTGACTGCAATGTTGTCTATCTTGACTACAATGTTGTCTATCTTGACTACATTGTTGTCTATCTTGACTGCAATGTTGTCTATCTTGACTACAATGTTGTCTATCTTGACTACAATGTTGTCTATCTTAGCAGCAATGTTGTCTATCATGTCAGCAATGTTGTCTATCATGGCAGCAATGTTGTCTATCATGGCAGTAATGTTGTCTATCTTGGCTGCAATGTTGTCTATCATGACAGCAATGTTGTAAATCATGACAGCAATGTTGTCTATCATGACAGCAATGTTGTCTATTTTGACTGCAATGTTATCGTGACTGCAATGTTGTCTATCATGACAGCAATGTTGTCTATCATGACAGCAATGTTGTCTATTTTGACTGCAATGTTGTCTATCGTGACTGCAATGTTGTCTATCATGGCAGCAATGTTGTCTATCATGGCAGCAATGTTGTCTATCATGGCAGCAGTGTTGTCTATCATGGAAGCAGTGTTGTCTATCATGGCAGCAGTGTTGTCTATCATTTCAGCAATGTTCTCTATCATGGCAGCAATGTTGTCTATCATGGCAGCAATGTTGTCTATCATGGCAGCAATGTTGTCTATCTTGACTATAATGTTGTCTATCATGGCAGCAATGTGGTCTATCATGGCAGCAGTGTTGTCTATCTTGACTACAATGTTGTGTATCATGGCAGCAATGTTTTCTATCATGGCAGCAATGTTGTCTATCATGGCAGCAATGTTGTCTATCATGGCAGCAATGTGGTCTATCATGGCAGCAATGTTGTCTATCATGGCAGCAATGTTGTCTATCATGGCAGCAATGTTGTCTATCATGGCAGCAGTCTTGTCTATCCTGACTACAATGTTGTCTATCTTGACTACAATGTTGTCTATCATGGCAGCAATGTGGTCTATCATCGCAGCAGTGTTGTCTTTCTTGACTACAATGTTGTCTATCATGGCAGCAATGTTGTCTATCATGGCAGCAATGTTGTCTATCATGGCAGCAATGTTGTCTATCATGGCAGCAATGTTGTCTATCATGGCAGCAATGTTGTCTATCATGGCAGCAATGTGGTCTATCATGGCAGCAGTGTTGTCTATCTTGACTGCAATGTTGTCTATCATGGCAGCAATGTTGTCTATCATGGCAGCAGTGTTGTCTATCTTGACTACAATGTTGTCTATCATGGCAGCAATGTTGTCTATCATGGCAGCAATGTTGTCTATCATGGCAGCAATGTTCTCTATCATGGCAGCAATGTTCTCTATCATGGCAGCAGTGTTGTCTATCTTGATTACAATGTTGTCTATCATGGCAGCAATGTTCTCTATCATGGCAGCAATGTTCTCTGTCATGGCAACTACGTTGGCTATCATGACTACATTGTTGTCTATCTTAACTACAATGTTGTCTACCTTTACTACAATGTTGTCTACCTTTACTACAATGTTGTCTACCTTTACTACAATGTTATCTATCTTGACTGCAATGTTGTCTATCTTGACTACAATGTTGTCTATCTTGACTACATTGTTGTCTATCTTGACTGCAATGTTGTCTATCTTGACTACAATGTTGTCTATCTTGACTACAATGTTGTCTATCTTAGCAGCAATGTTGTCTATCATGTCAGCAATGTTGTCTATCATGGCAGCAATGTTGTCTATCATGGCAGTAGTGTTGTCTATCTTGGCTGCAATGTTGTCTATCATGACAGCAATGTTGTCTATCATGACAGCAATGTTGTCTATCATGACAGCAATGTTGTCTATCATGACAGCAATGATGTCTATTTTGACTGCAATGTTGTCTATCGTGACTGCAATGTTGTCTATCATGACAGCAATGTTGTCTATCATGACAGCAATGTTGTCTATTTTGACTGCAATGTTGTCTATCGTGACTGCAATTTTGTCTATCATGGCAGCAATGTTGTCTATCATGGCAGCAATGTTGTCTATCATGGCAGCAGTGTTGTCTATCATGGAAGCAGTGTTGTCTATCATGGCAGCAGTGTTGTCTATCATTTCAGCAATGTTCTCTATCATGGCAGCAATGTTGTCTATCATGGCAGCAATGTTGTCTATCTTGACTATAATGTTGTCTATCATGGCAGCAATGTGGTCTATCATGGCAGCAGTGTTGTCTATCTTGACTACAATGTTGTGTATCATGGCAGCAATGTTGTCTATCATGGCAGCAATGTTGTCTATCATGGCAGCAATGTTGTCTATCATGGCAGCAATGTGGTCTATCATGGCAGCAGTGTTGTCTATCTTGACTACAATGTTGTCTATCATGGCAGCAATGTTGTCTATCATGGCAGCAGTCTTGTCTATCCTGACTACAATGTTGTCTATCATGGCAGCAATGTTGTCTATCATGGCAGCAATGTTGTCTATCATGGCAGCAATGTTCTCTATCATGGCAGCAATGTTCTCTATCATGGCAGCAGTGTTGTCTTTTTTAACTACAATGTTGTCTATCATGGCAGCAATGTTCTCTATCATGGCAGCAATGTTCTCTGTCATGGCAGCAATGTTCTCTGTCATGGCAACAACGTTGTATATCATGAGTACAATGTTGTCTATCATGACTACAATGTTGTCTATCATGACTACAATGTTGTCTATCTTAACTACAATGTTGTCTACCTTTACTACAATGTTGTCTATCTTGACTGCAATGTTGTCTATCTTGACTGCAATGTTGTCTATTTTCACTGCAATGTTGTCTATCTTGACTACAATGTTGTCTATCTTCACAACAATGTTGTCTATCTTGACTACAATGTTGTCTATATTGACTCCAATGTTGTCTATCTTAACTAGAATGTTGTCTATCTTTACTACAATGTTGTCTATCTTGACTACAATGTTGTCTATCTTGACTACAATGTTGTCTATCTTGACTACAATGTTGTCTATCTTAACTACAATGTTGTCTATCTTAACTATAATGTTGTCTATCTTGACTACAATGTTGTCTATCTTGACTACAATGTTGTCTATCTTGACTACAATGTTGTCTATCTTAACTACAATGTTGTCTATCTTAACTACAATGTTGTCTATCATGATTACAATGTTGTCTATCATGATTACAATGTTGTCTATCATGACTACAATGTTGTCTATCATGACTACAATGTTGTCTATCTTAACTACAATGTTGTCTATCTTGACTACAATGTTGTCTATCATGGCAGCAATGTTCTCTTTCATGGCAGCAATGTTCTCTGTCATGGCAACTACGTTGGCTATCATGACTACATTGTTGTCTATCTTAACTACAATGTTGTCTACCTTTACTACAATGTTGTCTACCTTTACTACAATGTTGTCTATCTTGACTGCAATGTTGTCTATTATGACTGCAATGTTGTCTATTATGACTGCAATGTTGACTATATTGACTACAATGTTGTCTGTCTTCACTACAATGTTGTCTATCTTGACTACAATGTTGTCTATATTGACTCCAATGTTGTCTATCTTAACTAGAATGTTGTCTATCTTAACTACAATGTTGTCTATCATGATTACAATGTTGTCTATCATGACTACAATGTTGTCTATCATGACTACAATGTTTTCTATCTTGACTACAATGTTGTCTATCTTGACTACAATGTTGTCTATCATGACTACAATGTTGTCTATCATGACTACTATGTTGTATATCATGACTACAATGTCGTCTACCTTTACTACAATGTTGTCTATCTTTACTACAATGTTGTCTACCTTTACTACAATGTTGTCTATCTTGACTGCAATGTTGTCTATCTTGACTACAATGTTGTCTATCTTGACTACATTGTTGTCTATCTTGACTGCAATGTTGTCTATCTTGACTACAATGTTGTCTATCTTGACTACAATGTTGTCTATCTTAGCAGCAATGTTGTCTATCATGTCAACAATGTTGTCTATCATGGCAGCAATGTTGTCTATCATGGCAGCAATGTTGTCTATCATGGCAGTAATGTTGTCTATCTTGGCTGCAATGTTGTCTATCATGACAGCAATGTTGTCTATCATGACAGCAATGTTGTCTATCATGACAGCAATGTTGTCTATTTTGACTGCAATGTTGTCTATCGTGACTGCAATGTTGTCTATCATGACAGCAATGTTGTCTATCATGACAGCAATGTTGTCTATTTTGACTGCAATGTTGTCTATCGTGACTGCAATGTTGTCTATCATGGCAGCAATGTTGTCTATCATGGCAGCAATGTTGTCTATCATGGCAGCAGTGTTGTCTATCATGGAAGCAGTGTTGTCTATCATGGCAGCAGTGTTGTCTATCATTTCAGCAGTGTTGTCTATCATTTCAGCAATGTTCTCTATCATGGCAGCAATGTTGTCTATCATGGCAGCAATGTTGTCTATCATGGCAGCAGTGTTGTCTATCTTGACTATAATGTTGTCTATCATGGCAGCAATGTGGTCTATCATGGCAGCAGTGTTGTCTATCTTGACTACAATGTTGTGTATCATGGCAGCAATGTTTTCTATCATGGCAGCAATGTTGTCTATCATGGCAGCAATGTTGTCTATCATGGCAGCAATGTGGTCTATCATGGCAGCAATGTTGTCTATCATGGCAGCAATGTTGTCTATCATGGCAGCAATGTTGTCTATCATGGCAGCAGTCTTGTCTATCCTGACTACAATGTTGTCTATCTTGACTACAATGTTGTCTATCATGGCAGCAATGTGGTCTATCATCGCAGCAGTGTTGTCTTTCTTGGCTACAATGTTGTCTATCATGGCAGCAATGTTGTCTATCATGGCAGCAATGTTGTCTATCATGGCAGCAATGTTGTCTATCATGGCAGCAATGTTGTCTATCATGGCAGCAATGTTGTCTATCATGGCAGCAATGTGGTCTATCATGGCAGCAGTGTTGTCTATCTTGACTGCAATGTTGTCTATCATGGCAGCAATGTTGTCTATCATGGCAGCAGTGTTGTCTATCTTGACTACAATGTTGTCTATCATGGCAGCAATGTTGTCTATCATGGCAGCAATGTTGTCTATCATGGCAGCAATGTTCTCTATCATGGCAGCAATGTTCTCTATCATGGCAGCAGTGTTGTCTATCTTGATTACAATGTTGTCTATCATGGCAGCAATGTTCTCTATCATGGCAGCAATGTTCTCTGTCATGGCAACTACGTTGGCTATCATGACTACATTGTTGTCTATCTTAACTACAATGTTGTCTACCTTTACTACAATGTTGTCTACCTTTACTACAATGTTGTCTACCTTTACTACAATGTTATCTATCTTGACTGCAATGTTGTCTATCTTGACTACAATGTTGTCTATCTTGACTACATTGTTGTCTATCTTGACTGCAATGTTGTCTATCTTGACTACAATGTTGTCTATCTTGACTACAATGTTGTCTATCTTAGCAGCAATGTTGTCTATCATGTCAGCAATGTTGTCTATCATGGCAGCAATGTTGTCTATCATGGCAGTAATGTTGTCTATCTTGGCTGCAATGTTGTCTATCATGACAGCAATGTTGTCTATCATGACAGCAATGTTGTCTATCATGACAGCAATGTTGTCTATCATGACAGCAATGTTGTCTATTTTGACTGCAATGTTGTCTATCGTGACTGCAATGTTGTCTATCATGACAGCAATGTTGTCTATCATGACAGCAATGTTGTCTATTTTGACTGCAATGTTGTCTATCGTGACTGCAATGTTGTCTATCATGGTAGCAATGTTGTCTATCATGGCAGCAATGTTGTCTATCATGGCAGCAGTGTTGTCTATCATGGAAGCAGTGTTGTCTATCATGGCAGCAGTGTTGTCTATCATTTCAGCAATGTTCTCTATCATGGCAGCAATGTTGTCTATCATGGCAGCAATGTTGTCTATCTTGACTATAATGTTGTCTATCATGGCAGCAATGTGGTCTATCATGGCAGCAGTGTTGTCTATCTTGACTACAATGTTGTGTATCATGGCAGCAATGTTGTCTATCATGGCAGCAATGTTGTCTATCATGGCAGCAATGTTGTCTATCATGGCAGCAATGTGGTCTATCATGGCAGCAGTGTTGTCTATCTTGACTACAATGTTGTCTATCATGGCAGCAATGTTGTCTATCATGGCAGCAGTCTTGTCTATCCTGACAGCAATGTTGTCTATCATGGCAGCAATGTTGTCTATCATGGCAGCAATGTTGTCTATCATGGCAGCAATGTTCTCTATCATGGCAGCAGTGTTGTCTTTTTTAACTACAATGTTCTCTATCATGGCAGCAATGTTCTCTATCATGGCAGCAATGTTCTCTGTCATGGCAGCAATGTTCTCTGTCATGGCAACAACGTTGTATATCATGAGTACAATGTTGTCTATCATGACTACAATGTTGTCTATCATGACTACAATGTTGTCTATCTTAACTACAATGTTGTCTACCTTTACTACAATGTTGTCTATCTTGACTGCAATGTTGTCTATCTTGACTGCAATGTTGTCTATTTTGACTGCAATGTTGTCTATCTTGACTACAATGTTGTCTATCTTCACAACAATGTTGTCTATCTTGACTACAATGTTGTCTATATTGACTCCAATGTTGTCTATCTTAACTAGAATGTTGTCTATCTTTACTACAATGTTGTCTATCTTGACTACAATGTTGTCTATCTTGACTACAATGTTGTCTATCTTAACTACAATGTTGTCTATCTTAACTATAATGTTGTCTATCTTGACTACAATGTTGTCTATCTTGACTACAATGTTGTCTATCTTAACTACAATGTTGTCTATCTTAACTACAATGTTGTCTATCTTAATTACAATGTTGTCTATCATGATTACAATGTTGTCTATCATGATTACAATGTTGTCTATCATGACTACAATGTTGTCTATCATGACTACAATGTTGTCTATCTTAACTACAATGTTGTCTATCTTGACTACAATGTTGTCTATCATGGCAGCAATGTTCTCTTTCATGGCAGCAATGTTCTCTGTCATGGCAACTACGTTGGCTATCATGACTACATTGTTGTCTATCTTAACTACAATGTTGTCTACCTTTACTACAATGTTGTCTACCTTTACTACAATGTTGTCTATCTTGACTGCAATGTTGTCTATTATGACTGCAATGTTGTCTATTATGACTGCAATGTTGACTATATTGACTACAATGTTGTCTGTCTTCACTACAATGTTGTCTATCTTGACTACAATGTTGTCTATATTGACTCCAATGTTGTCTATCTTAACTAGAATGTTGTCTATCTTAACTACAATGTTGTCTATCTTGACTACAATGTTGTCTATCTTGACTACAATGTTGTCTGTCTTAACTACAATGTTGTCTGTCTTAACTACAATGTTGTCTATCTTGACTACAATGTTGTCTATCTTAACTACAATGTTGTCTATCTTAACTACAATGTTGTCTATCTTAACTACAATGTTGTCTATCTTAACTACAATGTTGTCTATCATGATTACAATGTTGTCTATCATGACTACAATGTTGTCTATCATGACTACAATGTTTTCTATCTTGACTACAATGTTGTCTATCTTGACTACAATGTTGTCTATCATGACTACAATGTTGTCTATCATGACTACTATGTTGTATATCATGACTACAATGTCGTCTACCTTTACTACAATGTTGTCTACCTTTACTACAATGTTGTCTACCTTTACTACAATGTTGTCTACCTTTACTACAATGTTGTCTATCTTGACTGCAATGTTGTCTATCTTGACTACAATGTTGTCTATCTTGACTACAATGTTGTCTATCTTGACTGCAATGTAGTCGATCTTGACTACAATGTTGTCTATCTCGACTACAATGTTGTCTATCTTAGCAGCAATGTTGTCTATCTTGTCAGCAATGTTGTCTATCATGGCAGCAATGTTGTCTATCATGGCAGTAATGTTGTCTGTCTTGGCTGCAATGTTGTCTATCATGACAGCAATGTTGTCTATCATGACAGCAATATTGTCTATCATGACAGCAATGTTGTCTATTGTGACTGCAATGTTGTCTATCGTGACTGCAATGTTGTCTATCTTGAATGCAATGTTGTCTATATTGAATGCAATGTTGTCTATCTTGACTGCAATGTTGTCTATCATGGCAGCAATGTTGTCTATCATGGCAGCAATGTTGTCTATCATGGCAGCAGTGTTGTCTATCATGGAAGCAGTGTTGTCTATCATGGCAGCAATGTTGTCTATCATTTCAGCAATGTTGTCTATCATGGCAGCAATGTTGTCTATCTTGGCTGCAGTGTTGTCTATCTTGACTATAATGTTGTCTGTCATGGCAGCAATGTGGTCTATCATGGCAGCAGTGTTGTCTATCTTGACTACAATGTTGTGTATCATGGCAGCAATGTTGTCTATCATGGCAGCAATGTTGTCTATCATGGCAGCAAAGTTGTCTATCATGGCAGCAATGTGGTCTATCATGGCAGCAGTGTTGTCTATCTTGACTACAATGTTGTCTATCATGGCAGCAATGTTGTCTATCATGGCAGCAGTGTTGTCTATCCTGGCAGCAGTGTTGTCTATCCTGACTACAATGTTGTCTGTCATGGCAGCAATGTTGTCTATCATGGCAGCAATGTTCTCTATCATGGCAGCAATGTTCTCTATCATGGCAGCAGTGTTGTCTATCTTAACTACAATGTTCTCTATCATGGCAGCAATGTTCTCTATCATGGCAGCAATGTTCTCTGTCATGGCAGCAATGTTCTCTGTCATGGCAACAACGTTGTATATCATGAGTACAATGTTGTCTACCTTTACGACAATGTTGTCTATCTTGACTGCAATGTTGTCTATTTTGACTGCAATGTTGTCTATCTTGACTACAATGTTGTCTATCTTCACTACAATGGTGTCTATCTTGACTACAATGTTGTCTATATTGACTCCAATGTTGTCTATCTTAACTAGAATGTTGTCTATCTTTACTACAATGTTGTCTATCTTGACTACAATGTTGTCTATCTTGACTACAATGTTGTCTATCTTAACTACAATGTTGTCTATCTTAACTATAATGTTGTCTATCTTGACTACAATGTTGTCTATCTTGACTACAATGTTGTCTATCTTAACTACAATGTTGTCTATCTTAACTACAATGTTGTCTATCATGATTACAATGTTGTCTATCATGACTACAATGTTGTCTATCATGACTACAATGTTGTCTATCATGACTACAATGTTGTCTATCTTAACTACAATGTTGTCTATCTTGACTACAATGTTGTCTATCTTGATTACAATGTTGTCTATCTTGATTACAATTTTGTCTATCTTGACTACAATTTTGTCTATCTTGACTACAATGTTGTATATCTTGACTACAATGTTGTCTATCTTGACTACAATTGTGTCTATCTTGACTACAATGTTGTATATCATGACTACAATGTTGTCTATCATGACTACAATGTTGTATATCATGACTACAATGTTGTATATCATGACTACAATGTTGTATATCATGACTACAATGTTGTATACCATGACTACAATGTTGCATATCATGACTACAATGTTGTCTACCTTTACTACAATGTTGTCTACCTTTACTACAATGTTGTCTATCTTGACTGCAATGTTGTATATCTTGGCTACAATGTTGTCTATCTTGACTACAATGTTGTCTATCTTGACTGCACTGTTGTCTATCTTGACTACAATGTTGTCTATCTTGACTACAATGTTGTCTATCTTGACTACAATGTTGTCTATCTTGACTGCAATGTTGCCTATCTTGACTGCAATGTTGTCTATCATGGCAGCAATGTTGTCTATCATGGCAGCAATGTTGTCTATCATGGCAGCAGTGTTGCCTATCATGGCAGCAATGTTGTCTATCATGGCAGCAATGTTGTCTATCATGGCAGCAATGTTGTCTATCATGGCAGCAATGTTGTCTATCATGGCAGTAATGTTGTCTATCATGGCAGCAATGTTGTCTATCATGCCAGCAATGTTGCCTATCTTGGCAGCAGTGTTGTCTATCATGGCAGCAATTTTCTCTATCATGGCAGCAATGTTCTCTATCATGGCAGCAATGTTCTCTATCATGGCAGCAGTGTTGTCTATCATGGCAGCAGTGTTGTCTATCTTGACTACAATCTTGTCTATCATGGCAGCAATGTTGTCTATCATGGCAGCAATGTTCTCTATCATGGCAACAATGTTGTATATCATGACTACAATGTTGTATATCATGACTACAATGTTGTCTATCATGACTACAATGTTGTCTATCTTTACTACAATGTTGTCTATATTAACTACAATGTTGTCTATCTTAAGTACAATGTTGTCTATCATGATTACAATGTAGTCTATCTTAACTACAATGTTGTCTATTTTAACTACAATGTTGTCTATCTTAACTACAATGTTGTCTATCTTAACTACAATGTTGTCTATCTTAACTGCAATGTTGTCTGTGTTGTCTATCTTAACTACAATGTTGTCTATCTTAACTACAATGTTGTCTATCTTAACTACAATGTTGTCTATCTTAACTACAATGTTGTCTATCGTAACTACAATGTTGTCGATTATGATTACAATGTTGTCTATCTTAACTACAATGTTGTCAATCGTGATTACAATGTTGTCTATCTTAACTACAATGTTCTCTATCATGACTACAATGTTGTTTATCTTGAATAGAATGTTGTCTATCATGACTACAATGCTGTCTATCATGACCACAGTGTTGTCTATCTTGACTACAATGTTGTCTATCTTGACTACAATGTTGTCTATCTTAACTACAATGTTGTCTATCTTGACCTCAATCTTGTCTATATTGACTACAATGTTGTCTATATTGACTACAAATTTGTCTATCTTAACTACAATGTTGGCTATCTTAACTACAATGTTGTCTATCTTAACTACAATGTTGTCTATCTTGACTACAATGTTGTCTATCATAACTACAATGTTGTCTATCTTAACTACAATGTTGTCTATCTTGTCTACAATGTTGTCTATCATGACTACAATGTTGTCTACCTTAACTACAATGTTGTCTATCTTGACTACAATGTTGTCTATCTTGACTACAATGTTGTCTATCTTGACTACAATGTTGTCTATCTTGACTACAATGTTGTCTATCTTGACTGCAATGTTGTCTATCTTGACTGCAATGTTGTCTATCTTGACTACAATGTTGTCTATCTTGACCTCAATCTTGTCTATCTTGACCTCAATCGTGTCTATATTGACTACAATGTTGTCTATATTGACTACAAATTTGTCTTATCTTAACTACAATGTTGTCTATCTTGACTGCAATGTTGTCTATCTTGACTGCAATGTTGTCTATCTTGACTGCAATGTTGTCTATCATGGCAGCAATGTTGTCTATCATGGCAGCAATGTTGTCTATCATGACTGCAATGTTGTCTATCATGACTGCAATGTTGTCTATCATGACTGCAATGTTGTCTATCATGACTGCAATGTTGTCTATCATGACTGCAATGTTGTCCTTTTTGACTGCAATGTTATCCTTTTTGACTGCAATGTTATCTATCATGGCAGCAACATTAACTATCATGACTGCAATGTTGTCTATTTTGACTTCAATGTTGTCATATTTTGACTGTAGTGAATGTTGGACCTGGGGTAGAATCGTCCACGCTGGTGACATCATTCCTCAACATCTCAGAAGATTTACACACTCGTGTACGACTCACACACCTGCCCTCGTACTTCTCCTGCGATAACGCATCGCTAGAGGCTTCATATCTTTACTAAAACATAATCACAGAAAACATTGGTATTCCAGCTTAGTGTATTGTTGAAAGAGCGTCGCTATGTTTTTGAACTACTTCAGAAGCTCATAATCGTACTGAAGCCATATTTTGGTAGTTCAAGGCCACTGACTCCGAATACCAGACACACAATACTATCGATCGTACACGCGATATTTAACACACTTTTTTTAGTTTTCCCATTGAACTACCTTGTATAGACTTAAAACTCGCCACCCTTTGTGCTGTCTACAGGCTCCTCCGGAGAAGTTCAACAGAGGGGCCTTGCTAAATATTGGTTACCTTGAAGCCAACAAGCTAGGAGGCTTTGATTGTTTCATCTTTCATGACGTCGACATGATTCCACTGGAAGACAACAACCTCTACAACTGTGGCAACAACCCACGCCATTTTGCCGTGGCTATAGACAAACATAACTACAGGTAGGTATCACGCATGTGTGGCGCCAGTGCCCCCACGTTTAGGGGTTAACATGAAAGAGCCACTGTTACGTGCCATACATATTAAGAGGTGACTAAAGAGGTTTTGACTCGTCGCCTGCGCAATCGAGTAGGACGTGCACAGAGCGACTTTGTCCACAGAATTTACCACTGCAGTTTGGGAAATGGTGGAACGGATATGGGGAATTACTGAGTACAGTGAATCTGATTCCTTGGATAAAATAAAATAGAAAAGTTTGATGACAATCTATATTAGTCTGTCTCTTTTACTCTAGTACTTTTAACTTCAGACGCACTGATAGATCGTGTTTGAAGACGGTGACTTTATTTAAGAATAAAGCAGATAGGAACAGTTACATGAAACGTGGAAACAACTTTTCATGCTGATATTAACCAACAGATGGTCAAATGTCATTTATTCCTTTCTTTCTCACATATCATCATCTTTCATATTATCATACCATCTGAAAGTTACAGTCTTCATAAAAGAGTTGTTGATAAATGTGTGTATCCTTTGTCTCGCTGAAACCACCAACATCCTTATCTCTGAGCCGTGTAATAAAGCTGTTTTATCTTGTTAGTAAGTCTCCTTTCCATGCTGGATAAATATTAGTCTCCTTCAAGGAAGATCGTACACTCGAACTAATGTTTTTGTTGGTTCGTTCATGGCATGCCTAGAGTGCGCATGGTCTGGCACAATTAAATTTATCTAACACAGCGTCTCTCATACTGTGGTCTGCGGACCCCCAGTGGTCCGCTCTGCCGACACACGGGGTCTACGAAAGCTTGAAGAATAGATTGTAGCTAAATGGAAAGAGAAAATTGAATGAATTAATGATTGAATGAATGATTGAATGATTGAATGATCGATTGAATGATTGAATGAATGAATGAATTAATTAATATATGAATGCATGAATGATTATATGAATGCATGAATGATTGAATGAATAATGAATGAATGATTGAATGATTGAATGATTGAATGAATGATTGATTGAATGAATGAATGAATGAATGCTTGAATGAATGATTGAATTATTTAATGAATGATTGATTGAATGAATGAATGAATGAATGCAAATAAGCACAAAAGAAAATAAAACATGAGAGTCCGCGACTACAAAACTTATTTACTGGGGGTCCGCGGTAAAGGAAAGTGTGAGAACTGCTGATCGAACATTTCCGCGCGATATAAATACATCTAACCGTGTTAAGTTGAAAGTGAATTAATTACCAAATGGTCGACCTCGACATGACACGAGAATTCTTCGAGGGCTACATTGAGACCTCGTGGTCTGGTCATACATGAACGCTCTTGGTTTGAGCATGAAGGCTGTGACTTGCGTATGTCTGGAGTTGTCGAGACTCTAATGTTTTTTAGGACATTGCTAGACTACTAAATTGTATGCACATAATAGTGGGCGTCAGGAGGATAGAGAAAGAGAGAGAGAGAGAGACTCGTAAACTGAAACATTTAACGTGTATTAAGTGCCCCAGTCACGCCAAGTGGCGTATAGGGAATATGGTTTTAGTGACAATAAATGTTACAGACCGTCAGCACATGATTTTTGGGGTAATGTGGTTGGTATTACGCCCGTGCCGCATTTAATGTGTTTACTGCTGACAAAATGGGTCACCGGTTCAGTTATTTAGGAAAGATCAATAAAAGCAGGTTGCCCTCTCCACCTACCACCAGGCCACATACCTACCAATGACGTGGCTTCCTCCTGTATGGTTTCATGTCTCATTCGAGAGAGATTCATATGAGAACGGTGGAGCGAATGAAAAAGAAGAATTTAGGAGGGGAGAGAGAGAGAGAGAGAGAGAGAGAGAGAGAGAGAGATCAGAAGATTTATAGACAAAGAACAAAAGAAAGAAGGAAATTGAATTAATGTGTAGTGAGAAAAGTAAATAGCAGAAAGGTATAATGAATTATTTCAAATTGAAAAGAAGTACAACAGGGATGCATAATATCACTATTGCTGTACTACTGACACTCTACTCATTGAAAAAAAAAGCTAGCAGAAAAGACAACAGAACACACTCAAAATGCGCACATAGCTTTCATTGACCAGGGAAAAGCATTCGGCAGAGTAAACAGAGAACAAATATGGCAGATAACAACATGCGGAGTAAGCCAGTATCTAACCAACCTAATTAAAAGTATCTATATCAACAACAGCTGCACAGTCAGGACAGCAGTAGGTTACACAGAGCATTTCGACGTTAGATCAGGTATTAGACAGGTGTGCATATTCTCCCCCCCCCCCCCCACTGTTTATTACATACATGGACTATATCTGCAAGTTATCCAGCTCATCGTAGACAGAGGAGATCAACAAGCTTTTATTAGCAGACTATTAGGCACTAATACATGAAACAATAGAAGACCTACAAGAACACTTAAATAGACTCAACAGCACTGGCACAAAATACAACATGAAAATCAACATCAACAAAACATGAGTACTGAATGTCGCAAAAGAGAAACAGAACATCAACATATATATAGACAACAGACAACTAAAACAAGTAGAGAAAATTAAATACCTAGGAAATCTAGTGTCAAACAACAATTCATAAACAGCAGAAATAGACTTAAGATGCAACAAAGCTTGTCAAATCATTGGACACTTATCACCACTATTGTCCAATAAGGAAATAACTCGAGGCAAAACGGGCACTCTACAATACAATCTTCATCCCACCGTTTTGTTACCAATGCCAGTCCTGGACCCTAGATGCAAGAACAATAAGAAAAATAATCTCTACAGAGATGAAATGTGTTAGACGAATGACAGGAAACATTCTGAGAGATAAGATCAGAAATGAAGACTTGAAAGAAAAGCTAGGAATAGCCCCCGCCATAGAATACATAATGAAACAACAGGTAAAATGATCTGGCCACATGGCAAGACAGAAAGATCAAAACAAACAACGAGGCTTCAATAAACGTTGCGAGAATACCAGATCCAAGGGCCGACCATGAAAAAGATGGATTGTCGGAATATTCGAAACACTAGGAAACATAACAACAAAAGAAGAAAAGACCGCAAATGATATCTCCCCTCGACGCTGAAAGGCAAATGAGGAAGGAAAGAAGAATGATTACATAATGAGTTAATGTATGTTGCAAAGGCAATAATGGCATTAAAAGATATGACAATAGTTACTTGGAGGATTTCCATTTTGCAATGCTCCTAAGTGACAAAATCGACAAAATGCAAAATATCGCATATACCTATCATCCATGGTGGAAAAACTAGGACTTAAAATCAACAAAAATAATATATAAATAGTATTATAAAACAAAGGGAGCCGCGATAGCTCAGTGGTTAGTGAACTGGACTACAAAGGATAAGGGGTAGTGTTCGATCCCAAACGACGGCTTCCGGGTTCATCCAGCCTTAAATGGGTACCGGATTTTTTTCTGGAAAAGTAAAGCAGCACGGGCGTAATACCGACCACATTACCCCAAAAATCATGCGCTGAAGGTCTGTAAAATGTATGGTCACTAACACCATATTTCCCTATGCGCCACTTGGCGTGACAGGGGTACTTTACTTTTTTTTTTTAATATAAAACAAAAATAATGAAAAAGAACAATACTCAAGAGGGAAATATAAATCTCAATCGTCAGGTAGTAGAAAGAGTAGACCACTATATATACATTGGTAGTAATATAGATCAAGAAGGTGAAGTAAAGAAAGAGAACAGAAGCATGATAGCAAAAGCAGCAATCAATTTTAAAAACCTGGACAGAATTTGGAAATAAAAAATACTAATTAAAAAAACCAAACTTAGAATATTCAACTCAAACGTATTATCAACATTCACCTATTCATGTGAAAGCTGGTAAACATCAAAAGATTGAGAAAAAACTAAACGTCTTTGGAGACAAATGCCTAAGAAAAATATTCTGTGTACTGTGCATGCATGCAAGACTAAAACTGAAATAAAAGAAACGGTCATGCAAATAAGTTCTCATCTACAATTAAGAAAAGAAGATGGACATATGTCGGACATGTGATGAGAAGAGACAACAAAAGAATTCCAAAACAGGATCATCTATGGGAAACATCAGTATACTGACAACAATGAGGAAGACCTAAGTTACACTGCAAAGAACACTTATAAGAGAGGCAAAGTTAGCAGGCATAGAGTCATTAGATAAGATCAAACATCTCGCCCAGAATAGAGATGGAAGCGAAAAGCATTACAAGCCCTATGTGACGTCACACGGCGCGGGAAGGTTAAAGAATCAACTGATACAGAATGGAATATACAAACAGTGAGGTGATACAGAATGGAATATACAAACAGTGAGGTGATACAGAATGGAATATACAAACAGTGAGGTGATACAGAATGGAATATACAAAGAGTGGGATGATACAGAATGGAATATACAAACAGTGAGGTGATACAGAATGGAATATACAAACAGTGAGGTGATACAGAATGGAATATACAAACAGTGAGGTGATACAGAATGGAATATACAAACAGTGAGGTGGTACAGAATGGAATATACAAATAGTGAAGTGATACAGAATGGAATATACAAACAGTGAGGTGATACAGAATGGAATATACAAACAGTGAGGTGATACAGAATGGAATATACAAACAGTGAGATGATACAAAATGGAATATACAAACAGTGAGGTGATACAGAATGGAATATACAAACAGTGAGGTGATACAGAATAGAATATACAAACAGTGAGGTGATACAGAATGGAATATACAAACAGTGAGATGATACAGAATGGAATATACAAACAGTGAGATGATACAGAATGGAATATACAAACAGTGAGATGATACAGAATGGAATATACAAACAGTGAGATGATACAGAATAGAATATACAAACAGTGAGGTGATACAGAATAGAACATACAAACAGTGAGGTGATACAGAATGGAATATACAAACAGTGAGGAGATACAGAATGGATTATACAAACAGTGAGGTGATACAGAATGGAATATACAAACACTAAGGTGATACAGAATGGAATATACAAACACTAAGGTGATACAGAATGGAATATACAAACAGTGAGGTGATACAGAATGGAATATACAAACAGTGGGAAGATACAGAATCGAATATACAAACAGTGAGGTGATAAAGAATGGATTATACAAACAGTGAGGTGATACAGAATGGATTATACAAACAGTGAGGTGATACAGAATGGAATATACAAACAGTGAGGTGATAAAGAATGGATTATACAAACAGTGAGGTGATACAGAATCGAATATACAAACAGTGAGGTGATAAAGAATGGATTATACAAACAGTGAGATGATACAGAATGGATTATACAAACAGTGGGATGATACAGAATGGATTATACAAACAGTGAAGTGAAACAGAATGGATTATACAAACAGTGAGATGAAACAGAATGGATTATACAAACAGTGAGGTCATACAGAATGGAATATACAAACAGTGGGAAGATACAGAATGGAATATACAAACAGTGGGATGATACAGAATGGAATATACAAAGAGTGAGGTGATACAGAATGGAATATACAAACAGTGAGGTGATACAGAATGGAATATACAAACAGTGAGGTGATACAGAATGGAATATACAAACAGTCAGATGATACAGAATGGAATATACAAACAGTCAGATAGAGAATGGAATATACAAACAGTCAGATACAGAATGGAATATACAAAGTCAGAGAATGGAATATACAAACAGTCAGATAGAGAATGGAATAAACAAACAGTCAGATAGAGAATGGAATAAACAAACAGTCAGATAGAGAATGGAATAAACAAACAGTCAGATAGAGAATGGAATAAACAAACAGTCAGATAGAGAATGGAATAAACAAACAGTCAGATAGAGAATGGAATATACAAACAGTCAGATAGAGAATGGAATAAACAAACAGTCAGATAGAGAATGGAATAAACAAACAGTCAGATAGAGAATGGAATATACAAACAGTCAGATAGAGAATGGAATATACAAACAGTCAGATAGAGAATGGAATAAACAAACAGTCAGATAGAGAATGGAATATACAAACAGTCAGATAGAGAATGGAATATACAAACAGTCAGATAGAGAATGGAATAAACAAACAGTCAGATAGAGAATGGAATATACAAACAGTCAGATAGAGAATGGAATAAACAAACAGTCAGATAGAGAATGGAATATACAAACAGTCAGATAGAGAATGGAATATACAAACAGTCAGATAGAGAATGGAATAAACAAACAGTCAGATAGAGAATGGAATAAACAAACAGTCAGATAGAGAATGGAATAAACAAACAGTCAGATAGAGAATGGAATATACAAACAGTCAGATAGAGAATGGAATATACAAACAGTCAGATAGAGAATGGAATATACAAACAGTCAGATAGAGAATGGAATAAACAAACAGTCAGATAGAGAATGGAATAAACAAACAGTCAGATAGAGAATGGAATATACAAACAGTCAGATAGAGAATGGAATATACAAACAGTCAGATAAAGAATGGAATATACAAACAGTCAGATAGAGAATGGAGTATGAAGACGATTATGTGAGTTATACAGTTCACTCGTTTAGGATGTTCATTTGATCTCGTCTACTCAGCATGGCCCAGGAAGAAAACGAAGTATCGGGTGTCACAGCCCCGCCTCCCCACAGCCCCGCCACCCACCCACACTCACTCTCTTTACATTGAATCCCCCAGGCTGCCTTATCCGACATTCTTCGGTGCAGTGGTTGGTTTCAGCAAAGAACAGTTTCTGACAGTTAACGGATGTTCTAATATTTACTTTGGCTGGGGAGGAGAGGATGATGACCTGCTATCCAGGTGAGATGATGTGTAATGTGTAACATGTAATGTGTAACATGTAATATGTAAGATAATCAATAACCTGATATATGCTGATGATACTGTTCTACTAGCAGAAAATCCTAAAGACCTACAACAATTGCTTAATGTGATAAACACAACAAGCAAAAAATATGGACTAGAAATGAATATCAAAAATACTAAAACTATGATCATAAACAAAGAAAATTCTCAAGACCTACAATTAAATATCACAGTTGAGGGAATACATCTGGAGACAGTCCAGAGTTACAACTACCTAGGACATAGTTTTAAAACAACTGAAAATAAAAAGAGAACTACTAAATACAATTAAGACAAGACAAATGAAATTTTTGGGGCATGTTAAAAGACACAACAGCCTACTAAAAGTAATAATGGAAGGAAAAATACAAGGTAAAAGAGGCAGAGGCAGACCAAGACTAACATGGACGAGTAACATCAAAAGATGGACAAGTCAATCTATGACACCAAAGCAAGAAACAGAGTAGAATGGCGATCCATGGTAGCTAACCTTCGATGCGGAGAAGGCACACGATGATGATGATGAACATGTAATGTGTAACATGTAATGTGTAACGTATTATTTATTTATTTATTTATTTTGTTTACCTTTGTCTGCATTCACCTGTGGTACACTTCATAGAGACTAGGAACTGAATGTTCTATGTTAATCACTTTTTTTTCCCCTGATAGCCGTGTGCACAGGGGTCCCTCGTCGCACAGGCAGATAACTCCGTCTTTGGAGATACTCATATTTTTTTCTGACAATGATTAATTGACGTTTCAAGCCTCGCTGCTGAGACCAGGGAATGATTGCCGCAAAGTGAAATCACAAATAAAAATCCCAACTGGTGCAGCCGGGATTTGAACTCACTCTCTTTCACTCTGTCTCGAGTGAAAATTATAAATGAAAGGAAAAAGTGGTTTGGTAACAGCTTGACGTAGGTGAGAAATTGTGGGTTCAAATCCCGACTACACCGGTTGGGATTTTTATTTATGGTTTCTCTCTGCGGCAATCACCCCTGGTCTCAGCAGCGAGACCCGGCTTGAAACGTCAATTACTCATCGACGGAAAAAATATGAGTACCTCCGAAGTCGTAGTTATCTGCCTGTGCAGCTAGGGACCACTGTGCACACAGCTGCCAGGGGAAAAATGGATTAACACGCAAAATTCAGTTCCTAGTCTCTTGGGACTTCATCAGAGGTAAAATATTTATTTAAACTGGCGAACGATATATATATATATATATATATATATATATATATATATATATATATATATAAAGTAGGGATATACACAGATCTAACTACTACATGGCGATAATATGCTAGACTCTCAAAGAAAAGACACCGACTAGACTCAAATTAATGTGGTCGGCCGACAGGGCAGGACCCTGGTGTGAAATACAATAGGAGGGGAAAGGTTCTAAAAATATGTGGAGGTGGGTACAAAAACCCAAACTCTGCTATGGCTGGAAACGTTAATATGAGTTGATTCTCAATAAGTGAATCCACGAGGAAAATAATATTGGCGTGGCATGGGCAACCGGAGCCAGTAGTACATGGCAGATGTAGACAATTATTAACAAACCAATCAAAAGTGAGAGAAATGTGAATGCAAATGTTAAAAGTGATGCTCGAACGCAAGCTGTAAAAGTCAGCTGCAAGATTATCATCATCATCATCATCATCATTACAGCACACCGGAAGAACCCAAAATTGCCCAGATATTCCACTGAAGAAAATCCCATGAGAACCCTGACCTTCGTTGTGCAGGAACTCCGTAGCACGGCCTGTGATCCACAGCTACAAGTATTAGAAAAAACTAGTGTTTTCATGGAAACCACAGGGAGAGAGGAGCACAGGGACACATTAAAGGTTGGACACAATCCCTAGACTCAGTGACACCAAAGATGAATGATATCACATTGAGAAAACTAGAAGAGACATCCATCCATCCATCCATCCATCCAACCATCCATCCATCCATCCATCCATCCATTCCCAGTCCCAGTCCCAATCGAATCCAATCCATCTACCTAACTACCTACTTTTCTGCCTACCTACTTTCCTGCCTGCCTACCTACCGTTCCTGCATACATTCCTGCCTGTCTACCTACCTACCTAATTACCTACCAATCTATCAATCTAATTTATTATCTACTGACAAGTGAGATAGCTTGTTTTGGTTTCTCTGCACATGTCAGTTTGTGAAGCCATCGAATGAAACACCTAACCAACTGTCCACTGTGATTTCATGTCTAATCTAAATGTGACTGCTTTCAATTCAGTGTTTCACGGAGAATTATATCCGCATTGTTTCACGAATGGTCTGACGGTATGTCTAGAAATAAAATGTCTGACTCTGTCTAGATCTAATATGTCTGACGCTATGTCTAGAACTAATATGTTTCATGTTTTATCAAATTAATCTGTCTGACGCTGTCTCGTTCTAATCTGTTTGACGCTATGTCTAGATCTAATCTGTCTGACGTTGTCTAGATCTAATCTGTCTGATGCTATGTCTAGATCTAATCTGTCTGATGCTATGTCTAGATCTAATCTGTCTGACGATGTCTAGATCTAATCTGTCTGATGTTATGTCTAGATCTAATCTGTCTGACGATGTCTAGATCTATTCTGTCTGATGTTATGTCTAAATCTAATCTGTCTGACGTTGTCTAGATCTAATATGTATGATGCTATGTCTAGATCTAATCTGTTTGATGCTATGTCTAGATGTAATCTGTCTGACGTTGTCTAGATCTAATATGTATGATGCTATGTCTAGATCTAATCTGTCTGATGCTATGTCTAGATCTAATCTGTCTGACGTTGTCTAGGTCTAATATGTATGATGTTATGTCTAGATCTAATCTGTCTGACGTTGTCTAGATATAATCTGTCTGAAGCTATGTCTAGATCTAACCTGTCTGACGCTATGTCTAGATCTAATCTGTCTGACGCTATGTCTAGATCTAATCTGTCTGACGCTATGTCTAGATCTAATCTGTCTGACGCTATGTTTAGATCTAATCTGTCTGACGCTATGTCTAGATCTAATCTGTCTGACGCTATGTCTAGATCTAATCTGTCTGACGCTATATCTAGATCTAATCTGTCTGACGCTATGTCTAGATCTAATCTGTCTGGCGCTATGTCTAGTTCTTATCCGTCTGACGCTATGTCTAGTTCTTATCCGTCTGAAGCTATGTCTAGATCTAATCTGTCTGACGCTATGTCTAGATATAATTTGTCAGAAGCTATGTCTAGATCTAATCTGTCTGACGCTGTCTAGATATAATTTGTCAGAAGCTATGTCTAGATCTAATCTGTCTGAAGCTATGTCTAGATCTAATCTGCCTGACGCGATGTCTAAATCTAATCTGTCTGACGCTATGTCTAGATCTAATCTGTCTGACGCTATGTCCAGATCTAATCTGTCTGACGCTATGTCTAGATCTAATCTGTCTGACGTTGTTTAGATATATTCTGTCTGACGCTATATTTAGATCTAATCTGTATGACGCTGCATCTTGCATCTAGATCTATTCTGTCTATCGATGTATCTAGATCTACTCTGTCTGACGCTGTAACTAGAACTAATCTGTCTGACGCTATGTCTAGATCTGATCTGTATGACGTTGTCTTGATCTACTCTGTCTGACGCTGTAACTAGATCTAATCTGTCTGACGCAATGTCTAGATCTAATCTTTCTGACGCTATATCTAAATATAATCTGTCTAACGCTATATATAGATCTAATCTGTCTGACGCTATATATAGACCAAATCTGTCTAACGCTGCATCTAGATCTATTCTGTCTATCGATGTATCTAGATCTACTCTGTCTGACGATATGTCTAGATCTAACAGGTCAATCGCTGTATTTAGATCTTAATTGTTTGACGCTCTAACTAGATCTAATCTGTCTGACGCAATGTCTAGATCTAATCTGTCTGACGTTGTCTAGATGTAATCTGTCTGATGCTATGTCTGGATGTAATCCGTCTGACGCTATGTCTAGAAGAAATCTGTCTGACGCTATGTCTAGATCGAATCTGTCTGACGCTATGTCTAGATCTAATCTGTCTGACGCTATGTCTAGATCTAATCTGTCTGACGCTATGTCTAGATCTAATCTGTCTGACGCTATATTTGAATTCAATTTATCCCTTTCACTTTTACAGGCAACGTGCTAAAGGCTACCAGGTGGCCAGATATGACATCAATACGGCTAGATATGGCGCGATCAAACACGAACGAGACAAGGGGAATGAAGATAACCCTCTCGGGTCAGTCCATTTGAATGTAGACAGACGTTTAGTTGGTCTGTGTGGATACAAATAAAACTATCTTTAGTAGGACTCTGTGGATATAAATAAAATTATCTTTAGTAGGACTCTGTGGATATAAATAAAACTATCTTTAGTAGGACTCTGTGGATGTAAATAAAACTATCTTTAGTAGGACTCTCTGGATGTAAAAAAAAAACTATCTTTAGTAGGACTCTGTGGATACAAATAAAACTATCTTTAGTAGGTCTCTGTGGATACAAATAAAACTATCTTTAGTAGGACTCTGTGGATATAAATAAAACTATCTTTAGTAGGACTCTGTGGATGTAAATAAAACTATCTTTAGTAGGACTCTCTGGATGTAAAAAAAAAAACTATCTTTAGTAGGACTCTGTGGATACAAATAAAACTATCTTTAGTAGGTCTGTGTGGATACAAATAAAACTATCTTTAGTAGGACTCTGTGGATACAAATAAGACTATCTTTAGTAGGACTCTGTGGATACAAATAAAACTATCTTTAGTAGGACTCTGTGGATACAAATAAAACTATCTTTAGTAGGACTCTGTGGATACAAATAAGACTATATTTAGTAGGACCTTGTGTATACAAATAAGACTATCTTTAGTAGGACTCTGTGGATACAAATAAAACTATCTTTAGTAGGTCTCTGTGGATACAAATAAAACTATCTTTAGTAGGTCTCTGTGGATACAAATAAAACTATCTTTAGTAGGTCTCTGTGGATACAAATAAAATTATCTTTAGTAGGTCTCTGTGGATACAAATAAAACTATCTTTAGTAGGTCTCTGTGGATACAAATAAAATTATCTTTAGTAGGACTCTGTGGATACAAATAAAACTATCTTTAGTAGGACTCTGTGGATACAAAAAAAACTATCTATAGTAGGTCTCTGTGGATACAAATAAAACTATCTTAGTAGGTCTCTGTGGATACAAATAAAACTATCTTTAGTAGGTCTCTGTGGATACAAATAAAACTATCTTTAGTAGGTCTCTGTGGATACAAATAAAACTATCTTTAGTAGGTCTCTGTGGATACAAATAAAATTATCTTTAGTAGGACTCTGTGGATACAAATAAAACTATCTTTAGTAGGACTCTGTGGATACAAATAAAACTATCTATAGTAGAGCTCTGTGGATACAAATAAAGCTATCTATAGTAGAGCTCTGTGGATACAAATAAAGCTATCTATAGTAGGACTCTGTGGATACAAATAAAGCTATCTTTAGTAGAACTTTGTGTATACAAATAAAACTATCTTTAGTAGTACTCTGTGGATACAAATAAAACTATCTTTATTAGGACTCTGTGGATACAAATAAAACTATATTTTAGTAGGACTCTGTGGATACAAATAAAACTATCTTTAGTAGGACTCTGTGGATACAAATAAAACTATCTTTAGTAGGACTCTGTGGATACAAATAAAACTATCTTTAGTAGGACTCTGTGGATACAAATAAAACTATCTTTAGTAGGACTGTGTGGATACAAATAAAACTATATTTAGTAGTTCTCTGTGGATATAAATAAAACTATCTTTAGTAGGACTCTGTAGATACAAATAAAACTATCTTTAGTAGGACTCTGTGGATACAAATAAAACTATCTTTAGTAGGACTCTGTGGATACAAATAAAACTATCTTTAGTAGGACTCTGTGGATACAAATAAAACTATCTTTAGTAGGACTCTGTGGATACAAATAAAACTATCTTTAGTAGGACTCTGTGGATACAAATAAAACTATCTTTAGTAGAACTCTGTGGATACAAATAAAACTATCTTTAGTAGGACTCTGTGGATACAAATAAAACTATCTTTAGTAGGACTTTGTGGATACAAATAAAACTATCTTTAGTAGGACTCTGTGGATACAAATAAAACTATCTTTAGTAGGTCTCTGTGGATACAAGTAAAACTATCTTTAGTAGCTCTCTATGGATACAAATAAAACTATCTTTAGTAGGAATTTGTGGATACAAATAAAACTATCTTTAGTAGATCTCTGTGGATTCAAATAAAACTATCTTTAGTAGGAATTTGTGGATACAAAAAACTATCTTTATTAGATCTCTGTGGATACAAATAAAACTATCTTTAGTAGAAATTTGTGGATACAAATAAAACTATATTTTAGTAGGAATTTGTGGATACAAATAAAACTATCTTTAGTAGGAATTTGTGGATACAAATAAAACTATCTTTAGTAGGAATTTGTGGATACAAATAAAACTATCTTTAGTAGGAATTTGTGGATACAAATAAAACTATCTTTAGTAGGAATTTGTGGATACAAATAAACTATCTTTAGTAGGACTCTGTGGATACAAATAAAACTATCTTTATTAGGACTTTGTGGATACAAATAAAACTATCTTTAGTAGGACTCTGTGGATACAAATAAAACTATCTTTAGTAGGTCTCTGTGGATACAAGTAAAACTATCTTTAGTAGCTCTCTATGGATACAAATAAAACTATCTTTAGTAGGAATTTGTGGATACAAATAAAACTATCTTTAGTAGATCTCTGTGGATACAAATAAAACTATCTTTAGTAGGAATTTGTGGATACAAAAAACTATCTTTATTAGATCTCTGTGGATACAAATAAAACTATCTTTAGTAGAAATTTGTGGATACAAATAAAACTTTATTTTAGTAGGAATTTGTGGATACAAATAAAACTATCTTTAGTAGGAATTTGTGGATACAAATAAAACTATCTTTAGTAGGAATTTGTGGATACAAATAAAACTATCTTTAGTAGGAATTTGTGGATACACATAAAACTATCTTTAGTAGGAATTTGTGGATACAAATAAAACTATCTTTAGTAGGACTCTGTGGATACAAATAAAACTATCTTTATAGCATTTATCAAATAATTGGTGGGTGTATGTGGAGATCTCTAAACCTAAGTTTTCCTTTAGACAGAAGCCAGACATTCTGTGTGGGTCAACATGGAAAGTTGGGATCATCAGACAGACATTGTAAAGTTCAACAGAGTTAGACACCACTTAGATTTATAAGTTCAAGTATCTATGGATACTTCTCATTATAGTTGTTGACGTTTGTAGCAATGGTATTGTAAATTGTAAACTGATAAATGGTAAATTGTATCTCAATGGTCGGACAGCAATGATTGTGGTGAGCTGCTTGACTCCTGTTTTCAAAGTTGATCTTACATTCATCCTTAGGGCGGGTCTATGTTAAGAAACTGTTTGTGCTGTAATGTTAAAGCGAGAGTGTTAACAAGCTGTGAGGTGTAGACATCTAAACATTAAAACTGAAAGTTTGCTCCACGTGTAAACAAGAATGGCTTGCATAGCTTGTTTGCAGAAACAGAATTGTCATTTGAGTTGTAGAAACAGAATTGTCATTTGAGTTGTAGAAACAGAATTGTCATTTGAGTTGTAGAAACGGAATTGTCATTTGAGTTGTAGAAATATAATTGTCATTTGAGATGTAGAAACAGAATTCTCATTTGAGTTGTAGAAACAGAATTCTCATTTGAGTTGTAGAAACAGAATTGTCATTTGAGTTGTAGAAACAGAATTGTCATTTGAGTTGTAGAAATATAATTGTCATTTGAGTTGTAGAAATATAATTGTCATTTGAGTTGTAGAAATATAATTGTCATTTGAGTTGTAGAAACAGAATTGTCATTTGAGTTGTAGAAACAGAATTGTCATTTGAGTTGTAGAAACAGAATTGTCATTTGAGTTGTAGAAACAGAATTGTCATTTGAGTTGTAGAAACAGAATTGTCATTTGAGTTGTAGAAACAGAATTCTCATTTGAGTTGTAGAAACAGAATTTTCATTTGAGTTGTAGAAACAGAATTCTCATTTGAGTTATAGAAAAAGTATTTTCATTTGAGTTGTAGAAACAGAATTCTCATTTGAGTTGTAGAAACAGAATTCTCATTTGAGTTGTAGAAACAGAATTGTCATTTGAGTTGTAGAAACAGAATTGTCATTTGAGTTGTAGAAACAGAATTCTCATTTGAGTTGTAGAAACAGAATTGTCATTTGAGTTGTAGAAATATAATTGTCATTTGAGTTGTAGAAATATAATTGTCATTTGAGATGTAGAAACAGAATTCTCATTTGAGTTGTAGAAACAGAATTGTCATTTGAGTTGTAGAAATATAATTGTCATTTGAGTTGTAGAAATATAATTGTCATTTGAGATGTAGAAACAGAATTCTCATTTGAGTTGTAGAAACAGAATTGTCATTTGAGTTGTAGAAATATAATTGTCATTTGAGATGTAGAAACAGAATTCTCATTTGAGTTGTAGAAACAGAATTGTCATTTGAGTTGTAGAAACAGAATTCTCATTTGAGTTGTAGAAACAGAATTGTCATTTGAGTTGTAGAAATATAATTGTCATTTGAGTTGTAGAAATATAATTGTCATTTGAGATGTAGAAACAGAATTCTCATTTGAGTTGTAGAAACAGAATTGTCATTTGAGTTGTAGAAATATAATTGTCATTTGAGTTGTAGAAATATAATTGTCATTTGAGATGTAGAAACAGAATTCTCATTTGAGTTGTAGAAACAGAATTGTCATTTGAGTTGTAGAAATATAATTGTCATTTGAGATGTAGAAACAGAATTCTCATTTGAGTTGTAGAAACAGAATTCTCATTTGAGTTGTAAAAACAGAATTGTCATTTGAGTTGTAGAAACAGAATTGTCATTTGAGTTGTAGAAATATAATTGTCATTTGAGTTGTAGAAATATAATTGTCATTTGAGTTGTAGAAATATAATTGTCATTTGAGTTGTAGAAACAGAATTCTCATTTGAGTTGTAGAAACAGAATTGTCATTTGAGTTGTAGAAACAGAATTGTCATTTGAGTTGTAGAAATATAATTGTCATTTGAGTTGTAGAAATATAATTGTCATTTGAGTTGTAGAAATATAATTGTCATTTGAGTTGTAGAAACAGAATTGTCATTTGAGTTGTAGAAACAGAATTGTCATTTGAGTTGTAGAAACAGAATTGTCATTTGAGTTGTAGAAACAGAATTCTCATTTGAGTTGTAGAAACAGAATTCTCATTTGAGTTGTAGAAACAGAATTGTCATTTGAGTTGTAGAAACAGAATTGTCATTTGGGTTGTAGAAACAGAATTCTCATTTGAGTTGTAGAAACAGAATTCTCATTTGAGTTGTAGAAATAGAATTCTCATTTGAGTTGTAGAAACAGAATTCTCATTTGAGTTGTAGAAACAGAATTCTCATTTGAGTTGTAGAAACAGAACATCAATATCTACATAACGGCAGACAACTAACGCAAGTAGAGGAATTCAAATACCCAGGAAATCTAGTGACAAGCGACAATTAACAAACAGCAGAAATAGACTCAAGATGCATCAAAGCTTGTCAAATCATTAGACAGCTACCACCACTATTGTCAAACAAGGACCTGCACCGTAGAGACTCAAGAACAATAACAAGCATAGCCACTACCAAGATTAAATGTGTTAGGCTCATGACAGGAGACAGTCTGAGAGATAAGATCAGAAAGGAACTGAGAAGAAAGCTAGGAATTATTCTATAAAATACATAAAAGAAACAACAAATAAAACGATTTGGCTGCGCGATTGGCAAGAACGATCAAAACATAGCACAACGGTCCTTCAATAAACGTTACGAGAACACGAAACTCAAGGCCCGACCACAAAAAAGATGGATTGATGGAATATTAGAAACACTAGGAAACATAACAGCAGGAGAGGCCAATAGAAGAACAAAAGATGAATTGATGGAATATTAGAAACACTAGGAAACAAAACAGCAGGAGAGGTCAATAGAAGAACAAAAGATGAATTGATGGAATATTAGAAACACTAGGAAACATAACAGCAGGAGAGGCCAATAGAAGAACAAAAGATGGATTGATGAAATATTATAAACACTAGGAAACAAAACAGCAGGAGAGGACAACAGAAGAGCAAAAGATGGATTGATGGAATATTAGAAACACTAGGAAACATAACAGCAGGAGAGGACAACATAAGAGTAAAAGATGGATTGATGGAATATTAGAAACACTAGGAAACATAACAGCAGGAGAGGACAACAGAAGAACAAAAGATGGATTGATGGAATATTAGAAACACTAGGAAACATAACAGCAGGAGAGGCAAACAGAAGAACAAGAGATCGTAAATTATATCTCCCCTCGACGCTGATAGGCAAATAAAGAAGTGAAGAAGAAGAAGAAGAAAGTAGAGCTTTAAATGAAGTCTAGTAGTGATATTATTAATATTTTTTTTATAGATAATGATCTCGGTGGCTGAGTGGTTAGTGTGCTCGCTTCGGTGGCTGAGTGGTTAGTGTGCCCGCTTCGGTGGCTGAGTGGTTAGTGTGCCCGCTTCGGTGGCTGAGTGGTTAGTGTGCTCGCTTCGGTGGCTGAGTGGGTAGTGTGCTCGCTTCGGTGGCTGAGTGGTTAGTGTGCTCACTTCGGTGGCTGAGTGGTTAGTGTGCTCGCTTCGATTGCTGAGTGGTTAGTGTGCTCGCTTCGGTGGCTGAGTGGTTAGTGTGCCCGCTTCGGTGGCTGAGTGGTTAGTGTGCCCGCTTCGGTGGCTGAGTGGTTAGTGTGCCCGCTTCGGTGGCTGAGTGGTTAGTGTGCTCGCTTCGGTGGCTGAGTGGTTAGTGTGCCCGCTTCGGTGGCTGAGTGGTTAGTGTGCCCGCTTCGGTGGCTGAGTGGTTAGTGTGCCCGCTTCGGTGGCTGAGTGGTTAGTGTGCTCGCTTCGGTGGCTGAGTGGTTAGTGTGCCCGCTTCGGTGGCTGAGTGGTTAGTGTGCTCGCTTCGGTGGCTGAGTGGTTAGTGTGCTCGCTTCGGTGGCTGAGTGGTTAGTGTGCTCGCTTCGGTGGCTGAGTGGTTAGTGTGCCCGCTTCCTAATCAGACGGATCTGTGTTCGATCCACAGAAGCGGCGAATTCATTTTTCGACGACAACGCTCCGAGGTTTTACCCAATCTCTGAAAATGGGTACTGGAAATAAAGATGGCCTGGCGTGATACCAACCAGATTAACTAAATATGTTATTGAAAAATCTAGTCACTAACACCATATTCCCCCACACGCCTATCAAGATAGAAGAGGGAGCATTTACTTGAACGTTTATGTATGCTTGAGTGCACACTCTATTCATGCAATTATTTGAAGCTTAGCCAAAGATTTGCCAGATCCGGGCAGGTGACGTCACAAAACTTTGTTGTCTGAGCGTGTTGAACGCTCCAGCGAGTTCGCGAGGAGTCATGAATCAGCTGAAGGATGTTTGTTTTATCTCAGTTCTTTAAGTTTGGATATCACCGTCTTAAAAAAAATGTGAAACATAAGTCACGACGTGACATCTCTTTAGACTTGATTTGTTAGTATTTTAAAGTTAGTTACTTGTGACAGCACCAGATTTGTAGAGTGGGTATTGGGTAATGCAGCACATACACACGCACGTACGCACGCACGCACGCACACGCACGCACGCCTTCACGCGCACGCACACGCACACACTGTTGATCTTCAGAGAATGCTGTAAAAGCGAGGGTTAGATGGAAGAAAATAAAGTGGCAGCACCTATTCTAAATTGAGAAATGTTGCAGCAGTTGATGTATTCGTGGTAGTTGTACCAGCAGCAGTTGTTGTATTAGTGATAGTTGTACCAGCAGCAGTTGTTGTATTAGTGATAGTTGTACCAGCAGCAGTTGTTGTATTAGTGATAGTTGTACCAGCAGCAGTTGTTGTATTAGTGATAGTTGTACCAGCAGCAGTTGTTGTACTAGTGATAGTTGTACCAGCAGCAGTTGTTGTATTAGTGGTAGTTGTACCAGCAGCAGTTGTTGTATTAATGGTATGTGCACTAAGAGTAATACTAGTATTACTATTTGTTATTGTAGTAATGGTGCTAGGAATACTAGAAGTACAAGTGGTAGTTGCAATAGTAGTAGTGGTGGTAGTAGTAATAGTAGTATGTTGTAGTCGTTGTAATAGTGGTGGCAATAGTTGCAATGAGGATGAGAATTAGAAAGAGGAGTTGATAACGAGGTCAAGGAGGAGGAGGAGGAAAAGGTAGTGAAGAGGAGAAGAAAGAAAACGAGGTGAAGAACGAAGATGAGGAGAAGAAGAAGGGGTGAAGAACAAGGCAGAAGAGAAGAGGGAGAGGGAGATGAAGAATGAAGATGTGGAGAAGAAGAAGGGGTGAAGAACAAGGCAGAAGAGAAGAGGGAGAGGGAGATGAAGAATGAGGATGAGGAGAAGAAGAAGGGTGAAGAACAAGGCAGAAGAGAAGAGGGAGAAGGAGATGAAGAATGAGGATGAGGAGAAGAAGAAGGGGTGAAGAACAAGGCAGAAGAGAAGAGGGAGAGGGAGATGAAGAATGAGGATGAGGAAAAGAAAAGAAGTGGATAAAAAACGATGGGATGAAGAAAAAGAAATGTCAAACAATTTATTTTTGTCTGCAGCATTGTTCTTCAACTATGTCAACCAATTTATTTTTCTGTCTGCAGCATTGTTCTACAACTATGTCAACTAATTTGTTTCTCTGTCTGCAGCATTGTTCTACAACTGTGTTAACCAATTTATTTCCCTGTCTGCAGCATTTTTCTACAACTATGTCAACCAATTTATTTTTCTGTCTGCAGCATTGTTCTACAACTATGTCAACCAATTTATTTCCCTGTCTGCAGCATTGTTCTACAACTGTGTCAACCAATTTATTTCCCTGTCTGCAGCATTGTTCTACAACTATGTCAACCAATTTATTTTTCTGTCTGCAGCATTGTTCTACAACTATGTCAACCAATTTGTTTCTCTGTCTGCAGCATTGTTCTATAACTATGTCAACCAATTTATTTCCCTGTCTGCAGCATTGTTCTACAACTGTGTCAACCAATTTGTTTCACTGTCTGCAGCATTGTTCTACAACTATGTCAACCAATTTGTTTCTCTGTCTGCAACATTGTTCTACAACTGTGTCTACCAATTTGTTTCACTGCCTGCAGCATTGTTCTACAACTGTGTCAATCAATTTGTTTCACTGTCTGCAGAATTGTTCTACAACTATGTCAATCAATTTGTTTCACTGTCTGCAGCATTGTTCTACAACTGTGTCACACAATTTGTTTCTCTGTCTGCAGCTTTGTTCTACAACTGTGTCAACCAATTTGTTTCACTGTCTGCAGCATTGTTCTACAACTGTGTCAACCAATTTGTTTCACTGTCTGCAGCATTGTTCTACAACTGTGTCAACCAATTTGTTTCTCTGTCTGCAGCATTGTTCTACAACTGTGTCAACCAATTTGTTTCTCTGTCTGCAGCATTGTTCTACAATTGTGTCAACCAATTTGTTTCTCTGTCTGCAGCATTGTTCTACAACTGTGTCAACCAATTTGTTTCACTGTCTGCAGCATTGTTCTTCAACTGTGTCAACCAATGTGTTTCTCTGTCTGCAGCATTGTTCTTCAACTGTGTCATCCAATTTGTTTCTCTGTCTGCAGCATTGTTCTACAACTGTGTCAACCAATTTGTTTCACTGTCTGCAGCATTGTTCTTCAACTGTGTCAACCAATTTGTTTCTCTGTCTGCAGCATTGTTCTTCAACTATGTCAACCAATTTATTTCTCTGTCTGCAGCATTGTTCTACAACTGTGTCAACCAATTTGTTTCTCTGTCAGCAGCATTGTTCTTCAACTGTGTCAACCAATTTATTTCTCTGTCTGCAGCATTGTTCTACAACTATGTCAACCAATTGTTTCTCTGTCTGCAGCATTGTTCTACAACTGTGTCAACTAATTTGTTTCTCTGTCTGCAGCGTTGTTCTACAACTATGTCAACCAATTTGTTTCTCTGTCTGCAGAATTGTTCTACAACTGTGTCAACTAATTTGTTTCTCTGTCTGCAGCATTGTTCTACAACTATGTCAACCAATTTGTTTCTCTGTCTACAGCATTGTTCTACAACTATGTCAACCAATTTGTTTCTCTGTCTGCAGCATTGTTCTACAACTATGTCAACCAATTTGTTTCTCTGTCTACAGCATTGTTCTTCAACTAAACGGAAACACGCGCCAGAACGTGGAGGGTCTCAACACAGCAAGGTACAAAGTTAACCAGATACGTTCGGAGCGCCTGTACACCTGGTTTACTGTGACCTTAAACATGACCGAAATATTACAGGTAAGAGGCGATAACTGATATGCTACAGACCCAATGTTTTTCTCTTCTACAACATTCAAGTCTTATATTAGCATGTAAGTATGACTATTTTTCCTGTTTGTTACGGGGCCTCATTATGAGGGAAGTGAAGAATAGCGATGATCATGACTGAATAGCAGTGATCTCTGCAATATGTGACATTTTGGCACGCAAGGTTTCTGCTTTTAAGATTGTGGTTCTGCCCTATGTGCCGTCTTCGGCTCGAAAGGACAATAGATAGATAGAAAGAATAGCGACACTGTGACATTCCAGGCATGTCGTAAGAGGCGACTAAGGAGGTTGATCGATGGCTTGACAGGCTGTCATTGTAAAATGTATTGTTATGGAAACAGCGCCAAATATTTTAGTGCAGTGATCTCTGCAATATGTGCCACTTTGGCACGCAAGGTTTCTGTTTTTGAGATTGTGGTTCAGCCCTATGTGCCGTCTTCGGCTCGAAAGGACAATAGATAGATAGATGACTATTTAGCATGTTTCATGATGACGAGGTAAGAATATTATGTCGATGAGCTGGTTGCATGCTCGGTACACGTGTGTATTCTAATTTTTTTCCCTTAACCTGCGCTGTGGCTGACACATTCCATCTTCAGCAGGCTGGATCTTGGTTTGATGTAGAAGTTTTCCATCTCGCAGAATTCAATGTTTTAACAGATTTCACTTTGAATCATTCATCAACATCAGCTCGCATATCCTTTTGTGGAATGTTGCATTTACCAGACCCCGTCTGAAATAATCTATGTCTCTATCCAAATCTCCCACACAACGTTGCATTCACCACAAACCGTCTGAAAGAATATATGTCTCTAGCTAAATCTCCCACACAACGTTGCATTTACCACAAACCGTCTGAAAGAATATGTCTCTAGCCAAATCTCCCACACAACGTTGCATTCACCACAAACCGTCTGAAAGAATCTCTGTCTCTAGCCAAATCTCCCACACAACGTTGCATTCACCACAAACCGTCTGAAAGAATCTCCCTGTAGCCAGATCTCCCACTTCCTCTGTTGTCGTGTTCAATGTATCTTTATGTCTTGAAACCACCTTCTTCTTGGTTCCCCAATCTCGTCACCACGGAACCATACCTTCCATTATTGTTATTTCCAGCCCGTCGTGACTTGACGTGGCCATAGTATTTTAATTCCCTCTGTAGAATGGTGCTTATAAGCCAGCTCGTGTTAATGTTTAAGTCTTTTAATATGTCTTTATTACCATATGAATCATGACCACATATTCTCAATTGACCATAGACGAGAAGCTAACCTTTAGACGACAAGCGAACCTCGACACACAATTTATACTTTATGTAATTTATTTATTTTCAAACGGGACTCTTTACAACTTAACAGATCTATTGACGAATAGACTACCACGCCCAGTCTGCCTTAAATGTGTCAGAGATTTTTCCTTGACAAGCCTGTTTGTTGTCTGTTGTATCTTCCTGCTAGTGGGTTTTTCAGAGAGATTTATTGACATATCCCTGTTGATATAAATACTCTCTGTTGATATAAATACTCTCTGTTCATATAAATATTATCTGTTCATATAAATATTCTCTGTTCATATAAATACTCTGTTCATATAAATACTCTGTTCATATAAATACTCTCTGTTCATATAAATACTCTCTGTTCATATACTCTCATCATCAAGTACCATGCCTGCTGGCGTAGGTGATCATGTCTCTACACAACTTTCGATCTCGACAACTATTTATCCTTTCTGTTGTTGACCATTCTGTCAAGCCATTCTCTTAAGCTGTCTTGTATCTTTTCTCTTTGCTTCGCGCTATCTCTTCGTCCCTAAATGTTTCCATTTGTTACAATATATTCCAGCTATTCCCCTTGCATTACATGGCCAAAAAATGATGATTGCTTCTTCCTAATATTGGAAATTAGCTCTCTTTTTGCTTTGGCCTCTTTCAGAACGTTTTCATTACTCTTATTAGCTCTCCATGGTATTCTCAACATTCTTCTGTAAAACCACATTGCAACAGCTTCCAGCGATTTTCTTGTCTGTTGTCTTATTGTCCATGATTCACATCCATATGTTAAGACTAGGTCTACATAACATTTAAGAATTCTTTTTCTTGTTTCTATATATCTCATACACACATTCATACACTCTCTGTCCATACACTCTCTGTCCATACACTCTCTGTCCATACACTCTCTGTCCATACACTCTCTGTCCATACACTCTCTGCCCATACACTCTCTGCCCATACACTCTCTGCCCATACACTCTCTGCCCATACGCTCTCTGCCCATACGCTCTCTGCCCATACGCTCTCTGCCCATACACTCTCTGCCCATACACTCTCTGCCCATACACTCTCTGCCCATACACTCTCTGCCCATACACTCTCTGTTCATATACTCTATGATCATACCGCCTAAAAGAGAAAAAAAGTTTCATCTTTTAGAAAGAAACAAAACAGAATCAAATATTACAACAAAAACAACTACAAAAAGTCGTGTCATCGGTCAGGCGCTAATTTAAAATTGATATTTGAGTACTTATACGAGATAAAGAACTCATGAATTAACACTTCAAAAGATAGTTGTGTAACTAGACGAGATAAAGAATTCATGAATTAACACTTCAAAAGATGGTTGTGTAACTAGAAGTGATAAAGAACTCATGAATTAACATTTCAAAAGATAGTTGTGTAACTAGACGAGATAAAGAACTCATGAATTAACACTTCAAAAGATAGTTGTGTAACTAGAAGAGACAAAGAACTCATGAATTAACACTTCAAAAGATAGTTGTGTAACTATACGAGATAAAGAATTCATGAATTAACACATCAAAAGATAGATGAGTAATTAGACGAGATAAAGAATTCGTGAATTAACACATCAAAAGAAAGTTGAGTAACTAGACGAGATAGAGAATTCGTGAATTAACACATCAAAAGAAAGTTGAGTAACTAGACGAGATAGAGAATTCATGAATTAACATATCAAATTATCGTTGAGTAATTATACGAGATAAAGAATTCATGAATTAACACCTCAAACGACAGTTGTATAACTAGACGAGATAAAGAATTCATGATTTAACACATCAAAAGATAGTTGTGTAACTAGACGAGATAAAGAATTCATGAATTAACACCTCAAACGACAGTTGTGTAACTAGGCGAGATAAAGAATTCATTATTTAACACATTAAAAGATAGTTGTGTAACTAGACGAGATAAAGAATTCATGATTTAACACATTAAAAGATAGTTGTGTAACTAGACGAGATAAAGAATTCATGATTTAACACATCAAAAGATAGTTGTGTAACTAGACGTGATCGATTCATACCACAGGCGGTGGGAGTTTGCATAAAATGCAATCCGTGATTTGTTCGTGGCTATACCATCACCATCTCTGAGTAGTGCAATCTCATGTCCGGGCCCCTTCGCTGTCAGCTAAACAGGAAGTGTCCTGTGCACTGGCTCACGTTCTGAAACCCTTGGCAGTTACATTTTGAGAAGAGTAGGCAAAGTCGCCCGCTGCCCGGGCACAAATTTAGCAAACCAACTGAAACAGGGAGGTAATAAGGACATGAAAAGACGGGTAATTCGGAGGAGGTCAAGGGGAAACAAAGGGTTGAGAAGAAAATAGAGGTCAAGGGGAAACAAAGGGTTGAGAAGAAAATAGAGGTCAAGGGGAAACAAAGGGTTGAGAAGAAAAGAGGTCAAGGGGAAACAAAGGGTTGAGAAGAAAATAGAGGTCAAGGGGAAACAAAGGGTTGAGAAGAAAATAGAGGTCAAGGGGAAACAAAGGGTTGAGAAGAAAATAGAGGTCAAGGGGAAACAAAGGGTTGAGAAGAAAATAGAGGTCAAGGGAAACAAAGGGTTGAGAAGAAAATAGAGGTCAAGGGGAAACAAAGGGTTGAGAAGAAAATAGAGGTCAAGGGGAAACAAAGGGTTGAGAAGAAAATAGAGGTCAAGGGGAAACAAAGGGTTGAGAAGAAAATAGAGGTAAAGGGGAAACAAAGGGTTGAGAAGAAAATAAAGGTCAAGGGGAAACAAAGGGTTGAGAAGAAAATAGAGGTCAAGGGGAAACAAAGGGTTGAGAAGAAAATAGAGGTCAAGGGGAAACAAAGGGTTGAGAAGAAAATAGAGGTCAAGGGGAAACAAAGGGTTGAGAAGAAAATAGAGGTCAAGGGGAAACAAAGGGTTGAGAAGAAAATAGAGGTCAAGGGGAAACAAAGGGTTGAGAAGAAAATAGAGGTCAAGGGGAAACAAAGGGTTGAGAAGAAAATAGAGGTCAAGGGGAAACAAAGGGTTGAGAAGAAAATAGAGGTAAAGGGGAAACAAAGGGTTGAGAAGAAAATAAAGGTCAAGGGGAAACAAAGGGTTGAGAAGAAAATAGAGGTCAAGGGGAAACAAAGGGTTGAGAAGAAAATAGAGGTCAAGGGGAAACAAAGGGTTGAGAAGAAAATAGAGGTCAAGGGGAAACAAAGGGTTGAGAAGAAAATAGAGGTCAAGGGGAAACAAAGGGTTGAGAAGAAAATAAAGGTCAAGGCGAAACTCATGGTCCACATGATGGGGGGGGGGGGATGCCTGAACAAGTCATGAGGCACGAGGACTGTAAGCAATGTGAGAACGAGGGTAGATGTAAAATGAGTTGCGATTGGCGGGAAAAGAAGAGCTGAGAAAGAAAATAGATGGGCAGAATCATTCGATGTAAAGCGATGGTTCAAGGCGGGCGATTGTGCGTGTTGTACAGCCGATACCGTGAACAGAAAGTCGAGTTTGGAAAATTTCGAGAACAGTAGTTAGTTGGTCTGTGGCTGTCGAGCTAGTGAGACGTAAATTCCTGGAGCAGTGTTAGAATAGGGAATGTACTGTGACATTATGATAAGGTGGCCGTGGTAGGATTAGGATAAGTCATGAAGAGGCATTATTAAGAAGATAGTACCTTTCACCAATGGAAGAGACTTGTGTTATTGTGAGTGCTCTCACTGGTGTAGGCTTAATATAAGTCATGAAGAGACATTATTACGAAGCTAGTGGTTTTGACCATGCGGAGAGACTTGTGTTATTGTGAGTGTTCTCACGAATGTTAGGCATTATGTCGATCATGAGAGACATAGTGTAGTGAACAGCTACAGCCAATTGCAGACAATTGTTGGGTTGTGAGCAACCTCGCCAAATTAAGCTTCCAGGGGACTGTAGAATGCTAGTGCCAGCATTCTGATATTGTAGTGTTAGAAAGAGAGATAGGAGAAAGGTGAGAGTCAACCACCATGCATGTGGCTATTGTACTTGTGAAATGTATGGGAGCTAGTCCTTGTGTGCAAAAAACGTTTAATGTGTGAGTTTTCAATGATGTTGGTGCCTGATTTGTTAATGCTAGTTATGTTGTCTAGTCCTAGCGAGGAACGGACGCTGGGGTGTCAGTAACCAACAGGCATAACAGCGCGGAGTACAACAGAACGATCAACAGGCAGAAGTGACATCCACGGGCAGCTAGTCAATCGAGGCGACAGTCTGGGCAGCAACGGGCCATACCAGACAGGGGTAACTTGAAGGGTCCACGTACCAAGGCAGTTTGGCACATCCATGTCAGTGCAAGTGGCTGGCATCCAAGGTGGCTGGTTGAGGCGACTCGAGGGCTCAGGTCTCGATGAGCTTTCTGTCGACATAGTATCAGTTCAAGTTGAGTGAGGGCTCAGGTCTCGATGAGCTTTCTGTCGATATAGTATCAGTTCAAGTTGAGTGAGGGCTCAGGTCTCGATGAGCTTTCTGTCGATATAGTATCAGTTCAAGTTGAGTGAGGGCTCAGGTCACAACGAGCTTTCTGTCGACATAGTATCAGTTCAAGTTGAGTGAGGGCTAAGATCACAACGAGCTTTCTGTCGACATAGTATCAGTTCAAGTTGAGTGAGGGCTAAGATCACAACGAGCTTTCTGTCGACATAGTATCAGTTCAAGTTGAGTGAGGGCTAAGATCACAACGAGCTTTCTGTCGACATAGTATCAGTTCAAGTTGAGTGAGGGCTAAGATCACAACGAGCTTTCTGTCGACATAGTATCAGTTCAAGTTGAGTGAGGGCTAAGATCACAACGAGCTTTCTGTCGACATAGTATCAGTTCAAGTCGAGTGAGGGCTAAGATCACAACGAGCTTTCTGTCGACATAGTATCAGTTCAAGTCGAGTGAGGGCTAAGATCACAACGAGCTTTCTGTCGACATAGTATCAGTTCAAGTCGAGTTGAAGGCTCAGATTGCAAAGAGCTTTCTGTGACGTGTTCCAGCTTCAAGGAGAGGGAAGGCGCAGATCTCAGCGAGCTTCTGCTTACATCTCAACTGTCCAGTGTACAAGGGCTCAGATCTTTACGAGCCTTCGTAGCGTTCAACGGACGCTCAGTAGAAAACGAGTGAAGGGGAGAAAGAGTGGGTTACACAACCAATGCTCAAGACCGATGTGCCGGTATGAAAGGCGCAGATGTGGCGACTTTGTTGTAAATTAGCTACATAACACATCTACGCCTACATAACGCGTGAACGCTGAGAAAAGGAAGAAGTTTATTCCCGGGAGCACTACGAAGGTGCGGAGTAGGATCTGGACACGTTGTGGTTCACCATTCCCGACACAAGCAGTCAGTTATGAGTTTCTGGCCTCTTTCAACCCTGGTGCTCATAGGTGCCCGATCCGATTTGAACCCAAACTCATGTCCAGAGTAGCCGCGATAGCTCAGTGGTTAGTGAACTGGACTACAAAAGAAAAGGGGTAGGGTTCGATCCCAACCGACGGCTCCGGGTTCACCCAACCTTTAATGGGTACCGGATTTTTTTTTCTGGGAAAGTAAAGTGGCACGGGCGTAATACCGACCACATTACCCCAAAAATCATGTGCCGAAGGTCTGTAAAATTTATGGTCACTGACACCATATTCCCTATACGGCACTTGGCGTGACGGGGGCTCTTTACTTTTTTTTTTTTTTTAACTTAAGTCCAGAGTAGACTAGTTCACTAACTATTTCTTCACCAGGCTCGAAATATGAACAACATGGTATTAATGATTAGAAGCAGATGGACAGTGTGAGCCATACGTTGGGTACTCTTTGAAGTATGACTGCTGTGGAGCAAAGGGAAGAAACTTGATGATTGTCATGACAAACATACAACTACTGTTCTACCAGTGCACGAAACAAGTTCAATCTGACAGTAATTAGTTGAAGTAGTTTCTTCATTTGTTGTGACGCTTATTGTCCTGGCACTCTCACTGATCATGCGGTTCACGCGGATTTGGCATGGGTCAATGGAGATCATGTTGCCCGTGACGGCTGATTCGGTCACCCGGAAGTGTCTATTTTGAGCTGCGCGAACTTTATACAGAACGCTGCATGTTCAATCAAATAGTATGAAAGGGGGGAAAACGCGTCATTTTCACATACGCAATACGCTCAGTGAAACAGTGGGAGCGACCACAATGTTGGTTGCTAGGACGGGGAGCTAAGGAGGGCAATGCCCCGCCTGCATTGAAACCATACCTGTCAAGTTTAAGCAGATGGACAGTGTGAGCCTACGTGGGGCACTCTTTAAGTTGAGCGGTGTAGAAATGGGGGGGGCGAAACCTGCTGGCTGGTTTACCAGACGGGGGGGGGGGGGGGGCGAAACCTGCTGGCTGGTTTACCAGACGTCAAATGGGGTCAAAACAAGGTAGTAAGACGCCAAATGGGGTCAAAAACAAGGTAGTAAGATGTCAAATGGGGTCAAAAACAAGGTAGTAAGACGTCAAATGGGGTCAAAAACAAGGTAGTAAGACGTCAAATGGGGTCAAAAACAAGGTAGTAAGACGTCAAATGGGGTCAAAAACAAGGTAGTAAGACGCCAAATGGGGTAAAAAACAAGGTAGTAAGACGCCAAATGGGGTAAAAAACAAGGTAGTAAGACGTCAAATGGGGTCAAAAACAAGGTAGTAAGACGTCAAATGGGGTTAAAAACAAGGTAGTAAGACGTCAAATGGGGTCAAAAGCAAGGTAGTAAGGCGTCAAATGGGGTCAAAAACAAGGTAGTAAGGCGTCAAATGGGGTCAAAAACAAGGCAGTAAGACGTCAAATGGGGTCAAAAACAAGGCAGTAAGACGTCAAATGGGGTCAAAAACAAGGTAGTAAGACATCAACAAATTTATAAACTAATATGCCTGCCATTGTCTGACACATTTCTCTGTTAACACTTTCCACAGACTGCTCCAGCCTTGACCCTCAGTCTCATGAAAGCCGAGATGGACAAAAGGAAACCACTACCACCACCACCACCACCACTGGAAACTACAACAACTGTCAAGGTCATATAAGAAGGTTCCGGTTGATAAGCCAATCGTCTGCGACTGTTCCAAGGCGCCGAGCAAATCGTTACCAACAAAAATGTATTCATCAGTGAGTGCCGCACGAGCCACATTCTTGTGACATTAGTGATAATGTTAATGAATAATTCAGCAGAAAAATGTACACATTAGTGCACGCATGCCGTGACAGTGATGGTTGTTGTTGAGAGATCAAGAAGATATGCTTCACAACAGGGCCAGGAACTCTAGTGGCGCCTTAATTAAAAAGAGATCATCATCATCGTGTGCCGTCTCCGCAACGAAGGTTGGCTACTATGGGCGCCATTCCACTCTTCTTGCTTTGATGGTGCAGGTTGTCATAGATTGACTTAACCATCTTTTGATGTTACTCGTCCATGTTAGTCTTGGTCTGCCTCTGCCTCTTTTACCTTGTATTTTCCTTTCCAATATTACTTTAAGTAGGCTGTTGTGTCTTTTAACGTGCCCCAAAAATGTCATTTGTCTTGTCTTAATTGTATTTAGTAGTTCTCTTTCTATTTTTAGTTGTTTTAAAACTTCGTCGTTTGTTTTCTTTTCTTTCCATCCAATTTTACCTATTCTTCTATAAATCCACATTTCAAAGGCTTCAATTTTCTGGTTTGTTTTCTTGTCTAATGTCCATGTTTCTGCACCGTACAGGAATATTGAGAAGATGTAACATTTTGCTATTATTAGTTTCAGCCCTGCTGTTATTTGTTTTGTTGTTAGTATATTTTTCATGGCATTAAAATTACTTTTTGCCATACCTATTCTATTGTTTATTTCAATTTTACATTTTCCATTATTGGTTATAGTATGTCCCAGGTAGTTGTAGCTCTGGACTTTATCCAGATGTATTCCCTCAACTGTGATATTTAATTGTAGGTCTTGATAATTTTCTTTGTTTATGATCATAGTTTTAGTCTTTTTGATATTCATATCTAGTCCATATTTTTTGTTTGTTATTTTTATCACATTAAGCAATGGTATTTAGCAATTGTCTTTAGAATTTTCTGCTAGTAGAACAGTATCATCAGCATATCTTAGGTTATTGATTATCTTTCCATTAATGTTTAGGCCTGGCATCTCTGAGATGTTTTTAAAGATTTGCTCAGTGTATAGATTGAACAAGCTTGGTGATAGGATGCATCCTTGTCTTACTCCTCTTTTTATGTCCATGGGTGTAGAGTTCTCCTTGTTATATCTTATTATTGCTGTTTGCTCCCAGTACAAATTATATATTAGTCGTATGTCTGCGTCGTCTAGGTTTATATCCTTTAGGCAGTCTATAAGTTGATTATGATGTATTCTATCGAAAGCTTTGGTGTAGTCTATGAAGCAGGCATATATCGGTTTGTTTACTTCTATGTACTTTTCAATCAATGTTCTCATGCTAAATACGGCTTCTTATGTGCCACTGTTTTTCTTGAATCCAAATTGTTGCTCATTTAATTCAGTATTGATTTTATTCTGAATCCTTCCCTGTATAACTTTTAGTAAATTTTTTGTTACCTGGCTCATTAGGCTTATTGTTCTAAAATCACTGCATTCAACCGCACCATTCTTTTTATGCAATGCAATGACAGTTGGTGTTAAAAAGAGATCATATCTTGTAACATTACTGCTAACAGATTGTTCAATGATGCGATGTGACATGCCTGCAGGTGTTTGAATCCCCTTAACCGCCAACATTTCTCATTTCTCATTGTTGACTTTTTAATGAAATCGCTTTCATAAACTGTCTGTGTGATGTGTCTCTTACCTTCTCAATCAACCTCTCTCTTTAGTGGTTGTTTTTTGTGTGTCTTAAAGTGATATCTCTGTTTTAAATCATGTAAACTAGACATTTATGGAGATTTCCTGAGTCTGGTACATTATTCTCATTTTTAATATGACATTTCAAGGAAGTGGTTTCATGGACACCACACACACACACACAAGTGGTATAGTTATGGTGATGTAATGCCCCAGCATCACTGCAAACGAATTAAAATCCATAATTGCTCAACCGTCCGTGCCTGTGGAATCATCCGAATTACTAACTCAAGCATATGACAGAGAAATGGTAACAGCTGTTTAGTGCAAGTCAATATATGGTATTGCTTGTCATAAAAAGATCTAAGCTTGGCAGATGTGAGAGTTTGGGGGAATACTTCTTCTTTCCTTCCACATTTGCCTTCCAGCGTCGAGGGGAGCACCTGCGGCCCTTTGCTATTATGTTAACCTCTGCTGCTGTTATGCTTCTTAGTGTTTTAATATTTCGTTCATCTTGTCTTTTTCGTGGTCGACCCTTGGGTCTCGTAACGTTTATTGAAGGCTCGTTTAGTTGTTGTGATTACTCTACCATGTCACATGGTCAAATCATATTATCTTTTGCTTCTTTATATATTCTATAATACCTTCAGTAATAAAGAAGAGGCGATGATCATATGTTGGACATGTGATAAGAAGAGATAATAACCGAATAGCAAAGCAAGCCCTCATGTGGGAAACAACAGGTAAGAGGAAAAGAGGAAGACCCAGAGAGACACTGAGAACACTGATGAGAGAGGCAAGTGCAGTAGGAATCGGCTCCCTCGATGAGATAGAGCTGCTTGCACAGAACAGAGACAAATTGCGAGATTTGATAAAATATCTTTAAAAGAATTGAAAGATGCTAGAATAAAAAATTTAGATACGAGGAGGAGTATCTTGGTCTACGCCCTCTGGGCCGGCTACGACTCGAAAGGTCAATAGATAGATAGATTCTATGGCGGGGGTTATTCCTAGCTTTTTTCTCAGTTTTTCATCTCTGATCTTATCACTCAGACTGTTTCCTGGAGTTCGTCTAACACATTTAATCTCTGTAGAGGTTATTTTTCTTATTGTTCTTGCATCTAGGGTCTAGGAGTGGCATTGGCAGTACAACGTTGGGATACGATGTTCAATCACAAAAGATTATATACTTGAAGATAGAGCATCATGAAAGTGTGTGCGTGCGCGCGCATGTGTGTGTGCGTGCGCGCGCATGTGTGTGTGCGCGCGCGTGTGTGTGTGATCTTAATGGAAAGACACAACTGAACAAACCTACTAAATTATTGACAAACAAATGTGACTCTCTCTCTCTCTCTCTCTCTCTCTCTCTCTCTCTCTCTCTCTCTCTCTCTCTCGCACGCACACACACACTCACTCACTCTTTCTTTATTTCCTTCATTTCTCCTATTACCACAATTAGAAAGCTGTGATAGCTCAGTGGTTAGTGTACTGGACTGTCGGGTTCTATCCTGATCGACGGCTTCCAGGTTCACCCAGTCTTAAATAGGTACCGAATTTTTTTTTTTCTGGGAAAGTAAAGCGGTAAGGGCGTAATTGTGGTCCACAATGTCCCAAAAATCATGTGCTGAAGGTCTATACAAAAGTATATGGTCACTAACACCATGTTCCCTGTACGCCACGTGGGATGATAGGGCTCTTTATTTCGTTTCTTTCACACTGAACGTTATATCGTCTCCCTTATCAATACATTTGTTTAAAAATAAAAAGTACTTCCTCCTGATATTGGACACATATTTTCACTATCCTTTAAGCCCTCTCGTCACTTCCTCGTCACATGCACACTTGTTAACTGCCCGTAGTATTTCTAACATTGCTCTCTCGTCACCTCTTCGTCACATGCACACTTGTTAACTGCCCGTGGTATTTCTAACATTGCTCTCTCGTCACCTCCTCGTCACATGCACACTTGTTAACTGCCCGTAGTATTTCTAACATTGCTCTCTCGTCACCTCCTCGTCACATGCACACTTGTTAACTGCCCATGGTATTTCTAACATTGCTCTCTCGTCACATGCACACTTGTTAACCGTCCATGGTATTTCTAACATTGCTCTCTCGTCACATGCACACTTGTTAACTGCCCGTGGTATTTCTAACATTGCTCTCTCGTCACATGCACACTTGTTAACTGCCCATGATATTTCTAACATTGCTCTCTCGTCACATGCACACTTGTTAACTGCCCGTGGTATTTCTAACATTGCTCTCTCGTCACATGCACACTTGTTAACTGCCCATGATATTTCTAACATTGCTCTCTCGTCACATGCACACTTGTTAACTGCCCGTGGTATTTCTAACATTGCTCTCTCGTCACATGCACACTTGTTAACTGCCCATGATATTACTAACATTGCTCTCTCGTCACATGCACACTTGTTAACTGCCCATGGTATTTCTAAAATTGCTCTCTAGTCACATGCACACTTGTTAACTGCCCATGGTATTTCTAACATTGCTCTCTCGTCATCTCCTCGTCACATGCCCACTTGTTAACTGCCCATGGTATTTCTAACATTGCTCAGTCAAACCACATTTCACAGAGACACAACACGAACTGCGATTACAAAATTGTTTTTTTATTCGTACGGCCTTGACATTGAACCTAATACCTCTGTGTTGAGCATAACGAGAAAGCTAGGAGTCATTTTGGATGTCGGAGACTCCATCTTGCGTCAGTTGAACTCGATTTTAAACAGGGAAAAACAATTAAACATAGTGCCTTCACATGATTTCCACATTGTCATTTTGTGTGTGTTTTATATGGGTTTTTTTGTATGAAATATTTGTTGACAAATCTAATATATTAACAATGATTAAAAAGTATATTTACCTTATCTTTTATGTAGTAACATTTGTGTCATATGCTTGAATTAATATTTCATGTATTCACCTGTTTGTAGCATTAATTCACCTGTTTGTAGCATTAATTCACCTGTTTGTAGTAACATTTGTTTGTTTCAAATAATGTTTAAATTATTTTATTTATTCATCTGTTTGTATAAAAGTAATTCACCTTTTTGTAGTAGCAAGTGTTTGTTTCATGTGCTCGAATTAATATTTCACTTATTCGCCTGTTTGTATAAAAGTAATTCACCTGTATGTAGTAATATTTGTTTGTTTCAAATGTTTAAATTAATATTTTATTTATTCATCAGTTTGTATAAAAGTAATTCACCTGTTTGTAGTAACATTTGTTTGTTTCAAATGTTTAAATTAATATTTTATTTATTCATCTGTTTGTATAAAGGTAATTCGCCTGTTTGTAGTAGCATGTGTTTGTTTCATATGCTCGATTAATATTTCACTTATTCATCTGTTTGTATAAAAGTAATTCAGCTGTTTGTAGTAGCATGTGTTTGTTTCATATGCTCGAATTAATATTTCACTTATTCACCTGTTTGTAGCATTGATCGCATGTTAGTAGCAATATTTGTTTCTTTAATATTCTTGAATTAATGTCATTTACTCGTCTGTTTGTTGCATTAATTCACCTATTTGTAGCATCAATTTACCTGATAGTAGTAACATATGTTTCGTATGCTTTAGTTATTTCATTTATTCGGCTTTTTGAGGTATTAATTCACATGTTTGTTGCATTAATTCACATGTTTGTAGCATTAATTCACCTGTCTGTAGCATTAATTCACCTGTTTGTAGCATTGATTCACATGTTTGTAGTAACATTTGTTTCATATGTTTGAAATATTTCATTTATTCTTCTGTTTGTAGCATTAATTCAATTGTTTGTAGTATTAAATCACATGTATGTAGCATAAATTCACGTTTTTAGTAATATTTATTTCATATCCTTGAATTAACATTTCTTTTATTCCTCTTTTTGTACTATTAATCCACATGTTTGTTGCGTTAATTGACCTGTTTGTTACATTAATTCACCAGTTTGTTTGTAGTAATATTTATTTCATATGCTTAAATTAATATTTCATTTACTCTTCTGTTTGTAGCATTAATTCACCTGTTTGTATCATTAATTCACCCGTTTGTAGCATTAATTCACCTGTTTGTAGCATTAACTCACCTGTTGGTAGCATTAATTCACCTGTTTGTAGTAACATTTGTTTGATTCAAATAATGTTTAAATTATTTTATTTATTCATCTGTTTGTATAAAAGTAATTCACCTTTTTGTAGTAGCAAGTGTTTGTTTCATATGCTCGAATTAATATTTCACTTATTCACCTGTTTGTATAAAAGTAATTCACCTGTATGTAGTAATATTTGTTTGTTTCAAATGTTTAAATTAATATTTTATTTATTCATCTGTTTGTATAAAAGTAATTCACCTGTTTGTAGTAACATTTGTTTGTTTCAAATGTTTAAATTAATATTTTATTTATTCATCTGTTTGTATAAAAGTAATTCGCCTGTTTGTAGTAGCATGTGTTTGTTTCATATGTTCGATTAATATCTCACTTATTCATCTGTTTGTATAAAAGTAATTCAGCTGTTTGTAGTAGCATGTGTTTGTTTCATATGCTCGAATTAATATTTCACTTATTCACCTGTTTGTAGCATTGATCGCATGTTAGTAGCAATATTTGTTTCTTTAATATTCTTGAATTAATGTCATTTACTCGTCTGTTTGTTGCATTAATTCACCTATCTGATAGTAGTAACATATGTTTCGTATGCTTTAGTAATTTCATTTATTCGGCTTTTTGAGGTATTAATTCACATGTTTGTAGCATTAATCCACATGTTTGTAGCATTAATTCACCTGTCTGTAGCATTAATTCACCTGTTTGTAGCATTGATTCACATGTTTGTAGTAACATTTGTTTCATATGTTTGAAATATTTCATTTATTCTTCTGTTTGTAGCATTAATTCAATTGTTTGTAGTATTAAATCACATGTATGTAGCATAAATTCACGTTTTTAGTAATATTTATTTCATATCCTTGAATTAACATTTCTTTTATTCCTCTTTTTGTACTATTAATCCACATGTTTGTTGCGTTAATTGACCTGTTTGTTACATTAATTCACCAGTTTGTTTGTAGTAATATTTATTTCATATGCTTAAATTAATATTTCATTTACTCTTCTGTTTGTAGCATTAATTCACCTGTTTGTATCATTAATTCACCCGTTTGTAGCATTAATTCACCTGTTTGTAGCATTAACTCACCTGTTGGTAGCATTAATTCACCTGTTTGTAGTAACATTTGTTTGATTCAAATAATGTTTAAATTATTTTATTTATTCATCTGTTTGTATAAAAGTAATTCACCTTTTTGTAGTAGCAAGTGTTTGTTTCATATGCTCGAATTAATATTTCACTTATTCACCTGTTTGTATAAAAGTAATTCACCTGTATGTAGTAATATTTGTTTGTTTCAAATGTTTAAATTAATATTTTATTTATTCATCTGTTTGTATAAAAGTAATTCACCTGTTTGTAGTAACATTTGTTTGTTTCAAATGTTTAAATTAATATTTTATTTATTCATCTGTTTGTATAAAAGTAATTCGCCTGTTTGTAGTAGCATGTGTTTGTTTCATATGTTCGATTAATATCTCACTTATTCATCTGTTTGTATAAAAGTAATTCAGCTGTTTGTAGTAGCATGTGTTTGTTTCATATGCTCGAATTAATATTTCACTTATTCACCTGTTTGTAGCATTGATCGCATGTTAGTAGCAATATTTGTTTCTTTAATATTCTTGAATTAATGTCATTTACTCGTCTGTTTGTTGCATTAATTCACCTATCTGATAGTAGTAACATATGTTTCGTATGCTTTAGTAATTTCATTTATTCGGCTTTTTGAGGTATTAATTCACATGTTTGTAGCATTAATCCACATGTTTGTAGCATTAATTCACCTGTCTGTAGCATTAATTCACCTGTTTGTAGCATTGATTCACATGTTTGTAGTAACATTTGTTTCATATGTTTGAAATATTTCATTTATTCTTCTGTTTGTAGCATTAATTCAATTGTTTGTAGTATTAAATCACATGTATGTAGCATAAATTCACGTTTTTAGTAATATTTATTTCATATCCTTGAATTAACATTTCTTTTATTCCTCTTTTTGTACTATTAATCCACATGTTTGTTGCGTTAATTGACCTGTTTGTTACATTAATTCACCAGTTTGTTTGTAGTAATATTTATTTCATATGCTTAAATTAATATTTCATTTACTCTTCTGTTTGTAGCATTAATTCACCTGTTTGTATCATTAATTCACCCGTTTGTAGCATTAATTCACCTGTTTGTAGCATTAACTCACCTGTTGGTAGCATTAATTCACCTGTTTGTAGTAACATTTGTTTGATTCAAATAATGTTTAAATTATTTTATTTATTCATCTGTTTGTATAAAAGTAATTCACCTTTTTGTAGTAGCAAGTGTTTGTTTCATATGCTCGAATTAATATTTCACTTATTCACCTGTTTGTATAAAAGTAATTCACCTGTATGTAGTAATATTTGTTTGTTTCAAATGTTTAAATTAATATTTTATTTATTCATCTGTTTGTATAAAAGTAATTCACCTGTTTGTAGTAACATTTGTTTGTTTCAAATGTTTAAATTAATATTTTATTTATTCATCTGTTTGTATAAAAGTAATTCGCCTGTTTGTAGTAGCATGTGTTTGTTTCATATGTTCGATTAATATCTCACTTATTCATCTGTTTGTATAAAAGTAATTCAGCTGTTTGTAGTAGCATGTGTTTGTTTCATATGCTCGAATTAATATTTCACTTATTCACCTGTTTGTAGCATTGATCGCATGTTAGTAGCAATATTTGTTTCTTTAATATTCTTGAATTAATGTCATTTACTCGTCTGTTTGTTGCATTAATTCACCTATCTGATAGTAGTAACATATGTTTCGTATGCTTTAGTAATTTCATTTATTCGGCTTTTTGAGGTATTAATTCACATGTTTGTAGCATTAATCCACATGTTTGTAGCATTAATTCACCTGTCTGTAGCATTAATTCACCTGTTTGTAGCATTGATTCACATGTTTGTAGTAACATTTGTTTCATATGTTTGAAATATTTCATTTATTCTTCTGTTTGTAGCATTAATTCAATTGTTTGTAGTATTAAATCACATGTATGTAGCATAAATTCACGTTTTTAGTAATATTTATTTCATATCCTTGAATTAACATTTCTTTTATTCCTCTTTTTGTACTATTAATCCACATGTTTGTTGCGTTAATTGACCTGTTTGTTACATTAATTCACCAGTTTGTTTGTAGTAATATTTATTTCATATGCTTAAATTAATATTTCATTTACTCTTCTGTTTGTAGCATTAATTCACCTGTTTGTATCATTAATTCACCCGTTTGTAGCATTAATTCACCTGTTTGTAGCATTAACTCACCTGTTGGTAGCATTAATTCACCTGTTTGTAGTAACATTTGTTTGATTCAAATAATGTTTAAATTATTTTATTTATTCATCTGTTTGTATAAAAGTAATTCACCTTTTTGTAGTAGCAAGTGTTTGTTTCATATGCTCGAATTAATATTTCACTTATTCACCTGTTTGTATAAAAGTAATTCACCTGTATGTAGTAATATTTGTTTGTTTCAAATGTTTAAATTAATATTTTATTTATTCATCTGTTTGTATAAAAGTAATTCACCTGTTTGTAGTAACATTTGTTTGTTTCAAATGTTTAAATTAATATTTTATTTATTCATCTGTTTGTATAAAAGTAATTCGCCTGTTTGTAGTAGCATGTGTTTGTTTCATATGTTCGATTAATATCTCACTTATTCATCTGTTTGTATAAAAGTAATTCAGCTGTTTGTAGTAGCATGTGTTTGTTTCATATGCTCGAATTAATATTTCACTTATTCACCTGTTTGTAGCATTGATCGCATGTTAGTAGCAATATTTGTTTCTTTAATATTCTTGAATTAATGTCATTTACTCGTCTGTTTGTTGCATTAATTCACCTATCTGATAGTAGTAACATATGTTTCGTATGCTTTAGTAATTTCATTTATTCGGCTTTTTGAGGTATTAATTCACATGTTTGTAGCATTAATCCACATGTTTGTAGCATTAATTCACCTGTCTGTAGCATTAATTCACCTGTTTGTAGCATTGATTCACATGTTTGTAGTAACATTTGTTTCATATGTTTGAAATATTTCATTTATTCTTCTGTTTGTAGCATTAATTCAATTGTTTGTAGTATTAAATCACATGTATGTAGCATAAATTCACGTTTTTAGTAATATTTATTTCATATCCTTGAATTAACATTTCTTTTATTCCTCTTTTTGTACTATTAATCCACATGTTTGTTGCGTTAATTGACCTGTTTGTTACATTAATTCACCAGTTTGTTTGTAGTAATATTTATTTCATATGCTTAAATTAATATTTCATTTACTCTTCTGTTTGTAGCATTAATTCACCTGTTTGTATCATTAATTCACCCGTTTGTAGCATTAATTCACCTGTTTGTAGCATTAACTCACCTGTTGGTAGCATTAATTCACCTGTTTGTAGTAACATTTGTTTGATTCAAATAATGTTTAAATTATTTTATTTATTCATCTGTTTGTATAAAAGTAATTCACCTTTTTGTAGTAGCAAGTGTTTGTTTCATATGCTCGAATTAATATTTCACTTATTCACCTGTTTGTATAAAAGTAATTCACCTGTATGTAGTAATATTTGTTTGTTTCAAATGTTTAAATTAATATTTTATTTATTCATCTGTTTGTATAAAAGTAATTCACCTGTTTGTAGTAACATTTGTTTGTTTCAAATGTTTAAATTAATATTTTATTTATTCATCTGTTTGTATAAAAGTAATTCGCCTGTTTGTAGTAGCATGTGTTTGTTTCATATGTTCGATTAATATCTCACTTATTCATCTGTTTGTATAAAAGTAATTCAGCTGTTTGTAGTAGCATGTGTTTGTTTCATATGCTCGAATTAATATTTCACTTATTCACCTGTTTGTAGCATTGATCGCATGTTAGTAGCAATATTTGTTTCTTTAATATTCTTGAATTAATGTCATTTACTCGTCTGTTTGTTGCATTAATTCACCTATCTGATAGTAGTAACATATGTTTCGTATGCTTTAGTAATTTCATTTATTCGGCTTTTTGAGGTATTAATTCACATGTTTGTAGCATTAATCCACATGTTTGTAGCATTAATTCACCTGTCTGTAGCATTAATTCACCTGTTTGTAGCATTGATTCACATGTTTGTAGTAACATTTGTTTCATATGTTTGAAATATTTCATTTATTCTTCTGTTTGTAGCATTAATTCAATTGTTTGTAGTATTAAATCACATGTATGTAGCATAAATTCACGTTTTTAGTAATATTTATTTCATATCCTTGAATTAACATTTCTTTTATTCCTCTTTTTGTACTATTAATCCACATGTTTGTTGCGTTAATTGACCTGTTTGTTACATTAATTCACCAGTTTGTTTGTAGTAATATTTATTTCATATGCTTAAATTAATATTTCATTTACTCTTCTGTTTGTAGCATTAATTCACCTGTTTGTATCATTAATTCACCCGTTTGTAGCATTAATTCACCTGTTTGTAGCATTAACTCACCTGTTGGTAGCATTAATTCACCTGTTTGTAGTAACATTTGTTTGATTCAAATAATGTTTAAATTATTTTATTTATTCATCTGTTTGTATAAAAGTAATTCACCTTTTTGTAGTAGCGTTTGTTTCATATGCTCGAATTAATATTTCACTTATTCACCTGTTTGTATAAAAGTAATTCACCTGTATGTAGTAATATTTGTTTGTTTCAAATGTTTAAATTAATATTTTATTTATTCATCTGTTTGTATAAAAGTAATTCACCTGTTTGTAGTAACATTTGTTTGTTTCAAATGTTTAAATTAATATTTTATTTATTCATCTGTTTGTATAAAAGTAATTCGCCTGTTTGTAGTAGCATGTGTTTGTTTCATATGTTCGATTAATATCTCACTTATTCATCTGTTTGTATAAAAGTAATTCAGCTGTTTGTAGTAGCATGTGTTTGTTTCATATGCTCGAATTAATATTTCACTTATTCACCTGTTTGTAGCATTGATCGCATGTTAGTAGCAATATTTGTTTCTTTAATATTCTTGAATTAATGTCATTTACTCGTCTGTTTGTTGCATTAATTCACCTATCTGATAGTAGTAACATATGTTTCGTATGCTTTAGTAATTTCATTTATTCGGCTTTTTGAGGTATTAATTCACATGTTTGTAGCATTAATCCACATGTTTGTAGCATTAATTCACCTGTCTGTAGCATTAATTCACCTGTTTGTAGCATTGATTCACATGTTTGTAGTAACATTTGTTTCATATGTTTGAAATATTTCATTTATTCTTCTGTTTGTAGCATTAATTCAATTGTTTGTAGTATTAAATCACATGTATGTAGCATAAATTCACGTTTTTAGTAATATTTATTTCATATCCTTGAATTAACATTTCTTTTATTCCTCTTTTTGTACTATTAATCCACATGTTTGTTGCGTTAATTGACCTGTTTGTTACATTAATTCACCAGTTTGTTTGTAGTAATATTTATTTCATATGCTTAAATTAATATTTCATTTACTCTTCTGTTTGTAGCATTAATTCACCTGTTTGTATCATTAATTCACCCGTTTGTAGCATTAATTCACCTGTTTGTAGCATTAACTCACCTGTTGGTAGCATTAATTCACCTGTTTGTAGTAACATTTGTTTGATTCAAATAATGTTTAAATTATTTTATTTATTCATCTGTTTGTATAAAAGTAATTCACCTTTTTGTAGTAGCAAGTGTTTGTTTCATATGCTCGAATTAATATTTCACTTATTCACCTGTTTGTATAAAAGTAATTCACCTGTATGTAGTAATATTTGTTTGTTTCAAATGTTTAAATTAATATTTTATTTATTCATCTGTTTGTATAAAAGTAATTCACCTGTTTGTAGTAACATTTGTTTGTTTCAAATGTTTAAATTAATATTTTATTTATTCATCTGTTTGTATAAAAGTAATTCGCCTGTTTGTAGTAGCATGTGTTTGTTTCATATGTTCGATTAATATCTCACTTATTCATCTGTTTGTATAAAAGTAATTCAGCTGTTTGTAGTAGCATGTGTTTGTTTCATATGCTCGAATTAATATTTCACTTATTCACCTGTTTGTAGCATTGATCGCATGTTAGTAGCAATATTTGTTTCTTTAATATTCTTGAATTAATGTCATTTACTCGTCTGTTTGTTGCATTAATTCACCTATCTGATAGTAGTAACATATGTTTCGTATGCTTTAGTAATTTCATTTATTCGGCTTTTTGAGGTATTAATTCACATGTTTGTAGCATTAATCCACATGTTTGTAGCATTAATTCATATGATTGTAGCATTAATTCACCTGTTTGTAATCATTGATTCACATGTTTGTAGTAACATTTGTTTCATATGTTTGAAATATTTCATTTATTCTTCTGTTTGTAGCATTAATTCACTTGTTTGTAGTATTAATTCACATGTTTGTAGCATAAATTCATGTTTTTAGTAATATTTATTTCATATCCTTGAATTAATATTTCATTTATTCCTCTTTTTGTAGTATTAATCCACATGTTTGTAGCGTTAATTGATCTGTTTGTTACATTAATTCACCAGTTTGTTTGTAGTAATATTTATTTCATATGCTTAAATTAATATTTCATTTACTCTTCTGTTTGTAGCATTAATTCACCTGTTTGTATCATTAATTCACCCGTTTGTAGCATTAATTCACCTGTTTGTAGCATTAATTCACATATTTGTAGAATGAATTCACCTGTTTGTAGCATTGATTCACATGTTTGTAATAACATTTGTTTCATTCATCTGAATTAATATTTCATTTACTCGTCTGTTTGTAGCATTAATAGACCTATTTTTAGCATGAATTGACATATTTGTAGCATTAATTCACTTGTTTGTATCATTAATTCACCCGTTTGTAGCATTGGTTCACATATTTATAGTAACATTTGTTTCATATACTTCAATTATTTTATTTATTCACTTGTTTAAAAGCATTAATTCACATGATTTCCACATTGTCATTTTGTGTGTGTTTTATATGGATTTTTTTGTATTAAATATTTGTTGACAAATCTAATATATTAACAATGATTAAAAAGTATATTTACCTTATCTTTTATGTAGTAACATATGTGTCATATGCTTGAATTAATATTTCATTTATTCCTCTCTTTGCAGCATTAATTCACATGTTTATAGCATTAATTCACCTGTCTGTATCATTAATTCACCTGTTTTTAGCATTAATTCACATGTTCGTAGTAACATTTTGTTTCATATACTTGAATTAAAATGTCGTTTATTCATCTCTTTGTAGCATTAATTCACCTGTTTGTAGCATTAATTCGCCTGTTTGTAGCAATAATTCACCTGTTTGTAGTAACGTTTGTTGTTTTCATCTGATTTGAAAGTTCCCTTTGAGAGCGAACTTAAGTGTGAAAGCACCAATCAAAGATCAGCGGACATTCGTATGCCTTTGCGTGATGACTATAGGTTACACCTCTTTAGCGTCCGCCCTTAAAGGGGTGTTGCGTTAAGTTGGCGCAGATGCTTTGTGTTGTGGCGTAGAGGCTCTGTGTTGTGACGTAGAGGCTCTGTGTTGTGACGTAGATGCTCTGTGTTGTGTTGTGGCGTAGATGCTCTGTGTTGTGACGTAGATGCTCTGTGTTGTGACGTAGATGCTCTGTGTTGTGTTGTGACGTAGATGCTCTGTGTTGTGTTGTGACGTAGATGCTCTGTGTTGTGGCGTAGATGCTCTGTGTTGTGGCGTAGATGCTCTGTGTTGTGTTGTGACGTAGATGCTCTGTGTTGTGACGTAGATGCTCTGTGTTGTGTTGTGACGTAGATGCTCTGTGTTGTGGCGTAGATGCTCTGTGTTGTGTTGTGGCGTAGATGCTCTGTGTTGTGTTGTGGCGTAGATGCTCTGTGTTGTGTTGTGGCGTAGATGCTCTGTGTTGTGTTGTGGCGTAGATGCTCTGTGTTGTGGCGTAGATGCTCTGTGTTGTGGCGTAGTTGCTCTGTGTTGTGGCGTAGATGCTCTGTGTTGTGACGTAGATGCTCTGTGTTGTGGCGTAGTTGCTCTGTGTTGTGGCGTAGATGCTCTGTGTTGTGACGTAGATGCTCTGTGTTGTGACGTAGATGCTCTGTGTTGTGGCGTAAATGCTCTGTGTTGTGGTTTGCAGTAAGCCTGTGATATTTGCGTCTTTCAGGGCAAGACAACAAACTTCAGCATGTTATATATGAGAACCGGGTTGTCTTTCTTCATAGGTCTCTATTCGCTTGGCCAGATTAGACCGGTTAGTCTGCTGTATCTGGAGGCACTACGGAGAGGCGGAGTAGGGTATGCACGGTTCTGGTTCATTGATCCTGGCGAAATCCATCAGCTGTGGGTCGGAGATGAACTTCCAGCTCTGCTGCTGTGAGGCGCCTTTGCTTCCATTTCACTGCACAAAGAGATACAACGAAGACGATGGCGTTGGATAGGACACAGACTGTGGAAGCCAACTGAGAGTATTACAGAACAAGCATTTTTTTTTCGGGGGGGGGGGGGGAATCCCCAAGGAAGAAGACAAAGGAAAACACCCAAATATATTTGGACAAGACACATGTAGAGATGAAGAGGATGTGGAAGACACGGGTCGATCTTAGAAGGATGGCAGAAATAGGGACGACTTAATGAGTGTTTGTTGTGTATAGCCAGGGGAAATAGTATGACCGAGAATTGCACACTATTTCCCCTGCTATACAACTCGCTCCCAACATTGTTGCCACAACTAGCGACCATTCACTTCTAGCTATACATTCCTTGCTATACAATTCTCTATAGCAGGGGAAATAGTGTGTAATTCTCGGTCATACTATTTCCCCTGCTATAGTTGGAGACCCATGCTCCACAAGGAAATGAAAGGAAGTTCATGTTTTTGTAGCAATAATTTTCTCTTCATCTGTTCGTAGTAATATTTGTTCAAGTTTAAATTATGTCTTCTTCCTTCATCTGTTTGTTGTTTGTTTCTCTTTAATCATGTATGTAGTTATATTTCTAACCTCATTTTGTCTGTAGTAATGTCTTCTTTCATTTTGTCTGTAGTAATGTCTTCTTTCATTTTGTCTGTAGTAATGTCTTCTTTCATTTTGTCTGTAGTAATGTCTTCTTTCATTTTGTCTGTAGTAATGTCTTCTTTCATTTTGTCTGTAGTAATATTTCTAACTTCATCTATTTTGTAGTAATATTTATAACTTCATCTTTTATGTAGTAATATTTATAACTTCATCTATTTTGTAGTAATATTTTTGGCTTCACCTATCTATAATAATTGCCTTCATAAATTGTTTGAAATGTTGTATAGACCCTAGCTTCGATGTAGAATCCTTAAAGTGGAACAATCATTTGATTTAGCACTTTCTATATGAATGAAGAAGGGAAGCCGCGATAGCTCAGTGGTTAGTGAACTAGGCTACACATGACAAGAGGTAGGGATCGATCCCAACCGACGGCTTCCGGGTTCGCCCAGCCTTAAATGGGTACCGGATTTTTTTTCTGGGAAAGTAAAGCGGCATGGGCGTAATACCGACCACATTACTCCAATAATCATGTGCTGTAGGTCTGTAAAATTTAAGGCCACTAACACCATATTCCCTATACGCCACTTGGCGTGACGGGGGTCTTTTAATCGACACCAGAAAAATGCAACGATAGATTGTGAACAGCTGTAGATGTCCTATAACATGAGGTATCTTCTTTCTAGTTATATCTATCTCCTCTTATTCCTAGACCGAGTTGGTTATAATGCCTCTCGCCGTTCTCTCTCTATCTCGAGTGGTTCATTTAAACTCTCCCGATCGTGTTGTAACCTCACCGCTATTCTGTTTCTCTGCTGTAACACTTTTGTGTTAACTATATATTTTATGCTTACAGAGAACCAACTAAACACACTCGTGTACTAATATTTATTGGTCGGAGACTGGTTGGTCTCGAGGCAAGACGCCGGCTTCGAGACAGAGAGGATGTGGGTTCAAATCCCAGCTGCACCAGTTTGGATTTTTATATCTGATTTCTCTCTGCGGCAACCACCCCTGGTCTCAGCAGCGAGGCCCGGCCTGAAACATCAATTACTCATGGACGGAAAAAATATGAGTACCTCCGAAGACGGAGATATCTGCCTGTGCGGCGAGGGACCTCTGTGCACACGGCTGCCAGGGAAAAAAACGATTAACACGCAAAATGCAGTTCCTAGTCTCTAGGAACTTCATCAGAGGTAAAAGCTGGCGAACGAAAAAAAAATATATATTGATTGGTCCATTGGCTGTTCCACAAACCTATTCTCGCAACCTCTATAAATTACTACACAGCATCAACTGTGCCAACCCATAAATCCTCAATTATTTGCTCAGGTCACCATTGTCACCTTCCATAAATCACCACACATTAGCTCAGATCACCATTGTCACCTTCCATAAATCACCACACATTAGCTCAGATCACCATTGTCACCTTCCATAAATCACCACACATTAGCTCAGATCACCATTGTCACCTTCCATAAATCACCACACATTAGCTCAGATCACCATTGTCACCTTCCATAAATCACCACACATTAGCTCAGATCACCATTGTCACCTTCCATAAATCACCACACATTAGCTCAGATCACCATTGTCACCTTCCATAAATCACCACTCATATGCTCTAAACACCATTACCTCCTCTGAGATCTGTCAACCCATCCTGGCCTCTAATTAATAGGTTCCATCCAACTTAAAGCGGTCCCGATCATTCTCTACTTCCACCACAGACTAAGACCCAGCCGGCCCCTTCTGGATCCATGAGCTTGTCTGCTACCCCTAGGGAGACAACTTCGTAAATTGTTTCGGATCACTCTCTTCTTTGATTTCCAATTTTTGAGTTTATAGAAGTCTCTGACGTCATTAATTTATTATGTTTGCCCGTCTCTTCACCTTTCTTTCACTTTTCTATTTCACTATTTTTTGTTGTTGTAATATAATTGGGGACTGCTGCAGGGTGGAGGGGCAAGTCGACTGTCAGCACCATGGCTGAGAGCAGTCAGCGACTCATAGATAAGTTTGCTTCAGGAGGGGTGACCACAACGATTCAGATCTTACCCCACCTCTTTGAGGTGCTCCCAGGAAAAAAACTAACCAGCCACGGCAAGTAAGGATGAAGAGGGGAGGTAGCCTGATATTCCAAATGTTAAAGTCGGGTGTGTTGTTAAAAAAACACAAATATATATCAGCTTTGCCGCAAGTTGCAACACAGCGCATCAACGACCACTTAACGTGCAGGGCAGATAACGAAGAAGACTTCGCATTCTTTTAGCCGCCGTTGGTTCAATGTGAGAAAGAGAAAGGTCAGGTTGTAGACACCACCGTTAGATTCTGTGGATAATTTCTTCACCTGCCCAGTGCAGGATGTGAGGTTACCATGCGATGTATTGTGGTCTTATTGAAGCCTTTGAAATGCGAATATATAGAAGATTAGGTAGAATTGGATGGAAGGAAAAGAAAAACAAACGATGAAGTCTTAAAACAACTAAAAATTAAAAGAGAACTACTAAGTACAATTCAAACAAGACAAATACGATTTTTGGGCCATGTTAAAAGACAACAGCCTACTAAAAGTAAAGTGGAGGGGAAAATACAAGGTAAAAGAGGCACATGCAGACCAAGACTAACATGGACGAACAACATCAAAAGATGGACAAATCAGCCTATGACAACCTGCACCATCAATGCAAGAGACAGAGCAGAATGGCGCTCCATGGTAGCCAACCTTCGTTGCGGAGACGGCACCCGATGAAGAAGATTGTGGTCTTACCTGGATGTGACATCATGAGCATGTTATGTTTTCAGAGATCTTACCTGGATGTGACATCATGAGCATGTTATGTTTTCAGAGATCTTACCTGGATGTGACATCATGAGCATGTTATGTTTTCAGAGATCTTACCTGGATGTAACATCATGAGCATGTTATGTTTTCAGAGATCTTACCTGAATGTGACATCATGAGCATGTTATGTTTTCAGAGATCTTACCTGGATGTGACATCATGAGCATGTTGTGTTTTCAGAGATCTTACCTGGATGTGACATCATGAGCATGTTGTGTTTTCAGAGATCTTACCTGGATGTGACATCATGAGCATGTTATTTTTTCAGAGATCTTACCTGGATGTGACATCATGAGCATGTTATGTTTTCAGAGATCTTACCTGGATGTGACATCATGAGCATGTTATGTTTTCAGAGATCTTACCTGGATGTGACATCATGAGCATGTTATGTTTTCAGAGATCTTACCTGGATGTGACATCATGAGCATGTTATGTTTTCAGAGATCTTACCTGGATGTGACATCATGAGCATGTTATGTTTTCAGAGATCTTACCTGGATGTCGTCATCAATTGGTTTATTGTGAGGGTAATTCTACATGGACGTGACGTTATAATAGTGCGATCTATTGATGTTGATTCTACCTGGGCGTGACGTCACTATAATGGGATATACCGATGATCTTACCTGGACAAATATCATCAATCGAGGTATTGAGGATGATCGTCAGTGGCAGTGTTCTCAATGTGACTGGGATCAAACCTTGTCGTCACAAAATGTATTTCCGATCTTAACAATTTTCCTTGACCGTTCAGTCTGACCAACATCTCGCACTCTCACGGCTCTCTAACCCACATCTCTACCCTTCCCACTCTATCTCACCCACATCTCTACCTTTCCCACTCTCTCCCACATCTCTTACTATCACAACTCTCTCACCCACATCTCTCACCCACATCTCTACCCTTCCCACTCTTTTTCACCCACATCTCTACCTTTCCCACTCTCTCCCACATCTCTTACTCTCACGGCTCTGTAACCCATATCTCTCACCCACATCTCTACCCTTCCCACTCTTTCTCACCCACATCTCTACCTTTCCCACTCTCTCCCACATCTCTTACTCTCACGGCTCTCTAACCCACATCTCTCACCCACATCTCTACCTTTCCCACTCTGTCCCACATCTCTTACTCTCACGGCTCTCTAATCCATATCTCTCACCCACATCTCTACCCTTCCCACTCTTTCTCACCCACATCTCTACCTTTCCCACTCTCTCCCACATCTCTTACTCTCACGGCTCTCTAACCCACATCTCTAACTTTCCCACGCTCTCCCACATCTCTTACCCTCGCCACTCTCTCACCCACACCTCTCTACCTGCATCACTCCCCACCAAGATGCCTTTAACCTGTGCCGCCACTGCAAGGATTCTTTTTGAGGTTTGTGTCCCTATCCTAGGGGATGTCACGTATTCTATTTCGGCTCTCCTACCTCCCACATAGAACCGCCAACATCATTATGGTAGCACTCCATGACAACAAACGTTTCTATTGTTTTCCTCATTCCATAGGTCGGTCCTGCCACAGTGCCTCACATTGGAAGCCCTGACGGGTATTCCTGATTTTACAAGGCATGCTAATATCTTAGTATCTGAACAAGCACACTGAAAGAAGGACAAATTAGAACAACAGCACTCATAGATAAAGAACTAAATAGGCTACATGTTGATATTGCTGCCCTACAAGAAACAAGACTCTCAGACTGTGGTTCTGTAAAGGAAGAAAACTATACCTTTTTCTGGCAAGGCCTAAGCCCCGAAAAACCACGTATACATGGAGTAGGCTTTGCTGTACATAACAAACACATAAACTCCATAACCACGCCAAAAGGAGTGTCTGAACGCTTGATGATACTCCAGCTACATACGAAGAGTGGATCAATAAATATCATTAGTGCCTATGCACCAACGTTGGCTGCATCAGACGAAGAGAAAGACAACTTCTACCAACAACTGCAAATGACCATTGACTCACTTCCAAAAGAGGAACTATTATACTTACTCGGTGATTTCAATGCACGCACAGGATCTGATCAGCAATATTGGCCAACATGTCTAGGTCACCACGGCATTGGAAAAATCAACGGAAATGGCCAGCGACTCCTAGAATTCTGCTCAAATAACCACCTATGTGTAACAAATACATACTTTAATGTGAAACACAAGCATAAAGTAACATGGCGTCATGCTAGAAGTGGTCACTGGCACCAACTAGACCTAGTTCTTACACGTAGGCAGTCTTTAAATAACATCAGAATAACACGAACATATCACAGTGCAGACTGCAACACAGACCACGCTCTAGTCATTAGTAAGATCAAAGTCAGAAGTAGTCGTATCTACAAATCAAGATAGCCTGCAGCAGCCAAGATCAATATCACAGCGGCAAAAACCACACCAACCGAAGATATTTTTAGATCCAAGTTTGATGAACTGGTAGAAGAAGTAGAAGATGCATCAAGTGTGGATGACAACTGGTGCTCCCTGAGAACACACATCTATAACTGCGCTCTATCTACCTACGGCCAAAAACGGTTCTCAAAGAACGACTGGGTCGAAGAAAATGCAGCAAGACTAGACCCACTAATAGCTAATAAGAAAAAAGCTTTACTGAACTTCAATAATAATCCCAATCAAATCACCAAGGATCAGCTCAAACATGCGCAAGCCACCCTACAACGCGAAGCAAGAAGATGCGCAAACGAATACTGGAACAATCTATGCTCTGAAATACAGAAAGCCTCAGACAGGGGCGACTCAAAAACCATGCATGACAATATAAAAAAGGCCCTTGGACCAAAAATAACAAAATTAGCCCCCCTAAAATCCAAGTTTGGAGAACCTATTACTGACAAGGGACAACAAATGCAAAGATGGGTTGAACACTACTCTAATCTATACAGTGACGACAGACCAGCAAACACAGCTCTAGCACAATCAATACCCAAATATCCTACAATGTTTGAACTGGATGTTGAGCCTACTATGAACGAACTTGCTGACGCTATAAATGCCCTCTCAAGAGGAAAAGCTGCAGGAAATGACAACATTCCCACAGATGTACTAAAGGACAACCTAAGCGTACTACTTCCACACCTATACAAGCTGCTAATTAAATGCTGGAGAAACGGAGAAATACCTCATGATATGAGAAATGCCAAGATTATAACGCTGTACAAGAATAAAGGAGACAGGGGTGACTGCAACAATTACAGAGGCATTTCTCTCCTTAGCACAACAGGCAAAGCTTTTGCTAGAGTCGTACTTAATCGCCTGCATAGACTTGCAGAACGGGTGCTTCCCGAGTCCCAATGCGGTTTCAGACCCGGGAGATCAACCATAGATATGATCTTCACTCTTAGACAACTGCAGGAAAAATGTCGGGAACAAAATATGCCGCTCTATATTGCCTTTGTGGATCTCACAAAGGCATTCGACACAGTAAACAGAGATGGTCTCTACAAGGTGTTAGAAGGCATAGGCTGCCCTCCTAAATTACTTAGGCTGATAATTTCCTTCCATGAAGACATGAATGGCAAAGTTCATTTTGATGGGAGTCCATCAGAGAATTTCAAAGTCAACAAAGGAGTGAAACAGGGATGTGTCCTCGCCCCCACCCTTTTTGGTATATTTTTTGCTGCCCTCCTAAATTACACCTTCGAAAACAGCTCAGGAGATATTTACATTCGCACTAGACCAGATGGCTCACTGTTCAACCTAGCACGACTAAGAGCAAAAACCAAAACAAATGTTGCCCTACTTAAAGAATTTTTATTTGCTGACGATGCAGCCCTAGTCGCTCATAGTGAGGCCACCCTACAGTCGCTGATCAACAACCTGGATAAAGCATGCGACCTTTTTTTCACTGTCAATTAATGTTCAGAAGACAGTAATACTAAATCAAGGTGACTTCAAACCTATATCTATTACTCTAAAAGACTGCCCACTAGAATCAGTACAGAAATTTACATATCTTGGATCCACAGTTACGCAAACCATCTCTCTTGATGAAGAAATAAACTGTCGAATTGGTAAGGCAGCTACGACCTTCGGCAAACTCACAAAAAGGGCATGGAACAACACGAAACTAACTCAAAAGACTAAACTCTTAATATATCAAACTTGTGTGCTTAGCACACTACTATATGGATCCGAAACCTGGACAACATACTCAAACCAGGAAAAAAGACTAAATGTCTTCCACATGCGATGTCTCCGCAAAATAATGCACATCAAATGGCAGGACAAAATAACCAACTTAACTGTCCTGCAACGTGCTAAGACCCTAACAATCATGTCGATGCTCAGAAGTCGAAGGCTAAGATGGCTGGGGCATGTCCAACGGATGGAAGAAAAACGCATTCCTAGGCAAATACTATATGGTGAGCTAAAACACGGAAAAAGACAAATCGGCAGACCTAAACTACGATATAGAGATATCTGCAAATCATCTCTGAAAGACTTCTCCATCTGTGAAAACGACTGGCAACATCTGGCAAGTGATCGCACATCATGGAGAGCACGTATAAGGAACGGTATAACAACATTTGAGACTGTTCTAAGACAGGACTTAGAAGAGAAGAGACTCATGAAAAAGGATGGTAAACCCTGTGGACCAGCGAGCCTGACCTGTTCATTATGTGACCGCGTGTGTTTGTCAAACATTGGAAAGAATTAGCCACGAGAGAAGCTGTTCGGCAAAAACAATACCTCAAAAAAATACGCAATAGCCTCCACTAGACCGTCTGACAAGACGAAAAGGGCCATATAGTATATATATAATATCTTACATAAAGTTTTATATTTTATATTTTACCGAAAGTTTTATATTTTATATAAAGTTTTATATTTTATACAGTGTTATATTTTACATAAAGTTTAATATTTTCATCATCATCGAGTGCCATCTCCGCAACGAAGGTTGGCCACCATGGAGCGCCATTCTGCTCTGTCTCTTGCTTTGATGGTGCAGGTTGTCATAGGCTGGTTTGTCCATCTTTTAATGTTATTCGTCCATGTTAGTCTTGGTCTGCTTCTTTTATCCTGTATTTTCCCCTCCAGGATTACTTTTAGTAGGCTGTTGCGTCTTTTAACATGGCCCAAAAATCGCATTTTTCTTAATATTTTACAGAAGGTGTAATATTTTCTAGAAAGCGTGTAATATTTGTATTATAAGTTTGTTTAGTATTTCTTTGCGATACTATGACATTATCTTTTCCAATCTTATCGAAAGACGTAGATCTTAGCCCGATCTCTATTTTTTTTTAATATTTTCTACGTGCTCACTTTGATACAAAACTGAAGATTTATTATTAGTTTCCGATAGGACTATTCCCTTAATCCCACTTGCCCACCTTGAGGTCAGGGGTCACTGAAAATCCGATATCCCCCAACATGAGTTTCAGCCTGGCTGCTTTAAACATTAGACAAGCGCCCTTACCTCCACGCTGCAGCAAATACAAGGTGGTCTATTATGAACACTTTTCATCATCATCATCATGCGCCGTACCGGTTGACATAGGCGATCTTGTTCTACCAAATTTCTCTGCTCATAGTTTTTATATCAATTCTGGGGGACTGGTTGGTCTCGAGGCAAGACGCCGGCATCGAGACAGAGAGGTTGTGGGTTCAAATCCCGATTGGTTGTTGATTTTTATTTATGATTTCTCTCTGCGGCAACCACCCCTGGTCTCAGCAGCAAGGCCCGGCTTGAAACGTCAATTACTAATCGACGGAAAAAATATGAGTACCTCCGAAGTCGGAGTTATCTGCCTGTGCACACGGCTGCCATGGAAAAGTGGATTAACACGCAAAATTCAGTTCCTAGTCTCTAGGGACTTCATCAGCGGTAAAAGCTGGCGAACGAAAAAAAAAATTAATTCTGTTGTTGACTGTTTACCATGCCATGACAACAAACTGTCTAGTGTTTTCTCTGTTTCCACAATCTCTTTTTTTCCTGCATTTTGCCTGTTGTAACCAAGTGTTCCAATTTTCCTCTTCTCATGATGTGCCCGATAAGTTTCGATTGTTTTATTTCTGTTTTATAAGAGCTCTCTTTTTGTGTTAGTCTTCTTGAGAATTTCCTCAGTTGTCTTTTTTTTTTTTTTGGGAGTGGGGGAGGAGTGCGGCTGTCCGGGGAACCCTCAACTTTCTTCTGAGAAATCCCACCTCTGTAGCGTCTATTCGTATTTTCATTTGTTTGTCTACTGTCCATGATACGCTTCCATATGTCAGAATTAACTCTATATAGCACCGATGAACTCTCGTTCTCATTAAATTTCTTAAATTGTTTTAAGGCCTGAGCGATTCTCCTTTTATTTCTGTGGTACATCTTCCATCTGATGTTATTATTGTGGTCCAGTCTTTGAGTTTCTGCACTTATTTCAGATTTGTCCCGTTTATTGTATCATTTCATGCTGGTGATTATTATTTCTTTGCAGTGGCGTATACTGGTTTTGGGGTCTGGGCTACCGCTGACATAATAAATAAAGACATACATTATAATCAGTAGGCTAACATGAAGTAATATTTGCTAATGACATCACCATATTTTAAATTACTTACTTAATTATATGTAAACTCTATCCGTCTTGTTTGGGACGAAAATGTCTCGATGACTTTGTCATTGAAAGTACTGTTGGGTTGGTTTCTAAGCTTCTGAAGGAATGATTTCTCAAAGGACATTATTGCCAAACCAGATAAGCGTTCTTGTGTCTGAGTTGAGCGACAATAAGATTTGATTCTCTTGAGAGCAGAAAAAGTTTTCTACAGATGCTGATGCGAATAACGTAGTTATAAATAGGTTAGGAAGTTCCGGTAATCAGACATTGTTTCACTTTCCCTTTGAGACGATTCTGATTGGCTAGAGCTAAAAATAATCCAAGAAACCGCATTAGTGTAGAGGTAGCTTAGCCGTATTATTTTGACGGGAATTTTTGAATGTCAATATCATTAATTCAAAGTCGGAGAGAAGAGAAATGTATCGCTGCTTATTAGCGGTTTCATGTACTATTTTTTTTATAGTTTCGGTCTCATTCACAAACGTTATAGTGGCCATAGGAAAACCTTGCTTTAATTAATGCAAACCAAAGCAAATAAATCATATTGGCCAACGAAATGTATAATAGTATATTCGAAAATTTGTAATATAATCATGAAAAAAAATTTATAATAAATTATCATTTCCTTTTGTATTTCGTTAATATGTTCAGGCTACCGGCGGGTGCATAGAAAATACGCCACTGTTTCTTTGATATGACCATTACTTCGATTTTCTTACCTGCTTGGCCTAAGATCTTTAATAATAAATAAACGGCCTGACTGTTCAATATCACGCGGCCTTGTAACACCGGCTTGACTGCTGCTCCACCTTCTGTTATCCCACACGTTCCAGGCAGTCGATATCAAACTTTTGATAATCGCCATTCATTGATAACAATTTTATGCGAATATTTTCATATGGGAGACGGGGGGGGGGGGGGAGAAGAGGAGAGGGGTGGTTGAAAAACTGATTCCTCAAATACGATACCAGCGACGATTTATCTTTTCTGTCGCGAGTGCCTGACGATAGTAGGAGATCGATTGATTGATTCGTTCATTAATGACTGTTGACTGATTGCTTATGTGATATGATTGATGTCAAATGAAATACGTGATTACTTTCAACGGTTGTCTTTTACGAGGGGTAGTTACAACGTTATGTGTATGGGAATATATTTGGGTAAAATTTGTCAATAAATAAAATGTGTGTTTGTGTCAGTTATGCGTGATATGTACGGTATCAGTCAATACGTAATGTGTGCACACGTATGTGACTTGAAGTGTGTGGTGTGTTCACTCAAAGGCGATCAATAATCAATTTTTTTTTTAAAGAAAGAAAAAATGGATACGCTGAATAACTACGAACGAGTAATTTTGATGATAAAGTTGATATTGATAAAAGATCATAATGTTATGTTGTTTTTTAATCTTGTCATTCTTTTTTTTTTAATCTGGTCATTCTTCTTTTTTTTTTTTGAAATCTTGTCTTTTTTTTATCTTGTCATCCCCTTTTTTCAATCTTGTCATTTCTTTTAAATCTTGTCTTTTCTTTTTTAATCTTGTCATTCCTTATTTTTTAATCTTCTCATTCCTTAGTTTTTTTTTTTTAAATTATTGTTTTTTTTCAATCTTGTCATTCCTTGTTTTTTCAATCTTGTCATTCCTTGTTTTTTCAATCTTGTCATTCCTTTTTTCAATCTTGTCATTCCTTTTTTTTATTTTTTTTTTCAATCCTGTCATTCCTTTTTTTCAATCTTGTCATTCCTTTTTTTCAATTTTTTTTTTTTCAATCTTGCCATTCCTTGTTGGTGGGAAGAAAGTTGTGTTACGATTAACAATCCCGCGGCACGAAATTATAAATATCAGATTATGAAAAACAAACCAGATCAAACTGATTCAACGTAAAGAGAATAATAAAAATAGATGATCAAATATTTGTAAATAGCGGAAACAACTGAAGAACGAGAACTAAAGGAACAACAGCAAAAATGGTGTGTGTGTGACCTCACAAGGTTGCGGTAAAAATACCCAGTCCTGTGTGATTTCATTTCGGATATAATCGATCACCATAGATGTCTCGTTGTTGTTTTTATTTTTTTAACCGATCACCACCAGACACAATCAATCATACAAGACACACTCAGAGGAGATGGGCATAGGGGAGAAGGCAGACAAATAAGGGGACAATATTTAACTTTAGGGTATTTTACTATCCCTGGGCTCCGTGGGGTGTCTTATTGGATGATGAATCAAAGGGCAGCAAATCTGCATGAGCGGAACTATGGGGCACCGGCCTGCAATTCCGGAAGTAGTAAAAGTATGAAAGTGGCGAACATGTGGATGTGGCTCATGGATAGAGCACACGGATGGAGCTCATGGATGGAGCACACGGATGGAGCTCATGGATGGAGCACACGGAAGGAACACAAGCGTGGAGCTCAAAGATGGAGCTCAAGGATGGAGCACAAGGATGGAGCACAAGGATGGAGCACACGGATGGAACACAAGCATGGAGCTCAAAGATGGAGCTCAAGGATGGAGCACAAGGATGGAGCTCATGGATGGAGCACACGGATGGAACACAAGCGTGGAGCTCAAAGATGGAGCTCAAGGATGGAGCACAAGGATGGAGCACATGGATGGAGCACACGGATGGAGCACATGGATGGAGCACACGGATGGAACACAAGCGTGGAGCTCAAAGATGGAGCTCAAGGATGGAGCACATGGATGGAGCACACGGATGGAACACAAGCGTGGAGCTCAAAGATGGAGCTCAAGGATGGAGCACAAGGATGGAGCACATGGATGGAGCACACGGATGGAGCACATGGATGGAGCACGCGGATGGAGCACATGGATGGAGCACACGGATGGAACACAAGCGTGGAGCTCAAAGGTGGAGCTCAAGGATGGAGCACATGGATGGAGCACAAGGATGGGGTTCAAAGATGGAGCACATGGATGGAGCACACGGATGGAACACAAGCATGGAGGTCAAAGATGGAACACAAGCATGGAGCTCAAGGATGGAGCACATGAATGGAGCACAAGGACGGAGCACAAGGATGGAGCACAACCGAGAAGCTGCAAAAGCTAAGTCCACAACTACTCTTGATCACTTCGTTAAATAACCGAAAACGCAACCTTCATTACGTTAATCATCATCAAGTGCCATGCCTGTTTGCGTGGTTGATCACAACTCTTCATCTCTACAATTTTTTTATAATTTCTCTTCTTGATTTTCTGCCAAGCCGTTCTCTTAAACTTTGTTATATTTTTTTCTCTTTGCTTCCCTCTATCTCTTCATCCCTCAATGTTCTCAGTTGTCACAATATTCTCCAGCTGTCCCCTTCTCATTGCATGGCCAAAAAACGGTAATCGTTTCTTCTTAATATTGAAAATTAGCTCCCTTTTTGCTTTGACCAGACCCACGATTTTGGTTTTACGGTTTCAAACTCATTTGGGTACATTTCTGATAAGTTTTACCAGTACAACGGTCTGGCCTACGCTTTGTTAATTTTAACTACCAAGGTTTATTTAACGTGCGAGGAGTGCATTCAGGACCTCCTTTTTCTCGCCGTTGTAGACATCGAACCCCAGTAGTCAGGGACCAAGGAGAGTCTCGAAGCAAGCACGAGTTCGAAAAGTTCTCACCGCCAGGCGCTGGATTCAAACCCTGGCCATCCTTGTTTAGATGCTGACACCTCTCACCTAAACCAACACTCCCGTCGTCGACTAAAACTCTTGAACTGAATCTTTTCTTTCTCCCAACAATTCTCTCTGTGACGTCACTTCCTGCAGACTCCTCAACCAGATTCTCCATCTGTAGATAAATAAGGATACTCCTTACATAAGGAACAATGGACCTTTCTCTTCCTATAAGGATACTCCTTACATAAGGAACAATGGACCTTTCTCTTCCTATAAGGATACTCCTTACATAAGGAACAATGGACCTTTCTCTTCCTATAAGGATACTCCTTATATAAGGAACAGTGGACCTTTCTCTTCCTATAAGGGTACTCCTTATATAAGGAACTATGGACCTTTCTCTTCCTATAAGGCTACTCCTTATATAAGTAACAATGGACCTTTCTCCTCCTATAAGGATACTCCTTATATAAGGAACTATGGACCTTTTTTCTTCTATAAAGATACTCCTTATAAGGAACTATGGACCTTTCTCCTTCTATAAAGATACTCCTTATATAAGGAACAATGGACCTTTCTCCTTCTATAAAGATACTCCTTATATAAGGAACTATGGACCTTTCTCCTTCTATAAAGATACTCCTTATATAAGGAGCTATGTACCTTTCTCCTTCTATAAAGGTACTCCTTATATAAGGAGCTATGTACCTTTCTCCTTCTATAAAGATACTCCTTATATAAGGAGCTATGTACCTTTCTCCTTCTATAAAGATACTCCTTATATAAGGAGCTATGTACCTTTCTCCTTCTATAAAGGTACTCCTTATATAAAGAGTGGCTATTCCCCATTGACCAGTCCTTGAATTATCTGAACTCTTCTATTGGTTGGACATGACGTTTAGCGTCGATGTTTGAGACGTCATCTTTGTATGTAAGGTAACACAGCTAAGTTAATTAGCCAGCTTTGAGCGTGTACAGAGGCTGGTCTTATCTTAATGTTTCGCATATTTCCTCGTCTGAATCATTCTTTTCTTTCTTTTCATCTATACCTAATATGCTGCATACGAATTACTACAACAAAAAGACAACAGGTGTAAAGTGAAGTTAGCTCTACAGCTGCGGTATTTTATTGAAATTATTAAGCTCAAATTTCGCAGCTCATTGCTCACGGTAATTGGAATACTTCACATTAAGACTGATTAATTAAGATTTCACAATAATCATTTGAGACTTAGCAGTTAAGAATCAAGAATAAATGTGAAAATAGGGAAAACGAGTATTTGAAAAGTCGGATAATATAAATGTGGAGGCAGAACCAGTGAAGAGAGAAATGAGTGGGAGGTCAAGGTGTTTGTGCAATCAGTGGACTTCTATGTACAAGTAAAATCAACATAAAGTTGTATCAAGCAGCTAAATTTGTCGATAAATAAGGCAAACAGCAACATTTGGCAAAAAGCCTTTATGATGTACAAAACAAACAAAGATATACAAATATCAACATGATAGGCAAATATTATTCTAAAATAAACTGTTATAAACACGAAGTTAAACACTGGTCTCAAAAATGGCAGAATGATACGGTGGCCAGAATTTACGTTATTGTTGGTTACAAGGTTTGTTTCGTCTTTGTGTACGAATCTATTGGAGCTCTTGCTATACATTATATCTGGAGTTCATGCTCACGTGGCATCCTCGCTGACTCATTTTGCAAACCTCTGAACGAGGGACAAAGTCCAAGCACTCCAAACGGAACATGAATTGTGGGATAAAATACTTAAGTGATTTCCCTTTGTTTCAGGATCACAATTACCGTCCTTTGAAACTTATATCATCCCCCTCCTCTTCCACTCTTGATCATATTAGAAGATCACAACACACACCGCGATCTCCTTAGAACCGGAGATGTCCCTGCAGGTAATTTCAGGAAAAATAGTTAATTATTCCACAAATGCTGGTAATATTAATTTTATTATTTTTTTCCAAGCAAATCCCTTTTACTGTCCGTCTCCGATAGGACTGGGCAATGGAACTAGCCTGCTTGGAGCCAGCTGGTAATGAAGATGGTTAACCACACCTTCTCATCGGCGGGGCCTAGTGTCCATCCCTTTAGGGGGCCTCGGTAGCCTAGTTGGGAAAACCACCCGACTGGACTACCGACTATCGGACAACCCGTGTTCGATTCCCGCTGGGAGCAGTGTGAATTGTACTCGTGGTTGGAAAACAACACTAAAAAAAAAATACCCCAACGGTCGACCCAGCCGTTGGCAGAAATGAGTACCAGGGTATTACCCTGGGAAGGTGAGGAATGTCGCCTCGCATCTGAGTTTCGATGCTTGAGGCGACACTATCCAGAAATCTCCGAACATTTCTAGATAGGCGGCACATATGGGGGTAAACTCGCGTGCTAAGACGCCGGTTCAAGTCTCGTACTTTACCTTTACCTTTACCTTAGATACTCTTGTGTAGGTTCACTCCCGTAAACCTGAGTGCTGCCGAACCTCCCACAATGCACTGGGGTTGACAAATGCAGGTATCACCGTCTACTGCTGCAGTCTAGCAAGCACACCTGACATACATGCCTCGAGAGTCATCACAATTTAGACACATCTGTGTCTACTAAGGGTCACATGTCACCTAACTGTTACATCAGTCGTTGATTACTCATCATAAGTAATCAGTCAGACCACAGTTCCTTGCCATGCATGTCGTAAGAGGCGACTAAGGAGGTTTAAATTCGCCGCTTGTGCAGTCACGTAGGACGTGCACGAAACGATTTTGCTAACAGAATTTACCAACGGATTTAAGGAAATGCTGTGAGAAGTGGTGGAGCGGATATGGGGGATTTCCTGACTGCAATGAAACTGGTTCCACGAATAGAAAATACAGACCAACAATGTTTTCAGTTTGGCATTTCTTTACTTGCCCTCACAAGCCGCTGTACTGTTGTTGTAGATTTGACCTCGTTAGAAATAGAGGCCCATTAGTAACGGCTCGAATGACTTGTTTTATATCACGACAGATCCTAGATGACTTGTTTTATATCACGACAGATCCTAGATGACTTGTTTTATATCACGACAGATCCTAGATGACTTGTTTTATATCACGACAGATCCTAGATGACTTGTTTTATATCACGACAGATCCTAGATGACTTGTTTTATATCACGACAGATCCTAGATGACTTGTTTTATATCACGACAGATCCTATATGACTTGTTTTATATCACGACAGATCCTATATGACTTGTTTTATATCACGACAGATCCTAGATGACTTGTTTTATATCACGACAGATCCTAGAACACGGTGACTGGGTGTACACTGACATTAAACTCATTGACCTGGAATGTGATTGTGTTATGTATTCTGATAAAATATTGTAGTCGTTTCCCCTCCGACTAGCCACTGCTTGTTGCAACAAATAAATTCTTGACTATGATTGAGCATAATATCATCAGAACTATCTCTGTACTGATTCCCGAACGGGTTACTACTGCTGCAACTACACACCTCGTCTACATAATCCTGGCTGATATCTTCCAAGTCTGTAGATAATTCTTCTCTTTTGGTCTTGGAGGCCAAAAAAGATAATAAAATATTTAAAAAATTATTTTAAAATATAAAAAAAATAAAAGTTATTGTCACTGAACATATCTTACCGTCGATAACACGTCATGTACATTCTTCCCTAATGAGATTCATTGCAAGCGGTGCATTCCCATATCCGTCTCCACTACCCGTCCAGTAATTCATGAAACGTAAACAAACTGATTGTTCCTGTGACGTGTTGATCTTTATCTACTTTTCCCACAATGCACTCCAGATCGACCCAATCCCATTTCCACCTTCAGATTCATCAGTCTCTCTCTCTCTCTCTTTCTCTCTCTCTCTCTCTCTCTCTCTCTCTCTATCTATCTATATATATATATATATATATATATATATATATATATATATATATATATATATATATATACACCACTGTCCTTCCCATTCTATTTTCTGTTCTCTGGTCGTCTCTTTCGACCTCCCAACTCGCTACCGACTTCCCCTTTAATCGTCTCTAGTGATCTCCAAACTCACTACCGACTTCCCCATTGATCGTCTCTATCGACCTCCCAAATCGCTATCGACTTCCCCTTCGGTAATCTCTAGCCTTATGCCAACTCGCCACCGACTTTTACTTGAATCGTCTCTAGCGATCTCCCAACTCATTACCGACTTCCCCTTCAGTCGTCTCTAACGATCTCCCAACTCATTACCGACTTCCCCTTCAGTCGTCTCTAACGATCTCCAACTCGCTACCGACTTCTCCTTCGGTCGTCTCTAACGATCTCCCAACTCGCTACCGACTTCCCATTCGGTCGTCTCCAGCGATCTGCCAAATCGCTACCGACTTCCCCTTCGGTCGTCTCTAACGATCTCCCAACTTGCTACCGACTTCCCTTCGGTCGTCTCTATCGATCTCCCAACTCGCCATCGACTTCCCCATTGATCGTCTATATCGATCTCCGAACTCGCTACCGACTTCACCATTGATCGTCTCTATCGATCTCCCAACTCGCTACCGACTTCCCCATTGATCGTCTCTATCGATCTCCCAACTCGCTACCGACTTCCCCTTTAATCGTCTCTATCGATCTCCCAACTCGCTACCGACTTCCCCTTTAATCGTCTCTATCGATCTCCCAACTCGCTACCGACTTCCCCTTTAATCGTCTCTAATGATCTCCCAACTCGCTACCGACTTCCCCATTGATCGTCTCTATCGATCTCCCAACTCGCTACCGACTTCCCCATTGATCGTCTCTATCGATCTCCCAACTCGCTACCGACTTCCCCATTGATCGTCTCTATCGATCTCACAACCCGCTTCCGACTTCCCCATTGATCGTCTCTATCGATCTCCCAACTCGCTACCGACTTCCCCATTGATCGTCTCTATCGATCTCCCAACTCGCCATCGACTTCCCCAATGATCGTCTATATCGATCTCCCAACTCGCTACCGATTTCCCCATTGATCGCCTCTATCGATCTCCCAACTCGCTACCGACTTCCCCATTGATCGTCTCTATCGATCTCCCAACTCGCTACCGACTTCCCCATTGATCGTCTCTATCGATCTCCCAACTCGCCATCGACTTCCCCATTGATCGTCTCTATCGATCTCCCAACTCGCTACCGACTTCCCCATTGATCGTCTATATCGATCTCCCAACTCGCTACCGATTTCCCCATTGATCGTCTCTATCGATCTCCCACCTTGCGACCGACTTCCCCATTGATCGTCTCTATCGATCTCCCAACTCGCCACCGACTTCCCCATTGATCGTCTCTATCGATCTCCCAACTCGCTACCGACTTCCCCATTGATCGTCTCTATCGATCTCACAACTCGCCACCGACTTCCCCATTGATCGTCTCTATCGATCTCCCAACTAGCCACCGACTTCCCCATTGATCGTCTATATCGATCTCCCAATTCGCTACCAACTTCCCCATTGATCGTCTCTATCGATCTCACAACTCGCCACCGACTTTCCCATTGATCGTCTTTAACGATCTCCCAACTCGCCACCGACTTCCCCATTTATCGTCTCTATCGATCTCCCAAATCGCTACCGACTTCCTCTTCGGTCTTCTCTAGCGATCTCCCAACTCGCTACCGACTTCCCCTTCGGTCTTCTCTATCGATCTCCCAAATCGCTACCGACTTACCCTTCGGTCTTCTCTAGCGATCTCCCAACTCGCTACCGACTTCCCCTTCGGTCTTCTCTAACGATCTTCCAACTCGCTACCGACTTCCCCTTCGGTCGTCTCTAGCGATCTCACAACTTGCTATCGACTTCCCCATTGATCGTCTATATCGATCTCCCAACTCGCTACAGACTTCCCTATTGATCTTCTCTAGCGATCTCCCAGCTCGCCACCGACTTCCTCTTCGGTCTTCTCTAGCGATCTCCCAAATCGCTATCGACTTCCTCTTCGGTCTTCTCTAGCGATCTCCCAACTCGCTACCGACTTCCTCTTCGGTCGTCTCTAACGATCTCCCAAATCGCTACTGACTTCCTCTTCGGTCGTCTCTAGCGATCTCCCAACTCGCTACTGACTTCCTCTTCGGTCGTCTCTAGCGATCTCCCAACTCGCCATCGACTTCCCCAATGATCGTCTATATCGATCTCCCAACTCGCTACCGATTTCCCCATTGATCGCCTCTATCGATCTCCCAACTCGCTACCGACTTCCCCATTGATCGTCTCTATCGATCTCCCAACTCGCTACCGACTTCCCCATTGATCGTCTCTATCGATCTCCCAACTCGCCATCGACTTCACCATTGATCGTCTCTATCGATCTCCCAACTCGCTACCGACTTCCCCATTGATCGTCTCTATCGATCTCCCAACTCGCTACCGATTTCCCCATTGATCGTCTCTATCGATCTCCCACCTTGCGACCGACTTCCCCATTGATCGTCTCTATCGATCTCCCAACTCGCCACCGACTTCCCATTGATCGTCTCTATCGATCTCCCAACTCGCTACCGACTTCCCCATTGATCGTCTCTATCGATCTCACAACTCGCCACCGACTTCCCCATTGATCGTCTCTATCGATCTCCCAACTAGCCACCGACTTCCCCATTGATCGTCTATATCGATCTCCCAATTCGCTACCAACTTCCCCATTGATCGTCTCTATCGATCTCACAACTCGCCACCGACTTCCCCATTGATCGTCTTTAACGATCTCCCAACTCGCCACCGACTTCCCCATTTATCGTCTCTATCGATCTCCCAAATCGCTACCGACTTCCTCTTCGGTCTTCTCTAGCGATCTCCCAACTCGCTACCGACTTCCCCTTCGGTCTTCTCTATCGATCTCCCAAATCGCTACCGACTTACCCTTCGGTCTTCTCTAGCGATCTCCCAACTCGCTACCGACTTCCCCTTCGGTCTTCTCTAACGATCTTCCAACTCGCTACCGACTTCCCCTTCGGTCGTCTCTAGCGATCTCACAACTTGCTATCGACTTCCCCATTGATCGTCTATATCGATCTCCCAACTCGCTACAGACTTCCCTATTGATCTTCTCTAGCGATCTCCCAGCTCGCCACCGACTTCCTCTTCGGTCTTCTCTAGCGATCTCCCAAATCGCTATCGACTTCCTCTTCGGTCTTCTCTAGCGATCTCCCAACTCGCTACCGACTTCCTCTTCGGTCGTCTCTAACGATCTCCCAAATCGCTACTGACTTCCTCTTCGGTCGTCTCTAGCGATCTCCCAACTCGCTACTGACTTCCTCTTCGGTCGTCTCTAGCGATCTCCCAAATCGCTACTGACTTCCTCTTCGGTCGTCTCTAACGATCTCCCAAATCGCTACTGACTTCCTCTTCGGTCGTCTCTAGCGATCTCCCAACTCGCTACTGACTTCCTCTTCGGTCGTCTCTAGCGATCTCCCAACTCGCTACCGACTTCCCCATTGATCGTCTCTAGCGATCTCCCAAATCGCTACTGACTTCCTCTTCGGTCGTCTCTAGCGATCTCCCAAATCGCTACTGACTTCCTCTTCGGTCGTCTCTAGCGATCTCCCAACTCGCTACCGACTTCCCCATTTATCGTCTCTATCGATCTCCCAACTCGCTACCGACTTTCCCATTTATCGTCTCTATCGATCTCCCAACTCGCTACCGACTTCCCCATTTATCGTCTCTATCGATCTCCCAACTCGCTACCGACTTCCCCATTGATCGTCTCTATCGATCTCCCAACTCGCTACCGACTTCCCCTTTGATCGTCTCAAACTTTCTCGTCTGATCTGAGTCTGGTCACGTGGCTTTCTCAGTGTCGTCTCTCTCATTGACCTTCACTTTCGATTACCTTTTGCTGTCTACTTTCATTTTCTATATTATATCTTTACGTTGCCATCACAGGTGAAAGTCTGCACACGGAGCTCTCCCGAGGAGCGTGCCTCGGGCAGATTTTACAACTTGACCAATTCAGCAGCGCAATTATTGTTGCAGGCTCTTGGTTAGTGCTTGAAAGGTAATAAAACCCATGTGTCATGTATGTGTGGATGGCGAGAATCGATGTGTCATGTATGAGTAGATGGCAAGAATTGACGTGTCATGTATGAGTAGATGGCAAGAATTGATGTGTCATGTATGAGTAGATGGCAAGAATTGATGTGTCATGTATGAGTAGATGGCAAGAATTGATGTGTCATGTATGAGTAGATGGCAAGAATTGATGTGTCATGTATGAGTAGATGGCAAGAATTGATGTGTCATGTATGTATGGATGACAAGAATATATGTGTCATGTATGGTTGGATGGCAAGAATCGATGTGTCATGTATGTGTGCATGACAAGAATCCATGTGTCATGTATGTGTGGATGGCAAGAATCGATATGTCATGTATGTGTGGATGGCAAGAATCGATGTGTCATATGTGTGGATGACAAGAATCGATGTGTCATGTATGTGTGGATGACAAGAATCGATGTGTCATGTGTTAGTGGATACCGTCGAGTACATCCAGTTGTAATATTTCTGAACATACTCATTGAGTCACTGAGGAAACACACATGTGTATAAGGCAGTGTCTAAAGCCATGCCAATGCTTTTGTAACCGCCATAAATACCATGGTCAAACTACTTGTAGTCAATGCGAAAGCATCACTGTTCTGCCCCCAACACAAACCGTGAAAACCCACAAGCTCCGTTCGCGCCCAACATCTGTGTATTTTGCTGCGTCACTATCAGAAGAGTTCTCGAACATCAAGTTCTGCACTTCCGCCTCAACGACCAATGGGTTTTGTTGTGTACATTCTTTGTCCAGTGTGTTGACGACGACAAATGACGTACGATACTATGACGTCCTACATATTCTCCCCACGGATTCTATATCCTCAATTGAACACAACTACTGAACAATAATATCCACAGCCTGAAACGTCCAAGCTGGACGTGTATAGCAAGCGAGCTACAGAAACAATCAGTGTATACACGACTCGTTATCTACTGGCAGTGGCTGTGCTTCAGTGGCTGTGCTTCTATGGGAGTTGCCTGTGACTTCGATATAATCGCCATGAGCAGGGGAGAGAATCAATGATCGCCTACGCCAGCTGGCATGGCACATCATGTAAGTAAAGTAAAGTACCCCCCGTCACGCCAAGTGGCGTATAGGGAAATATGGTGTTAGTGACCCTATATTTTACAGACCTTCAGCACATGATTTTTGGGGTAATGTGGTCGGTATTACGCTCGTGCTGTTTTACTTTCCCAGAAAAAATCCGGTACCCATTTAAGGCTGGGTGAACCCGGAGCCGTCGGTTGGGATCGAACCCTAACCCTTGTCCGTAGTAGTCCAGTTCACTAACCACTGAGCTATCGCGGCTCCCACTAATTTTTAGGGAATTAGTAAAACCCAGGTGTCCTCGCCAGGGTACGAACCCCGGCTGTTGCCGTGGTAAGCCAACCGCCTATCGATTGCGCTAACCGGACACCCATGGCACATCACGTGGTCCACATTAATTGTGAAATAGTTACTTTTCTCAAATGTCTGCAATGGAAATTTCCGTAGCAGCACCAATGTTTTTGCTGCGTTGTACTTGAAAAGCTGCGTCCGTTATTACACACATGTGCTGAGCACAACCTCAGAGACCCAACCTGATGCAAGCCGGCCTGGGTTTGTAGGTGATCATGTCTCTCCACAACTTTCAATCTAGACAGTTATTTATCATTTCTGTTGTTGATCTTCTCCCAAGCCATTCTCTTACGTTCTCTGTTATTTTTTACTCTTTTTCTCACTCTTCGTCCTTCAAATTTCCCAGTTGTTACAATATATTCCAGCTGTTCCCCTCTCATTACATGGCCAAAAAGTGATGATTGTTTCTTTCTAATATTGGAAATTAGCTCTCTTTTTGCTTTGGCCTCTTTCAGAACGCTTTCATTATTCTTCTTAAGATGAGTATAGAGTGCACTCATGGACAGGGAATACCTGTCCATGGTACTTTCAACATCCTTCTGTAAAACCACAATTCTACAGTCTCCAGTGATTTTCTTGTCTGTTGTCATATTGTCCATGATTCACATCCATATGTTAAGACTGGCTCTACATAACATTTAAGAATTCTCTTTCATGTTTCTATTTGTCAAAAATGGATTGCACAGTATCTTCCTCATTTTTTGGATAGCTGCTTTTGTTTTAAGCCATTCTGCATTTCACTTCTGTTATGCATCTACTATCTGATGTTAACAAAGTTCCCAAATATTTAAATTTATTTACCTGTTTTAACATTGTTCCACCTGTCTTTATTGTGCATTGCGGTGATGTCTTGGTCTTTGTTGTTACCATTACTTCTTTTTGTTATTGAGGCTGAGTCTTTTATTTTTGTTTTCTTTCACTATAAAGTCTAACATTTCTTGTAATTTATTTTCATTCTTAGCGATTAAGACTGTATCATCAGCGTACCTCAGATTTTTATATTACGACCTCCAATTGTTATTCCAGACATGTCCCTTATGAATCTTAAAACAATATCACTATACAAATTAAACAAATCTTGTGAGAATGAAAATTGACTGTGATAAATCTGGTCTGTAGCTTACAGCGCTGAAATATTGATACAACTTTTGTTGAACTGTTAACTTATTTCCTCTCTCCTTCACTTCTAATATCATTGTCTCTTCTAAATTATCATCACGTTAGTCATCTTTGATATCTTCTTCTTCCGCTTCTTCGTATCATCATTAATATTTTTATTATCTAATTCACATAAACATCATTACCACCGTCAAGAAGAACCATGCAGGTCGATGCAAGTGATCACGTCACTCCACAACTTTCTATTTTTACTGTCCCTTATTATTTTCAGTTGACATTCTATTCAATCTTTCACTTAACTTATCTGCCATCTATTTTGTTTTGTTCTGTTTACTTTTTTTTATTTCTTTCTTTCCTCATTTGCCTTTCGACGTGGGGGGAAGATATTGTTCCTAGTTTCTTGCTCTTCTATTGGCCTCCTCTGCTGTTATACCAAAAAGTGTTTAGTATTTTGTTTATCCACCATTTTCTTGGTCGGCCTCTTGGTCTGGTGTTCTCGTTTGTTGGTAACTCGTTGTATTAGATTTAGTTCTTGATGTCTTATCACATGCCTGAACCATTTGATCTGTTGTCGCTTTATGTATTCAATGGCTGGTACCGTTCATAGCCTTTTTAGATTCTATTCATTGCTAACCTTATATATACGGCTGTTTCCTGTCATGCACCTGACACACTTTATTTCTGTGGGTATCTTCTAATAGTTAGCTATCGGCAGCTTTATATCTCTAGCCACCAGGGACTAAACATATCTATCTTCCCTATTTTTCACAATGGCAGCTGTGTGCTCATGTGTCCCTCGCCTTACAGGCAGATATTTTCCGACTTCAGAAGTACTTTTATTTTTATTAAAATAGTATTAACTATTAACAGACTTGCTTTTAGTTACAACTAATCACCTATTTCCTGCCCTGAGTACAGCAACGTTAATTCATTCATTCTATTGTCGATTCTCAGTTAGTGATTTAAAATTATATACTATTCTATTATATTCTATTTTGCACTACTCTATTCTATTCATAAAACCAGTTCCATCGCATTTAGGAATTCCCCATATCCGCTGTATCACTTGTTACAGAAATTCCCCAAATCCTACCACTTGTTACAGAAATTCCCCAAATCCTAGCACTTGTTATAGGAATTCCCTAAATCCTACCACTTTTTACAAAACTAGTGGTAGTAGTAGTGGTAGTAGTAGTGGTAGTAGTAGTGGCAGTAGTAGTGGTAGTAGTAGTGGTAGTAGTAGTAGATGTAGTAGAACTAGTAGTAGTAGTAGTGGTAATAGTAGTAGTAGTAGTAGTAGTAGTGGTAATTGTGGTAGTAGTAGTAGTAGTGGTAGTGGTAGTAGTGGTGGTAGTAGAAGTAGTAGTGGTAGTGGTAGTAGTGGTGGTAGTAGTAGTGGTAGTAGTAGTAGTAGTAGTGGTAATGGTGGTAGTAGTAGTTGTAGTGGTAGTGGTGGTAGTAGAAGTAGTAGTGGTAGTAGTAGTATTAGTGGTAGTGGTAGTAGTAGTAGTGGTAGTAGTAATAATAGTGGTAATTGTGGTAGTAGTAGTAGTAATAGTAGTGGTAGCGGTAGTAGTAGTAGTAATAGTAGTGGTAGTGGTAGTAGTAGTGGTAGTAGTAGTAATAATGGTAGTGGTAGTGCTAGTAGTAGTGGTTGTAATAGTAGTGGCAGTGGTAGTAGTAGTAATGGTATACTAGTAGTAGTTGTAGTAGTAGTATGACTAGTAGTAGTGGTAGTGGTAATGGTAGTGGTAGTAGTAGTGGCAGTGGTAGTGGTAGTGGTAGTAGTGGTAGTGGAAGTAGTAGTTGTAGTGGTAATAGTAATTGTGGTAATAGTATTAGTAGTGGTGGTAGTAGTAGTAGTAGTGGTAGTAGTATTAGTGGTAGTAGTATTAGTAGTAGTTGTAGTAGTGGTAGTAGCAGTAGTAGTATTGGTAGTGGTAGTAGTAGTAGCAGTGGCAGTGGTAGTGGTAGTGGTAGTAGTAGTAGTAGTGGTAGTGGTAGTGATAGTGGTAGTAGTAGTAGTAGTAGTGGTAATAGTAGTAGTAGTGGTAGTAGTAGTATTAGTGGTAGTAGTAGTAGTAGTAGTGGTAGTAGTATTAGGAGTAGTAGTGGTAGTAGCGGTAGTAGCAGTAGTAGTATTGGTAGTGGTAGTAGTAGTAGTGGTAGTTATAGTAGTGTTAGTAGTAGTGGTAATGGTAGTAGTAGTAGTAGTGTTAGTAGTAGTGATAGTAGTAGTAGTAGTAGTAGTTAGTGGTAGTGGTAGTTGTAATAATAGTGGTAAGGTAGTATTAGTAGTGGTAATGGTAATAGTAGTGTTAGTAGTAGTAGTAGTAGTGGTGGTAGTAGTAGTAGTGGTGGTAGTAGTAGTAGTAGTAGTAGTGGTAGTAGTAATAGTGGTATTAGTAGTGGTAGTATTATTGGTGGTAGTAGTACTGATAGTGGTAGTGGTAGTAGTAATAGTAGTAGTAGTAGTAGTGAACAGGTAATAGTGATAGTGGTAGTAGTAGTGGTATTGGTAATAGTAGTGGTATTGGTAATAGTAGTAGCAATACCAGTAGCAGTTTTTTTTTCCGTTATAGTTGACTAAGGATATTGCAGCGTCCCTATGCAATGTTTGTTTTCTTTTCTTTCGTCTGAGTGGAAGTATTGTTCAATAGTTGTACATTAAGATAACAGTTGATAACTTAACGAGAATTAGTATGAAGAGCTGATGTAACAAAACGTAGGAAGTCATTAAAATCATCTTTTTCCCATACCGTCAGCGGTCGTTGGGGCACCACCGATAGACTTCGTCAACCTGGGGGGGGGGGGGGGCACCACCGATAGACTTCGTCAACCTGGGGGGGCATTGGGGTACTAGTAGAGGGTTAAGGCATAAAAAAATGCGAAGCTGCAGTAAAGCTGAATATAAGGAAAATTAAAAAATAACAAAAAAATGGTGTGTAAGAAGCTTTACGTGACAAGTGGACGACACAGACTAAACAACGTTTCGGCTCAATAGGCCTTCATCATTGGGGTACCACTGATAGACATCGTCAACCTGGAGGGGGGGCATTGGGGTACCACTGATAGACATCGTCAACCTGGGGCCTGTTGGGGTACCACTGATAGATTTCGTCAACCTGGGGCCGTTGGGGTACCACTGATAGACTTTGTCAAACTGGGGGTCATTGGGGTACCACTGATAGATTTCGTCAACCTGGGACCTGTTGGGGTACCACTGATAGATTTCGTCAACCTAGGGCCCGTTGGAGCACCACTGATAGAATGAGTCAAACCTGGGAGTCGTTGGGGCACCACTTATAGACTATATCAAACTGAGACCGTTGGGGTACCACTGATAGATTTTGTCAAACTGGGGGCGTTGGAGTACCACTGATAGACTGTCAAACTGGGGCCCGTTGGCGTACCACTGATAAACTTTGTCAAACCTGGGGCCGTTGGGGTACCAGTAATGGATTTGGTCAACCTGGGGCCTGTTGGAGTTCCACTGATAGACTTTGTCAAACCTGGGGCCCGTTGGGGTACCACTGATAGACTTTGCCAAACCTGGGGCCCGTTGGGGCACCACTGATAGACTGTGTCAAACCTGTGGGCCGTTGGGGTACCACTGATAGACTGTGTCAAACCTGTGGGCCGTTGGGGCACCACTGATAGACTGTGTCAAACCTGTGGGCCGTTGGGGTACCACTGATAGACTGTGTCAAACCTGTGGGCCGTTGGGGCACCACTGATAGACTGTGTCAAACCTGGGGCCCGTTGGGGTACCACTGATAGACTTTGCCAAACCTGGGGCCCGTTGGGGCACCACTGATAGACTGTGTCAAACCTGGGGCCCGTTGGGGTACCACTGATAGACTTTGCCAAACCTGTGGGCCGTTGGGGCACCACTGATAGACTGTGTCAAACCTGGGGCCCGTTGGGGTACCACTGATAGACTTTGCCAAACCTGGGGCCCGTTGGGGCACCACTGATAGACTGTGTCAAACCTGTGGGCCGTTGGGGCACCACTGATAGACGGTCAAACTTTCTCATTCACTTATATTTACGGTCATTCTTTGGTACTCACAAACAGCAGGCCCGTCCATTCTGTGATGCTATCTTCCCAGCTCTGTCTACCTCTTCTTCTCCCCCCGTTCACAATTCCTTGCAGAATGATCTTTGCCAAGCGATCGAGATATTTGACCAAACCATTTCAATAACGTAATATCAAGAGTGGAGAAAAAGTACACACAAATAAAAAATAAATAAATAAAAACGAACACACAGGAAAAAAACATAAATAAAAACACTTGACGTCTAAAATAGCTCGATTTTACCTTTGCTGTCAGTTATAATCTCAGACAAGTTTTTTGCTTCATTTAGGGAACTGGCGATTACATTTCTGTATTTTATTTAGGGAACTGGCAAATAAATTCTTTGTTTAATGTATCTCGTACCGGCCTGTCAGACCACACCTTAACAACCTTCAACCTTCTGTCCATCCTCAGCCATTATGGTTAACAGACAGAAGAGATGAATGTAGCACACGGTGGCCAGTACTCTCAACTTGGGACTGAACGGAACGACCCTGGTCCACCTGTCAGACATAAAGCATCAACAGGAAGTGTGAAAGAAGGACATAAAGTTAATGAGGGTATAGTTAATGACGTTCATATGTGCGTGTCTGGAACATCTTGAGTGATCTAACATAACTGCTAACGAACTTACACGTAATGGGTACACCAGGAGAACATTGTACTTCTGCTCTGTTATTAAATCTATCTTTCAGTTTGTTTTTCTGTGCAGACAAACTTTTCTCTGTCCTTTCTCTTTTCATTCTTGTTCTACTGTACTTCACGTACTCCCAGCCAGAGAGCCGTGACAGCTCGCTGGTTAGCGAACTGGACTACAAGGTGCAAGAGGTCGCGTTCGATCCTCATCGACGGCTTCCAGGTTCACCCAGCCTTAAATGGGTACCAGATTTTTTTATCTGGGAAAATAAAGCGGCACGGGCGTAATACTGACCATATTACCCCAAAATCATGTGCTGAAAATATATAATAATTATAGCCACTAACACCATATTCCCTATACGCTATTGGCGTGACGGGGGCTCTTTACTTTGCATTTTTTAAATATCCAACCTGTCTCTCTTCCGTCCCTGTTCCTGTAACGTTTTATTTCACTTCATGTGTTCGCAGCCTATCAATATCCCTTCCTCTGTTCCTGTAACGTTTTATTTCACTTCATGTGTTCGCAGCCTATCAATATCCCTTCCTCTGTTCCTGTAACGTTTTATTTCACTTCATGTGTTCGCAGCCTATCAATATCCCTTCCTCTGTTCCTGTAACGTTTTATTTCACTTCATGTGCTCCTATCCTATCAATATCCCTTCCTCTGTTCCTGTAACGTTTTATTTCACTTCATGTGCTCCTATCCTATCAATATCCCTTCCTCTGTTCCTGTAATGTTTTATTTCACTTCATGTGCTCCTATCCTATCAATATCCCTTCCTCTGTTCCTGTAACGTTTTATTTCACTTCATGTGCTCCTATCCTATCAATATCCCTTCCTCTGTTCATGTAACATTACTTTACCTTCCGTGTCTGCGCCGTGTATATCTCTCTGTTCATCTTCCCTTAATTCTTCTTCTTCTACATTTCAGCTCCCTGTAGAGCAAAGGTCTTCAACAAACACATTTCAAGTCGTTCTGTTTCTTGTCATTCTTTTAAGATCATTCCATGTCTTCTCCATCATCTTCATCTCTGCTTCTATCTGTCTTCTCCAATAATTCCTTGGTTTTCCTCTTTGTCTTTTCCCCTGGGGATTCCAAAAAAGAGCCTGTTGTGTAATACTCTCAGTTGTCTTCCTCTGTGTGTGTCCTATCCAGCGCCATCATCTTCGCTGTATCTCTCTATCCACTGGTATTTGACTGGTACATTTCCATCATTCTATGTTAGTGAATTTGTCCAGCCATTTCCATCATTTTATTCTGCGTAAGCATTCATTAATGAAAATCTGTATTTTCATGATTGTCAATTTTTTACGTTTACACTTTTCTTTGACTTTTCCCTTCATTGATCGTATCATTATTTTAGTTCATGGACATCGAACTCTACTTTCTCCCTTCTTCTCTTGTGTGTAGCACAACTTTAACTCCTGTCAGCCGGGACTCTTCCGTCCTTTACTGTAGCACTTGTTAGACAAGGCAGAGATTTGAGCAATGGACGTCCCAATTGTAAAATAACGATTTTGCAATAAACACTGACATTCCTGTGATATGAGGCAAGAGTAACTATGGGTTCCTTGACTAAAGTCTAGTATAAAATTTAGGAACAAAACGGAGCTTAATTTCCACCAGACTATAGTTTACGAATGGAGAATTTCTACTGGTACAAGGAAGGTTTAATATACACCGTTACATAGGACAGTTATCGTAACGGGTTCAAAGGGCAGCCTTTTAACTACGCGACATACACAGAAGTCCCAAGCGTTAAAAATGTGTAAATAAATATTAGCAACATAACGTTTTTGTAGAAACACAGCACTGACACGGTAAACAGGTTGAATAGAACACAGCCATAAAATATAGTTTATAAGCTTGAGAGGTCTGACATCTGTCAAAATATAAACCAGACGGAAACAGTGGTAGCCTTGTCACACACAAGGGAAACGTAACAAAAGATAGATTCATTATCCAGAGGCATTAAAAGTTACAGTAAAGATAGTGTGTACCAGTGCTAGGGGGAGAGGTATGCAGTGATTTTTTTTTTGGGGGGGGGATACATATAATAGGAGGGAGGGCAGGTACACAGTGATATGGGAAAGGAGAGGTACACAGTGACATTTGGGGAGGGGAGATACATAGTGATAGGAGGAAGGTTGGGGAGGGGAGGCTCGTCGGTAATAGAAGGAGGGGAGGTACACAGTAATAGAAGGGAGGGGAGGTACGCGGTGATAGGAGGGAGGGGAGGTACGCGGTGATAGGGGGAGGGGAGGTATGCGGTGCTAGGGGAGGGTAGGTATGCGGCGATAGGGGAGGGTAGGTATGCGGTGAAAGAAAGGAGGGTAGGTATGCGGTGCTAGGGGAGGGTAGGTATGCGGCGATAGGGGAGGGTAGGTATGCGGTGATAGGAGGGAGGGGAGGTACGCGGTGATAGGAGGAGGGAAGGTATGCGGTGATAGGGGGAGGGAGAACACGATAACAATGCGGAGATGTAGACAGTGATAAGTGGAGATGTACATGATGATAACAAGTGGAGATGTATACGGCGATAACAAGTGGAGATGTATACGGCGATAACAAATGGAGATGTATACGGTGATGACAAGTGGAGATGTACACGGTGATAACAAGTGGAGATGTACACGGTGATAACAAGTGGAGATGTACACGGTGATAACAAGTGGAGATGTACACGGTGATAACAAGTGGAGATGTATACGGCGATAACAAGTGGAGATGTACACGGTGATAACAAGTGGAGATGTACACGGTGATAACAAGTGGAGATGTATACGGCGATAACAAGTGGAGATGTACACGGTGATAACAAGTGGAGATGTATACGGCGATAACAAGTGTAGATGTATACGGTGATAACAAGTGGAGATGTACACGGTGATAACAAGTGGAGATGTATACGGCGATAACAAGTGTAGATGTATACGGTGATAACAAGTGGAGATGTACACAGTGATAACAAGTGGAGATGTACACGGTGATGACAAGTGGAGATGTACACGGTGATGACAAGTGGAGATGTACACGGTGATGACAAGTGGAGATGTACACGGTGATAACAAGTGGAGATGTACACAGTGATAGCATGTGGAGATGTACACAGTGATTATAAGTGGGGGATGTGTACGGTGATAAAAGGAGAGGATGTACACAAGCACAACAAGGCGAGATGTACACATTGATTACAGGGAGGTTACAACAACTAACCCAAGTAGAAAATGTACATTGTAGTTTTATCACTTTTATTAACGAAACAAACCTGGATGGTCGGTGATTCCACAGACTCCTCAGCGCGTTACGTTATAATTTTTTCTTAACTGAAAACACAGACAGACCACAAGGGCAACAACACCAGCCAGGTAATAATTCCTTGGCTTTTACAGGTAACCCTTGCCGGTCTCTGCTGTGGTTTCTTGCTATGATCTTCTTTGGCTGGCCAGCAGCTTTCATGGTCTGCCCATTCTACATTCTGCTCGGACCTTTCGGGTAATGTATGTTTGTTACACTGTTTGTATGTGGAACTGTTTGTATGTGGAACTGTTTGTATGTGAAATTGTTTGTATACAAAATGGTTGCACGGAAAATTGTTTGTTTGTAAAATTGTTTATATGCAAAACTGTTTTTATATAAAACTGTATGTGAAACTATTTGTATGTAAAACTGTTTGTATGTAAAAACTGTTTGTATGTTAAACTGCTTGTATGTAAAACTGTTTGTATGTGAAATTGTTTGTATATAAAATGGTTGCACGGAAAATTGTTTGTTTGTAAAATTGTTTATATGCAAAACTGTTTTTATATAAAACTGTTTGTATGTGAAACTATTTGTATGTAAAACTGTTTGTATGTAAAAACTGTTTGTATGTAAAACTGCTTGTATGTAAAACTGTTTGTATGTGAAATTGTTTGTATATAAAATGGTTGCACGGAAAATTGTTTGTTTGTAAAATTGTTTATATGCAAAACTGTTTGTATATAAAACTGTTTGTATGTGAAACTATTTGTATGTAAAACTGTTTGTATGTAAAAACTGTTTGTATGTAAAACTGCTTGTATGTAAAACTGTTTGTATGTGAAACTTTTTGTATGTAAAACTGTTTGTATGTAAAACTGTTTGTATGTAAAACTGTTTGTAACCTCTGTGCAGAAATACACATATTATATAGTTTGTGATAGTGTTTGTTTAATATATACAAAACGGTACAGAACTATTTGCAACTACTTTGTCTGTAACAATCTGTGTGTTTCACTCTCTGTGTGTAACACTCTTTGTATGTAACATTGTTTTCATTTTCTAATGTTTGTATATGTAACTCTTTTAATGTAACATTTACTTTGTAACATTATAGTATATAATATCGAAGGAATGGCCAGTTTGCGTCCAACATTTGCTAAATACAACAATCTTGCTGTTACAATTTCTTCATGTAATAAAGTTTGTATAGAAAAATTGTCTGTTTGTAACAATGTTTTATGTAACGACGCTTCTATGTAACAATGTCTTTTTATGTAACAATTGTATTCATGTTACAATAAGGTAAAGATAAAGTACGAGACTTGAACCGGCGTCTTAGCACGCGAGTTTCCACCCATATGTGCTCGGCCGCCTATCCAGAAATGTTCGGAGATTTCTGGATAGTGTCGCCTCAAGCATCGAAACTCACGATGCGAGGCGACATTCCTCACCTTCCCTGAGTACTACCCTGTTACTCATTTCTGCCAGCGGCTGAGTCGACCGCGGGGGTATTTTTTTCCCCCAACCATGAGTACAACTCATACTGCTTCCAGCGGGAATCGAACTCGGGTTGTCAGAACATCGGTAGCCCAGGCGAGTGCTTTTCCCAACTAGGGAACCAAGGCCCCTTCATGTTGCAATGTTCTTGTGTAACACTATCTGTAATGACCTAACAACGATGCTATGTGACATTGTCTACATGTAATAACATCTTCATGTAATAATATGATGATGTAATGATACACTATGTAACAATGTCTCCCCTTCTCTTCACTTTGTCTTGTTCTCCCGTTCTAGTGTCCTGCAATATACAAAGTTCTGGTTCTCTCCCTTTTGGCGGCTTCACTCATTATCAATTGATGTTGTTGTCGCGTTTCTTTAATGTTGCTTGTCTATCTTACTCTGGGTCTGCCTCTTGCTCTTATCCCTTCTCCTCTTTTAATGTACGTTTTACATGGTAATGAATCACACGGCACTCGTTCTAGATTACAACATTGTAACACTCTAAGCATGTAACATTGTAACACTCTATGCATGTAACATTGTAACACTCTATGCATGTAACATTGTAACACTCTATGCATATAACATTGTAACACTCTATGCATGTAACATTGTAACACTCTATGCATGAAACATTGTAACACTCTATGCATATAACATTGTAAAACTCTATGCATGTAACATTGTAACACTCTATGCATGTAACATTGTAACACTCTATGCATATAACATTGTAACACTCTAAGCATGTAACATTGTAACACTCTATGCATGTAACATTGTAACACTCTATGCATATAACATTGTAACACTCTAAGCATGTAACATTGTAACACTCTATGCATGTAACATTGTAACACTCTATGCATATAACATTGTAACACTCTAAGCATGTAACATTGTAACACTCTATGCATGTAACATTGTAACACTCTATGCATGTAACATTGTAACACTCTATGCATATAACATTGTAACACTCTATGCATATAACATTGTAACACTCTATGCATATAACATTGTAACACTCTATGCATATAACATTGTAACACTCTATGCATATAACATTGTAACACTCTATGCATATAACATTGTAACACTCTAAGCATGTAACATTGTAACACTCTATGCATATAACATTGTAACACTCTAAGCATGTAACAACATCTTGGTGTTGTTTGTTTGGGTTCACCAACTTTATATCTCCAGCCAAGTCCCGATGGACTGAATTTTGCGTGATTATCACATTTTTCTATTTTTCATACCGACAGCCATGTCCCCCGCCATACAGGCAGATATCCCAGATTTCAGAAGTACTCTCATATGTTTTATCATCGAGAGTTTTAGCCTTTCGGGTAGACTTTCCCCAATAATTTTCCCCGAGAAAGTGACCATTTTGTCGTTGGCCTTCTCTTTTTGATTTTCAACTGCCAAGAGTTCCTTAACGTGCACAAAATTCACACGGGACCTCATGTTTGTTTCCCCGTTTTCCGAGAGGGCTGAAGATCGGATCTCACCACCCAGAGACCAGGGGAGGGTAAAGCCGCGGATTTTATTTTATTTTTCTTTTGTTTGTTTTTTGTTGTTGTTTATTTTCCACCGCCTGTGGTGGGAACCGAACCAGGCACCTTCTTATCTAGAGGCCGACGTCCTACCTCTAGACCAGCCAGCCTTCTCTACATCTTCGTGTGATGTAACGATACGCTGTGTTAAAGTGTCTTTATGTGGTTCATGTTTTTAACAATGTCACCAGGTACCACACTTTGTTAAAAATGTCACCAGGTACCACACTTTGTTAACAATGTCACCAGGTACCACACTTTGTTAACAATGTCACCAGGTACCACACTTTGTTAACAATGTCACCAGGTACAACACTTTGTTAACAATGTCACCAGGTACCACACTTTGTTAACAATGTCACCAGGTACCACACTTTGTTAACAATGTCACCAGGTACCACACTTTATTAACAATGTCACCAGGTACCACACTTTGTTAACAATGTCACCAGGTACCACTCTTTGTTAACAATGTCACCAGGTACAACAGTTTGTTAACAATGTCACCAGGTACCACACTTTGTTAATAATGTCACCAGGTATAACACTTTGTTAACAATGTCACCAGGTACCACACTTTGTTAACAATGTCACCAGGCACCACACTTTGTTAACAATGTCACCAGGTACCACACTTTGTTAACAATGTCACCAGGTACCACACTTTGTTAACAATGTCACCAGGTACCACACTTTGTTAACAATGTCACCAGGTACCACACTTTGTTAACAATGTCACCAGGTACAACACTTTGTTAACAATGTCACCAGGTACCACTCTTTGTTAACAATGTCACCAGGTACCACACTTTGTTAACAATGTGACCAGGTACCACACTTTGTTAACAATGTGACCAGGTACACTAAATTAATCATTTACAATCAAGGACTCAGAATCTGTAGACTAGACCATTAATATTTATCTGGTAACCTGTTACTCAGTTGCTCCATTTCCAAGACTGTACTTAATGCCGGTAAGACTGTACTTAATGCCGGTAAGACTGTACTTAATGCAGGTAAGACTGTACTTAATGCCGGTAAAACTGTACTTAATGCCGGTAAGACTGTACTTAATGCCGGTAAAACTGTACTTAATGCCGGTAAAACTACTTAATGCCGGTAAGACTGTACTTAATGCCGGTAAGATTGTACTTAATTCCTTCAAAACTGTACTTAATGCCGGTAAGACTGTACTTAATGCCGGTAAGACTGTACTTAATGCCGGTAAGACTGTACTTAATGCCGGTAAGATTGTACTTAATGCCGGTAAGACTGTACTTAATGCCGATAAAACTGTACTTAATTCCTGTAAAACTGTACTTAATGCCGGTAAGACTGTACTTAATGCCGACAAGACTGTACTTAATGCCGGTAAGACTGTACTTAATGCCGGTAAAACTGTACTTAATGCCGGTAAAACTGTACTTAATGCCGATAAGACTGTACTTAATGCCGGCAAAACTGTACTTAATGCCGGTAAGACTGTACTTAATGCCGGTAAAACTGTACTTAATGCCGACAAGACTGTACTTAATGCCGGTATTGTCTCCTTCAGGCCGTGTTGCCACTGCATGCGCGTCATCACTGACGCACTTTTACTTGGCGTGCAACTTCCGGTTATCTGCTCGGAGAACATGATGAAGCAAGTACCATTCTTCTGACTCTGAGCGTCTCACTACATCGTCATCGCCATGTTGTTGTGACTATTTTAAGAAAACGATGAAGTAATATGTGTTTAAAAAGTATATAACACTGACTAATCGCAACTTTCCTGTATGGTGGAGAAACAAGGACATTAAGACAAAAAAGTAAACAGAACACAAAGTGTAAGTCTTTGAAATGTGGATGTAAGGAAGAAAGGGAATAATTGGATGGAAAGAAAAGAAAACATGAAAAACGATCAAGTCATAAAACAATTGAAAGTGAAAATTGAACTACTAAATACAATTTAAACAAGACAAATAAGATTTGTCGGGCATGTTACAAGACACAGCAGCCTACTAAAAGTAATCTTGGATGGGAAAATACAAGGTAAAAGAGGCAGAGGAAGACGAAGACGAAGACTAGTTCCACAGGTAGTTGAACATGTTTATTGAAGACCGTCTGCTCCACACTGAGTTGAAAATGTTTATTGAGGTCATCTGCTCCACAGGGAGTTGAAAGTGTTTGTTGAAGACCTATGCTCCTAAGGGAGTTGGAAGTGTTTGTTGAAGACCTCTGCTCCACAGTGAGTTGAAAGTGTTTGTGGAAGACCTCTGCTTCACAGGGAATTGAAAGTGTTTGTGGAAGACCTCTGGTCCACAGGGAGTTGAAAGTGTTTACTCAAGACCTCTGCTCCACAGGGAGTTGAAAGTGTTTACTCAAGACCTCTGCTCCACAGGGAGTTGAAAGTGTTTACTCAAGACCTCTGCTCCACAGGGAGTTGAAAGTGTTACTCAAGACCTTTGCTCCACAGGGAGTTGAAAGTGTTTACTCAAGACCTCTACTCCACAGGGAGTTGAAAGTGTTACTCAAGACCTCTACTCCACAGGGAGTTGAAAATGTTACTCAAGACCTCTACTCCACAGGAAGTTGAAAGTGTTACTCAAGACCTCTACTCCACAGGGAGTTGAAAGTGTTACTCAAGACCTCTACTCTACAGGGAGTTGAAAGTGTTACTCAAGACCTCTACTCCACAGGGAGTTGAAAGTGTTACTCAAGACCTCTACTCTACAGGGAGTTGAAAGTGTTACTCAAGACCTCTACTCCACAGGGAGTTGAAAGTGTTACTCAAGACCTCTACTCCACAGGGAGTTGAAAGTGTTACTCAAGACCTCTACTCCACAGGGAGTTGAAAGTGTTACTCAAGACCTCTACTCCACAGGGAGTTGAAAGTGTTACTCAAGACCTCTGCTCCACAGGGAGTTGAAAGAAAGAAGAATGTTATTCAGAGAAGCAACTGTACTGAAACAACTAATTGATTTTCCTATGAATTTTGATGAAGTATACACTTGATTGGGTTTCGAAATGTCTTATTCTATTTTAATTTAATTGTCAATTTGTGAAACATTTTGTTTACTTTCCACTCAGTTTCATTTTATTTGACAAGTTTGTGTTAAACATTCGCCCACGCTTATAGAAAATATCTTTATATCTTCTTTGTCATTTATACTCTTGTTTTTTTTCCCTCTTCTTTCTTGTTCGTTCGATGTCGTCCACCCATAAAACGGCGTTAACGAGCGTAGTTCCTTTGTATCAAACTTCAACCTTTCGTCCCAAGACATCCGACATCATCCCATTATAATCTGAATTATTCAGATCCACTCAAGCTAGAAGACAAAGGGTAAGCTCTTGAAAGGGGAAGCAATCAATATTTATTAAGTAGAAATAATCTAAAACGTTGTTATCTCCCCGAACATATAAATTAACATTGAGATCGTTACTCCAACACGTTAAGGGGTAAGTAGCTAATTTTAAAAAAATGGACTAGATATAAATATCAAAAAGACTAAAACTATGATCATAAACAAAGAAAATCCTCAAGATCTACAAATAAATATCACAGTCGAAGGAATATATCTGGAGACAGTTCAGAGCTACAACTACCTTGGACATACTACAACCAATGATGGAAAATGTAAAATTGAAATAAACAAAAGAATAGGTATGGCAAAGAGTAATTTTAATGCCATGAAAAATAAACTAACAACAAAACAAATAACAGCAGGGCTGAAACTAAGAATAGCAAAATCTTAAATCTTCTCAATATTCCTGTATGGTGCAGAAACACGGACATTAGACAAGAAAACAGAACAGAAAATTGAAGCCTTTGAAATGTGGATTTACAGAAGAATAGGTAGAATTGGATGGAAGGAAAAGAAAACAAACGATGAAGTTTTAAAACAACTGAAAATAAAAAGAGAACTACTAAATACAATCCAGTCAAGACAAATAAAATTTTTAGGGCACGTTAAAAGACACAACAGCCTACTAAAAGTAATATTGGAAGGGAAAATACAAGGTAAATGAGGCAGACCAAGACTAACATGGACGAGTAACATCAAAAGATGGACAGATTAATCGATGACAACCTGCACCATCAAAGCATGAAACAGAGTGGAATGGCGATCCATGGTAGCCAACCTTCGCTGCGGAGACGGCACTCGATGATGATGATGATGATGATGATGATGATGATGATGATGATGATGATGAAGATGATTGATTTCTTCAGAAGTGAATGAGAAAAACATGAATTGCGAGTAAATGAAACAACCAGAATGACATGTAAATACATCATCTTCATCACTGAGTGCCGTCTCCGCATTGAAAGTTGGCTACCATAAAGCGCCATTCCGCTCTGTCTCATGCTTTGATAGTGCAGGTTGTCACAGGCTGACTTGTCCATTTTTTTTTATGTTACTTGCCCATATGTGTCTTTATCTGCCTCTGCTTCATTTACCTTGTATTTTCCCTTCCAATATTACCCCTAGTAGGCTGTTGTGTCTTTTAACCTGCCCCAAAAATCTCATTTGTCTTGTTTGAATTGTGTTTAATAGTTTTCTTTTCATTTTTAGTTAATTTAAGACTTCATCCATTGATTTCTTTTCTTTCTATTCAATTTTTCTATAAAGCCACATTTCAAAGGCTTCAATTTTATGTTCTCTTTTCTGGTCTAATTTCCATGTTTCTGCACCATACAGGAATATTGAGAAGATATAATGTTGCTATTCTTATTATGAGCAGCGATAGCTCAGTGGCTAGTGAACTGGACTACAAAGGACAAGGGGTAGGGTTCGATCCCAACCGACGGCTTCCGGGTTCACCCAGCCTTAAATGGGTACCGAATTTTTTTCTGGGAAAGTAAAGCGGCACGGGCGTAATACCGACCACATTACCCCAAAAATCGTGTGCCGAAGGTCTGTAAAATTTATGGTCACTAACACCATATTCCCTATACGCCGCCACTTGGCGTGACGGGATACTTTACTTTTTTTTATTATTCTTATTATATTATATGATGTTGCTATTCTTAATATATTATATGATGTTGCTATTCTTAGTTTTAGCCCTGGTGTTATTTTATTTTGATGTTATTATAGTTTTCATAGAAGATTGTGGAAGGACATGATCGCCTACGTCAACCAGTATGGCACATGATGATGATAGTCTTCATGGCATTAAAGTTACTTGTTGCCATTCCTATTCTTTTGTTTATTTCAGTTGTACATTTTCCACCGCTGGTTATAGTATGTCCAAGGTAGTTGTAGCTCAGAACTGTCTCCACGTCTATCCCTTAATTGTGATACCTTGTGGGTTTTGAGTATTTTCTTTGTTTATGATCATAGTTTTAGTATTTTTTTATATTCATATCTAATCCATATTTTTTGCTTGTTTTGTTTATTTCATTAATTAATTATTGTAGATTTTTTCGAATAACCCACGACATATAATATAGAAAGAAACAACAGATAAATTGGTTTGGCCACGTGACAATGCAGAAAGATCAAAACACAACACAGTGAGCTTTCAATCATCATCATCAAGTACCGGGCGTAGGTAATCATGTCTCTCCACAATTTTCGATCTCGACAGTTATTTAGCATTTCTGTTGTTGACCTTCTGCCAAGCCATTCTCTTAAGCTGTCTGTTATTTTCTCTCTTTGCTTTCCTCTATCTCTTCGTCCCTCAATTTTTCCAGTTGTTACAATATATTCTAGCTGTTCTTTTCTCGTTATATGGCCGTAAAATGATGATTGTGTCTTCCTAATATTGGAAATTAGCTCTCTTTTTGCTTTGGCCTCTTTCAGAACGTTTCCATTACTCTTCTTAACTGTCCTTGGTATGCTCAACATTCTTCTGTAAAAGCACATTATTATAGACTCCAGTGATTTTCTTGTCCTTTTGTCCATGATTTACATCCATATGTTAAGACTGACTCTACATAACATTTAAGAACTCTTTTTCTTGTTTCTTTTGTCAAAAACGGATTGCAAAGTATCATCCTCATTTTTTAGAAAGCTGCTTTTGCCTGAGCAATTCTGCATCTCACCTCTTTTGTACATCTACCATTTGAGGTTAACAAAGTTGAGCTTTCAATAAACGTTGCGAAAAGACCAGACCCAATGGCTGACCACGAAAAATATGGATTAATGGAATTTTACAAATACTAGTAAATATAACAGCAGCAGAGGTGAACAGAAGAGCAAAAGACAGCAATTTATATCTCACCTCAACCCTGAAAGGCAAATGAGGAAGAAGAAGGAGAAGCAGAAGTGTAATTGTTGTAGATCTTTAGAATTTTCTGCTAGTAGTACAGTATCATCAGCATATCTTAGGTTATTGATTATCTTTCCATTAATGTTTAGGCCTTGCGTCTGTGAGATGCTTTTAAAGATTGGCTCAGTGTATAGATTGAACAAGCTTGGTGATAGGATGCATCCCTGTCTTACTCCTCTTTATATATCAATGGGTGTAGAGCTCTCTTTGTTATATTTTATTATTGCTGTTTGCTCCCAGTATAGATTATATATTAGTCGTATACAAGTAAATACAGAAATCGAAATTACAAGAAAATAAAAGAACCAAAATGACAAGCAAATAAAAAATAAAAAAATAAAAAATTACAAGTAAATTAAAAAATACAAGCAAAATGACAAGTAAATTTTTTTTTTAATGACAAGTAAAAAAACAAAAACAAAATGACAAGAAAAAAAATTAAAAAAGATCATGATTAACATTCCGTTTTTGCATCTTCCTCAACATAAGTAACGCGTTTTTGTAGATAATCAATGAAAACACAAAAAATGATTTCAAAACTGAAAAATTAATGAAAAGGTTCTGCCCATTCAACATTCCTGCAAAACGTTGAACATCGAAATAGATCAAACTAGAAATGATTGTTCTATCAGCATAGGTGTGGGGGAGAATTGGTGGAGTAGTAGACAAGTAATGAAGTATTTTAATGAAAGCAGAAATCTTAAACATAGATCTTAAGCATAGATCGTAAACATAGATCTTAAGCATAGATCGTAAACATAGATCTTAAACATAGAGCGTAAATATAGATCTTAAACATAGATCTTAAACATAGATCGTAAATATAGATCTTAAACATAGATCGAAAACATAGATCTCAAGCATAGATCTTAAACACAGATCTTAAACATAGATCGTAAACATAGATCGTAAACATAGATCTCAAGCATATATCTTAAACATAGATCTTAAACATAGATCGTAAACATAGATTGTAAACATATATCTTAAACATAGATCTCAAACATAGATCTCAAGCATAGATCTTAAACATAGATCGTAAACATAGATCGTAAACATATATCTTAAATATAGATCTTAAACATAGATTTTAAACATAGATCTTAGACATATATCTTAAACATAGATCTTAAACATAGATCTCAAGCATAGATCTTAAACATAGATCTTAAACATAGATCTCAAGCATAGATCTTAAATATAGATCTTAAACATAGATCTTAAACATAGATCTTCAACATAGAACTTAAACGTAGATCTTAAACATAGATCTTAAACATAGATCGTAAGCATAGATCTTAAACATAGATCGTAAATATAAATCTTAAACATAGATCGTAAATATAGATCTTAAACATAGATCTTAAACATAGATCTCAAGCATACATCTTAAACATAGATCTTAAGCATAGATCTTAAACATAGATCTTAAACATGGATCTTAAACATAGATCGTAAATATAGAACTTAAACATAGATCTTAAACATAGATTTTAAGCATATATTTTAAACATAGATCTTAAATATACATAGATCTTAAATATACATAGATCTTAAAACACAAATCTGAAACACAAATCCTTTACACAAATCTTAAATCACACAAATCGTAAATACAGTTCCTGAAAACAAATCTGACAAAAACAGAGGTAGACAAAAACAGAGGTACACAAAAACAGGGATAGACAAAAACAGGGGTATGCAAAAACAGAGGGAGACAAAAACAGGGGTAGACAAAAACAAGGGTAGACAAAAACGGGGGTATACAAAAACAGAGGTAGACAAAAACAGAGGTAGACCAAAACAGAGTTAGACAAAAGCAGAGGTGGGAAAAAAGTGGACTGCTGAATTACCAGTTAAATCTGGTGATCGTAAAATGGCGTTCTGTGCTCGTTAACCAGTGATTGCGGAGGCGGCACGCCGTGAGAAGTACGGCTGTGAGAGAATACAATGTGTGTGGTTATAATGTGGGGGACAGACAACAAAGCTACGTTTTCGAATTGTTAGGGAAAACAATGTGTGTGGTTATAGTGTGAGAGACAGACAACAAAGCTACGTTTTCTAATTGTGAGGGAAAACAATGTGTGTGGTTAAAGTGTGAGAGACAGACAACAAAGCTACGTTTTCGAATTGTTAGGGAAAACAATGTGTGTGGTTATAGTGTGAGAGACAGACAACAAAGCTACGTTTTCTAATTGTGAGGGAAAACAATGTGTGTGGTTATAGTGTGAGAGACAGACAACAAAGCTACGTTTTCTAATTGTGAGGGAAAACAATGTGTGTGGTTATAGTGTGAGAGACAGACAACAAAGCTACGTTTTCTAATTGTGAGGGAAAACAATGTGTGTGGTTATAGTGTGAGAGACAGACAACAAAGCTACGTTCTCGAATTGTGAGGGAAAAAGATGTGTGTGGTTGAAGTGTGAGAGACATACAACCAAGCAGCGTACTCGAATTGTGAGGGAAAAAGATGTGTGTGGTTGAAGTGTGAGAGACATACAACCAAGCAGCGTACTCGAATTGTGAGGGAAAAAGATGTGTGTGGTTGAAGTGTGAGAGACATACAACCAAGCTACGTACTCGAATTGTGAGGGAAAAAGATGTGTGTGGTTGAAGTGTGAGAGACATACAACCAAGCAGCGTACTCGAATTGTGAGGGAAGGAGTTAGAACCGTCCCCCACCATTTAATTGTGTATTTAAGAGGGACTTTATTAAATGCCATGTAAATATGGGCCAAACATCAACAATGCAGTCACATGAAAATGATTGAGGACATGTATCTTCTCGAAAGCAAAATAAGGCTGTGGATCATGGACAATCTCGAAAACAACCAAAACGAAAATCGATTAATTCGAAAACAAAGTGCTACAGAAAAAATCATTAAGATATCTTGGATAATGAAAAAGTGCAATGAAGACAAACTAAACGATTTAAATATTTAAAAGAATTTGGCTTATAAACATCATTCTGTAAAAAGAAATTAAAATACTATAACCACTTCAAAAGATACAGCGGGCAAGAAAGAACAATAATGAATGGCATCGTTCCTGGGACAGGCATGAGAGGCGGATCAAGAAGAAGCGGTGGTTAGTGCAACGTTCTGTGAGAGATCTAGTTAGAGACAGAGATTCTTTCAGGCGGGTTGTGGTGAGTGCAACGTTCTGTGAGAGATCTAGTTAGAGACAGAGATTCTTTCAGGCGGGTTGTGGTGAGTGCAACGTTCTGTGGGAGATCTAGTTAGAGACAGAGAGTCTTTCAGGCGAGTTGTGGTGAGTGCAACGTTCTGTGAGCGATCTAGTTAGAGACAGAGAGTCTTTCAGGCGGGTTGTGGTGAGTGCAACGTTCTGTGGGAGATCTAGTTAGAGACAGAGAGTCTTTCAGGCGGGTTGTGGTGAGTGCAACGTTCTGTGAGAGATCTAGTTAGAGACAGAGAGTCTTTCAGGCGGGTTGTGGTGAGTGCAACGTTCTGTGGGAGATCTAGTTAGAGACAGAGAGTCTTTCAGGCGGGTTGTGGTTAGTGCAACGTTCTGTGGGAGATCTAGTTAGAGACAGAGATTCTTTCAGGCGGGTTGTGGTGAGTGCAACGTTCTGTGGGAGATCTAGTTAGAGACAGAGAGTCTTTCAGGCGGGTTGTGGTGAGTGCAACGTTCTGTGAGAGATCTAGTTAGAGACAGAGAGTCTTTCAGGCGGGTTGTGGTGAGTGCAACGTTCTGTGGGAGATCTAGTTAGAGACAGAGAGTCTTTCAGGCGGGTTGTGGTGAGTGCAACGTTCTGTGGGAGATCTAGTTAGAGACAGAGATTCTTTCAGGCGAGTTGTGGTGAGTGCAACGTTCTGTGAGAGATCTAGTTAGAGACAGAGAGTCTTTCAGGTGAGTTGTGGTGAGTGCAACGTTCTGTGAGAGATCTAGTTAGAGACAGAGAGTCTTTCAGGCGGGTTGTGGTGAGTGCAACGTTCTGTGGGAGATCTAGTTAGAGACAGAGATTCTTTCAGGCGAGTTGTGGTGAGTGCAACGTTCTGTGAGAGATCTAGTTAGAGACAGAGAGTCTTTCATGCGAGTTGTGGTGAGTGCAACGTTCTGTGAGAGATCTAGTTAGAGACAGAGAGTCTTTCAGGCGAGTTGTGGTGAGTGCAACGTTCTGTGAGAGATCTAGTTAGAGACAGAGATTCTTTCAGGCGAGTTGTGGTGAGTGCAACGTTCTGTGAGAGATCTGGTTAGAGACAGAGAGTCTTTCAGGCGAGTTGTGGTGAGTGCAACGTTCTGTGAGAGATCTAGTTAGAGACAGAGAGTCTTTCAGGCGGGCTGTGGTGAGTGCAACGTTCTGTGAGAGATCTGTTTAGAGACAGAGATTATTTCAGGCGAGTTGTGGTGAGTGCAACGTTCTGTGAGAGATCTAGTTAGAGACAGAGAGTCTTTCAGGCGAGTTGTGGTGAGTGCAACGTTCTGTGAGAGATCTAGTTAGAGACAGAGATTCTTTCAGGCGAGTTGTGGTGAGTGCAACGTTCTGTGAGAGATCTAGTTAGAGACAGAGAGTCTTTCAGGCGGGCTGTGGTGAGTGCAACGTTCTGTGAGAGATCTATTTAGAGACAGAGATTCTTTCAGGCGGGTTGTGGTGAGTGCAACGTTCTGTGAGATATCTGGTTAGAGACAGAGATTCTTTGAGGCGGGTTGTGGTGAATGCAACGTTCTGTGAGAGATCTAGTTAGAGACAGAGATTCTTTCAGGCGGGTTGTGGTGAATGTAACGTTCTGTGAGAGATCTAGTTATAGACAGCGATTCTTTCAGGCGGGTTGTGGTGAATGTAACGTTCTGTGAGAGATCTAGTTAGAGACAGAGAGTCTTTCAGGCGGGTTGTGGTGAGTGCAACGTTCTGTGGGAGATCTAGTTAGAGACAGAGATTCTTTCAGAAGGGTTGTGGTGAATGTAACGTTCTGTGAGAGATCTAGTTAGAGACAGAGATTCTTTCAGGCGGGTTGTGGTGAATGCAACGTTCTGTGAGAGATCTAGTTAGAGACAGAGATTCTTTCAGGCGGGTTGTGGTGAATGTAACGTTCTGTGAGAGATCTAGTTATAGACAGAGATTCTTTCAGGCGGGTTGTGGTGAATGTAACGTTCTTTGAGAGATCTAGTTAGAGACAGAGATTCTTTCAGGCGGGTTGTGGTGAATGCAACGTTCTGTGAGAGATCTAGTTAGAGACAGAGAGTCTTTCAGGCGGGTTGTGGTGAATGTAACGTTCTGTGAGAGATCTAGTTAGAGACAGAGAGTCTTTCAGGCGGGTTGTGGTGAGTGCAACGTTCTTTGAGAGATCTAGTTAGAGACAGAGATTCTTTCAGGCGGGTTGTGGTGAATGTAACGTTCTGTGAGAGATCTAGTTAGAGACAGAGATTCTTTCAGGCGGGTTGTGGTGAATGTAACGTTCTGTGAGCGATATGGTTAGAGACAGAGATTCTTTCAGGCGGGTTGTGGTGAATGTAACGTTCTGTGAGCGATCTAGTTAGAGACAGAGATTCTTTCCGGCGGGTTGTGGTGAGTGCAACGTTCTGTGAGCGATCTGGTTAGAGACAGAGATTCTTTCAGGCGGGTTGTGGTGAATGTAACGTTCTGTGAGCGATATGGTTAGAGACAGAGATTCTTTCAGGCGGGTTGTGGTGAATGTAACGTTCTGTGAGCGATCTAGTTAGAGACAGAGATTCTTTCCGGCGGGTTGTGGTGAGTGCAACGTTCTGTGAGCGATCTGGTTAGAGACAGAGATTCTTTCAGGCGGGTTGTGGTGAATGTAACGTTCTGTGAGAGATCTAGTTAGAGACAGAGATTCTTTCAGGCGGGTTGTGGTGAGTGCAACGTTCTGTGAGAGATCTAGTTAGAGACAGAGATTCTTTCAGGCGAGTTGTGGTGAGTGCAACGTTCTGTGAGAGATCTAGTTAGAGACAGAGATTCTTTCAGGCGAGCTGTGGTGAGTGCAACGTTCTGTGAGAGATCTAGTTAGAGACAGAGAGTCTTTCAGGCAGGTTGTGGTGAGTGCAACGTTCTGTGAGCGATCTGGTTAGAGACAGAGATTCTTTCAGGCGGGTTGTGGTGAATGTAACGTTCTGTGAGAGATCTGGTTAGAGACAGAGATTCTTTCAGGCGGGTTGTGGTGAATGTAACGTTCTGTGACAGATCTGGTTAGAGACAGAGATTCTTTCAGGCGGGCTGTGGTGAATGCAACATTCTGTGGGAGATCTGATTAGAAATACAGAGATTATTTCAAACGGGCTGTGGTGAATGCAACGTTCTGTGAGTGATCGGGTTAGAAACACAGAGATTATTTCAGACGGGATGTGGTGAATGCAACGTTCTGTGAGTGATCGGGTTAGAGACACAGAGAATCTTTCAGACGGGATGTGGTGATTGCAACTTTCTGTGGGAGATCTGGCTAGAGACACACATTCTTTCTAACGGTCTATGGTGAAAGCAACGTTCTGTGGGAGATCTGGCTAGAGATAGATATTCTTTCTGACGGGCTGTGGTGAATGCAACGTTCTGTGGGAGATCTCTCTAGAGATAGATATTCTTTCTAACGGGCTGTGGTGAATGCAACGTTCTGTGGGAGATATGGCTAGAGAATGAGATTCTTTCTGACGGGCTGTGGTGATTGCAACGTTCTGTGGGAGATCTGGCTAGAGATAGATATTCTTTCTAACGGGCTGTGGTGAATGCAACGTTCTGTGGGAGATCCAGCTAGAGATAGATATTCTTTCTGACGGGCTGTGGTGAATGCAACGTTCTGTGGGAGATCTGGCTAGAGATAGATATTCTTTCTAACGGGCTGTGGTGAATGCAACGTTCTGTGGGAGATCTGGCTAGAGAATGAGATTCTTTCTGACGGGCTGTGGTGAATGCAACGTTCTGTGGGAGATCTGGCTAGAGATAGATATTCTTTCTAACGGGCTGTGGTGAATGCAACGTTCTGTGGGAGATCCAGCTAGAGATAGATATTCTTTCTGACGGGCTGTGGTGAATGCAACGTTCTGTGGGAGATCTGGCTAGAGATAGATATTCATTCTAACGGGCTGTGGTGAATGCAACGTTCTGTGTGAGATCTGGCTAGAGAATGAGATTCTTTCTGACGGGCTGTGGTGAATGCAACGTTCTGTGGGAGATCTGGCTAGAGAATGAGATTCTTTCTGACGGGCTGTGGTGAATGCAACGTTCTGTGGGAGATCTGGCTAGAGATAGATATTCTTTCTGACGGGCTGTGGTGAATGCAACGTTCTGTGGGAGATCTGGCTAGAGATAGATAATCATTCTAACGGGCTGTGGTGAATGCAACATTCTACAAAGGACATGCAGCTTGATGGTGATGATGATTATGATGAGAGGGGCCTACAAGCCGAACTGATATTTCTATAAGAACAAAAGAGCAACATAAACTGGACATCCTCCCCTCCCCTACACGATTTTTCTGAAAGCAAATCAGACACAACCCATTAACTGGGTCCTGGATTCGGGACCCATCTATAATATATGTATGTATCACAGCTGTCTACTTTCGTCTCAAAATGGCATTTTAATTCTAATCTGGAATATTTTGCTACACTTATAGATGACTATGTCGCGAGCCTGAAACATTCCTCTCATTGCTAAGACTAATATTGCATGAAAGTGGTTTTAATCGGTGACACCACTCGCAAAACGTAAATTGTTCAGCTAATGTAAATATTAATGTAAATGAATCATACTTTACAAATCATTGCTTATAGAAAACAAAACAAACAAACAAACTCACAAAACACAGATTGGCAGATGTGATAGAATGCAATGTTCACTTTGACACCACACAGCAAGAGTTTATATTTGAAGATACAGCCTCATCTCGTCACTTTGACACCACACAGCAAGCGTTTATACTTGAAGATACAGCCACATCTCGTCACTTTGACACCACACAGCAAGCGTTTATATTTGAAGATACAGCCACATCTCGTCACTTTGACACCACACAGCAAGAGTTTATATTTGAAGATACAGCCACATCTCGTCACTTTGACACCACACAGCAAGAGTTTATATTTGAAGATACAGCCACATCTCGTCACTTTGACACCACACAGCAAGAGTTTATATTTGAAGATACAGCCACATCTCGTCACTTTGACACCACACAGCAAGAGTTTATATTTGAAGATACAGCCACATCTCGTCACTTTGACACCACACAGCAAGAGTTTATATTTGAAGATACAGCCACATCTCGTCACTTTGACACCACACAGCAAGAGTTTATATTTGAAGATACAGCCTCATCTCGTCACTTTGACACCACACAGCAAGAGTTTATATTTGAAGATACAGCCTCATCTCGTCACTTTGACACCACACAGCAAGAGTTTATATTTGAAGATACAGCCTCATCTCGTCACTTTGACACCACACAGCAAGCGTTTATATTTGAAGATACAGCCTCATCTCGTCACTTTGAATGTAGAATAGAAGATGTGTGTGTGTGTGTGTGTGTGTGTGTGCGTGCGTGTGTGTGCGTGCGTGCGTATGTGCATGCGTGCGTGTGTCTGTGTGTGTGTGTGCGTGCGTGCGTGTGTCTGTGTGTGTGTGTGTGCGTGTGTGTGTCTGTGTGTGTATGTGTGTGTGTGTGTGTGCGCGCGTGCGTGCGTGTGTGTGTCTGTGTGTGTGTGCGTGCGTGCGTGCGTGTGTGTGTCTGTGTGTGCTATCTGCTTGGGAAGTCAGAAATGAAGAAAATCAACTAACGTATCACTGACATACAGTTGTTGTGTATGTGTGTGCACGCGCGTGTGCGTATGTGTGCGTTTGTGTGTGTATGGCTGTATGTTTGTGTTTGCTCGTTTATGTGTGTGTATTTGTGTGTTTATGTGTGTGTGTCAGTGGCGTTTTCTCTATGATGCCGCCGGGAGCCTGAACATATTAACGAAATACAAAAGGAAATGATAATTTATTATATTTTTTTAAAAAATAATTATATTACAAATTTTCGAATATTCTATAACACATTTCGTAAGCCAATATGATTTATTTGCTTTGATTTGCATTTATTAAAGCAAGGTTTTTCTCTGGCCACTATAACATTTGTGAATGTTATAACTATTCTAAGTGGAACAATATTAAAACAGGTAAATGAATTTAAATATTTGGGAACTTTGTTAACCTCAGACGGAAGATGTACAAAAGAGGTGAGATGCAGAATGGCTCAGGCAAAAGCAGCTTTCCAAAAAATGAGGAAGGTACTATGCAATCCATTTTTGACAATAAAAACAAACAAAAAGAGTTCTTAAATGTAATGTAGAGCCAGTCTTAACATATGGACGCGAATCATGGACAATTGGACAACAGACAAGAAAATCACTGGAGTCTGTAGAAATGTGGTTTTACAGAAGAATGTTGAGAATACCATGAACAGCTAAGAAGAGTAATGAAGAGGTTCTGAGAGAGGTCAAAGCAAAAAGAGAGCTAATTTCCAATGTTAGGAAGAGACAATCATCATTTTTTGGCCATGTAATGAGAAGAGAACAACTGGAATATTTTGTAACAACTGGAAAATTGAGGGACGAAGAGATAGAGGGAAGGAAAGAGAAAAAAATAACAGACAGCTTAAGAGAATGGCTTGGCAGAAGGTCAACAACAGAAATGATAAATAGCTGCCGAGATCGAAAGTTGTGGAGAGATATGATCACCTACGCCACTAGGCCCGGTACTTGATGATGATGATTGTAACAGGAATTAAGTATAAACCGGAAGTAACTATGTGTGCCGGTGTTTTGTTTTTGATTCAGCGGATCATCAAATATTCCTATTCTGTAAGGATTATGTGCTAAATTTCCAATTTCCAGAGAATGATATCATGTGATCAAAGTATCATTAAGCAGGATAGTCAAAGAGCTATCTTTGAACACTACGAAAACGCCAGATTAAGAGGAAGATAGAGAAAGAGATGGATAAAGGGAATACTAGAGTCACTAGGAGGGATAACACCAGAAGAGGCCAACAGAAGAGCAAAGAATCGCAGATTGCATCTCCCCTCGACGCCAACGGCAATGGAGGAAGGATAGAAGAAGAAGCAGAAGAAAAAGAAGTAGATGAAGTAGAAGAAGAGACATTACATGTGAACTCCTGCAGATAGTGTAGGCCTACATTGTGAACTGCACACACGCACACATATTGATATTATGAAACCGTCTACATACAAGCCATACAGCGAAACACCTCCACACAAAAATGTCATACGAAATGGCTCTTATAATTTTTTTTTTTTTTAATGGAGAGTTTTTTTTTTTTTAAACGAACTATGAAACGCCTCTGATTACTACTGAAGGCAAGATACGTCACAGGATAACAATGAACATAAAAAGCTTTATTTTTACGTCTGTTAAAGGTGATTGAAGGATGTCTCAAGTCTCCGCCCATATCTCTCAAGTCCCCGCCCCTTAATGTTTTCTCATTCAAGATAACGTGACAGAAAATCCGCTTCAGAAAATTACAAACCTCGACCTCTCCTCGGCAATTCTTTTAGCACAGTTCACGAGGGTAATCTCTGCGGATGAATTTTCTAACGAGATTGTCATGTCGACGTGTTGAGTGATTTGTCAATTCCTAGTGACAGGACTACATTCATAGGGGCGCAGGCGGGGTATCGCTTACACGTGACATCTGTTACAGTGTTCTCGCGCTGACACATACACATAGCGTGCCTGAAGTGAGGACCACGACAAGGGAGACCACGACTTGTACTTGATATAAGGAGTCATGATGCGACATGGCTGGATGCTTGGCCTCGTCATCAAGAGGAAGTAGGTTTGAACTGCGGCTTGAGAGGTCATCACAACTTTTTGTTTGGTAGCAGAATAAGGAAATGATAACTTGGAAACTGAATGGTGATAACAGGGTGGGCGAGAGTGAGGAGGACAGGGGTGAAGGAAGGAAGATGAGGATGAAGGCAGGAAGATGAGAATGAAGGAAGGAAGGTGAGGATGAAGGAAGGAAGATGAGGATGAAGGAAGGAAGATGAGGATGAAGGAAGGAAGATGAGGATGAAGGAAGGAAGATGAGGATGAAGGTAGGAAGATGAGGATGAAGTTAAGAAGATGAGGATGAAGGTAGGAAGATGAGGATGAAGGAAGGAAGATGAGGATGAAGGAAGGAAGATGAGGATGAAGGAAGGAAGATGAGGATGAAGGAAGGAAGATGAGGATGAAGGAAGGAAGATGAGGATGAAGTTAAGAAGATGAGGATGAAGGTAGGAAGATGAGGATGAAAGAAGGAAGATGAGGATGAAGGAAGGAAGATGAGGATGAAGTTAAGAAGATGAGGATGAAGGTAGGAAGATGAGGATGAAGGAAGGAAGATGAGGATGAAGGAAGGAAGATGAGGATGAAGGAAGGAAGATGAGGATGAAGGAAGGAAGATGAGGATGAAGGTAGGAAGATGAGGATGAAGTTAAGAAGATGAGGATGAAGGTAGGAAGATGAGGATGAAGAAAGGAAGATGAGGATGAAGGAAGGAAGATGAGGATGAAGGAAGGAAGATGAGGATGAAGGAAGGAAGATGAGGATGAAGGAAGGAAGATGAGGATGAAGGAAGGAAGATGAGGATGAAGAAAGGAAGATGAGGATGAAGGTAGGAAGATGAGGATGAAAGAAGGAAGATGAGGATGAAGGAAGGAAGATGAGGATGAAGTTAAGAAGATGAGGATGAAAGAAGAAAGATGAGAATGAAAGAAGGAAGATGAGGATGAAAGAAATAAGACGGGAATGAAGGAGGAAAGACGGGGATGAAGGAAGGAAGATGAGGATGAAGGAAGAAAGATGAGGATGAAGGAAGAAGGAGGAAAGACGGGGATGAAGGAAGGAAGATGAGAATGAAGGAAGGAAGATGAGGATGAAAGAAGGAAGATGTGGATGAAGGAAGGAAGATGAGGATGAAGGAAGGAAGATGAGGATGAAGGAAGGAAGATGAGAATGAAGGAAGGAAGATGAGGATGAAAGAAGGAAGATGTGGATGAAGGAAGGAAGATGAGGATGAAGGAAGGAAGATGAGCATGAAGGTAGGAAGATGAGGATGAAGGAAGGAAGATGAGGATGAAGGAAGGAAGATGAGCATGAAGGTAGGAAGATGAGGATGAAGGTAGGAAGATGAGGATGAAGGAAGGAAGATGAGGATGAAGGTAGGAAGATGAGGATGAAGGAAGGAAGATGAGGATGAAGGTAGGAAGATGAGGATGAAGTTAAGAAGATGAGGATGAAGGTAGGAAGATGAGGATGAAGGAAGGAAGATAAGGATGAAGAAAGGAAGATGAGGATGAAGGTAGGAAGATGAGGATGAAGGAAGGAAGATGAGGATGAAGGAAGGAAGATGAGGATGAAGGAAGGAAGATGAGGATGAAGTTAAGAAGATGAGGATGAAAGAAGAAAGATGAGAATGAAAGAAGGAAGATGAGGATGAAAGAAAGAAGACGGGAATGAATGAGGAAAGACGGGGATGAAGGAAGGAAGATGAGGATGAAGGAAGGAAGATGAGGATGAAGGTAGGAAGATGAGGATGAAGGAAGGAAGATGAGGATGAAAGAAGGAAGATGATGATGAAGGAAGGAAGATTAGGATGAAGGTAGGAAGATGAGGATGAAGGTAGGAAGATGAGGATGAAGGAAGGAAGATGAGGATGAAGGTAGGAAGATGAGGATGAAGAAAGGAAGATGAGGATGAAAGAAGGAAGACAGGAATGATGGAAGAAAGACGAGGATGAAACTTCTACATAAACAACTAAACTAAAAAAATACAACACACTCTCTTACATAAATAACTAAACTAAACAAACTACAACACACTCTCCTACATAAACAACTAAACTAAAAAAAACTACAACACACTCTTCTACATAAACAACTAAACTAAACAAAAAACAACACTGCCTTTTACATAAACAACTAAACTAAACAACACTGCCTTCTACATAAAAATCTAAACTAAACAAACCACAACACATTATTCTACATAAACAACTAAACTAAACAAACATACCATACAGTCTTCTACATAAACAACTAAACTAAGCAAACATACCACACAGTCGTATACATAAACAACTAAACTAAACAAACTACAACACATTCTTCTACATAAACAACTAAACTTAAACAACAACAACACTGTTTTCTACATAAAAAAACTAAACTAAACAAACCACAACCTTCTCTTCTACATAAACAACTAAACTAAACAAACATACCATACAGTCGTCTACATAAACTACTAAACTAAACAAACATACCATACAGTCGTCTACATAAACAACTAAACTAAACAAACACACCATACAGTCGTCTACATACACAACTAAACTAAACAAACATATCATACAGTCGTCTACATAAACAACTAAACTAAACAAACACACCATACAGTCTTCTACATAAACAACTAAACTAAACAAACACACCATACAGTCGTCTACATAAACAACTAAACTAAACAAACATACCATACAGTCGTCTACATAAACTACTAAACTAAACAAACACACCATACAGTCGTCTACATAAACAACTAAACTAAACAAACACACCATACAGTCGTCTACATAAACAACTAAACTAAACAAACACACCATACAGTCTTCTACATAAACAACTAAACTAAACAAACACACCATACAGTCGTCTACATAAACTACTAAACTAAACAAACACACCATACAGTCGTCTACATAAACAACTGAACTAAACAAACATACCATACACCCTTCTACATAAACAACTAAACTAAACAAACACACCATACAGTCGTCTACATAAACAGCTAAACTAAAGAAACACACCACACAGTCGTCTACATAAACTACTAAACTAAACAAACACACCATACAGCCTTCTACATAAACAACTAAACTAAACAAACACACCATACAGTCGTCTACATAAACAACTAAACTAAACAAACACACCATGCAGTCGTCTACATAAACAACTAAACTAAACAAACACACCATACAGTCGTCTACATAAACAACTAAACTAAACAAACATACCATACAGTCGTCTACATAAACTACTAAACTAAACAAACACACCATACAGTCGTCTACATAAACAACTAAACTAAACAAACACACCATACAGTCGTCTACATAAACAACTAAACTAAACAAACATACCATACAGCCTTCTACATAAACAACTAAACTAAACAAGCACACCATACAGCCGTCTACATAAACAACTAAACTAAACAAACACACCATACAGTCGTCTACATAAACAACTAAACTAAACAAACACACCATATAGCCTTCTACATAAAGAACTAAACTAAACAAACACACCATACAGCCTTCTACATAAACAACTAAACTAAACAAACACACCATACAGCCTTCTACATAAACAACTAAACTAAACAAACACACTATACAGCCTTCTACATAAACAACTAAACTAAACAAACACACCATACAGCCTTCTACATAAACAACTAAACTAAACAAACATACCACCCAGTCTTCTACATAAACAACTAAACTAAACAAACATACCACAGTCTTCTACGTAAACAACTAAACTAAACAAACATACCATACAGCCTTCTACATAAACAACTAAACTAAACAAACACACCATACAGCCTTCTACATAAACAACTAAACTAAACAAACACACCATACAGTCTTCTACATAAACAACTAAACTAAACAAACACACCATACAGCCTTCTACATAAACAACTAAACTAAAAAGTGAAGTCACCTCCTACTCAGAGAATGATGACTGTGAGAGCTCCCTTACACTGATTTGGCTCATCAGTCATCTGTGACTGAAGTCACCTCTGAAGCGGGGTAAAGGCGCCCGACAGCAACAAAACTGAAAGGTTCCATCGACCCATAGCTGATTGATCGCGTCAAGATTAATAAACCAAAACCAAAACGATCCAGTCATTACTCCACCTCTTTGCGGTGCACAGACTAACCTGTCTAGTCTAGTCCGATGAGTTGGGATTGAGAGGGAAAGCAAACCCAACACTATAAGAACAACGCTCATGACGGATGTTGTTGGTCCGAAAGGTGGAAATACCAGTTTTACTGCAAATGGCGACACGACGTATTTACGCCAAATTGCGTCTTTAAGGACGAATGGCCAAAAGGTCCAACTATTCGTTTAGTCATCAGGTAAAGGCGAAAGTGAAGAAGAAGAGGAAGAAGCAGAAGAACTTAAGAAAATATCACAAGCAGAATTTAAGAAAAAATAAGAAGAAGAAGTAGAGGAATTTAGGAAAAATAAAAATAATAATAATAATAATAATAATAATAATAATAATAAGAAGAAGAAGAAGAAGAAGAAGAAGAAGAGGAAGAAGAATTTAAGAAAAAATAAGAAAAAGAGGAAGTATTTAAGAAAAAATAAGAAGAAGAGGAAGAATTTAGGAAAAAATAAGAACAAGAGGAAGTATTTAAGAAAAAATAAGAAGAAGAATAAGAATTTAGGAAAAAAATAAGAGGAAGAAGAATTTAGGAAAAAATAAGAAGAAGAAGAAGAATTTAGGAAAAAATAAGAAGAAGAGGAGGAATTTAGGAAAAAATAAGAAGAAGAGGAAGAATTTAGGAAAAAATAAGAAGAAGAGGAAGAATTTAGGAAAAAATAAGAAGAAGAAGAAGAATTTAGGAAAAAATAAGAAGAAGAGGAAGAATTTAGGAAAAAATAAGAAGAAGAGGAAGAATTTAGGAAAAAATAAGAAGAAGAGGAAGAATTTAGGAAAAAATAAGAGGAAGAGGAAGAAGAAGAAGAGGAAGAAGATTTTAAGAAAAAATAATAATAAGAAGAAGATTTTTAAGAAACAAAATAAGAGGAAGAAGAAAAAAGGTAGGAGGAGGAAAGGAAAAATAAGAAAAAAAAAAGAAGGAAAGAGATAATAAGAAGGAGAAAAAGAAATCTGAACCCGCTCCATCGAGCACAGAAAGTAAAGACAAAACAATCTTCTTAATATCGGTTTATTTGATCAGTCATTAGTGACTGAACCCATCGAGGACATCAAATTATTGCAAAAGTTGTTTTTGATGATGGAAGAAGAATATAAAGTGAATGGATGTCATAAGATATCAAATGGATGTCATAAGATATCAAATGGATGTCATAAGATATCAAATGGATGTCATAAGATATCAAATGGATGTCATAAGATATCAAATGAATGTCATAAGATATCAAATGAATGTCATAAGATATCAAATGGATGTCATAAGATATCAAATGGATGTCATAAGATATCAAATGGATGTCATAAGATATCAAATGGATGTCATTAGATATCAAATGGATGTCATAAGATATCAAATGGATGTCATAAGATATCAAATGGATGTCATAAGATATCAAATGAATGTCATAAGATATCAAATGGATGTCATAAGATATCAAATGAATATCATAAGATATCAAATGGATGTCATAAGATATCAAATGGATGTCATAAGATATCAAATGGATGTCATAAGATATCAAATGAATGTCATAAGATATCAAATGGATGTCATAAGATATCAAATGAATGCCATAAGATATCAAATGGATGTCATAAGATATCAAATGAATGTCATAAGATATCAAATGAATATCATAAGATATCAAATGAATGTCATAAGATATCAAATGAATGATGGTAACGGGATATCTCTCTCTCTCTCTCTCTCTCTGCGATCATGATTCAATCAGAGTAGGATTCCAGACTCTCTCACGAAGTCAGCTGTCTGTTTAAGTGAATCGATTGCCCCATATAGTTTCTCTTCCAGTTTTTCTTGGGTGTAAACCACATTGCTCTTCTCAGGTCTGTGTACTGGGGGCAATCCTGCAGAACATGTTTTGTAGTCATATTGTCCAGTGTACAGTGGCATAGGCTGGTTGTACCTATTTTGAATTTGGTGAACATGTGATTTCTCATTCTATTGTGGCCAGTGCGTAGGCGAAGTATGATGACTTGATCCCTCCTTGATAGTTGGTGGTGTCCGTCACTCTCGTTATGCTTTAGGTGTTCTCGTTTCCATTTTTCATGGAACTGACCCTTGAGGATGGATTTGGCTTCATCATAACTGAGCGGATGGTTCTCTTGTGGTAATCTCCCTTCCTCTTTAGCTAATTTGTCTGCGCGTTCGTTCCCGTGTATATTATAGTGTGATGGTATCCACTGAATGACTACTCTCTGGAAGTTATTGCATAGTTGGTCCAGGGTTGTTCTCAAGTCATTTAGTTCATTTTTCTTTGGACTTTTTAGAGCTGATAGTACTGACAGTGCATCAGTCAGAATCTCCAATTTATTATGCATGTTATTTTTGTGTTGAGTAGCCAGTGTTGCAGCATCTCTGAGGGCCTCAGTTTCTGCTTTAAAGTTGTTTGAGAATTGTCCAGTAGCTATTGACTTGGTGATCTCGTCCTGATTATTCAGCGTCAAGAACACACTTCCCCCTCCATTTCGTGTGGCATTTGTAGCAGAGTCATCTGTGTATATGTGGGACAAAGAGTACTGTGGGTAGGTATCGTGTATGTGTTTTTCTGCTACGTGTTTTCTTTCTGTGTCTGGTTGGGTGCCTTTCTTCATGATTCCTATTATATTTTCCTTAAGTTCTGGTTTTGTTTTCCATGAGGAGACATATCAGATGGGCCCAAGGGTTTCGGTATTGTTTGGGAAAGTACTGGGTCTCCAGTAGTTAGTTCATTGTCAATTGCAGCGAAGTTGCTCCTCTTTAGTCATACAATTCCGGAACCAGTTATTCTTTGGTGCATGGAGTGGCTAAGGAGCCTTCTATATTTCTCCACTTGTTGCAATACTTTAGTGACCCGTCTGTTATCTAAGGGTTGTAAACCTGTTACTGTTTCTAGAGTCTTGATAGGTGTAGATTTCATAGCACCAGTGCTGATACGGGCAGCTTGGTTCTGTGTTCTGTTAATTTTGCTAAGGTATGATTTGGAAGCCATAGCCCAGGCTGTGACTCCATACTCTAGAACTGGTCTGACTCTTCCTACGTATAGTCTTTTCAAAATATTGCTGTCTGCAGGATACAAAATGAATGATGGTAATAAGAAATAAATAAAAGGCGATAATAATATATCAAGTGAATGATATTGATGATGATAATGATGATTTTTTTTTCGTTCACCAGCTTTACCTCTGACGAAGTCCCTATAGACTAGGAACTGAATTTTGCGTGTTAATCCGTTTATCCCTGGCAGCCGTGTGCACAGTGGTCCCTCGCCGCACAGGCAGTTAACTCCGACTTCGGAAGTTGAGATGATGATGATGATGACAATAAGATATAAAGTGAATGATGGTAATAACATACACAATGAATGATGTTAAAAGGATATAAAGTGAATGAAGCCAATGGAATATAAAGTGAATGAAGTCAATGTGATATGAAGTGAATGATTGCAAAAGGGTTTTACAGTGAATGATAACTATAGCCTTTTAGACGACACCGGCTGCCGATCTATAAAGGACAAAACAACCATTTTTAAACTCGTCAATACTCTACTCTATAAATCGCCAAACAATTTACATCTCCTGTAAGCGAACCTCCAGATGTAGCAATAGCCTGTGTAATCTCTAAATCTCTACTTTATAATACTCTATTCTTTAGAGTCTTAACTCCTGAATTAGTATATCTACTCTCCTGGATGTCGCTAGCTGCGCCAGCGAACCCTAGGGGGTTGACGGGTCGAGCCTAGTTCGAACCACATCTTCACCACACCACGCCCCATGTTTTGAATTACCTCCCCCTTGCTCGCCATGATGTCAACATCACAAGCGTGGTATGTAAATATTCGGGAATATGATATGTCTCGCGAGCTGCTACAGAATATATCCACTTAAGACATCCGAAGCCCTGCTGTGAGAGACGAGAGACTGGCGAAACTATCTGCCATTTTATGGTCATGCAAATTATCGGTGTCATTCACAGACTCTCGCCAGACTAAACATCCTGTTTCTACCCTCGAATACCCCTCCTAATAGATTTACGTTTTTATGATTCTACAAACTCGACAACTGCTTATATTACCAAGGCATGCATTATTTATTCAATAAATTAAATCTTTTATTATTACAGCCAGATTACATGTACATGTATAAATCACAACCATAATATGACATAATAGATAATGGTAATCAACATATACATATATTTTTGCGTTCGGTAGCTTTCACCTCTGGTAAAGTCCCTAAAGACAAGGAACATAATTTTGCGTGTTAATCCGTTTTTCCATTGCAGTCGTGTGCACAAGGGTCCCTCGCCGCACAGGCAGATAACTCCGTCTTCGGAGACACTCATAATTTTTTTTTTCCGTCGATGAGTAATTGACGTTTCAAGCCGTGGCTCGCTTGTGAGACAAGGAGTGGTTACCGCAGAGAGAAATCATAATAAAAATCCGGTGCAGCCGGGGTTTGAACTCAAAACCTCTCTGTCTCGAGACCGGCGTCTTGCCTCATGACCAACCACTCCCCTATACTCAACATATAACCACAAGACGTAAAAAAAAAAATTATGTCTGAGCTGAAAACCGTCATTTTCATTTGGGGATTTTGACAACCTAGTTGGGAAAACCACCCGACTGGGCTACCCATGCTCGGACAACCTGCTTTCGATTACCGCTGGAAGCAGTGTGAGCTGTACTCGTGGTTGGAAAAAAAAAATACCCTCCCCCCTGTCGACCCAGCCGCTGGCAGAAATGGGTACCAAGGTAGTACTCTGGGAAAGTGATGAAGACCGTCTAGTATAGATGCTTGATGCGACACAATCCAGAAGTCTCCGAAATTTTGATGGACGTTCTGTCCATCTTTGACTTTGTCAAGTTAGCAATTTCTATCATTTACCGTCTATGTTTTATTGTTTCTTTATATAATTCGGGCAGCAGGTTTATTTTTGTGGGTAAATTGTCAACATACATATACTGCTACGTTTTCAATTTCAATAGAAGGTATTAGCATCAGTGTTATATAGGGCTAGGCACTTACCTGTCACCATCACTGGTAAGTTGGAAGAAAGTTGAGCTCTCCACGAGAATTGGAGCCAAAAACGTGTTAAATCAGAGCCACGCACATTACCTCCACACCACAGCGAGCAAATGTTAAAAATAATGAACTAAAAAAATTAATAGTAATAATAACGATGATAACGGGGTAATGAAGGAACGGTTGGGTGGAGGTGATGGTAATGAGGTAATGAAAGAACGGGAGGGTGGAGGTGATGGTAATGAGGTAATGAAGGAACGGTTGGGTGGAGGTGATGGCAATGGGGTAATGAAAAAATGGGAGGGTGGTTGTGATGGTAATGGAGTAATGAAAATACGGGAAAGTGATAATGATGATATCCATTAATAAAGTAAAGAGAAAGAACGGGAGGGTGGAGACCATGGTAATGGGGTAATGAAAGAACGGGAGGGTTGAGATGTTAGTAATGAGGTAATGAAAGAACGGGAGGGTGGTGGTGATGGTAATGGGGTAATGAACAAATGGGAGGGTGGTTGTGAAGGTAATAGAGTAATGGAAAAACGGGAGGGTGAAATTGAGGATATCCATTAATAAGGTAAAGAGAAAGAACGGGAGGGTGGAGACGATGGTAATGGGGTAATGAAAGAACGGGAGGGTTGAGATGTTAGTAATGAGGTAATGAAAGAAGGGGAGGGTGGAGATGTTGGTAATGAGGCTATGAAAGTACCAATGTTGACATTCATACAAATAAATAAATTGAAAAACAAATTGCTCCTACATTCTAAGGCTGGGAAGATGAACAGACGATGTACCTCGCAGATGTGCCCGTATCAATCTATGTAGAGACCACTCTTCCCCTACAACCTAATTTCTCGGCTCGGCTGGAGGTTATTCACTTGACACCACTACCTGATTACTGCATTGGTCAAGGATCCAGGACGTGGTGATACGGTTCACGTGATCCACCTTTGATTTTCTGCAAGTCAAGGACACAACAGGAGATCGGGAACGGGCGATGTTTGTTGGCTTCACACAGAGATGAAGCTTTGAGTGTTTATCATGAGCCCAAGCAATATCCCAGATCACTGACTTCAAGACTGACCAATATGGAGGGATGATTGACGTCACATCTGGCCAGCCAATGAAAAAATAAGGCTGTGAAGTTAAGACAATCATAATAAATCATTAAATATTTATTGTAGATGCAAACTTCCAAGGCAAGGCACAACGTAATTGTACAAATATGAGTATGTAAAGATCAATAAACAGCAACAACAATAATAACACACATAAACAAAAACAAATATAACAACATAAATGAACAAATAAAAACATAGGAAGACGAATATACAAGAAATATACAAAAATGGATCATCATCATCATCATCATGTGCCATACCGGTTGGCGTAGGCGACCATGTCCTTCCACAATCTTCGTGCATCGTATCAATTCTTTTGTTGACTGTTTTCCGTGCCACCAAGCTATCCAGTAGCTTCTCTCTTCGTCGTCCGCGATTTCTCTTTCCCTTGTATTTTGCCACTTGTAACCAAGTATTCCAAAATTCCTCTTCTCATGATGTGCCCGAAAAATGTTCATTGTTTCTTTCTGCTGTATTTTAGGAGCTCTGTTATTATGTTTGCCTCTTTGAGAATTTTTTCGTTAGTTTTTTTAGTTGTCCATGGAACTATCAACATTCTTCTGAGAAATCCCATCTCTGTGGCATAAATAATACATTTATATAAATGCACAAACACAAATATACAAGTATGAATATATAAGAAATATGGAAAGAAAAATACAGAAATATAATTGTACAATCGTAATTTGAGATGGCTGTGTTCACTTTCTGTGCAGTTTCATCTCATGTCTTTTGGCGTATGCTGAGCTGCTATGATGCTATGTCTACATCCACCTTTCTTTGTTTGGGAGATGAAATGTTAATTCGGATGGCACTGCACGGGCTGTTGAGCATTTATGAATTTTAATTCGTTTGCAGTGAAACCGGGGCCTTCCATAACCATAATTATAACCACATCTGTACAATCGTAAAAATACAAAAATAGATATAGAAACATATATATATATATATATACACACACAAACGTACAAATATAAATATAAACACAAATGTACAAATATATATATATACACAAATGTACAAATATAAATATATACACAAATGTACAAATATAAATATATACACAAATGTACAAATATAAATATATACACAAATGTACAAATATAAATATATACACAAATGTACAAATCTAAATATATACACAAATGTACAAATTTAAATTTATTAACTTAAATGTACAAATATAAATATATAAATATATACACAAATGTACAAATTTAAATTTATTAACTTAAATGTTACCATCATCATTGAGTGCCGTTTCCGCATCGAAGGTTGGCTACCATAGAGCGTCATTCAGCGCTCTCTCTTGCTTTGATGGTACAGGTTGTCATAGGTTGATTTGTCCATCTTTTGATGTTCCTGGTTCATGTTAGACTTGATCTGCTTCTGCTTCTTCAAATGTTAAAGTTAAATGTGCAAACATTGATGTGTACAAACACACATGTTCACATTTGGATGTGTACAAACATAAATGTACACATATTGATGTGCACAAACATAAATGTACAAATATTGATGTGTACAAACATAAATGTACAAATATTGATGTGCATAAACATAAATGTTCAAATATTGATGTGCACAAACATAAATGTACAAATATTGATGTGCACAACCATAAATGTACAAATATTGATGTACACAAACGTAAATGTACAAATATTGATGTGTACAAACATAAATGTACAAATATTGATGTGTACAAACATAAATGTTCACATTATATTTGGGGAATTAATAAATTAAGGGGACTTCAGGAATAAATAGTTAGTCAATTAGTCAGTCAGTCAGTCAATCAGTCTATCAGTTTGTCATTCAGTCAACCAGTCAGTAAGTTAGTCAGTCAGTTAGTTAATTAATTAATTAATTAATTAGTTATTAGTTTAGTTAGTTGGTTAGTTAGTCGTCGAATTAACCTCACCGCACATCGAGTAACGGTCCATAAGCGCTCAGATCTAATCCCCGGCCATAGACCCGTACTGTGAAATAATGAACTATATAGTTCACATGTCTAGCCTTAATCTCCTCCCCAGCCACACACCCTCACTGTGAAACTATGAACTATTGTCCTTTTCAAAATGGTTAGCCCCTATTTAATAATAAATATCTATGTACCCGGGAGCCGCGATAGCTCGGTGGTTAGTGAACTGGACTACAAAGGACAAGAGATAGGGTTCGATCCCAACCGACGGCTTCCGGGTTCACCCAGCCTTTATTTGGTACCTGATTTTTTTCAGGGAAAGTCAAGCGGCACGGGCGTAATACCGACCACATTACCCCAAAAATCATGTGCCGAAGGTCTGTAAAATATATAGTCACTAACACCATATTCTCTATACGTCACTTGGCGTGACGGGGGTACTTTACTTTACTTTCTACCTACGTAACCATTTGATCGAAATTGTTCATATTTTGCACATGACATAATAATCTCAATGTCCCCACGAATATATTTTTGTTACTAATTTAAAACGTATGGTTTTTAAATTAATTTATTTAATGCATACAAATTTTGTAACAAATTGTGACAATCTGCACCAACACCTAAACATCCAAAATGTAATAGTTGTTGCTCCTCTTCAGCGATCATGACATATTCAGAGTAGGATTCAGCACTTTCTTATGAAGGCAGCTGGCTGCTTAAGTGATCCATGTTGCCCCGTATAGTTTCTCTTCCAGGGAGGTGGGTGTGGACCACATTGTCCTTCTCAGGTCTGTGTACTGAGGGCAATCCTGTAGAACATGTTTTGTTGTCATGTTGTCCAGTGTACGGTGACTTGTTCAAACATCGTGCAGAGAAACTACACAAATCACGGGAATTGAGTGAAAGATTAGCAAACGAAATAGGTCAGAAATATGACGATATAAACCATCATAGGCGTCCATCATGATAGATTTGTGCATACAAAATAATGGATGCAGCTACACACACCCGATTACTCAAAGGATTGCAACCAAACAAGCACGAAACACCGTAACGACAGAACAAAATCCCTAAGTGAAACTTTCGGTTGACTTAGAGGAGTTATCCACATCAAGGAACTGTAACTTGTAATTAATTGGCGTCGAATAAATCCAACCACGGTTATTGAGAACAGTTCCCAATGTGATGAAGTAAACCACATATCGACTCCAAGACTGGGGAAGGTCGCATTTAAAATACTTAAACCAACGAGGTTAGCTGCCTTGTGCACGACTCAGTAGCGCCGGCGCATATCTGTTAAATGGAACATCCGGTTGACTTTAACGCAGAAACCTGCATTGGAGAGCTGAAAGCCCTCAAATGCAACTCATGTAGAGGTCGATATAACATAAACCATATTCCACGATCTAGAAACCGGAAGAGATAAATACAAATAAAATATCAATTACAGATGTCGAAGAAAAAAACTCGGACAAGCAAATATGTAGTTGTGTTCATTGTGATTCTGTGAATGTCAAATCTAGAACTGGTACCACAACGTTGGGATGAAGACCGTGTTGTGGAGTGCCCGTGTTTGTGTTAATGCGATAAATGTTTTTAGTGAGTTAGCATATGTCTGTTCATAAAGGACCACATACAGACATCCCGATGACATAATCGAATGACATTCATGAGCTCTGGAATACAAATAAGAGACCGGGCTAAGTCTGTGACTTGTCTGCTGGGGCTTGCGTCTCTTGTGAGCAATGTGCTGCTGTAATTTGTGATCTTTCTCCACTCTTCCGTTTATATGTGCCAGCTTTTGTGTTTATATGTGCCAGCTTCTGTGTTTATATGTGCCAGCTTCTGTATTTATATGTGCCAGCTTCTGTGTTTATATGTGCCAGCTTCTGTGTTTATATGTGCCAGCGTCTGTGTTTATATGTGCCAGCTTCTGTGTTTATATGTGCCAGCTTCTGTATTTGTACGTGACAGCTTCTATGTTTATATGTTCCAGCTTCTGTGTTTATATGTGCCAGCTTCTATGTTTATATGTGCCTGTTTCTATGTTAATATGTGCCAGCTTCTGTGTTTATATGTGCCAGCTTCTATGTTAATATGTGCCAGCTTCTGTGTTTATATGTGCCAGCTTCTGTGTTTATATGTACTGTGTTTATATGTGCCAGCTTCTGTGTTTATATGTGCCAGCTTCTGTGTTTGTTTGGTAGTTTCTGTGTTTATTTATTGGTTTCTGTTGTTTATTTGTTGGTTTCTGTGTTTATTTGTTGGTTTCTGTTGTTTATTTGTTGGTTTCTGTGTTTATTTGTTGGTTTCTGTTGTTTATTTGTTGGTTTCTGTGTTTATTTGTTGGTTTCTATGTTTATTTGTTGGTTTCTGTGTTTATTTGTTGGTTTCTGTTGTTTATTTGTTGGTTTCTGTGTTTATTTGTTGGTTTCTGTGTTTATTTGTTGGTTTCTGTTGTTTATTTGTTGGTTTCTGTGTTTATTTGTTGGTTTCTGTGTTTATTTGTTGGTTTCTGTGTTTATTTGTTGGTTTCTGTGTTTATTTGTTGGTTTCTGTTGTTTATTTGTTGGTTTCTGTGTTTATTTGTTGGTTTCTATTGTTTATTTGTTGGTTTCTGTGTTTTTTTGTTGGTTTCTGTTGTTTATTTGTTGGTTTCTGTGTTTATTTGTTAGTTTCTATGTTTATTTATTGGTTTTTGTGTTTATTTGTTGGTTTCTGTTGTTTATTTGTTGGTTTCTGTGTTTATTTTCTGGTTTCTGTGTTTATTTTCTGGTTTCTATGTTTGTTTGCTGTTTCTGTTTTTGTTGCCGGTTTCTGTTTTTGTTGCCGGTTTCTGTGTTTATTTGCTGATTTCTGTGTTTATTTACTGGTTTCTGTGTTTATTTTCTGGGTTCTGTTTTTGTTGCCGATTTCTGTGTTTATTTACTGGTTTATGTGTTGTGTTGTCGGTTTCTGTGTTTATACGCTGTTTCTGTGTTTTTGCCGGTTAATATGTTTGTTATCAGTTTGTGTGTACGTGTGTTTGTTACCGGTGTCTATAGTTCGAAAATATTCTCTACCGAATCTCTGATTTGAATTGTGTATCAATGTTCTACCTACACTTTTACCTGCCACTTTTACCTTTTCCCTAGAATGTCGTCTTGATCCAGTGTTGTGACATGGTTGAAATAAAATTGTTCACTGTTTCACGTAAAAACATGAATTCTTGGTGTCGGCATGTTCTGGTCATATCTGATTTCTCATTTCTCTTGCTTGTGTTATTACGGAAACAATCACAATATCTCGAGCACATCATGAGAAGAGGAAAATTTGAGTTCTTAGTTACAACTGGCAAAATACAGGGAAAGAGCGATCGCGGAAGACAAAGAGAGGCGACACGAGATAGTCTGGAGTCATGGCATGGCAAACAGTGAGCAAGAGAATTGATATATCAGCACTATGGGTAGGCGATTGTAGAAGGACATGATCGCCTACTCCCACTGGTATGGCACATGATGACCATGGTATGGTCTGAATATTTATGCATTTAATCCACCTCCTTACCCATAGTTTGAGGGCATAACGGAATATGGTAGCGTTGACTAAGTGGATGGGGTCGTTACTAGCCGGAAGAGTCTCGGTTCAGTTTCTAGGCGTCCTGAAGATTTTAGTTCCGGATCGACACGGCTTCGGGTTTAAACCCATTCACTCAGAATGGGTAAAAGAGAATGTTTTCTTTTTAATGTGAAAGTAGGGCGGCGTGGCGTGATGCTGTTCACATAAATTGTACCGTGTTGATCGTATTTGAAAAATGTTGATATCGCCAGCGTGTACAATAGTCTAATTTTTATATTATCAGCGAGTACAATAGTCTAATTTTTATATTATCAGCAAGTACAATAGTCTAATTTTTATATTACCAGCGAGTACAATAGTCTAATTTTTTTATTACCAGCGAGTACAATAGTCTAATTTTTATATTACCAGCGAGTACAATAGTCTAATTTTTATATTACCAGCGAGTACAATAGTCTAATTTTTATATTACCAGCGAGTACAATAGTCTAATTTTTATATTATCAGCGAGTACAATAGTCTAATTTTTATATTACCAGCGAGTACAATAGTCTAATTTTGATATTACCAGCGAGTACAATAGTCTAATTTTGCATTTTATGTTAATTGTTTTGTCGTGTTAAACTAAAGTAGAATTTCGAATCTGGAAACTAATTGTCGACGTTGGCCCCAAATTTGTGGTGACGATTCGCTTCTCAAATCTTTGCCCAGCCTGCGCCGTGTCACCTCCATTCATGGACACATTTATCTCCCGTTAGTTCATAAAAATCGCTCGTTTGTACGGCCGCCCTCTTGTAGTCCTCGTTACCTGTTAGCTCCAGCAACCCTTACTGTCGCATTGTTGTTCGCTTGATGCCCCTTGTGTTGCGCTGTTTGATGGAGACGAGTTCTCCCCTGTCAAGAATGGAGACTTCGGCGACGAAAATTAGTTTTTGACAAGATTCGTGGGTTGCCAGCTCCGCTTGAAGAAATTGTGGAGATCGCTTAGCATTTCCTTGCTGTTCGTTGCTGATATCTGGCCTTTTCACTCTTTTGTTCCGGCCATTATTCCCTCAATGTTTTGCTTTGTCTGTCAAACTGGCGCGAGAAAACCCGCGCTCAAAGGACCAATCACTGGCTTGGACAGCACGCGATTAGATGTCCTCTCATGAAGGACAAGTGGGCAGAAATCAGGTTGTATTAATTAACTCATAAAAACACCATCATCATTATCATCTAGTGGTGGGCCTGATGTTGTGTGGTAGTTTCTTCTATCTTTTCCTTTATCATGTTCTACATTTTTTTCCATTAGGCGTCGCAGACTTAATTAAATGATGTATTTTCTATCAAGGACACTTTATGTTGCTTGGCACTTAGTGACATTCTATTATTTTTTATGTCGTCAATTCCCTCAATCCGCCTTCTTCTTGGTCTACCTCTATATCTTGATTGTTCCATTTTGTTGTTATAAGTTCTTGACGCTTGTACTGAGGGGTTCATGTACATTCAATGTTCAAACCACTTTTATCTTTGTCTCTCTATGTATTCGATGACTGGTAGAATTCCAGTTGTGTTTCTGATTTCATTGTTCTTTACGTGATCTCTGCGTGTTCTGTTCACAGCTTTTCTGGGGCATGTCGTCTCATATGTTATTAGTTTATTTTCCTGATCTTTAGTCAGAGTCCATGTTTGACATTGAAAGCAGAGAATTGGAATAAAGAAAGAGTTGACCAAGGTCTTCATTGCTTCCATTGACATATCAGGATGTTTTAAAATTGGCGACATTTGATCAAAATGGCGAATTGTGGCTGGACGGAACAAATGTCGTAGCTTCCCTGTCATCTGTGACAAAACATAGCTAGCGCTGTTTTTATTCAGAATTAAGCGACTTGAAGAATCTGGAAAGATGTTTCATACATGAAGGGAGAACTGATGGAGAAATAGTCGAACGGGATGTCATGAAGATCAGTCAGTGGCGTCTCAAACTGTCGCTTAGCTCAAACCGCCAAAGAACAAATGACAACAAAGCGACAAACAATCATTTCCGGCGCTTTTCTGTTCTGCAAGTTGTGGTAAATTGTGCCTCTAGATCCGGCGCATCGGATTTCAGTAGGATATTTGTAGGTACCGTGTTGCCATCCTTCTTCATTATTCTTTATTTTTAGTCTACACTTTGCAATTTGTTTCATCTCATTTTATGCTTCAGGTATAGATTATGATTGTTACATATGATTATTACATTGATTTTAGAATCAGACTGGCTCAGCAATGTCTTTATGAAAAGATTCATTAGTATTCAAATCAAATGTACTATTTACATATGCAGCTCTATATATTCTATCACAGACATTTCATATCTTTATTTCATATTTTTTTTAGCTTTAGTATAAATAAGGCAACTTTGCATTCTCTTTTTTATACTTACATTTTATGTTAATTCATATTATCATTTAGCGAAGACTGGAGCAGTGATTTGATCTCAGACTATATCTCTGTCGACTACTGGCTATAACATTTTGAATTGTTTCCTTCTTGATCTCCATTACAGACTAGGCAATTTACATTTGTTATGCTTTACTCTAGTACATAACATACAGGTTATGTACCTCATTCATCATATGTAGCACATACTAGAAGATTTACTTTACCTCATTCTTCATATGTAGCACATACTAGAAGATTTACTTTAATCATTCATCATATGTAGCACATACTAGAAGATTTACTTTACCTCATTCATCATATGTAGCACATACTAGAAGATTTACTTTAATCATTCATCATATGTAGCACATACTAGAAGATTTACTTTAATCATTCATCATATGTAGCACATACTAGAAGATTTACTTTACCTCATTCATCATATGTAGCACATACTAGAAGATTTACTTTAATCATTCATCATATGTAGCACATACTAGAAGATTTACTTTAATCATTCATCATATGTAGCACATACTAGAAGATTTACTTTACCTCATTCATCATATGTAGCACATACTAGAAGATTTACTTTACCTCATTCATCATATGTGGCACATACTAGAAGATTTACTTTAATCATTCATCATATGTAGCACATACTAGAAGATTTACTTTAATCATTCATCATATGTAGCACATACTAGAAGATTTACTTTACCTCATTCATCATATGTAGCACATACTAGAAGATTTACTTTAATCATTCATCATATGTAGCACATACTTGAAGATTTACTTTACCTCATTCATCATATGTAGCACATACTAGAAGATTTACTTTACCTCATTCATCATATGTAGCACATACTAGAAGATTTACTTTACCTCATTCCTTACTCATTTACATACTGGACAGTTTACACTATATCATTCTTTATTCCACAACAGACTCATCATCATCATCATGTCCCATACCGGTTGGGGTAGGCGATCATGTCCTTTCACAATTCTCAAAACACAGTGTATCGTTTAGGAGTTCCCTTTTCGTGTTGGCCTCATTGAGAATTCCCTTGTTGGTCTTTTTAGCTGTCCAGGGAACTCTTAACAATCTTCTGAGAAATCGCATCTCTGTAGCTTATAATTGTCTTTTCATTTCTTTGTCTACTGTCCATGATTCAATTCAGTCAGAATTTGCTCATACAGCACAGTTTCGACTACTTCTAGCTATTATATTTTTACAGACCTCAAACGTCCATACTATTAGGTGGAGTGGATGCTGTTCCCAAAATTCACCACAGGAAGGATCAATTTATGTCCTGCTGGAAGTGGTAGCATCTGCTACAGCTGTGCCGCTACCATCATGGCTATTAATGTGACTGGGTCTCGCATCGTTATATGGGCCGCTCAATGCGATCATTCTATTAAAGAAATAACTCTCATATACTCGTGTCTGCCATGGAGTCTAGTGATCTAGTTAGTGCATTCGTCGCATTTGAAATGTCTCTATCGTTGACTGTGTCAGGGCCACTCATGTATGGTTGAACAGAAGATTTCTGAGAATATGATCTACTTCTACAAAAACAACAAAATAATAGCGGGGGGAGTTCAAAAAGAACAAAAGAAACGAATGAAAGAAATACACTGAACGGGAAATAAATAAATAATGAAAGGAAGAGAGAAAGAAATTAGGAAAGAAAGAAATTAGGAAAAAAAGAAATTAGGAAAGAAAGAAAGAAATTAGGAAAGAAAGAAAGAAAGAAAGACAGAAAGACAGAACGACAGAAAGAAAAAAAATATAGAAAGAAAAAAGAAAGAAAGAAGACTATTACAAAAATAAGTGTTAAATATTGGCCAAGCATAAAGAAAGGCAAGGGAGCCGCGATAGCTCAGTGGTTAGTGAACTGGTCTACAAAGGACAACGGGAAGGGTTCGATCCCAACCGACGGGGTCCGGGTTCACCCAGTCTTAAATGGGTACCGGATTTTTATCTGGGAAAGTAAAGCAGCACGGGCGTAATACCGGCCACAATACCCCAAAAATCATGTGCTGAAGGTCTGTAAAATATAGGGTCACTGACACCATATTCCCTGTACGCCACCTGGCGTGACGAGGGTACTTTACTTTTAATTTCTATAAAGAAAGGCATCTCTTGAATGAAAAGAAACTCCGGAGAGAATAACTGAAGTAGATGGGACAGTAACACAGCAGGTCAATGGATTCAGATACCTGGGAATGATTCTAACTTAGGATAGTAGTTGTACAACTGAGGTGAGGTATAGAGTAGATCAGATGGTAGTTGTACAACTGAGGTGAGGTATAGAGTAGATCAGATGGTAGTTGTACAACTGAGGTAAGGTATAGAGTAGATCAGATGGTAGTTGTACAACTGAGGTGAGGTATAGAGTAGATCAGATGGTAGTTGTACAACTGAGGTGAGGTATAGAATAGATCAGATGGTAGTTGTACAACTGAGGTGAGGTATAGAGTAGATCAGATGGTAGTTGTACAACTGAGGTGAGGTATAGAGTAGATCAGATAGTAGTTGTACAACTGAGGTGAGTTTAGAGTAGATCAGATGGTAGTTGTACAACTGAGGTGAGGTATAGAGTAGATCAGATGGTAGTTGTACAACTGAGGTGAGGTATAGAGTAGATCAGATAGTAGTTGTACAACTGAGGTGAGGTATAGAGTAGATCAGATGGTAGTTGTACAACTGAGGTGAGGTATAGAGTAGATCAGATGGTAGTTGTACAACTGAGGTGAGGTATAGAGTAGATCAGATGGTAGTTGTACAACTGAGGTGAGGTATAGAGTAGATCAGATGGTAGTTGTACAACTGAGGTGAGGTATAGAGTAGATCAGATGGTAGTCGTACAACTGAGGTGAGGTATAGAGTAGATCAGATGGTAGTTGTACAACTGAGGTGAGGTATAGAGTAGATCAGATGGTAGTTGTACAACTGAGGTGAGGTATAGAGTAGATCAGATGGTAGTTGTACAACTGAGGTGAGGTATAGAGTAGATCAGATGGTAGTTGTACAACTGAGGTGAGGTATAGAGTAGATCAGATGGTAGTTGTACAACTGAGGTGAGGTATAGAGTAGATCAGATGGTAGTTGTACAACTGAGGTGAGGTATAGAGTAGATCAGATGGTAGTTGTACAACTGAGGTGAGGTATAGAATAGATCAGATGGTAGATGTACAACTGAGGTGAGGTATAGAATAGATCAGATGGTAGTTGTACAACTGAGGTGAGGTATAGAGTAGATCAGATGGTAGTCGTACAACTGAGGTGAGGTATAGAGTAGATCAGATGGTAGTCGTACAACTGAGGTGAGGTATAGAATAGATCAGATGGTAGTTGTACAACTGAGGTGAGGTATAGAGTAGATCAGATGGTAGTCGTACAACTGAGGTGAGGTATAGAGTAGATCAGATGGTAGTTGTACAACTGAGATGAGGTATATAGTAGATCAGATGGTAGTCGTGCAACTGAGGTGAGGTATAGAGTAGATCAGATGGTAGTTGTACAACTGAGGTGAGGTATAGAGTAGATCAGATGGTAGTTGTACAACTGAGGTAAGGTATAGAGTGGATCAGATGGTAAATGTAGAACTGTGATGAGATGTTGAGTAAATCAGATGGTAGATATACAACTGAAGTGAGATGTTGAGTAGATCAGATGGTAGATGTACAACAGAGGTGAGGTGTAGAATTGATCAGATGGTAGATGTACAACTGAGGTGAAGTGTAAAACAGCTCAGAGTGTAGATGTACAACAGAGCTGAAATGTACAATAGCTCAGATGGTAGATGTACAACAGTGCTGAGATGTACAAAAGCTCAGATAATAAATGTACAACAGAGGTGAGTTATCGAATAGTTCACATTAGAGCTGCAAAGAAAATTGTTTAAAGAAAATACGCAACCCATTTTTATCCATGGAAATAATAAAAGAGCGTTCACCAGTTTTACGTTTTGTGAATCTTGGCGCAAGGATGTGAATCATGGACATTTAGGTTTGACCCACTGATATTGTTAAACAACAAAACATAAATCAGCACCACAGACCGTCTCCTATCAAATTGCGAGACAAATTGTGTGGTTTAAACGTATATTTAAAAAATTGCAATAATATAAGATTGCGTTTACTATTTCTCATTTTTCTTTAAAATATCATCTTGCTATAATCAAACATACGGACGATTGACATTATGGGTGTTATTTAGACCTGTTCTTATGTTCATATTTCCCACCTCCCCCTTTCCCTATCACGTCTCATCCCATTTGACTCAATGTAATCTACTCGCTTAGAGCTTTTGGATCTTGCCTTAGTTCAGCTCTCGCTTTAATTTTATATATATATATATATATATATATATATATATATATATTAGTGTAGCTTACTAATTTTTTCATATTATCTATTTTTATCATCTGGTATGTAGCACATATCTCTTTCGCTTTATAATTTATCTCTTATTCCTCTTTTTATTTCGCCATGATTTTCCTGACCACTCATTCTAGATGTAGTGGAGTTTATCTTTATTTCGTTGTCCGTTTGTACTGTTCTCGATTTCTGAAGAAGACGGCGTGTAGTCCGAACGGCAATATTTTGTTGTGTTCCTTTTCTGTAAAGCTGTCCAAGTACAATTTAGGAGTGTACGTTACACCCTATTACTTGCTCCTGTTACCAGCTTTACCGCAGCACTGCAATTATTTGTATGTTCCCTCCTTATGTTCATGTATGTCAGGTTAGCTTACAGGCTCACAGGTCTGTATAATTTCAGCGTTGTCAAACTATTCATATACACCGCCTCGCTGTTTGTAGATTCCACACCAGACCCGTGTAGTTGTCTTCTCTCGTTAGATGACAGCGAAGATAGAACGTATCAGATTTCGCTGCACCGGTAGTCGGTTCGGGTGCCGTATCACCATTTTACAATCAGACAGGCCACAATCGCCGTCAACAACACGTGGCAACCCCTATGACCTGATCTAGGGCTCACAATTTAAGTAGTTGTACCTCTCTCCAATAAACAACTTTTCAGCCCTCGATTTACTGTCGTTCCGCGGTGATGTTATTTCCCCATTTCCACCTGTTCTTATTTCGTATTCTGGAAATTTCCTCCAATCCGGAATTTTAATTGCCTTGTTTGAACACAGACACAACTTCCGCCTACGCCAACAATTGATTCCTGTTTCTCTACGATAAAGTCTGCACTGCAGGTGTTTGTTCTTTCACATATTTTTACCTGGCGATTACCTGTATTTTACAGGTAAGAGCTTTTCAAAGACGGACAAACGGTTGAGAAATAAAAGAAAGAGGCTTTGATCGATTTCGACCCGGTTTGTGAGATACCATAGACTACTTTGTCTCTTGAGAGCCGCGATAGCTGAGTAGTTAGTAAACCAGACAACAAAAGACAAGAGGTAGGGTTCGATCCCAGCGACGGCTTCCGGTTCTCTATCTATCTATCTATCTATCTATCTATCTATCTATCTATCTATCTATCTATCTATCTATCTATCTATCTATCTATCTATCTATCTATCTATCTATCTATCTATCTATCTATCTATCTATCTATCTATCTATCTATCTATCTATCTATCTATCTATCTATCTATCTATCTATCTATCTATCTATTGACGAGCCGTAGCCGGCCCATAGGGCGTAGACCAAGATACTCCTTCTCTTATCTACATTTTTATTCTAGCAAGTTTTCAATTCTTTTAAAGATATTTTATCAAATCTCGCCATTTGTCTCTGTTCTGTGCAAGCAGCTCTATCTTATTGAGGGAGCAGATTCCTGCTGCTCTTGCCTCTCTCATCAATGTTCTTCTCAGTGTCTCTCTGGATCTCCCACTTTTCCTCTTACCTTTTTTCTCCCACATGAGGGCTTGCTTTGCTATTCGGTTATTATCTTCAGGTTCACCCAGCCTTTAATGGGTACCTGATTTGTTTTCTGTGAAAGTAAAGCGGCACGGGCGTAATACCGACCACATTACCCAAAAAATCATGTGCCGAAGATCTGTAAAATTTATGGTCACTAACACCATATTCCCTAGACGGAAAGGGGGGGGGGGGGGAGTACTTTACTTCATTTTTTTAACCTTGTCTCTTCGATCACATTTATCGTTGATTATCAATTGTTAAAGATGATACTTTATTCTCAGATCATAATTTCTCTTTATATACATTTCTCTTTATATACATTTCTCTTTATATACATTTCTCTGTATATACATTTCTCTGTATATACATTTCTCTTTATATACATTTCTCTTTATATACATTTCTCTGTATATACATTTCTCTTTATATACATTTTCTCTTTATATACATTTTCTCTTTATATACATTTCTCTTTATATGCATTTCTCTTTATATATATTTCTGTTTATATACATTTCCCTTTAGTTTCTCATTTCTCTTAGAATATCATTACTATGAGATTAACATGACTTCTATAACATCATTCTGTTAGTTCATTATTTTTGTTGTGTCTTCATTTCTCACTATCAATAGCACTCTTGACTCATTATTACTCTTACATTATCATTTCTTTCAATCAATATTGATTTCTAATAGCCATTTCTTTAAAATCATCATTATGCATGGCTCATAATTACTCTTCGGTCAACATTTTTTTAAAATCAATATTACCCTGAGATCTGCATATCTTTCAGTGTAGCATTACTCCGGAATCGTAATTACAATGAAACCACCTATAGCTTCACCATAAAGAGTTTTTTTTTTTTCAAATGAACTAAAACCATCTTCAGTGCCTTTGTTAGCATATGGCCGCGGTATCGCACGTTGTGAAAGGTGTTGGACAGTCCCTAATCACTATGGGCCTGCCCGGTGTGCAATGAAGATGATCTGTCAATCAGACTCAGTTATCACACCTCTCAGATTATTATTGGCAAGAGCAGATTTATCCCCATGTTATCACATTCCTTAGGTTTCCATTACTCCCACGTCGCAATGCTTCTGTTTAATCATTTCTCTTAAATTACTCTTAGTCTCTTTTTCTCTTATTTCATCGTTTCCCACAGATTACCATGACTCGCAGGTTATATTTTCTTATTTAATCATTTCTGTTAGATTGACATTTCTCTTATTTTATCACTTCTGTTAGATTGACAATATTTCTCTTATTTAATCACTTCTGTTTGATTGACAATATTTCTCTTATTTAATCACTTCTGTTGGATTGACAACATTTCTCTTATTTAACCACTTCTGTTGGATTGACAATATTTCTCTTATTTAATCACGTCTGTTAAATTAGCATTCCTCTCAGACAACATTTCTCTTATTTAATCACTTCTGTTGCATTGACAATATTTCTCTTATTTAATTACTGCTGTTAGATTGACAATATTTCTCTTATTTAATCACGTCTGTTGGATTGACAATATTTCTCTTATTTAATCACTTCTGTTGAACTGACAACATTTCTCTTATTTAATCACTTCTGTTGGATTGACAACATTTCTCTTATTTAATCACTGCTGTTAGATTGACAACATTTCTCTTATTTAATCACTTATGTTGAACTGACAACATTTTTTCTTATTTAATCACTTCTGTTGAACTGACAACATTTCTCTTATTTAATCACTTCTGTTGTATTGACAGTATTTCTCTTATTTAATCACTTCTGTTGAACTGACAATATTTCTCTTATTTAATCACTTCTGTTGTATTGACAATATTTCTCTTATTTAATCACTTCTGTTGAACTGACAACATTTCTCTTATTTAATCACTTCTGTTGGATTGACAACATTTCTCTTATTTAATCACTGCTTTTAGATTGTCATTCCTCTCAGACAAGATTTCTTTTATTTGATCATTTCTCTTACATTACAATTACTCTCAGATAACACTGCCTTTATTTAATGTCACGCACGTTTCCTACATTACCATTACTCCCAGATAACATTTCTCTTATTTAATCCTGTCTTTTAGATTATCTCACAATCCCAATTTTTTTCTCCTGTTTCTCTATCTGCACTTCTTTTTATCCTATCTCTTCCTTCTATCCTATCTCTTCGTTCTCCCTTTCTTTCCCCTAGCCTTCATTCCTTTTATATTATTTCTCCTCTAATATCTCACTGTCTCACCCTAACACCATTCCATTCTCTCTACTGTCCACTCCCTCCATCACCTCTCCTGTCTACTCTGTCTTTCCCATCCCTCTCTCTCGCTCCCTCCTATCACAGCCTCCTCTAATTGTCCCCGAAAGTGGCCACGCCCACAAGATAATATCAAGTAACTCAAGCCGAATCAAGCTCATTTGTAGTTGCCTGTTTGGAATTTGCATTTTGACGGCGATTTCTCCGAGACGAGGGCACCTGGACGGTCTAAATCAGCATGCCGGTTAGCACTTTAATGCAGTGTGTGTTTGGCTTCCAGTTTTATGCTCATTTTAATGGAACCACTCTTGTTTATTGAATTAACAAGTCGAACCAACTCCTGAAATAACTTTCCTATTGCTGACATTGTCTCTTCATGTGGAGTCAGGACACAGCTGTTTGTCTCCGATATATTAGTTCAACTCTTATAAATAATATGCAAATAATTTCTGCGTGGGGTGGTAAAATCTCCCACCATATACAATTATATGGGGGAATGAAGTATGTAAATTCACTGTCTAGAGTATAAAATTCACTGTCTGGAGTATTAAATTCACTGCGTGAAGTATTAAAAATCATATTGAAATATAAAATATGACTGTGAAAATTATTAATCTTTATAGCTCTTTCTTAATTACCCTTTAGTTTAACACCGCAACATACGGGGTAAACCCATAGATATCCAGCCACTTTCAGTTGTTGACGCGCAGACACATTAGCTAAAGAGGAAGGGAGATTACCACAAGAGAACCATCTGGTCAGCTACGATGAAGTCAAATCTATCATCAAAGGCCAGTACCATGAAAAATGGAAACAAGAACATCCAAAGTATAACGAGAGGGATGGATACCTCCAACTATCAAGGAGGGATCAAATCATCATACTTCGCCTACGCACTGGCCACAATAGAATGAGAAACCACATGTTCATCAAATTCAAAATAGGAACTACCAGCCAGTGCCACTGTACACCAGATAACATGACAACAAAACATGTTCTACAGGATTGACCCCAGTACACAGACCTGAGAAGGACAATGTGGTCCACACCCACCTCCCTGGAAGAGAAACTATACGGGGCAACCGAATCACTTAAACAGACAGCTGCCTTCATAAGAGAGTCCGGAATCCTACTCTGAATGACGTCATGATCGCAGAAGAAGAAGAAGAAGAAGTTGTTGATGAATGGTGATGGTTCAGTAGCTCGCTGGTTCCTCATACACATAGCTCCTTGTTGTATGTTTCTAAACATCACTGTATCAGACCACACTGGAGCTTCTAAGCCCGATTTTCTTGTTATTATTACTGTCGTCAGGCGAACATTGTTACAGTTGGATCCATTGTTGGGTTCCATGCGGGATTGGAGCCTTCTGATCGCCAAGTCATCGCTCTAGTCACTACACTTCTGAGGCTCCCTTGAGAACCTTTTCTTTGAGCAAGACTATCATCACTATATGTCTGAAACTCTCTTGAGAACCTTTCTCTTTGAGCAAGACTATCATCACTATATGTCTGAAACTCTCTTAAGAACCTTTCCCTTTGAGCAAGACTATCTTCACTATACGTCTGAAACTCTCTTGAGAACCTTTCTCTTTGAGCACGACTATCATCATCTCAGCACTAGGACATTTTAAAAAAAATTAATAAAAAAAAAAACTATATTTACGACATTATCCCACGTCTATGGGTTGTCTGAAAACAAAGAGGGGGGGGAGCGGGGGGGGGAGACGAATAGGCACTTGTGCAGTGCAGTGGCCGCGATGTGCTAGGGTTTGAGTTTAACCCTCAATACAAAATATTGCCGACGTCACCAGGGTTCGAACCAACCCCCCGTTTCCCTGAAATGGAACACAAGTTATCGACTGGACCACCCGGTCTCCCTCCTACACTGCATCAACGAATTGGGGGCCTGTAAGGTAGCCCTCCCAACAACTGTTTACTTATCACAAACACTTCCAGGTTAGACAATCTACATTTTTCCGATTTATTTTAAATATTTATTTTCGCCTGGATAGCTGTATAGACTACATATATTTTTTTTATTTTATTTTCAAGGGATCTTTTCAGCGCTCAACTTGAAGGAGCGTCCTCTCCTGTATGACTAGGTATTAAATGTCATGTTGAAATCAGGAGAAACTTGGGAACACAATCAGATCGCTTCTTGCTTGTTTGCGAACGAACACCTTGAGGATGTGAGAGGGAGTAATTTGCCGAGTACCTTGAGGGTATGAGAGGGAGTAATTTGCCGAGTACCTTGAGGATGTGAGAGGGAGTAATTTGCCGAGTACCTTGAGGATGTGAGAGGGAGTAATTTGCCGAGTACCTTGAGGATGTGAGAGGGAGTAATTTGCCGAGTACCTTGAGGATGTGAGAGGGAGTAATTTGCCGAGTACCTTGAGGATTTGAGAGGGAGTAATTTGCCGAGTACCTTGAGGATGTGAGAGGGAGTAATTTGCCGAGTACCTTGAGGATGTGAGAGGGAGTAATTTGTCGAGTACCTTGAGGATGTGAGGAGGAGTAATTAACCAAATGCCCTGTGGATGTGAGAGGGAGTAATTTGCCGAGTACCTTGTGGATGTGAGGAGGAGTAATTAACCAAATGCCTTGTGGATGTGAGGAGGAGTAATTAACCAAATGCCTTGTGGATGTGAGAGGGAGTAATTTGCCGAGTACCATGTGGATGTGAGGAGGAGTAATTAACCAAATGCCTTGTGGATGTGAGAGGGAGTAATTTGCCGAGTACCTTGAGGATGTGAGGAGGAGTAATTAACTAAATGCCTTGTGGATGTGAGAGGGAGTAATTTGCCGAGTTCCTTGTGGATGTGAGAGGGAGTAATTTGCCGAGTACCTTGAGGATGTGAGAGGGAGTAATTTGCCGAGTACCTTGAGGATGTAAGGAGGAGTAATTAACCAAATGCCTTGTGGATGTCAGAGGGAGTAATTTGCTGAGTACCTTGTGGATGTGAGAGGGAGTAATTTGCCGAGTACCTTGAGGATGTGAGAGGGATTAATTAACCAAATACCTTGTGGATGTGAGAGGGAGTAATTTGCCGAGTACCTTGAGGATGTGAGAGGGATTAATTAACCAAATGCCTTGTGGATGTGAGAGGGAGTAATTTGCCGAGTACCTTGAGGTAAAAAGTAAAGTAAAGTAAAGTACCCCAGTCACGCCAAGTGGCGTATAGGGAAATATGGTGTTAGTGACCCTATATTTTACAGACCTTCAGCACATGATTTTTGGGGTAATGTGGTCAGTATTACGCCCGTGCTGCTTTACTTTCCCAGAAAAAATCCGGTACCCATTTAAGGCTGGGTGAACCCGGAAGCCGTCGGTTGGGATCGAACCCTACCCCTTGTCCGTGGTAGTCCAGTTCACTAACCACTGAGCTATCGCGGCTCCACCGAGTACCTTGAGGATGTGAGAGGAATTAATTAACCAAATGCCTTGTGGATGTGAGAGGGAGTAATTTGCCGAGTACCTTGAGGATGTGAGAGGGATTAATTAACCAAATGCCTTGTGGATGTGAGAGGGAGTAATTTGCCGAGTACCTTGAGGATGTGAGAGGGAGTAATTAACCAAATCCCTTGTGGATATGAGAGTGAGTAATTAACCAAATCCCTTGTGGATGTGAGAGTGAGTAATTAACCAAATGCCTTGTGGATGTGAGAGTGGGTAATTTGCCGAGTACCTTGTCGATGTGAGCGGGAGTAATTAACCAAATGCCTTGTGGATGTGAGAGGGAGTAATTAACCAAATACCTTGTGCTTGTGAGAGGGAGTAATTAACCAAATACCTTGTGGATGTGAGAGGGAGTAATTAACCAAATACCTTGTGGATGTGAGAGGGAGTAATTAACCAAATGCCTTGTGGATGTGAGAGGGAGTAATTAACCAAATGCCTTGTGGATGTGAGAGGGAGTAATTAACCAAATACCTTGTGGATGTGAGAGGGAGTAATTAACCAAATGCCTTGTGGATGTGAGAGGGAGTAATTAACCAAATACCTTGTGGATGTGAGAGGGAGTAATTAACCAAATACCTGGTGGATGTGAGAGGGAGTAATTAACCAAATACCTTGTGGATGTGAGAGGGAGTAATTAACTAAATACCTTGTGGATGTGAGAGGGAGTAATTAACCAAATACCTTGTGGATGTGAGAGGGAGTAATTAACCAAATGCCTTGTGGATGTGAGAGGGAGTAATTAACCAAATGCCTTGTGGATGTGAGAGGGAGTAATTAACCAAATGCCTTGTGGATGTGAACGTGAGTAATTTACCTGATACCTTGTTGATGTGAGAGTAATTCACTTACCGGATACTATAGGTATAGTATATTTATACCTTACTAAAGGTAAGAGTTTAGACACGAAAATAGAATTATAAAAATCACAGACAATAAGTCCTTTGAGATGGCCCCATAAACATGGTGATAACCTCGTGAGCGCATCCAAACAGAGAACACTGAGCTAAGAATGTTTAGTACTCACTATCTTCACGCGTAGCTGGAAGATTAATGCGCTTGAATAAACCTTATTTATAGTCTGTGATTGTTGGCTACATCAAGACATTGTGAATTCGTTCTCCTGTGGTCTGAGTTAGTTCTATCTGCTATAAATATGAAGCAGTAGTCTAGTCAAGATATAAATAAGAAGCAGTAGTCTAGTCAAGATATAAATAAGAAGCAGTAGTCTAGTCATCATCATCATGTGCCGTACCGGTTGGCGTAGGCGATCAAGTCCTTCCACAATTTTCTATCTACAGCACATCGTATCAGTTCTGTTGTTGACTGCTTTCCATGCCATGCCACCAAGGCATCCAGTATTTCCTCTCTTTGTCGTCCGCGATCTCTTTTTCCTTTTATTTTACCAGTTGTAACCAAGTATTCCAACTTTCCTCTTCTCATGATGCGCCCGAATAATGTTGATTGTTTATTTCTGATGTTTTTTTAGGAGCTCCCTTTTTGTGTTGGCCTCTTTGAGAATTTCCTCATTGGTCTTTTTAGCTGTCCAGGGAACTTTCAACATTCTTCTGAGAAATCCCATCTCTGTGACCTCTAACTGTCTTTTCATTTGTTTGTTTACTGTGCAGTCTAGTCAAGATATAAATATGATGGAAACTTATCAAAATCTGGTACACTATACCAGTTCTCTTCTTGATGTATCTACTTGTGTTGTAGTAATTATCTTCGTGAAGTAGCTTCCCTACTATATCAGTTATTCTTATTTAATTGTTTAACTGGCTCCTGTACTGTAGCAGTCCCCTTCATAAAGTAACTCATGTACTGTAGCAGTTCTTCTCCTGAAGTAAATCAACTACTGTAGCTCCTTTATAGCTCCTTTACTGAAGCAGTTCCTTTCTTGAAGTAGTTCCTGTGATGTAGAGGTTTTCTTCTTGAAATAGCTCCTTAACTGTAGCAGTTCTGTTCTTGAAATAGCTCCTATATTTTAGCACTTCCTTTCTTGAAGTAGCTCCTGTGCTGTAACACTTCTCTTTTTGAAATTGCTTCTGTACTGTAGCAGTTTTCTTTATTGGAGAAGTTATTGTATTATTATTTATAATATTTATTGGCCTCTTTCATAACATCTTCATTTCTCTACCATGGACAACTAAGAAGAGTAATGAAGACGTTCTGAAAGAGGCCAAAGCAAAAAGAGAGCCAATTTCCAATATTAGGAAGAAGCAATCATCATTTGTTGGCCATGTAATGAGAAGGGAACAGTTGGCATATATTGTAACAACTGGGAAGATTGAGGGACGAAGAGATAAGAGAGGAAGCAAATAGAAAAGATACCAGACAGCTTAAGAGAATGGCTTGACAGAAAGTAGATATCGAAAGTTATGGAGAGACATGATCACCTACGCCAGAAGGCCCGGTACTTGATGATGATGATGATGATTGTAGCAGTCCTCTACTTGAAGTAACTCATGTACTGTAGCAGTTCTCTTCTTCAGGTAGCTCCTGCACTGTTGCTCCGGTAGTGTAGCAGTTCACTTCTAGAAGTAGCTCTAATCCATGCTCCCACACAAATTTCTTCCCATCATGAATTTCGGAACACGTAACATTGTAATCTGATAGATATTTCTAATATTGTTACCTGTTACACACCTATTTCTTTGTAAACTAATTGGCAGTTGTAGCAATGTAACCTGCCAGCCATTCCCACTTTGTGATACGGGATTCGGACAGTGTAAACTAGTGATGTGTTTCATCATTGTTGCCTGATGGGAGAGATGTCACTATCAGAGTTAATGGTAGCGTTGTTTTCGAAGCTCAGAGGTTAACTATATGTCAAGATGAGGTTTTGTTTCGACAATTGTGACACACAAGATATCTAGAGTTCATCTTCGCGGCCCTTAATAGGCAGAGAGTTGACCGTGCCGAGACTGAGCCAAGAGCTTCTGCAAATGAGACTGAGGTACCTAACCTCATGCAGACAGAGAAAAATAGTAAGAGAGACGATTCAGAAGTGTAACCTAGACGATCTTAGTCCGTTCGGCTGAAACTGACTGAAAGCAGAAGAGATAATTTTTCATTGTAGCTAGATAGCGTGTAGCATCATTGAAGAATGATAGCGAGTTGTATCTTTGTAGCCCAATAGCGTGCTGCATCATTTAGCCTCATTGCGTGTAGCATCATTGTAGCCTGATAGCTTGTTTCACCATTGTAGCCTGATAGCTTGTTGTATCATTGTGGCCCGATAGCTTGCTGCATCATTGTAGCCGGATCGTTTGTTGTATCACTGTAGCCCGATAGTTTTTTGTATCACTGTAGCCCGATAGCTTGTTGCATCATTGTAACATGATAGCTTGTTATATCATTGTAGACAGATAGCTTATTGCATCATTGTAGCCCGATAGCGCGTTGCAACGTTGTTGCCTGCTAACATATTGCATCATTGTAACCTGATAGCGTGTTGCATCATTGTAGCCTGATAGCATTTTTACTATTGTAGCCTGCTAGCGTGTTGCATCATTGTAGCCTGCTAGCGTGTTATATCATTGTAGCCTAATAGCGTGTTGTATCATTGTAGCCTGATTGCGTGTTGCATCATTGTAGCCCAATAACGTGTTGCATCATTGTAGCCTGATAGCATGCTGCATCATTGTAGCCTGATAGCGCTTTGCATAATTGTAGACTGCTAGCGTGTTCTTCATTGCAGCTTGCTAGCGTGTCGCATCATTGTAGCCTGCTAGCGTGTGCGTCATTGTTGCTTGATAGCATGCAGCATCATTGTAGCCTGTTACCGTTTTGCATCATTGTAGCCTGATTGCGTGTTGCACCATTGTAGCCTGCTAGCGTGTTGCATGCTTGTAGCCCGATAACGTGTTGCATCATTGTTGCCTGATTGCGTGTTGCACCATTGTAGCCTGCTAGCGTGTTGCATGCTTGTAGCCCGATAACGTGTTGCATCATTGTAGCCTGCTAGCGTGTTGCATGCTTGTAGCCCGATAACGTATTGCATCATTGTAGCCTGATTGCGTGTTGCATGCTTGTAGCCCGATAACGTGTTGCATCATTGTAGCCTGCTAGCGTGTTGCATGCTTGTAGCCCGATAACGTGTTGCATCATTGAAGCCTGATTGCGTGTTGCACCATTGTAGCCTGCTAGCGTGTTGCATGCTTGTAGCCCGATAACGTGTTACATCATTGTAACCTGATAGCGTGTTGCATCATTGTAGCCCGATAACGTGTTGCATCATTGTAGCCTGATAGTATGTTGCATCTGTTGCATCATTGTTGCCTGCTAACGTGTTCCATTATTGTAGACTGCTGGCGTGTTGCATCATTGTAGCCTGCTAGCGTGTTGCATCATTGAAGCCCGATTGCGTGTTGCATCATTGTAGTCTGTTAGCGTGCTGAACCATTGTAGCCTGATAGCGTGTTGCACCATTGTAGCCTGATTGCGTGTTGTACCACTGTAGCCTGATAGCGTGTGCGTCATTGTAGCCTGCTAGCGTGTTGCATCAGTGTAGCCTGATAGCGTGTTGCATCATTGTAACCTGATAGCATGTTGCATTATTGTTGCCTGCTAGCGTGTTGCATCATTGTAACCTGATAGCATGTTGCATTATTGTTTCCTGCTAGCGTTTTGCATCATTGCAACCTGATAGCACGTTGCTTCATTGTAGCCTGATTGCCTGTTGCATCATTGTAACCTGATTGCATGCTGCATTATTGTAACCTGATAGCGTATTGTATCATTTTTGTAACCCGATAGCGTGTTGCATCATTGTAGCCTGATAGCATGTTGCATTATTGTAGCCTGATAGCGTATTGCATAATTTTTGTAACCCGATAACGTGTTGCATCATTGTAGCCTGCTAGCGTGTTGCATCATTGTAGCCTGATAGCGTGTTGCACTATTTGTAGCCTGATAACGTGTAGCACAATTGTAGCTTTATAACGTGTTGCATCAGTATAGCCCGATAACGTGTTGCATCATTGTATCCTTCTGGCGTGTTGCATCATTGTAGCCTGCAAGCGTGTTGCATCATTGTAGCCTGCAAGCGTGTTGCATCATTGTAGCCTGCAAGCGTGTTGCATCTTTGTAGCCTGCTAGCATGTTGCATTATTGTATCCTTCTGGCGTGTTGCATCTTTGTAGCCTGCTAGCGTGTTGCATCATTGCATCCTTCTGGCGTGTTGCATCATTGTATCCTTCTGGCGTGTTGCATCATTGTATCCTTCTGGCGTGTTGCATCATTGTAGCCTAGACAGCTACTTCAGACCTGCCGTTTCACTGACGGCTAATGAATCTCCCCATCAACCAGACAGCTCCCACCATTTACTAACCATACGCCGCACCGCTGTAGTTAATCTATCAAAACTCAACCTTTTTTTCTATTTGACTTCCCGTATTTTCATTCTTAAGCTTCCACATTTTATACTGTTGTCTGTCATGGACTTTTGTTTTTGGGTAGACATTTTCATTTTTCATTAATCTGTTTATTACTGCTATGATGTCATAAAGCAAAAATCGATAACGATCAATTCGGTGTTCGCACTTTTTTTTTTAAGCCTGATTATTAAGCCAGCGCGTGCTCAGTTCTGATTGACTGAAATTAGTCACGTGGCTTCCATCATGGCTGGTTTAATTTGAATCACAGCAGTTGTCATAAAGCCTGACTTCTAATTTTCACCGACCTGAGATCCGCAGCTTCCTAAAAACTGGCTTCATCGGCGATGAACGCGGAGACGATCTGAATTTCCGGTTAGTAGAAGTCTGGCTGCTGTGTTCCGTGAAAGCCATCATGAGGTCAAGGACAAAACGTAGATCAGAGGTTGGTTGCTTTTCTTCAGCAGGGTCTACAGTAAGAGACTTCCTTCCGGTGCTAGTCTTCATTATTCGTGTCTCTTTCGTTTTCTTTCTTTTTTTCTTTCATTTCTTCTTTCTTTCTTTCTTTCTTTCTTTCTTTCTTTCTTTCTTTCTTTCTTTCTTTCTTTCTTTCTTTCTTTCTTTCTTTCTTTCTTTCTTTCTTTCTTTCTTTCTTTCTTCCTTCCTTCCTTCCTTCCTTCCTTCCTTCCATCTTCCGTCCTTCCTTCCTTCCTTCCTTCCTTCCTTCCTTCCTTCCTTCTGTCTTTCTTTCTTTCTTCCTTTCTTTCTTTTCGGCATTCACACGATGGCTACTAAAGGAATGGATACTATCTTCGTTATCCGTTCTTAAGGTGACGTTAAGTCACCCCAGATGAGTTTCGTTGTTGTTTCTTTGCACCTTTCGGCCCATCTTATCCGACTTCAACACGGGATTTTGAGTACGGAGTTTATTTCCCTCTATATCCCTCCTTGCTAGACTGGTTAATCTGTTATTAGAGGCACCACAGAGAGGTGGAGTAGGGTCTGGATGGCTCTGGTTTACTGATTCTGGCCTAGTCGTTAGAAATTAGTTTTTGACAGTTTCCAGCTATGCTACTGTCAAGCGTCTTGTCTAATTTTTTCTTTCATTTCGCACATCCCCGTGGCTTTAGTTTCCCTCGGTGAGTATTTGCTAAAAATGTGTGCATCATTGCCATTATAATCATCATTATCAGTGTTATTACCATCACGATCATCATCAACACCATCATCACCATCACTATCTTCAACATCACCTTCACGATCATGACTATTATCATCAACACCATCATCACCATCATTATCATCACCATCACTATCTCCAACATCACCATCATTATCATCATCATCACTATCTCCAACATCACCATCATTATCATCATCATCACTATCTCCAACATCACCATCATTATCATCATCATCACTATCTCCAACATCATCATCATTATCCTCACCATCACTATCTCCAACATCACCATCATTATCATCATCATCACTATCTCCAACATCATCATCATTATCATCATCATCACTATCTCCAACATCATCATCATTATCATCATTATCACTATCTCCAACATCACCATCATTATCATCACCATCACTATCTCCAACATCACCATTATTATCATCACCATCACTATCTCCAACATCACCATCATTATCATCATTATCACTATCTCCAACATCATCATCATTATTATCACCATCACTATCTCCAACATCATCATCATTATCATCATCATCACTATCTCCAACATCATCATCATTATTATCACCATCACTATTGCCAACATCATCATCATTATCATCACCATCACTATCTCCAACATCACCATCATTATCATCACCATCACTATCTCCAACATCACCATCATTATCATCACCATCACTATCTCCAACATCACCATCATTACCATCACCATCACTATCTCCAACATCACCATCATTATCATCACTATCTCCAACATCACCATCATTATCATCATCATCACTATCTCCAACATCACCATCATTATCATCATCATCACTATCTCCAACATCACCATCATTATCATCATCATCACTATCTCCAACATCATCATCATTATCCTCACCATCACTATCTCCAACATCACCATCATTATCATCATCATCACTATCTCCAACATCATCATCATTATCATCATCATCACTATCTCCAACATCATCATCATTATCATCATCATCACTATCTCCAACATCACCATCATTATCATCACCATCACAATCTCCAACATCACCATTATTATCATCACCATCACTATCTCCAACATCACCATCATTATCATCATTATCACTATCTCCAACATCATCATCATTATTATCACCATCACTATCTCCAACATCATCATCATTATCATCATCATCACTATCTCCAACATCATCATCATTATTATCACCATCACTATTGCCAACATCATCATCATTATCATCACCATCACTATCTCCAACATCACCATCATTATCATCACCATCACTATCTCCAACATCACCATCATTATCATCACCATCACTATCTCCAACATCACCATCATTACCATCACCATCACTATCTCCAACATCACCATCATTATCATCACCATCACTATCTCCAACATCACCATCATTATCATCACCATCACTATCTCCAACATCACCATCATTATCATCACCATCACTATCTCCAACATCACCATCATTACCATCACCATCACTATCTCCGACATCACCATCATTATCATCACCATCACTATCTCCAACATCACCATCATTATCATCATCATCACTATCTCCAACATCACCATCATTATCATCATCATCACTATCTCCAACATCACCATCATTATCATCATCATCATCATCACTATCTCCAACATCACCATCATTATCATCATCATCACTATCTCCAACATCACCATCATTATCATCATCATCACTATCTCCAACATCACCATCAGTTAATAGTAGTGATTTGAGGTGGATATTTATAGTTTTAGTTCTTTGTAAGCAAAATAAAGATAAAACAAACTCTAAAGATAGGTACTTGGATTGTGAGAACACTCATGCATAAGGGTAAACTAGAAAACATACAAGAAATGACAAGCATGGATTTACAATTACTAGGACTTTGCGAAATGAGATACACCGGATCAGGGGAGATGTATTGTGATAAACATAAAATAATCTATTCTGGAGGTACTGAACACCAAAGACGAGTAGTTATCATCTTGGATGCAGAAAGAGCAAAAATAGTGAAAGGCTTTTACCCTATATTTGACAGAGTCCTTTTAGTGAAATTGAATGGAAAGCCAATAGACATAAATCTTATACAAGTTTATGCACCAACATCAGACAGTCTAGAGGAAACAATTGATACATTTTACAACGAGTTAAATGAGGCACTTCATAAATGCAAACCACATGAAAACACCATAGTTCTAGGGTATTTTAACGCAAAAGTAGGAAAGGAAAGAGTTGAGGATGTAGTTGGTCATTATGGCTTAGGCGAGAGGAATGAAAGAGGTGAGAAACTTATTGACTGGGCAAGAACACACAACTTGATGATAGAAAACACCTGGTTTAAGCAACATCCAAGACGTCTGTGGACATGGAAAAGCCCAGGGGAAGATACTATGCAATCCATTTTTGACAATAGAAACAAACAAAAAGTTCTTAAATGTTATGTAGAGCCAGTCTTAACATATGGATGCGAATCATGGACAATAGGATAACAGAAAAGAAAATCACTGGAGTCTGTAGAAATGTGGTTTTACAGAAGAATGTTGAGAGTACCATGGGCAGCTAAGAAGAGTAATGAAGATGTTCTGAGAGAGGTCAAAGCAAAAAGAGAGCTAATTTCCAATATTAGAAAGAAACAATCATCATTTTTTGGCCATGTAATGAGAAGAGAACAATTGGAATATATTGTAACAACTGGAAAAATTGAGGGACGAAGAGATAGAGGGAAGCAAAGAGAAAAAATAACAGACAGCTTAAGAGAATGGCTTGGCAGAAGGTCAACAACAGAAGTGATAACTAGCTGTCGAGATCGAAAGTTGTGGAGAGACATGATCACCTTCGTCAGCAGGCCCGGTACTTGATGATGATTTGTAGGTGTGATAAAGGGAGAACATTTATAAATGTGATCGAGGTGGATATTTATAGTTGTAATTGAAGATGGGTGTGAAGAACTTCTCACTGACATCTTCAAACGCATCTGCAGGCCACTCGACACGTATCCTGTTCACATTATATGTGTTGGCAGGAAAATATTCTATAGAAGCGAGAGTTATCACACGTTTGTTGTCTCCCCTCAGAGTGTAGTCCTAGACTTCTACTGGCAGTGTCCATATTTTTTAGTTCTTCTTTGTTCACTTTCGGACGTTGAACTGAAAATGGTTAGCTAAAACACTGGCCATCCTGGGAAATGTTAATGTTCTTGTGATGTGCTCATCATGATCCAGTATGTAGGTGTTGGTTTGCGAGAGGGGTGGGATGTCTCTGTTGTTACTTGCAGCGTGGCGGTGCTGTGGGGCGGGGGAGGATTGTTACCTGGCGCATAAATTAATACAGGCCGCAGTGTTCTGCTGCACAGTTGGATATGCCGGGACAAAAGATACAACGCATTTTTTTTTCAAGAGAAAGCAAATGAAGAGACACAGATGCAACACGGCGATGCCCCGCCCTCTTTCACTGCTTATTTATTGGATATGCCAATTTGCTGTGAATTTCCCCGTTATATGGCATGACATATTTCGTTGTCATTGACATCTGGGTGTGTCTCCTCTACCAGCATTCTTCATTTCTAAGATCTCTATTATAATAACTGATACTGGGGACTGGTTGGTCTTGATGCAAGACGCCAGCCTCGAGACAGAGAGGTTGTGGGTTCAAATCCCGGCTGCACCAGTCGGGATTTTCATTTATGATTTCTCTCTTCGACAACCACTCCTGGTCTCAGCACATCAGCGAGGCCCAGCTTGAAACGTCAGTTACTCATCGACGGAAAAAAATATGAGTACCTCCGAAGACGGAGTTATCTGCATGTGCGGCGAGGGACACCTGTGCACACGGCTGCCATGGAAAAACGGATTAACACGAAAAATCCAGTTCCTAGTCTCTATGGACTTCGTCAGAGGTAAAAGCTGGCGAACGAAAAAACAAAATAACTGATACCACAGCAGGAACTTCGGTAGCTCACTGGTTAGTGAATTGTGTTTACTAAGGACCAGATTTTGAATTTGAATCTTATCGACAGATCCTAGGATGTGCCTTGAGTGGACACGGAACTTTTCTGGGAAAATAAGTTCGACGATCTGACTCGATATTGACAACATAGCTAATAACATGTGCCACGTGACAAATATGGCCACTACCACCGCATGTCCAAAACGGTGTGAAGGAACACTGCATGCCGGTCATCAGTATATCTGAGTACATCCATTCAGGATTCATGTCTTTAAATTTGATTTATAACACAAAATAAACATAAAATGGTATTAAACAGCTAACCTAGAGAGAGCCGAGATAAACCACGACGTTTCGTCAAAAGCCATCATCAGGTACAAAACAGCAGAAATTAAAACAAACAAAAACTGGACAGCCAAGTTCTTCTCTCAAAATGGCGACAGACTTGTGGGGCCTTTTTTTGCGTTCGCAAGAGTTTACCTTTGACGAAGTCCCTAGAGATAGGAACCGAATTTTGCGTGTTAAACCGTTTTTCCCTGGTAGCCGTGTGCACAGGGGTCCATCGCTGCACAGGCAGATAACTCCGTCTTCGGAGGTACTCATATTTTTTCCGTCGATGAGTAATTGATGTTTCAAGCCGGGCCTCGCTGCTGAGACCAGAGCAAGTTGCCGCAGAATGAGATCATAAATAAAAATCCCAACTTGGTGCAGCCGGGATTTGAACTCACAGCCTCTCTGTCTCGAGGCCGACGTCTTGCCTCGAGACCAACCAGTCCCCGAACTTGTGTGGTCTGAATGACCAGAAGAGGAAGTGTGGCCAGCACCCATGCGTCAGTTTAGCTGCTTCTGTCAATTGATGTTTATTTTACATCATCCCTGCAGCTCTATTCACTGCCCCGTGTAGTATTTGATAGTTGTTCCTGTACTTGTCACTTATAAAGCATATTTACGTATGAGTGACTTCTTAGTGATTGGGAGCGCGCTGTCAGCGAGATTGGAGGAGTCAGAGCAGAGCCGTGCTGAGATCAGAGAAACTTTCGTTTTGCCTGAGTTGACTCAAAGATTACTCAAATTCGTCGACAGCTCTAGGAGAAACGACGTTAAATGGGGGTCATCGTAGCTTAGTTGGGAAAACAACGCGACTAGGCAACCGACGTTCGGACAACCCGTGTTCGATTCCCGCTGAAAGCAGTGTGAATTGTACTCGTGGTTGGGAAAAAAAAAATGTCCCCGTGGTCGACCCAGCCGCTGGCAGAAATCCGCCTCGCATCGGAGTTTCGATGCTTGAAGCGACACTATTCAGAAGTCTCCGAACACTTCTGGATAGGCGACCGAGCACATATTGGTAAAAACTCGTGAGCTAAGACGTCGATTCAAGTCTCGTACTTGACCTTTACTTTTAATTGCGTTGAGATGGTGTTCACAGCAAGCCGTGGTAGCTGTGCTCTCTAGTCAATGTTTCTGACTTTAGCATGACATTGTTGGATACCGGGTTGCCGTCCCTCACGTTCACCACCAACTTGGTCTAACTGTTAGTCTATTACTAGAGCCATGAAGGTTGAGTAGGGTCTTAGTGAGATGTTAGTCTCTAACGCTGCCTCAGTCAACTGTGAATCATTAACCAATTTAAGTTAAGGTGCTGTTCAATATCTTAGTCGTAAACAGAGAGGCGGATAGTGCTGCTTTAGCAAGCGACCGTCGCAGAGATATGGCGATTCGCGACGCGCCTATTTCCTTGTCTTCAACTGAAGGTTTCTGGAGCCTGATTGAAGTTAGGCTCAGTCAGCAGTCACTTGATGGCGGGAAATGAGAGCAGTCGTTCTGACCTTGCCACAGTCACTTGAAGCAATTCGAAGTAACTGGTCTACATCTGTAACAATATACCGGCATTCATCACGACAGACCTAGCAGTCATTTAGTGATATCTTCGGCGTGTCTTTGTTCCAGACTTCCATTCATCGTTTGATTGCCGGAGTGTGTGTAAACAGGACGCGCCCTCCAGCTGCCTTTTTGAGTGGGATAATTAAAAAGAAATAAAATAGGACCCGGATTCAGCCATAGTTGAGGTTGACTGGACGCGGTCAGCGGAAGTGTAACGGCCCGACATTAAACAAACACTGGAGTCACCGACTCGTGGACTCCTGACGCCAACTCCTTCCACTCAGTTACCCTCGAGGAGCCACAGTACGAGACTGCGCCGAGGTTTATGTGGAAACTGTTCTGCTACGCCCCAAGAATGGGCAGTGTTGAACGTGTCCTGTCACTGCATGTTTGAAACATTCTGATGGTTGGTGGGTGGGGGGGGGGGACGTCGAGAGGAACGACGTCGATTTCCTGACGGAAACGTCCCGGGTTCGAATCCAGCCACAGGTGGTGGGAACTTTAACTTCGAATCGGTGGTTTTGTCGTGGCTTTGTCCTCCTCTAGTCGCTGAGTGGTGAGATCCGATGTCTGGTCATCTCTGGGTAGTGAGATCCGATGTGTGGCCCTCTCTGGGTAATGAGATCCGATGTGTGGCCCTCTCTGGGTAGTGAGATCCGATGTCTGACTCTCTCTGGGTATTGAGATCCGACGTCATGTCTGGCCCTCTCTGGGTAGTAAGATCCGATGTCTGGCCCTCTCTGGGTAGTGAGATCCGATGTCTGGCCCTCTCTTGGTAGTGAGATCCGATGTCTGGCCTTCTCCATGTAGTGACATCCGATGTCTAGACCTCTCTGGGTAGTGAGATCCGATGTCTAGACCTTTCTGGGTAGAGAGATCCGATGTCTGACCCTCTCTGGGTAGTGAGATCCGATGTCTGGCCCTCTCTTGGTAGTGAGATCCGATGTCTAAACCTCTCTGGGTGGTGAGATCCGATGTCTAGATCTCTCTGGGTAGTGAGATCCGATGTCTGACCCTCTATGGGTAGTGAGATCCAATGTCTGACCCTCTCTGGGTTGTGAGATACGATGTCTGGCCCTCTCTGGGTAGTGAGATACGATGTCTGGTTCTCTCTAGGTTGTGAGATACGATGTCTGGCCCTCTCTAGGTTGTGAGATCCGATGTCTGACCTTCTATGTTTAGTGAGATCCGATGTCTGACTTTCTATGGGTAGTGAGATCCGATGTCTGACCCTCTATGTTTAGTGAGATCCGATGTCTGACCCTCTATGGGTAGTGAGATCCGATGTCTAGTCTTCTCTGGTTACTGAGACCAGATATTTAGCCTTCTCAGAAAGCGACGAAAACCGAGATGTCCCGTGTATTAACGTGTGTATGCACGTTAATTAAAGAACCATTGGCAGTTTAAAGTCGAGAAAGTAATCCCAGTATGGCCGCTGACTGGACACATGTGAAGCAAAAACCTACTCATGGCGATGACGCATGTGTTGGGTCGAAAGGCACAAATATGGCGGCACTGTCGTAAACTAGCGTCACAACACATCTGCGTCATGATTGATCGTGAAGAAAAGATACATTGTGAAAGCTGCATTTGGAACATCTATTTATACTACTGTCACATCTCAAACTCATTTCATATTCTATAGGGTGTCCCTAAAATCTGGACACATTGGCAGAGATACATAGAGGTTGGCTGGATGAGAAGACATGGTCATGTGGAGTTATCTCCTCGTTCACCTGACTTTAGCTCCCTTGACCTCTGTTTCTTGGGTACGCTAAAGGAGAAGGTGAACTCAATGAGGATCACAAGATGTAACACACTGGACCGAACACATAAAGAGTGGATGTACTCAAATTGACGACAATGTGGATTTATGGCGTCGAATTCATGTGAATTTTATAAAGAGCATTGACCTTTGCGTCGCAGATGATGGACATCATATTGAAGATGTTGAATATTCCAGTTGAATCAAGTGTTAGTATATATCTATATTCTTCTTCAGCGTTTAAATCTTGTGATCATGCGAACTTAACTCTTTGTCCTGTTTCATGATGGAGGGGTAGGGACAACATCAAGACGGAGGGGTAGGGACAACATCAAGACGGAGGGGTAGGGACAACATCAAGACGGAGGGGTAGGGACAACATCAAGACGGAGGGGTAGGGACAACATCATGATGGAGGGGTAAGGACAACATCGTGATGGAGGGGTAGGGACAACATCGTGATGGAGGGGTAGGGACAACATCGTGATGGAGGGGTAAGGACAACATCGTGATGGAGGCGTAGGGACAACATAGTGATGGAGGGGTAAGGACAACATCGTGATAGAGGGGTAGGGACAACATAGTGATGGAGGGGTAAGGACAGCATCATGATGGAGGGGTACAGACAACATCCTGATGGAGGGGTAAGTACAACATCGTGATGGAGGAGTACAGACAACATCATGATGGAGGGGTACAGACAACATAATGATGGAGGGGTAAGTACAACATCGTGATGGAGGGGTACAGACAACATCATGATGGAGGGGTACAGACAACATAATGATGGAGGGGTAAGTACAACATCGTGATGGAGGGGTACAGACAACATCATGATGGAGGGGTAAGTACAACATCGTGATGGAGGGGTACAGACAACATCATGATGGAGGGGTACAGACAACATCATGATGGAGGGGTAAGTACAACATCGTGATGGTGGGGTACAGACAACATCGTGATGGAGGGGTAAGTACAACATCGTGATGGAGGGGTAAGGACAACATCATGATGGAGGGGTAAGTACAACATCGTGATAGAGGGGTACAGACAACATCATGATGGAGGGGTAAGGACAACATCGTGATGGAGAGGTAAGTACACCATCGTGGTGGAGGGGTACAGACAACATCATGGTGGAGGGGTAAGTACAACATCATGATGAAGGGGTACAGACAACATCATGATGGAGGGGTAAGTACAACATCATGATGGAGGGGTACAGACAACATAATGATGGAGGGCTAAGGGCAACATCGTGATGGAGGGGTACAGACAACATCATGGTGGAGGGGTACAGACAACATCATGGTGGAGGGGTACAGACAACATCATGGTGGAGGGGTACAGACAACATCATGGTGGAGGGGTAAGTACAACATCATGATGGAGGGGTACAGACAACATCATGGTGGAGGGGTAAGTACAACATCATGATGGAGGGGTACAGACAACATCATGATGGAGGTGTAAGTACAACATCGTGTTCGTCTGTTTATATATCTCTTGTTCGTCTGTTGGTATATATCTTGTTCGTCTGTTGGTATATATCTTGTTCGTCTGTTGGTATGTCTCTTGTTCGTCTGTTGATATATATCTTGTTCGTCTGTTGGTATATATCTTGTTCGTCTGTTGGTATATATCTTGTTCGTCTGTTGGTATATATCTTGTTCGTCTGTTGGTATATATCTTGTTCGTCTGTTGATATATATCTTGTTCGTCTGTTGGTATATATCTTGTTCGTCTGTTGGTATATATCTTGTTCGTCTGTTGGTATATATCTTGTTCGTCTGTTGGTATGTCTCTTGTTCGTCTGTTGGTATATATCTTGTTCGTCTGTTGGTATATATCTTGTTCGTCTGTTGGTATATATCTTGTTCGTCTGTTGGTATATATCTTGTTCGTCTGTTGGTATGTCTCTTGTTCGTCTGTTGGTATATATCTTGTTCGTCTGTTGATATATATCTTGTTCGTCTGTTGATATATATCTTGTTCGTCTGTTGGTATATATCTTGTTCGTCTGTTGGTATATATCTTGTTCGTCTGTTGGTATATATCTTGTTCGTCTGTTGGTATATATCTTGTTCGTCTGTTGGTATGTCTCTTGTTCGTCTGTTGGTATATATCTTGTTCGTCTGTTGGTATATATCTTGTTCGTCTGTTGGTATGTCTCTTGTTCTTCTGTTGATATATATCTTGTTCGTCTGTTGGTATATATCTTGTTCGTCTGTTGGTATATATCTTGTTCGTCTGTTGATATATATCTTGTTCGTCTGTTGATATATATCTTGTTCGTCTGTTGGTATATATCTTGATCGTCTGTTGGTATATATCTTGTTCGTCTGTTGGTATATATCTTGTTCGTCTGTTGGTATATATCTTGTTCGTCTGTTGGTATATATCTTGTTCGTCTGTTGGTATGTCTCTTGTTCGTCTGTTGGTATATATCTTGTTCGTCTGTTGGTATATATCTTGTTCGTCTGTTGGTATGTCTCTTGTTCGTCTGTTGGTATGTCTGTTGTTCTTCTATTGATATGTTTCTTGCTCATCCTTCGGTATGTTTCTTGTGTTTCTAGTTGTATATGTCGTAGTCATCTGTCGATATGTCTGTTGTTCATATATCGGTATGCCACTTGTTCTTCTTTTGATATGTTTCTTTCTCGTCCTTTGTTATGCCTCTTTTTCTACTCTTGATATAACTCTTATTCGTCTGTTGGTCTCTTTTTCGAATATTTTTCTTTTAAAGATCTCAATTTTGTATTTAAAATGTAATTCACTGAACAATACATAGATAACAAGAGATACGTAATGTAAGATATGTACTTTCATGTACAAGTAGAACAAAATATACACAACTACAAATAAAAAAAACTGAAAAATGTGTATTTTTATAAATATAGATATGTATAAACTACATATATATATATATATATATATATATATATATATATATATATATATATATATATATATAATTATATATATATATATATATATATAGTAATATATAAATAACTAATTAACTAGATAACAGAACTAGACGTATAGAATACATGCTCTGGAAGTGAGAAGGTGCAGAAAGATCCTGCTCGTATTTTATAAGATCATAGCACCACTGGTTAAGATATATAGAGGTTTAGATATATAACACTAGATGTATTGGACTCGATGATAGAGGTAAATTTAGAGAGAGCGAGATATACAACTACAAATACAGAACTAGATGTACATAAATTAGACGTCCATAAGTAGATGTATAAAGATATATACGTTTATAATATCTCAAAATCTAAAATGCAATCTAGTAGACAAAGATATCACAAATTTAAAAAAAGCAGACTGATGTTGTTATCTAGTAGACAAAGATATCACAAATTCCAAAAAAACGGACTGATGTTATCTAGTAGACAAAGATATCACAAATTCCAAAAAAAAACAGATGTTATCTAGTAGACAAAGATATCACAAATTCCAAAAAAAAAACAGATGTTATCTAGTAGACAAAGATATCACAAATTCCAAAATCAGACTAATGTTATCTAGTAGACAAAGATATCACAAATTCCAAAATCAGACTAATGTTATCTAGTAGACAAAGATATCACAAATTTTAAAATCAGACTAATGTTATCTAGTAAACAAAGATATCACAGATTCCAAAAACAGACAAATGTTCTCTAGTAGACAAAGATATCACAAATTCCAAAAACAGATAAATGTTCTCTAGTAGACAAAGATATCACAAATTCAAAAAAACAGACAAATGTCCTCTAGTAGACAAAGATATCACAAATTCCAAAAAACAGACTGATGTTCTCTAGTAGACAAAGATATCACAAATTCCAAAAACAGACAAATGTTCTCTAGTAGACAAAGATATCACAAATTCCAAAAACAGACTGATGTTCTCTCGTAGACAAAGATATCACAAATTCCAAAAACAGACAAATGTTCTCTAGTAGACAAAGATATTACAAATTCCAAAAAAACAGACTAATGTTATCTAGTAGACAAAGATATCACAAATTCCAAAAAAAAAACAGATGTTATCTAGTAGACAAAGATATCACAAATTCCAAAAAAAAACAGATGTTATCTAGTAGACAAAGATATCACAAATTCCAAAAACAGACTGATGTACTTTAGTAGACAAAGATATCACAAATTCCAAAAACAGACTGATGTTATCTAGTAGACAAAAATATCACAAATTCCAAAAACAGACTGATGTTCTCTAGTAAACAAAGATATCACAAATTCCAAAAAAACAGACTGATGTTCTCTAGTAGACAAAGATATCACAAATTCCAAAAACAGACTGATGTTCTCTAGTAGACAACGATATCACAAATTCCAAAAAAACAGACTGATGTTATCTAGTAGACAAAGATATCACAAATTCCAAAAACAGACTGATGTTATCTAGTAGACAAAGATATCACAAATTCCAAAAAGAGACTGATGTTATCTAGTAGACAAAAATATCACAAATTCCAAAAACAGACTGATGTTCTCTAGTAGACAAAGATATCACAAATTCCAAAAACAGACTGATGTTCTCTAGTAGACAACGATATCATAAATTCCAAAAACAGACTGATGTTCTCTAGTAGACAAACAAGCAAGAAAGAATGAATACCTAGCGCTCTAAACTGAGGATTGCAACAGAATGGAGGAATTACCATAGTCAGCTCCAGCCATCGCCAACTTATTTGGCCAGATCGGTTACGTTTGATTCTTGAACTAACTTTGGTGACCAGTTCTCGTCTCACGTCTTATATTTAGCAGCCGATAGTAACCTGTAACTGATTGTTCGCTCTAGAAACGGTGAATCAAAGCTGGCCAAGATACTCCACCTATCCGTGGTGGCGCTGGAAACTGACACGTCAGTCTGGCAACACGAGGTTTGTCCAAAGATTAAAGTGGCATCATAAAATCCCAAGCTGACGTCGCATGTGTTGCTGGGAAAGGCGCAGATATATATTATCAACATCATGGGCCATACTGATTGCCGTAAACGATCATGTCCTTCCACATTTTGTTAACCACATTGCATCGTATCAATTCTGTTGTTGACTGTTTTCCATGTCAACTTCTTCTTTTCTCTTTCTCACTGGTAACGAAAAGGTGTCGTGGTTTATATCATTTGTCGTTCTTGAGCTGCTCGAACTGTCTGAATTAGTGATTTTCCTTTGTTGTTACATGTCTCTGTCACTGCATCTATCCATCTTCTTCCATGCCATGAAACCAAAATATCCAGTATCTTCTCTCTTTGTCGTCCGCGATCTTTCTTTCCCTGCATTTTTTCAGTTGTAACCAAGTATCCCAACTTTCCTCTTCTCATTAAATGGCCGAAAAATGTCGATGCACTATGTACTTATATATAGCTTGTTGTAAAGTAAGACACAACGTAACTACGACCACTAATATCCTTTTTAGGGCGGACGATAAAGGCTGTAGTTGTCGGAGCAGCGCAGAAGAAAAAGAATTAAGAATTGTTCAAGCTATTGGATATCCTTAATCCTTGACAATTGTAAAGCCACAAAAGTTGGTTTTCGTCAAAGTTAGAAAAAATGTGAGCCAGATATTTGGCTCCTCGGAGTGAATTGGTTAATGTGTCTTGCACTCACATAAAGTCTAGATAGAAACAGAAACTGGATACGGCCTTCATACAAATGTTGTCTAGTGATTCACCAAGGCCCTTTCTTGAGCCTTAGTCCCGTTGGCGTCAGGCCGACGTGGCGTCCTGGGAGGGAAATGCTGGTTGACTCGTGACGCTGCGGGTTGTGTCTCCATTTTGTTTGTAAACTGCGGGAACTATCATCTAACTCGCCTCTCAGGGACTTCTGTGCAGCAGCGGTTCTCATGCTAATGAACGCTGGCAACAGGACGACACTGTCACCCGTGTAATGTGATACCCCGCAACAGGGTGGCTATGCTTGCTTGCGTTCGCCCGATGACTAAAGGAGTACACCTCTTCGTCTTCCGCCCTTAAAATAACGTTATGTTGGCGACTGAGTGAGTGCACTTGAGTCTAGACCATCTGCAGCATCGAGGTTCAGCGACCAAATCAATCATGATGACAGTAAAGTGGCATGTAAGAAAACTAATTAACAAACACAGAACTGGAGTCGTCAGTCGCTGGACACTTCGAGACTTGCTGATGAGGGTATCTGAGCACCTATGGACATGTTCGGAGTGCAATAATGATGACCCGCTAATAACTCAATAACTCAATAAATGGGCGTGTCTGTGTTGTGTTGTGGTTTGCAGTAGAAATGTGATATTAGCGCCTTTCGGCCAACATATCCGACTTCAGCACGACATTTTTGAGTGTCGGTTGTTTCCCTCTTCCGGCCCTACTCTCTTGGCCAGACTAGACAGGTTAATCTGTTACTAGAGGCACCACGGAGAGGTGGAACAGGGTCTTGATGGTTCTGGTTGACGCAAGCTGTCAGCTGTGGGTCGCTGACAACTTCCAGCTCTACTGCTCTGAGGCGCGCCTCCACATACTAGCTATGATATGATAAAATACTAGAGTGCAGCCCCATTGATATTTCTCCGCGAGGTTCTTATCAACTAAAACCTCATTAAAAATACAATTATACCCAGCCCTCAACAGCACCAACTTTGTATTTCTGCGAAAGAAGTACAGTATTGGAGTAATGCTGACAAGATTCTCTAAAAATGTACCTTTGGTATGAGAAAACATCGATGTGAACTACAAATCGAAGTCTTGGTTACTGTCTTGTATGTTGTGTGCGGTATGTTATGCATTGCACGTTGTGTGTTGGTTGTTGTATGTTGTGTGTTGTGTGTTTTCTCTATGTTGTATGTTGTATGTTATGTATTTTAATATGTAATTTTTCTATGTTGCATGTGTACTGTATTTTATGTTGTATGTTGTGTTGTGCGTTATATGTTATGTGTTGTATGTTGTGTGTTGTATGTTATGCATTGCACGTT
>JAVIAB010000108.1:68424278-68571778 GCA_032433765.1 Megaustenia siamemsis
AAGGCGAGCACTTTAAACAGTCGACTATTTTCACAACTGTGCAACGAATTTGATGCGCCGTACAATACTTTGCTATTTCACACTGAAGTGAGATGGTTGTCGCGAGGAAAAGTTTTAAAGCGGGTTTTTGACCTGCGTGATGAACTCAAAACGTTTTTTAATCAGAAAGCAAGACCGCAGTTCGAAGCACTTTTCGTCGATAAAAATAAACTGCTTAAACTAGCTTATTTGGTTGACATCTTTGCCATCTTGAATGAGTTAAATTTATCACTGCAAGGACCAAATGCAACATGCCTTGATCTGTCTGAAAAGATCCGATCATTCCAAATGAAACTTCAGCTGTGGCAAAAAAAATTGGATGAAAATAAAATGTACATGTTGCCTACATTATCTGCTTTCTTTGAGGAACATGACATTGAACTAAACATAAGGATTACAATGATAATTTCTGTGAAACAACACATGCACATGCTTGATGACGAAATTTCATTGTACTTTCCAAATTTACCTGAAACCCCATTTGCTCTTGCCAGAAGACCTTTCACAGTCAAAGTTGAAGATGTTCCTGAGATAGCACAAGAGGAGTTTATCGAACTTATTAACAACGATGCAGCAAGAACTGATTTCTCTACAATGCCACTTACAAAATTCTGGATCAAGTGTTTGCAGTCATATCCTGTTCTGTCTGAGACAGTGTTGCGTCTTCTTCTTCCATTTCCAACAACATACCTTTGCGAACAAGGATTTTCCAGTTTGTTAGCTATCAAGTCTAAATACAGAAGTAGACTTCTTGTGGAAGATGATCTCCGTTGTGCTCTAGCAAAGACTGGCCCGAGAATTTCTTATCTGGTGAGAAATAAGCAATCTCAACCTTCGCATTGACGTTGGCTTTTTACGCATACTTTCGCCAAATGTAGCAATAGTGTTATTAAAAATGCTGATAGTGATAGATTAGACTTAGTATCTGCCGATAGTGATAGATTAGACTTAGACTTATCTGTTTGATAACTTACTGTTGGAAGAAACTATCTGTGATAAGTGACAGTCTTACGTTTGATAACCAATAAAATAAAGTAAAAAATAATAAAAAAAATTTTTATGGTCAGTGTGATTATTGGTGACTAAAGCTTGTTAAATTGTTAGTTGCATCAGTGAAAATTTACAAACTGATTGGATAAACATTTAGTATTGTTTTCTACATAAAATAATTCAATTTGGATTACCGTGATGACATCTTCAGGCTGGTAAGTTGGCCAGTATGATTTCAATTTTTACTTTAGCACTTTTGTTTTTGTTTTTTTTTTTCATTTAACCTCATTTTATTTTCTACATAACTCCTAGCCTCTTTTTATGAACGAAATCTTATTTCCTGTTCAGTTCTGTACAAATTAATATGCCATTTGCCTATGTAATGCAAAAATTAGCATGTATGTTAATATTTATGTTTAATTAAGTCATTAAGTTCAATTTACAACAATGCAAAATCCTGCATATCAAATACATGCATTACGATTCATAAGTACCAAAATATCAGTTATAAAGTAGTTAGTAGCAAGAAAAATAATTGTATGGTTGGGGGTCGCCACAAAAATGAGGAACTGTATTAAGGGGTCGCGGCATTAGGAAGGTTGAGAACCGCTGTTTTAAATGTTTATAAATCCCTCCATGTTTTAAATGTTGATAAAGCTCTCCATGTTTTGAATGTTGATAACACTCTCCATGTTTTGAATGTTGATAAAACTCTCCATGTTTTAAATGTTGATAAAGCTCTCCATGTTTTAAATGTTGATAAAACTTTCAGTGTTCTGTGGCCGGCTTGATGCTTTGTTAGCAACAACAAAAGCAGCATTCGTGTGTTTCTTGATCTCATAAAAACATCAAGAAAAACATTAACCCTATGTAAACAAACAATAGACCACGACCGTGTGGTCCTTTTAGTCTGGGATATTAGGCCTAGGGCTTTAGGGATACTGAACACAATGAGTGGTCAAACTGCTTAATCGGAATGAACACAGTGGAGCCTACCGTATGTGCTGGACTTAGTGTGTTACTTGTATGTTGCTAATATGTTGATATAATTCGTTCACAAATTCGTGCCCACAGAGTTTATTAATTATCTCGGAAACTGTTTGATGAATTTCTGTAATTCTTTTTCGTGAAATCTTATTTTTTCACCGACTTTCAGTTTGATTTTTTGCCCTACTGTCATGAAACTAGGAAAGTGTTTTGCTTATTTGATGTATATAAAAATATGATTTTCTTGCTTGTTCTAAATTTTAGGATTTTACAATACCCACATTTGTTGTAATCAACTCACCAATTAAAAAGGCAAATTTCACGTGCACACCACACAATCTTAGCACCGTTTTGCACTCTTAACTTGTAAGACGAGCGCCATTCCGAGGTTTTTTTTGTAATTTCATTTCCGGTTTCTTGTTAAATTGGTCCAGAGGCGTATTTTGACAAACTGTTTACTATTAATGTATATTCCTGTATGTGTGATAATTTGTAAGCTGTTGTGAAGTGACTACTTGATTTTTAAAACCATGAAGAGTTCAAAGTGTAAAATCACTATGCAAAAGGTAACTGTGTTATTGTACATGCACTTTTGCAAGAAATCAAAATGAGGTCGGTTATATTACTATTAAATGTAATACGGATACGCCTTTGGCTTGCATTGTCAGAAAATTAACATAATTTACAGTAAAATCTCATGTTTAGAGCACACGGTTTGATATTTTCCTACAATTATTTAACAAAAAACGATTTGTGCAAAATTCAGACTACCTTTGTACTTAAATGTTATCAAATCTGAAGGTCGGTGAAAAAAAAAAGATTTGATGAAAAAGAATTACAGAAATTCATTAAACAGTTTCCGAGATAATTGACCAATTCTGTGGGCACGAATTTGTGAACGAGTTATAGTATTTTCATTGTATGGTACTAGTACGTTGCTTATATGCTGCTAGTATGTTGCTTCTACGTTGCTTATATTTTGCTAGTAAGTTCCTTGTACGTTGCTATTACGTTCATAATATGTTGCTATTAAATGTGTTTGCATATGGCTAGTACGTTGCAATATAGTACGTTGGTATATAGTACGTTGCTTGTATATTGCTAATATACTGCTAGTACGTTCCTAGTTCGTTTATTAGTACGTTGCGTGTATGTCCTTAATACGTCGCTATTTCGTTGCGTGCATCTTGTTCGTATGTTGCGTTTATGTTTTAGTACGTTGCTAGTACACTGTTAGTATGTTACTAGTATGATGCTTGTATGTTGCTAGTACGATGCTTGTATGTTGTTAGTATGATGCTTGTATGTTGCCAGTACGATTCGTGTATGTTGCTAGTACGATGCTTGTATGTTGCTAGTACGATGTTTGTATGTTGCCAGTACGATGTTTGTATGTTGCTAGTATGTTGCTAGTACAATGCTTGTATGTTGCTAGTATGTTGCCAGTACGATGCTTGTATGTTGCTAGTACGATTCTTGTATGTTGCGAGTACTATGCTTGTATGTTGCTAGTACGATACTTGTAAGTTGATAGTATGTTACTAGTACTCTACTTCTCTGTAACTCTTTGTCCCACTATGGTGTGGTTGCTAGCTTTACAAAACACCGAACATGAGAAGAAGATCCACCCTCATAAATGACGATCAGTGGACAATATTTCGAAGTACACAAGTGCATTTCACCATAAGCGGTCAAAGTATTTTGTTATCGCTCATATACAATGTAGCGTGTTTATATGAGCCCATTAACACTGTGAACTAGCGAGCAAAATTAGGAAGACTTAGAAGATAAAGGAGCAACAAGATAACAGGGACACGACAAGCGTAAAGATCGTTAAAGAACGCCTGGCGGTTAAAATCGAAAAGGGTAGGTCATAAATATGGCCGCTGTCCGGGCACAACTGTAAACAAAAACTTCCCCACACCGTGGATCCCACCCGTGCTACGGAGTTCGTGCACATGGGCCAGGATTAATCTCGGATTTGATCAAGATTCTCGAGGGGGGGGGGGTATTTGAGCCCCTATGAATTCGATTAATTGCTTTAACAAATCTTAGAACAACTAAAAATAAAAAGAGAACTATTAAATACAATTCCAACAAGACAAATGCTATTTTTGGGCCAAGTTAAAAGGCACAACAGCCTACTAAAAGTAATCCTGGAGGGGGAAAATACAAGGTAAAACAGGCAGAGACAGAGAATAGGAATAGAGGCAGGGAATAGGGAAAAGAATAGGAATGGCAAAAAGTAATTTTAATGTCATGAAGAGCATACTAACATCAAAACAAATAAAACCAGGGCTAAAACTAAGAATAGCAAAATGTTACATCTTCTCAACATTCCTATATGGTGCAGAAACACGGACATTAGACACGAAAACAGAACAGAGAATTGAAGCTTTTGAAATGTGGATTTTTAAGAGATTAGGGAGAATTGGATGGAAAGAAAAGAAGACAAACGATGAAGTCTTAAAACAACTAAAATTGAAAAGAGAACTACTAAGCACAATTCAAAGAAGACAAATGCGATTTTTGGGTCATGTTAAAAGACATAACAGCCTGCTAAAAGTAATCCTGGAGGGGAAAATACAAGGTAAAAGAGGCAGAGGCAGACCAAGACTGACATGAACGAGTAACATCAAAAGATGAACAAATCAGTCTAAGACAACGTGCACCATCAAAGCAAGAGACAGAGCAGAATGGCGCTCCATGGTAGCCAACCTTCAATGCGGAGATGGCACTCGATGATGATGAAAAGAGGCAGACCAAGACTAACACGGACGAGTAACATCAAAGAATGGACAAGTCAGCCTATGAGAACCTGCACCATCGATGCAAGAGACAGAGCAAGATGGCGCTCCATTGTAGCCAACCTTCTGTGCGGAGATGGCACTCAACGCTAATGATGATGGATTCTATCGGTGTGCAGTGACGATGATCCTAACAACAAACAAACGTCAACGAACACTGACATCAGTTCTATATTGTCTCTCAAAGCTGAGTATAACAGTGACGATGAACCTAACAACAAACAAACGTCAACGAACACTGACATCAGTTCTATATTGTTTCTCAAAGCTGAGTATAACAGTGACCATGAACCTAACAACAAACAAACGTCAACGAACACTGACATCAGTTCTATATTGCCTCTCAAAGCTGAGTATGACAGTGACCATGATCCTTACAACAAACAAACGTCAACGAACACTGACATCAGTTCTATATTGCCTCTCAAAGCTGAGTATAACAGTGACCATGATCCTAACAACAAACAAACGTCAACGAACACTGACATCAGTTCTATATTGCCTCTCAAAGCTGAGTATGACAGTGACCATGATCCTAACAACAAACAAACGCCAACGAACACTGACATCAGTTCTATATTGTCTCTCAAAGCTGAGTATAACAGTGACCATGATCCTAACAACAAACAAACGTCAACGAACACTGACATCAGTTCTATATTGTCTCTCAAAGCTGAGTATAACAGTGACCATGATCCTAACAACAAACAAACGTCAACGAACACTGACATCAGTTCTATATTGTCTCTCAAACTGAGTATAACAGTGACCATGATCCTACCAACAAACAAACCTCAACGAACACTGACATCAGTTATATATTGCCTCTCAAAGCTGAGTATAACAGTGATGCTGTTCATTTGCGCCTTCCGTCCCATCACATCCGACTTCAGCATGACATTCTTGAGTACTGGGTTGCCTTCCCTCTTCTATTCCTACTCGCTTGTCCAGACAACATTGTTTAGTCTGTTTCTAAGGACCAGTCAAGTCTGGGAAGGCGCATGATAACAGAATTGGATGCTTCCAGTGACTCTCCCTTTTGCTTTCCTTCTTTCTGCCCTTCACCAGATGCCTACTAAAGGAATGTATTGTCCTCTTCATAATCCTTCCTTAAAAGGACGTTAAATGGGCGTATATGCGCCGTGTTGTGATTTGCAGTAAAATTATGATATTTGCGTCATTCGGTCCAACATATCCGACTTCTGCATGTTATTTTTGAGTACCGGGTTGTCTTTCCTCTTATATCTCTACTCGCTTGGCCAGACAAGACAGGTTAGTCTGTTACTAGAGGCACCACGGAGTGTTGGAGTAGGGTCTTAATGTATCCAGCTCACCGATCCTGGTGCAAGCCATCAGCTATGAATCGCTGACAGATTCGAGCTCTGTTACTGTCAAACACATTGTCTCTATCAGCTATGAGTCACTGACAACGCTCAGCGCTGTCGCTGTCAGGCACCTTATCTCTATCAGCGAAGAATCGCTGACAGCTTCCAGCTCTGCTGCTGTTAGACACCTTGTCTCCATCAGCTATGAGTTGCTAACAGCTTCCAGCTCTGCTGCTGTCTGGAACGTATCTCCTTCAGCTATGTGTTGTTAACAGCTTCAATCTCTGTTCCTGTGAGGAACCTTGTCTCCATCAGCTATGTGTTGCTAACAGCTTCCAGCTCTGATGCTGTCTTGAACTTTATCTCCTTCAGCTATGACTCACTGACAACTCCCAATCTGTCATGAACCTTGTCTCCATCAGCGATGAGTCACTGACAATTCCAAACTCTGTCATGCACCTTGTCTCCATCAGCTATGAGTCACTGACAACTCCCAGCTCTGTCATGCACCTTGTCTCCGTCAGCTATGAGTTACTGACAATAACCAGCTCTGTCATGCACCTTGTCTCCGTTAGCTATGAGTCACCGACAACTCCCAGCTCTGTCATGCACCTTGTCTCCGTCAGCTCTGAGTCACTGACAACTCCCAGCTCTGTCATGAACCTTGTCTCCATCAGCTATGAGTCACAGACAACTCCCTGCTCTGTCATGAACCTTGTCTCCATCAGCTATGAGTCACTAACAACTTACAGCTCTGTCATGAACATTGTCTCCATCAGCTATGAGTCACTGACAACTCCCAGCTCTGTCATGAACCTTGTCTCCGTCAGCTATGAGTCACTGACAACTCCCAGCTCTGTCATGAACCTTGTCTCCATCAGCTATAAGTCACTGACAACTCCCAGCTCTGTCATGAACCTTGTCTCCATCAGCTATGACTCACTGACAACTCCAAGTTCTGTCATTAACATTGTCTCCATCAGCTATGAGTCACTGACAACTCCCAGCTCTGTCATGAACATTGTCTCCATCAGCTATGAGTCACAGACAACTCCCAGCTCTGTCATGAACATTGTCTCCAACAGCTATGAGTCACTGACAACTCCAAGCTCTGTCATGAACATTGTCTCCATCTGCTATGAGTCCACTGACAACTCCCAGCCCTGCCATGAACCTTGTCTCCATCAGCTATGTGTCCACTGACAACTCCCAGCCCTATCATGAACCTTGTCTCCATCAGCTATGAGTCCACTGACAACTCCCAGCCCTGCCATGAACCTTGTCTCCATCAGCTATGATTCCACTGACAACTCCCAGCCCTGTCATGAACCTTGTCTCCATCAGCTATGAGTCCACTGACAACTCCCAGCTCTGTCATGAACCTTGTCTCCATCAGCTATGAGTCCACTGACAACTCCCAGCCCTGTCATGAACCTTGTCTCCATCAGCTATGAGTCCACTGACAACTCCCAGCCCTGCCATGAACCTTGTCTCCATCAGCTATGTATCCACTGACAACTCCCAGCTCTGTCATTAACCTTGTCTCCATCAGCTATGTGTCCACTGACAACTCCCAGCCCTATCATGAACCTTGTCTCCATCAGCTATGAGTCCACTGACAACTCCCAGCCCTGCCATGAACCTTGTCTCCATCAGCTATGAGTCCACTGACAACTCCCAGGCCTGTCATTAACCTTGTCTCCAGCAGCTATGAGTCCACTGACAACTCCCAGCCCTGCCATGAACCTTGTCTCCATCAGCTATGAGTCCACTGACAACTCCCAGCCCTGCCATGAACCTTGTCTTCATCAGCTATGAGTCACTGACAACTCCCAGCTCTGTCATTAACATTGTCTCCATCAGCTATGAGTCACTGACAACTCCCAGCTCTGTCATGAACATTGTCTCCATCAGCTATGAGTCCACTGACAACTCCCAGCTCTGTCATTAACCTTGTCTCCATCAGCTATGAGTCACTGACAACTCCCAGCTCTGTCATTAACCTTGTCTCCATCAGCTATGAGTCCACTGACAACTCCCAGCCCTGCCATGAACCTTGTCTCCATCAGCTATGAGTCACTGACAACTCCCAGCCCTGTCATTAACATTGTCTCCATCAGCTATGAGTCACTGACAACTCCCAGCTCTGTCATGAACATTGTCTCCATCAGCTATGAGTCCACTGACAACTCCCAGCCCTGTCATTAACCTTGTCGCAGGATCGGTGAACCGGAACCGGACAAAAAAAGAAGGAATAAGAGATAAAGTAGGAGTAGGAGAATTTGAGGCAGGAGAAAAAAAAAGAGGAAGAAGAATCAGAGAAAGTAGTAGGAGGAAGAAGAAGAAGAAGGAAGAGAAGGATGAGGAGAGAAGAAGAAAAATAAGCAGCACATTCCGCTATGAACTCATCATCATCATCATCATCAAGTACCGGGACTAGTGGCGTAGGTGATCATGTCTCTCCACAACTTTCGATCTCGACAGTTATTTATCATTTCTGTTGTTGACCTTCTGCCAAGCCATTCTCTTAAGCTGTCTGGTATCTTTTCTCTTTGCTTCCCTCTATCTCTTCATCCCTCAATTTTTCCAGTTGTTACAATATATTCCAGTTGTTCTCTTCTCATTACATGGCCAAAAAAATGGTGATTGTCTCTTCCTAATATTGGAAATTAGGCTATGAACTAGGTGAAGTAGAATCTACAAGAGCCACCAAACACAAGAATGCAGAGAACCACTGTCAACATACACTGGGACATGAGGCGGCCCGGTTGCTGGTGTCGCTGCGGCCTGCTCGAGACCTCAGCGCCGCGCCGCACGCACCATTTAACACGCGCCCCCATGAACGGACTGGCGCGGCTGGAGAAAATTAAAAAACTATTAAGATCGATCCCAGAATGCTACTTGCAGTAAATTCATTGAAGGCAGAAGTGGCTACTTTCTCGTCGGCGACCACGACTCTCTGCAACCCCCATCTAGAATATGAGGTGTTTCAGTTCCTAGCTATTGTGCCAACTATTTATCTCTCCGTATATGACCTCGTTACAAACACATTTCTCAGATTATCTATCTATCTATCTATCTATCTATCTATCTATCTATCTATCTATCTATCTATCTATCTATCTATCTATCTATCTATCTATCTATCTATCTATCTATCTATCTATCTATCTATCTATCTACCTACCTACCTACCTACCTACGTACCTATCTATCTATCTATCTATCTATCTATCTATCTATCTATCTATCTATCTATCTATCTATCTATCTATCTATCTATCTATCTATCTATCTATCTATCTATCTATCTATCTATCTATCTATCTATCTATCTATCTATCTATCTATCTATCGATCTTTCTAGCCGAAGACAGTCATAGGGCACAAATAATTTAGGACAGGTTACTTTACACAGTCTGGTTCTATAACAGCAGGCTACTTTACACAGTCTGGTTCTATAAGGACAGGCTACTTTACACAGTCTGGTTCTATAACAGCAGGCTACTTTACACAGTCTGGTTCTATATGGGCAGGTTACTTTACACAGTCCGGTTCTATATGGGCAGGTTACTTTACACAGTCCGGTTCTATAAGGACAGGTTACTTTACACAGTCCGGCTCTATATGGGCAGGTTACTTTACACAGTCCGGTTCTATAAGGACAGGTTACTTTACACAGTCTGGTTCTATAACAGCAGGCTACTTTACACAGTCTGGTTCTATAAGGACAGGTTACTTTACACAGTCTGGTTCTATAACAGCAGGCTACTTTACACAGTCTGGTTCTATAAGGACAGGCTACTTTACACAGTCTGGTTCTATAACAGCAGGCTACTTTACACAGTCTGGTTCTATATGGGCAGGTTACTTTACACAGTCCGGTTCTGTATGGGCAGGTTACTTTACACAGTCTAGTTCTATAAGGGCAGGTTACTTTACACTGTCCGGTTCTATAAGGGCAGGTTACTTTACACAGTCCGGTTCTATAAGGGCAGGTTACTTTACACAGTCTGGTTCTACATGGGCAGGTTACTTTACACAGTCTGGTTCTATAAGGACAGGTTACTTTACACAGTCTGGTTCTATAAGGACAGGTTACTTTACACAGTCTGGTTCTATAAGGGCATGTTACTTTACACAGTCCGGTTCTATAAGGACAGGTTACTTTACACAGTCTGGTTCTATAAGGACAGGTTACTTTACACAGTCCGGTTCTATAAGGGCAGGTTACTTTACACAGTCTGGTTCTACATGGGCAGGTTACTTTACACAGTCTGGTTCTATAAGGACAGGTTACTTTACACAGTCTGGTTCTATAAGGACAGGTTACTTTACACAGTCTGGTTCTATAAGGACAGGTTACTTTACACAGTCCGGTTCTATAAGGGCAGGTTACTTTACACAGTCTGGTTCTACATGGGCAGGTTACTTTACACAGTCTGGTTCTATAAGGACAGGTTACTTTACACAGTCCGGTTCTATAAGGGCAGGTTACTTTACACAGTCTGGTTCTACATGGGCAGGTTACTTTACACAGTCTGGTTCTATAAGGACAGGTTACTTTACACAGTCTGGTTCTATAAGGACAGGTTACTTTACACAGTCTGGTTCTATAAGGACAGGTTACTTTACACAGTCCGGTTCTATAAGGGCAGGTTACTTTACACAGTCTGGTTCTATAAGGACAGGTTACTTTACACAGTCTGGTTCTATAAGGACAGGTTACTTTACACAGTCAGGTTCTATAAGGACAGGCTACTTTACACAGTCTGGTTCTATAAGGACAGGTTACTTTACACAGTCTGGTTCTATAAGGACAGGTTACTTTACACAGTCTGGTTCTACATGGGCAGGTTACTTTACACAGTCTGGTTCTATAAGGACAGGCTACTTTACACAGTCTGGTTCTATAAGGACAGGTTACTTTACACAGTCTGGTTCTATAACAGCAGGTTACTTTACACGGTCTGGTTCTATAAGAACAGGCTACTTTACACAGTCTGGTTCTATAAGGACAGGCTACTTTACACAGTCTGGTTCTATAAGGACAGGCTACTTTACACAGTCTGGTTCTATAAGGACAGGCTACTTTACACCGTCTGGTTCTATAAGGACAGGTTACTTTACACAGTCTGGTTCTATAACAGCAGGTTACTATACACAGTCTGGTTCTATAAGGACAGGTTACTTTACACAGTCTGGTTCTATAAGGACAGGCTACTTTACACAGTCTGGTTCTATAACAGCAGGCTACTTTACACAGTCTGGTTCTATAACAGCAGGCTACTTTACACTGTCTGGTTCTTTAAGGGCAGGTTACTTTACACAGTCTGGTTCTATACAGCAAGCTACTTTACACAGTCTGGTTCTATAACAGCAGGCTACTTTACACAGTCTGGTTCTATAACAGCAGGCTACTTTACACAGTCTGGTTCTATAAGGGCAGGTTACTTTTTCACAGTCCGGTTCTATATGGGCAGGTTACTTTACACAGTCTGATTCTATATGGGCAGGTTACTTTACACAGTCTGGTTCAATATGGGCAGGTTACTTTACACAGTCCGGTTCTATAAGGGCAGGCTACTTTACACAGTCTGGTTCTATAACAGCAGGCTACTTTACACAGTCTGGTTCTATAACAGCAGGCTACTTTACACAGTCTGGTTCTATAAGGGCAGGTTACTTTACACAGTCTGGTTCTATAACAGCAGGCTACTTTACACAGTTTGGTTCTATAAGGGCAGGTTACTTTACACAGTCCGGTTCTATATGGGCAGGTTACTTTACACAGTCTGGTTCTATATGGGCAGGTTACTTTACACAGTCTGGTTCTATATGGGCAGGTTACTTTACACAGTCCGGTTCTATATGGGCAGGTTACTTTACACAGTCTGGTTCTATAAGGGCAGGTTACTTTACACAGTCTGGTTCTACATGGGCAGGTTACTTTACACAGTCTGGTTCTATAACAGCAGGCTACTTTACACAGTCTGGTTCTATATGGGCAGGTTACTTTACACAGTCTGGTTCTATATGGGCAGGTTACTTTACAGTCTGGTTCTATAAGGACAGGTTACTTTACACAGTCTGGTTCTATAAGGACAGGTTACTTTACACAGTCTGGTTCTATAAGGACAGGTTACTTTACACAGTCTGGTTCTATAAGGACAGGTTACTTTACACAGTCTGGTTCTATAAGGACAGGTTACTTTACACAGTCTGGTTCTATAACAGCAGGCTACTTTACACAGTCTGGTTCTATAAGACAGGTTACTTTACACAGTCTGGTTCTATAACAGCAGGCTACTTTGCACTGTCCGGTTCTATAAGGGCAGGTTACTTTACACAGTCTGGTTCTATAAGGGCAGGTTAATTTACACAGTCTGGTTCTACATGGGCAGGTTACTTTACACAGTCTGGTTCTATATGGGCAGGTTACTTTACACAGTCCGGTTCTACATGGGCAGGTTACTTTACACAGTCTGGTTCTACATGGGCAGGTTACTTAAGGGCAGTTGGAGCAGTGATCACCGCCTTGGAGAGCTTCTTGGAGCAGAGCAAAGTCGTTAATTGATGTCGTAAATTAAGCAACTGCGTTGTTGTCGGTGTCAGGAATATTGAGAAGATATAACATTTTTTTATTATTAGTTTTAGCCCTGGTGTTATTTGTTTTGATGTTAGTATACTTTTCATGACATTGAAACAACTTTTTGCCATTCCTATTCTTTTGTTGATTACAGTTGTACATTTTCCATCACTGGTTATAGTTTGTCCAATGTAGTTGTAGTTCTGAACTGTCTCCAGGTTTGTTCCTTCAACTTTAATATCCGCTTGTAGTTTTTGAGTGTTATCTTTGTTTATAATCATAGTTTTAGTCTTTTTGATATATATATATATATATATATATATATATATATATATATATATATATATATATATATATATATATATCTAGTACATATTTTTTGCTTGTCATGCTGATTTCATTAATTAATTGTTGTAGATCTTTAGATTTCTTTGTTAGTTGTACAGTATCATAAGCATATCTTAGGTTATTGATTATCTTTCCATTAATGTTTAGGCCTGGCATCTATGAGATGTTTTTAAAGATTTGCTCAGTGTATAGATTGAACAAGCTTGGTGATAGGATGCATCCTTGTCATACTCCTCTTTTTATATCAGTGGGTGTAGAGTTCTCCTTGTTATATTTTATTATTGCTATTTGCTCCCAGTATAAATTACATATTAATCGTATGTCTGTGCCACTATATTGGTATCTTTAAGGCAGTCTATAAGTTGTTTATGGTGTATTATATCAATTGCTTTGGTGTAGTCTATGAAGCAGGCATATATTGGTTTGCTTACCTCTGTATACTCTTCGATTAATGTCTTCATGCAGAATATGGCTTCTTTTATCCCACTCTTTTTCTTAAATCCAAATTGTTGTTTCTCTAATTCTATATTGATCTAATTCTGAATCTATCATTCTATCGTTGACACCTTTATCATTAATGGTGTTTTCATTATCTATGAATGTTATAATTAACTATATATATATAATATTGTGTGATGTTACAACAAGTTGTAAGTAATGACTGTTGTGGTGTTGCTAATGAATTTGTCCCTGCAGAGAAGGTATTAATTCGCTTCAAATTCGAACTGAGGAAAATAAATACGAAATATTAGTGAGATTCGGAAACTCCACAGAGACAAAATATTACAAAGATTCGGAAACGCTGCAAGAAAAAAAAATTGAGAAAATGTTACAAAGATTCGGCAAAGCTACGGAAAAGAAAAAGAGGGAATGTTACAAAGATTCAGAAGCACCGTGGAAAAAAAAGAAATAGAGGGAATGTTACAAAGATTCAGAAAACCTGTGGGGAAAAAATAGAGAAATTGTTACAAAGATTCAGAAACCCTGTGGGGAAAAAATAGAGAAATTGTTACAAAGACTCAGAAACCCTGTGGAAAAAATATAGAAAATGTTACAAAGATTCAGAAACCCTGTGGGGAAACAATAGAGAAATTGTTACAAAGATTCAGAAACCCTGTGGGGAAAAAATAGAGAAATTGTTACAAAGATTCAGAAACCCTGTGGAAAAAAATAGAGAAAAGGTTACAAATATTTAAAAACCCTGTGGGAAAAAAAAGAGAAAATGTTACAAAAATTCAGAAACCATATAGAAAAAAAAAGAAAGAGGGGGAATGTTACAAAGATTCAGAAACCATATAGAAAAAAAAGAAAGAGGGGGAATGTTACAAAGATTCAGAAACCATATAGAAAAAAAAAAGAAAGAGGGGAATGTTACAAAGATTCAGAAACCATATAGAAAAAAAAGAAAGAGGGGGAATGTTACAAAGATTCAGAAACCATATAGAAAAAAAAAAGAAAGAGGGGAAATGTTACAAAGATTCAGAAACCATATAGAAAAAAAAAAAAGAGGGGAAATGTTACAAAGATTCAGAAACGAGACAGTTAAAAGTTCCTGCAAAGACCGCAAATCTTCTCTCCCGTCGAAGCTGAAAGAAAAGTGAGAAAAGAAAGAAGATGAAAAAGAATGCTAATTGTAAGACCTCTTCTCTGTTGATGTCTGTTTACTGACAAAGGTGAATGTTGATGAGATGTTTTTAAAGATTTGCTCAGTGTATAGATTGAACAAGCTTGGTGATAGGATGCATCCTTGTCATACTCCTCTTTTTATATCAGTGGGTGTAGAGTTCTCCTTGTTATATTTTATTATTGCTATTTGCTCCCAGTATAAATTACATATTAATCGTATGTCTGTGCCACTATATTGGTATCTTTAAGGCAGTCTATAAGTTGTTTATGGTGTATTATATCAATTGCTTTGGTGTAGTCTATGAAGCAGGCATATATTGGTTTGCTTACCTCTGTATACTCTTCGATTAATGTCTTCATGCAGAATATGGCTTCTTTTATCCCACTCTTTTTCTTAAATCCAAATTGTTGTTTCTCTAATTCTATATTGATCTAATTCTGAATCTATCATTCTATCGTTGACACCTTTATCATTAATGGTGTTTTCATTATCTATGAATGTTATAATTAACTATATATATATAATATTGTGTGATGTTACAACAAGTTGTAAGTAATGACTGTTGTGGTGTTGCTAATGAATTTGTCCCTGCAGAGAAGGTATTAATTCGCTTCAAATTCGAACTGAGGAAAATAAATACGAAATATTAGTGAGATTCGGAAACTCCACAGAGACAAAATATTACAAAGATTCGGAAACGCTGCAAGAAAAAAAAATTGAGAAAATGTTACAAAGATTCGGCAAAGCTACGGAAAAGAAAAAGAGGGAATGTTACAAAGATTCAGAAGCACCGTGGAAAAAAAAGAAATAGAGGGAATGTTACAAAGATTCAGAAAACCTGTGGGGAAAAAATAGAGAAATTGTTACAAAGATTCAGAAACCCTGTGGGGAAAAAATAGAGAAATTGTTACAAAGACTCAGAAACCCTGTGGAAAAAATATAGAAAATGTTACAAAGATTCAGAAACCCTGTGGGGAAACAATAGAGAAATTGTTACAAAGATTCAGAAACCCTGTGGGGAAAAAATAGAGAAATTGTTACAAAGATTCAGAAACCCTGTGGAAAAAAATAGAGAAAAGGTTACAAATATTTAAAAACCCTGTGGGAAAAAAAAGAGAAAATGTTACAAAAATTCAGAAACCATATAGAAAAAAAAAGAAAGAGGGGGAATGTTACAAAGATTCAGAAACCATATAGAAAAAAAGAAAGAGGGGGAATGTTACAAAGATTCAGAAACCATATAGAAAAAAAAAAGAAAGAGGGGAATGTTACAAAGATTCAGAAACCATATAGAAAAAAAAGAAAGAGGGGGAATGTTACAAAGATTCAGAAACCATATAGAAAAAAAAAAGAAAGAGGGGAAATGTTACAAAGATTCAGAAACCATATAGAAAAAAAAAAAGAGGGGAAATGTTACAAAGATTCAGAAACGAGACAGTTAAAAGTTCCTGCAAAGACCGCAAATCTTCTCTCCCGTCGAAGCTGAAAGAAAAGTGAGAAAAGAAAGAAGATGAAAAAGAATGCTAATTGTAAGACCTCTTCTCTGTTGATGTCTGTTTACTGACAAAGGTGAATGTTGATGTACACACACGCTACGGTAGCGACTGTTTCTTACACTCCAGTGAAGTGTTAGCGTCGAGCTGGCATGAAGGACGCTGATGGTATTTTGAGAGTGCGATAATCACCAATACACCGACGGGATACGATACTTCAATTCTCATTGTGGCGAGACACTACGCAAAAAGATATCACTAAACGCCTCAAATGTGGCCCACAAATACAAGATACAAAACGATATCAAACAAAACCCTCACACAAATTCACCAAGTAATAGAATTGTGGAAAGCTACAAAGTCTAGATTCGACCATCTGAGAGATGTGTTAGTAATGGGAACTCTAAAATGAAATGGTGCATGCCATGCGGAATAATTTGTAACAAACGTGAATACATGTCGATGTGAATAGAGGTAGCTCGAATGTATTAATGCTGCCAGTCTCCATGAAGATGTTTGTTGTATATACATGAAGATGTTTGTTGTATATACATGAAGAGATAGCAAGTTATGCTGAAGATGCAGCTTATAAGATATAGCTGTCTGCTCAGAGTTATCATACATGAAACAATTGGTGGAAGATGCAGAGGTGGACAGAGGAGAAAGTGAACTGAAAGTTTCAAAGAGTGGATAGAGAGAAGACTTGAACAAGCTCTTGTAATAGCACACAGCAGGGACAACAAACTAAGAACTATAGGAGAATACCAGTCGAATAACAGTGGACAAAGAGATACAACCAAGACGATGGAACTGGATAGGACACACACTGCGGAAGCCATCTGAGAGGATTACACTACAGGCAATATTTTGGAATCCCCAGGAGATAAGACAAAGAGGAAGACCAACAGTTTCTTGGAGAAGACAGGTGGGTGCAGAGATGATGAGGATGGGGAAGACAGGTGGGTGCAGAGATGATGAGGATGGGGAAGACAGGTGGGTGCAGAAATGATGAGGATGGGGAAGACACGGAATGATTTTTAAAGAATGGCAAGAAATAGAACGGGTTGGAAAGTGTTTATTGAAGACCTATGCTCCACAGGGAGCTGAAAGTGTTTATTGAAGACCTATGCTCCACAGGGAGCTGAAAGTGTTTATTGAAGAAATATGCTCCACGGGGAGCTGGAAGTGTTTATTGAAGAAATATGCTCCACAGGGAGCTGAAAGTGTTTATTGAAGAAATATGCTCCACAGGGAGCTGAAAGTGTTTGTTGAAGAAATATGCTCCACAGGGAGCTGAAAGTGTTTATTGAAGAAATATGCTCCACAGGGAGCTGAAAGTGTTTGTTAAAGACCGATGCTCTACATCATCATCATCATCATCATCATGTGCCATACCGGTTGGCGTAGGTTATCATGTCCTTCCATAAATCTTATATCTACCGTGCATTGTATCAGTTCTGTTGTTGATTATTTTCCATGCCATGAAACCAAGCTATCCAGTATTTTCTCTCTTTGTCGTCCGCAATCTCTCTTTCCCTGTGTTTTGCCAGTTGTAACCAAATATTCCAACTTTCCTCTTCTCATGATGTGTCCGAAAAGTGTTGATTGTTTCTTTCTGATGTTTCTTATGAGCTCTCCTTTTGTTTTCCTCTTTAATAATGTCATTGTTTGTCCTTTTAGCTGTCCAGGAAACTTTCAACATTCTCCTGAGACATTCAATCTCTGTGGCCTCTAATCGTCTTTTCATTTGTTTGTTTACTGTCCATGATTCGCTTCCATAGGTCAGAATTGGTTCTATATAGCACCTATGAACTCTCTTTCCTTCACTAAAATGATATTGTTAATGTTTGAACTATTTTCCCTGAGGCAGTCAATTAAAACGTCAATAAAAGTGCCCTAATGTTACAGGCAGTCACTTTCACTTGCCGAATTCCAAACTTTTCAAGGGATGACTCGCCGTCTGCGTTTATGGTGTACACCCAGACCATGAAGAATGGGAATACCTTTTAATCCTTTGACCTGCAGAAGGCTTGAATGCCGGACCAGGACTGATCCAGCTCAGGGTAATTAATCACAAGAGGAGAATGGATTCTAGAAACTGGGGGCGTGGGGTGTTGGTCATTTGTCCGAGCTTCAGGCGAGGGTTATTCACTTCAAATGTGATGACGTGGACCACCCAGAGATAGTGACTTGATATTTGGGAGTTTATACCTGATGTATCACCAGGTGTGAAATCGAGATCGAAAGTTGTGGAGAAACATGATCACCTACGCCAGCAGGCACGGTACTTGATGATGATCACGATGTGTGTCTGTCACAGTGTGTGTATGTGAGACAGTGCGTCTGTGTGTATCAAGGTTTGTGTGTGTTTGTATCACAGTGTGTGTGCTACAGTATGTTTTTGTTTGTGTGTCACGGTGTGTGTGTGTGTCACGGTTCGTGTATGTGTTTCTGTGTAACGGCGTGCGTGTCACAATGTCTGTCCGTCACGGTGTGAGTATGTGTTTGTCACGCTGTGTGTATGTAACGGTGTGAATGTGTGTGTGTGTGTGTTATGGTGTGTGTAAATGTTTGTCACGCTGTATGTAACGGTGTGAATGTGTGTGTGTAAATGTTTGTCCCAATGTGTGTATGTGTGACAGTGTGCATGAATATGTGTTACTGTGTGTGTCTGTCACGGTGTATGTGTGTGTGTGTGTGTGTGTGTGTGCTAGTCATGTTGTGTGTGATTCCTGGTAGTACACTACAAATGAAATGACCCACTTTGGCTGAGTGTTGTGACTTAATAACATGACCTCCGGTCCAAAAGTTGCTGTTCACACGTCTCATTACTGAGTATCTATAGCTGTGTCAGCGCATCCTGCACACCTTACTGTACAATATGATGCACACATCGAAGAATTTCTGATGATCCTACAATATTTTTACAAACAAGCGACAAGCTGTCCATAATGTGCAGGCTGGAGAACGTTTTGTTGACTAGTGTGTTCTACAGAGAAACAGGAGCAGAGAAGGCGGAGTAATGGCTTGATGCGAAGTAATGGCTTGAGGCGGAGTAATGGCTTGAGGCGGAGTAATGGCTTGATGCGAAGTAATGGCATGAGGCGGAGTAATGGCTTGAGACAGAGTAATGGCTTTAGGCAGAGTAATGACTTGAGGCGGAGTAATGGCTTGAGGCGGAATAATGACTTGAGGAGGAGTAATGGCTTGATGCGGATTAATGGCTTGAGGTGGAGTAATGGCTTGAGGTGGAGTAATGGCTTGAGGTAGAGTAATGGCTTGAGACGGAGTAATGGCTTGAGGCGGAGTAATGATTTGAGGAGGAGTAATGGCTTGAGGCGGAGTAATGACTTGAGGAGGAGTAATGGCTTGATGCGGATTAATGGCTTGAGGTGGAGTAATGGCTTGAGGTGGAGTAATGGCTTGAGGTAGAGTAATGGCTTGAGGCGGAGTAATGGCTTGAGGCGGAGTAATGGCGTGATGCGGAGTCTCTTCTACAGCCAGAACGGATGAGGTCATCAGCAATGGCTACCTGACCTGTTTTGAATACAGAGATGACATCATCAAAACACACATTGAGTCTTTCCTCAACCCATATTGGCCAGGCGTGATAGCACAGCAAGACAATAATCATCAACGTGTGCCGTCAAGGACCACATGCAGCAACAACATATTCAGCAACAACATATGTAGCAACAACTTATGCAGCAACAACATATTCATGTCCGACCATGGCCAGACGTCTCCCCGGACCTTTCACCAATCGGGTAAGTCTGGTATTTTTTTTTTCTCGTTCGCCCCTGGCGAAGTCCGTAGAGACAAGGAACTGAATTTTTCGTGTTAATTCATTTTTCCCTGGCAGACGTGTGCACAGGGGCCCCTTCACCGCACAGGCAGATAACTCCGACTTCGGAGGTACTCATATCTTTTTCCGTCTATGAGTAATTGACGGTTCAAGCCAGGCCTCTTTGCTGAGACCAGGGGTGGTTGCCACAGAGAGAAATCAGAAATAAAAACCCCAACCGGAGTAGCCGGCGGGATTTGAACCCACAACCTCTCTTTCAAGATGCTGGCGTCTTGCCTCGAGACCAACCAGTGGTAGCGTGGGCTGTGTAGACAAAATCGTTATTACAACCACCACCACAAGCTTTGCAAGAAGTGAGGAATGCTGCAGTAACAAACTATCAACACATCTGTAGTAACTAACAATAGAGAATCAAGAAAGAGACTAAAGGAATATAAGCATCAGCAACACAAAAATTAAACGCATGAAGAATAATGGCACAATACCAGCAAAGCAAACAAATTAAAATTACTGTGGACATGTATCTTCCCGATAGCAACAAACGGTTGTGAGTCATGGACAATCACGGAAACAACAAGGAAGAAAATCGATTCATTCAAAACAAAATTGTACAGAAAAAGTCTTAAGATACCTTAAAAAGATAGATACCTTAAGATAACAAAAAAAAAGAGCAATGAAGACATGCTAAGAGATTTAAACATTGAAAAGAACTGGATTATGAGCATCATTCTACAGTGGAAATTAAAATACTATGGCAACGTCAAAAGACAGTAGGCTGGAAAGAACAATAATGGAAGGCATGGCTCCTGGGTGTCGAGACAGGGGCAGACCAAAAAAATATGGTTTCAAGACATCGATATTTTGAAAATGGCAATACAAGAAGTGGGACATTTGGCTAGAGACAGAGATGCTTTCAAACAGGCTGTGGTGAATACAACGTTCTGTGGAAGATCTGGCTAGAGACAGAGATGCTTTCAAACAGGCTGTGGTGAATACAACGTTCTGTGGGAGATCTGGCTAGTGACAGAGAGATTCTTCCAGACGGGCTGTGGTGAATACAACGTTATGTGGGAGATCTGGCTAGTGACAGAGATGCTTTCAGACGGGCTGTGGTGAATGTAATGTTCTGTGGGAGATCTGGCTAGAGACAGAGATGCTTTCAAACAGGCTGTGGTGAATACAACGTTCTGTGGAAGATCTGGCTAGAGACAGAGATGCTTTCAAACAGGCTGTGGTGAATACAACGTTCTGTGGGAGATCTGGCTAGTGACAGAGATGCTTTCAGACGGGCTGTGGTGAATGTAATGTTCTGTGGGAGATCTGGCTAGTGACAGAGATGCTTTCAAACAGGCTGTGGTGAATACAACGTTCTGTGGAAGATCTGGCTAGAGACAGAGATGCTTTCAAACAGGCTGTGGTGAATACAACGTTCTGTGGGAGATCTGGCTAGAGACAGAGAGATTCTTCCAGACGGGCTGTGGTGAATACAACGTTATGTGGGAGATCTGGCTAGTGACAGAGATGCTTTCAGACGGGCTGTGGTGAATGTAATGTTCTGTGGGAGATCTGGCTAGTGACAGAGATGCTTTCAAACAGGCTGTGGTGAATACAACGTTCTGTGGGAGATCTGGCTAGTGACAGAGATGCTTTCAAACAGGCTGTGGTAAATGCAACGTTCTGTGGGAGATCTGGCTAGAGACAGAGATGCTTTCAAAACAGGCTGTGGTGAATACAACGTTCTGTGGGAGATCTGGCTAGTGACAGAGATGCTTTCACCGGCTGTGGTAAATGCAACGTTCTGTGGAAGATCTGGCTAGAGACAGAGATGCTTTCACCGGCTGTGGTAAATGCAACGTTCTGTGGAAGATCTGGCTAGAGACAGAGATGCTTTCACCGGCTGTGGTAAATGCAACGTTCTGTGGAAGATCTGGCTAGAGACAGAGATGCTTTCAAACAGGCTGTGGTGAATACAACGTTCTGTGGGAGATCTGGCTAGTGACAGAGAGATTCTTCCAGACGGGCTGTGGTGAATCTAACGTTCTCCAAAGGGCATGTGACATGATGATATGTTATTGGCTCGATGAAAATGCGCCGTGAAGAGGTGATAAAAGATGGACATACATAAAAGAGGTGATAAAAGATGGACATACATAAAAGAGGTGATAAAAGATGGACATACATAAAAGAGGTGATAAAAGATGGACATACATAAAAGAGGTGATAAAAAATGGACATTCATAAAAGAGGTGATAAAAGATGGACATACACGGACTGAGATCAAGATTTAATTGTTTCGGGTGCTACACTTACTTTAGTTGTTGTCTCCCCTGGCACTTTCACAAAAACCAAAGTGATCACTTGTTTTTTTTTTTAATATTCGACCGCATTGCCCTCCAATGTTATGTCCTCCAATGACGTCACATACTGCAGTGCACCAATGTTATGTCCTCCAATGACGCCACATACTGCAGTGCACCAATGGTATGTCCTCCAATGACGTCACATACTGCAGTGCACCAATGTTATGTCCTCCAATGACGTCACATACCGCATTGCCCTCCAATGTTATGTCCTCCAATAACGCCACATACTGCAGTGCACCAATGTTATGTCCTCCAATGACGTCACAGATGGCCGGGCACCAATGCTATTTCCTCCAATGACGTCACACACGGCTGTGCACCAATGTTATCGCCTCCAATGACGTCACAGGCGGCAGTGCACCAATGCTATTTCCTCCAATGACGTCACACTCGGCAGTGCACAAATGTCATGCAATATCCTCAAAGAAGCCACGCAGTGAAAACCATACAGTGTATGGTCGCAACTGTATGGAGCCAATGACGTCACACACGACAGTGCACCAATGGCATGTCCTCACAGAAAAACATACAGTGTAACCTTCTACGTCATCGCAACTGTATGGAGCCAATGACGTCACACACGGCAGTGCACCAATGGCATGTCCTCACAGAAAACCATACAGTGTAACCTTCTACGTCATCGCAACTGTATGGAGCCAATGACGTCACACACGGCAGTGCACCAATGGCATGTCCTCACAGAAAACCATACAGTGTAACCTTCTACGTCATCGCAACTGTATGGAGCCAATGACGTCACACACGGCAGTGCACCAATGGCATGTCCTCACAGAAAACCATACAGTGTAACCTTGGATAATCATGGACAGTGGAAAAACAAACAAAAAGACGACAGAGGCCACAAAGATGAGATTTCTGAGAACAATTGTGCGAGTTCCCTGGACAGTTAAGAAAGACGAACGAGGAAATTCTCAGAGACAAAACACAAAATGAGAGTTGCTTAAACATATCACAAAGAAACAATCAACATTTTTAGAAGAGGACAGTTGGAATATTTGTTACAACAGGCAAATTATAGGGAGCGACAGATAGCGGACGACAAAGAGAGAAGATACTGGATAGCTTGGTGTCGTGCTATGTAAAACAGTCAACAACATAATTGAAACAACGCGCTATGGACAGAGAATTGTGGAAGAACATGATCGCCTACGCCAAATGGTACGGCACACGATGGTCCACATGACACGTAAGCAGCCAATTCACGTTCTGTTGTTATGGCCAGCCGGTCTCAATTGGAAACTATTTTAACTCGCTCAATAAACTCAGGAATGAAAGAGTTAATGAAAGCTTACAAGTGGCCATAAATAGTCAAACGATGTCAATGGAAAATGAATATGTTTGGAGACTTCTCAAGTGTGGTGACACTACATTGGGGTGATCATAGGAACTTCAAGCTGGCGTGAGCTGAGTGGAATTACGGGTTATACATGCCTTTAGTTGACTGTGTCCATCTTTCTTATCTTGGAAAACATGTCGGCAGTATTACAGTTTCATTTTCTGCGGAAAATCGTTTCTAGTGTTGATGTTTAGTGTCATCATTTCCTTGTTATCTTATTCTTCTTTGTCCCTTCTCATTCCTCTATCCCATCTTTTTTTTTTTTCGTCTTCATTGTCTTTGTCTTCTTCCACTATTTCATTTATCTCATTGCTATCTTTTTCTATTTTTTTTTTAGCTTCTTCTTTCTCTTTTTCTTTCCCTTTTTCTTCATGTTTCCATTCTTTCTCATCTTTTTCTTCTTTTCTGTGCCGTAAAAAAAAAAAACCGTACACGTGATAAACACACACACAGAGGAGAACCATGCTGCGTGTGGTAGTTGGGAAGTTGACTGTAGTCATGGTGATGGTGTCTCCTTTGTGTGACTGACGTAGCTAGACTTTGTGTACAAACTGTAATTAATCTCTCTCTCTCTCTCTTCTCTCTCTCTCTCTCTCTCTCTCTCTTTATCTCTTTCATTCTTTCTCTCTTTCTCTTTCTCGTCCTCTTTCTCTCTTTCTTTCTCTGTCTCTCTTTTTATATTTCTCTCGTTCTATATTTCTTTCATTCTCTTTCTTTCTCTCACTTTATCTCTCCATATTTTTCTCTTTCTCTCGCTTTCCCTGTCTGTTTGTTTCTCTCTCTTTTCTCTCTCTCTTTTTCTCTCTTTCATTCTTTCTCTCTCTTTCTCTCTCTCTTTCTCTTTCTCGTTCTCTTTCTCTCTTTCTTTCTCTATCTCTCTTTTTATATTTCTCTCGTTCTATATTTCTTTCATTCTCTTTCTTTCTCTCACTTTATCTCTCCATATTTTTCGCCTTCTCTTTCTCTCTCTCACTTTCCCTGTCTGTCTTTTTCTCTCTTTATTTCTCTCTCTCTCTCTTTATCTATCTGTTTTTCTCTATCTCTATCTCTTTTTTTCTCTCTCTTTCTCTCACTTTCTCTCTCTCTCTTTCTATCTCTCTCATTTTTCTCTCGTTCTCTCACTCTTTCTCTTTTTCATTCTCTCACTTTTCTCTCTCTCTTTATCTGTCTGTTTTTCTCTATCTCTTTTTTTTTCTCTCTCTCTTTCTCTCTTACATTCTCTTACATTATCTCTCTTTTTTCTCGTTCACTCTCTCTTTTTCTCTGTTTTCTTCTCCTAACAGAACAAAAACACGTAATCTAAATGAATCAAACACAATATTCCGACAAATTTAATTCAAAAGATGTCTGACCTCGTCGTTATTATCAACACATTAGCTCTAACATTTCTGATATCGATGACGTCAGATCTCAGACCATACTGCTCCGACATTAGCGAGGCGACCAGTTAACTCCAGCCATCAGTGCTTCATTAATCAGATCAGATGAGAAATTTGAATCGAGTGTTCTGGAATGTTCTAGGTCATTAACTTGACGTGCGCGACTACCTGGCATTCAGCGCGGACAACTTAAGAGAGATTGAGATTTTAATCTGTAAAGGGAAATAATCCGTGAGACCAGATTATCACAAGTTGAATGACGCGACCACAGACGATGAAAAAGGGAGCTGTTCATCTTTGGTGACTACTTTCATCTCCTCTTTCGTTGAGGTTTATAATGCGAATGAACTGACATCTGTCAAGTAATAACAACTGACTTTTGGTGTCAGAAAACAAGAGCAGACCGAGATCCTACAGTACATCCATGTATCGATTTTGACCTCACTAGTAACTGTATATGTGAATCAATTCAGAGGAAGAGGTATGTTTACAGCAATCGGAAAAAATGACAAATAATCAACAACAGAAAAAAATATGGACCAAGGCAGGATCGAACCCGTACTCAGTGGCACAGCGCCTTGCCACGAAAAGCCAAACGCTAGGGAACACTGCCACTCAGCTAACAAAGTTTCCCTCTATAATAATATTCATTTATTATTATTTGTCTCCTAACTGTATATGTGTCAGTCACTCCAGTAGCTTACATCAAAAATCTCATTTCAGTTCTGGTTAACATCAGAATTCTGCATGATGTACTCAGGTGTAAAGTTGATGTAAGGTAGATAGACTAAAGTATAAAACTGTTGTAAAAAAAAAAGTAAAGTACCCCCGTCACGCCAAGTGGCGTATAGGGAATATGGTGTTAGTGACCATAAATTTTACAGACCTTCGGCACATGATATTTTTTGGGGGGGTAATGTGGTCGGTATTACGCCCGTGCCACTTTACTTTCCCAGAAAAAGTCCGGTACCCATTAAAGGCTGGGTGAACCCGGAAGCCGTCGGTTGGGATCGAACCCTACCTATTGTCCTTTGTAGTCCAGTTCACTAACCACTGAGCTATCGCTGCTCCCATAAAACTCGATGAACGATGATAAAAATAGACTGTTGTAAAGATGGGAAATACTACAACCAATGATGAAAACTATAAAACTGAAATAAACAACAACAAAAAATAGGAACGGCAAAAAATAATTTTAATGTCATGAAAAGTGTACAAACATCAAAACAAAAAAGACCAGGACTAAAACTAAGAATAGAAAAATATTATATCTTTTCAATATTCCTATAAGGTGCACAAACATGGACATTAGACAAGAAAACAGAACAGAAAATGAAGCCTTTAAAATTTGGATTAATAGAAAAATAGGTATAATTGAATGGAAAGAAATGAAAACAAACGATGAAGTCTTAAAACAACTAAAAAGTAAAAAAAGACAAATGGGATTTTTGGGACATGTTAAAAGACATAGTAGCCTCATAAACGTAATCTTGGAAGGGGAAATACAAAGTAAAAGAGGCAGACCAAGACTAACATGGACAAGTAACATCAAAAGATAGACAGGTCAGCCTATAACAACCTGCACCATCAAGGCAAGAGACAGAGCAGAATGGCGCTCCATGGTAGCCAACCTTCGTTGCGGAGACGGCATTGAATGAACGAAAGGTGGGAATTGTGAGTTCTGCCATATTTGTGTAATGCGGAGACGTTTTCTATGATTACGATGAAATGTCGCAGATTCTAAATAATCCGACTATAACGTCTGCTACACGATCTATCGGAGTACCAACTGGCAAAATACAGCCTCAATGTCGTCACGGTTCGTTAAATCGTTACAGGAGCGCAATCCCGCAACTAAATCTGTTTAAGAGACACGTCAATCAACAGAGAGCTGAAGTAAGCGTCTCACAAATCCCCATTAACCAGTGGGGGTGAGAACATTCCACGGAAGATCACACAGCCTGGTGTGGCTGCATAAATAGATCACATCACCGCGGCAACTAGAACATTTTCTTGCACTAACGGCTGCTTTTGTCAACCACAAGAGTTACACTGTTGCCAACTATCCCGAGGCAACGCAACATCTTTACCCCATTATCCTAATGTTGAAGAAATGTTTCAGACCTCCATCACCCAAACGTGATTTGAGGAGATGCTTAAAAATAGTTTGTTTCAAAGAGCAATCTCGTGCCTTTGTAAGTTCTTTGTAGGATCTTTGTGAGATCATTGTGAGATCTTTGGGATAAATTGCGAACCAACTCTTAGCGAATCATTTTCAGCAGAAGAGGTATGTTTACAGCACACGGTAAAAATCACAAATAATCAACAACAGAAGAAAAAACAAGGAACGGGTTCAATCCTGCTTCGGACCATATATTGTTCTTTATTTGTGTGTGTGTTTTATTTCCGAGTGCTGTAAACATACCACTTCCTGTGAAACGATTCACTGATCTATCACCTCGGAAGTTTCCCTCTATAACAATATCCATTTATTAGTCTTTGTTTCCAGTCTAAACCATCTCTTAGTTGTCTATCACAAAACTCAATTGGAGATCATTGACATTGTCTGTCCTCTGGAGATTTCTCTAGATACGGCACAATGGAGGTCGACAACAACACGATGGTAATGGTCCCTTTGATATCTCTGTTTTTGTCGTTTCAATGGCTACTCCCCCAGTTAATTCACCAAATCTTTTTTTTTGCCTATAATTATCCAGTCTGAACATCAAAACTTTTTAACCCGTCCCTGTTGGTATATCAGTTATTTCCAACCCGTCCCTGTTGGTATATCAGTTATTTCCAACCCGTCCCTGTTGGTATATCAGTTATTTCCAACCCGTCCCTGTTGGTATATCAGTTATTTCCAACCCGTCCCTGTTGGTATATCAGTTATTTCCAACCCTTCCTTGTTGGTATATCAGTTATTTCCAACCCGTCCCTGTTGGTATATCAGTTATTTCCAACCCGTCCCTGTTGGTATGTATATTGATTATTTTCTACATCTCCCTGCCACATATAAATTATTGCCTACTTATATATATATGAGCCGCGATTGCTCAGTGGTTAGTGAACTGGACTACAAAGGACAAGGGGTAGGGTTCGATCCCAACCGACGGCTTCCGGGTTCACCTAGCCTTAAATGGGTACCGGATTTTTTTCTGGGAAAGTAAAGCAACACGGGCGTAATACCGACCACATTACCCCAAAAATCATGTGCTGAAGGTCTGTAAAATATAGGGTCACTAACACCATATTTCCCTATACGCCACTTGGCGTGACGGGGGTACTTTACTATTTTAATTATATATACACTGTTATATCAAATCCTTTCTACTCTTCCTCTTGTTGATATATTAAATCTTTTCTAACCGTCCCTGTCGATATATCAAATCTTGCCTACCTGTCCTGTCAATATCAAATATTTCCTCCTTGTCCCTGTTGGTATATCAAATACTTTCTCCCTGTCTCTGTTGGTGTATCAAATACTTTCTCCTTGTCTCTGTTGGTATATCAAATACTTTCTCCCTGTCTCTGTTGGTATATCAAATACTTTCTCCTTGTCTCTGTTGGTATATCAAATACTTTCTCCTTGTCTCTGTTGGTATATCAAATACTTTCTCCTTGTCTCTGTTGGTATATTAAATATTTTATCCCTGTCTTTGTTGGCATATCAAATACTTTCTCCTTGTCTCTGTTGGTATATTAAATATTTTATCCCTGTCTTTGTTGGCATATTAAATATTTTCTCCCTGTACCTGTTGGTATATTAAATATTTTCTTCCTGTCTTTGTTGGTATATTAAATATTTTCTTCCTGTCTTTGTTGGTATATTAAATATTTTCTTCCTGTCTCTGTTGGTAAATTAAATATTTTCTCCCTGTCTTTGTTGGTATATTAAATATTTTCTCCCTGTACCTGTTGGTATATCAAATATTTTCTCCCTGTCTCTGTTGGTATCTCATTTATTTTCTACCTGAACCTATCGGTATATAAGTTATTTTCTGCGTGTCCCTGTCGGTATATCAGGTTTTTTTTACCTATCCTTATCGGTATATCAGTTTTTTTCCACCTGTCCCTGTCGGTATATCAGTTATTTTCTACCTGTCCCTGTCGGTATATCAGTTGTTTTTTTTTACCTATCCTTATCGGTATATCAGTTGTTTTTTTACCTATCCTTATCGGTATATCAGATTTTTCGACCTGTCCCTGTCGGTATATCAGTTATTTTCTACCTGTCCCTGTCGGTATATCAGTTATTTTCTACCTGTCCCTGTCGGTATATCAGTTATTTTCTACCTGTCCCTGTTGGTATATCAGTTATTTTCTACCTGTCCCTGTCGGTATATCAGTTATTTTCTACCTGTCCCTGTCGGTATATCGAATCGTTTTCAACTATCCCAATCCGACTCACCTACATTATAATTGCCTCACTCGATTCATTATCATCAGCAGCAACTTTACTTTTCTCTGTCCCAACGTGAAATGTAAGAATTTGCCATTGACTTCGAATGTAGCTGCTTCTCAGTTCGACGTCAACGCTCAGACTTGGACACCCCTTTCTTAGAAAATGATCCAGTCCCGATCGATTGCTGACGAACCAGAAATTAGTGGGCAAGAAAAGGGAGTGGCCTGTCATTTGATTGATTAATTTTTGAGTGGAATTTTTCGCGGCAAAGAACAAGATGCTGATTTATTGGACGATTCGAAAATTACTTTGACCAATCGTTTATTAATTATCCGATAATTGTCTCAATCGATTAAACGAATAGCTGATGGAGTCTAGTGGTGAACTTAATATTTTAACTTATCCAACGGAGTATTTATAAAATAATTGATTGATTCGTGGTACGTGTAAACAATTTTATTCATTTCATAAAATGTAATGGTTATTGATTTGTGGTGACTAAAACTGGTGCAGAGTGTAAAAACGTAGATGAAATAAGACGATCTATCTATCTATCTATCTATCTATCTATCTATCTATCTATCTATCTATCTATCTATCTATCTATCTATCTATCTATCTATCTATCTATATCTATCTATCTATCTATCTATCTATCTATCTATCTATCTATCTATCTATCTATCTATCTATCTATCTATCTATCTATCTATCTATCTATCTATCTATCTATCTATCTATCTATCTATCTATCTATCTATCTATCTATCTATCTATCTATCTATCTATCTATCTATCTATCTATCTATCTATCTAACTGTCTGTCTGTCTGTCTGTCTGTCTGTCTGTCTGTCTGTCTGTCTGTCTGTCTGTCTGTCTGTCTGTCGGTCGGTCTGTCTGTCTGTCTGTCGGTCTGTCTGTCTGTCGGTCTGTCTGTCGGTCTGTCTGTTTATCTATATTTCTGCCTGTCTGTCTGCCTGTCTGTCTATATATCTATGTATCTGTATGTCTGTCTGTCTATCTATCATGATTGCCTACGCCAATCGGTATGGCACATGATGATGATAGAAATGTAAAATGAAATGATTTGGTAACATATCTTGACTATCTGGAGACCATGTTGCTAGGAACTGTGAAAGTGGGGAGGGGTCTCTCAGTATCTTGACTATTTGGATACCATGCTGGTAGGAACTGTGAAAGTGGGGAGAGGTCTTTCAGTATCTTGACTATCTGGAGACCATGCTGGTAGGAACTGTGAAAGTGGGGAGAGTTCTCTCAGTATCTTGACTATCTGGAGACCATGCTGGTAGGAACTGTGAAAGTGGGGAGAGGTCTTTCAGTATCTTGACTATCTGGAGACCATGCTGGTAGGAACTGTGAAAGTGGGGAGAGTTCTCTCAGTATCTTGACTATCTGGAGACCATGTTGCTAGGAACTGTGAAAGTGGGGAGAGTTCTCTCAGTATCTTGACTATCTGGAGACCATGTTGCTATGAGCTGTTAAAGTGGGGAGAGGTCTCTCAGTATCTTGACTATCTGGAGACCATGTTGATAGGAACTGTGAAAGTGGGGAGAGGTCTCTCAGTAGTGCTAGTCCATGGTTACGGGACGATGTAGAAGAAGAGAGAGAGAGAGAGTAAATAACACAAGATGTCAGAGGACAACATAATGACAGATCTTCATCTTCTACTCTTTGAAAAGCGTTAAATGTGCGTAGACGCGCTGTGTTGTAGCTTACAGCAAACTGCGACTTTACGCCCAACACATCCGTTTTGAGTATTGCATTTCTTATCTCCAGGTTGCCTTCTCTCTCCATCCTTACTAGCTTGACCAGACTGGACCGGCTTGTCTTTTCCTAGGGGGTACTACTTAGAGGTGGGAGCCGCGATAGCTCAGTGGTTAGTGAACTGAACTATAAAGGACAAGAGATAGGGATCAATCCCAACCGACGTTTTCCGGTTCACCCAGCCTTAAATGGGTGCCGGATTTTTTTCTGGGAAAGTAAAGCGGCACGGGCGTAACACCGACCACATTACCCCAAAAATCATGAGCTGAAGGTCTGTAAAATTTATGGTCACTAACACCATATTTCCTATACGCCACTTGGCGTGACGGGGGCCCTTTACTTTTTTTTTTTTTTTACTACCACTTAGAGATGGAGCAGTATCTAGATAGATCTGGTTCACCGACCCCCGTCAGCTTTGGGTCTGTAGCTCTTAGCCCTGACGCTGACAGGCGCCCAAATGACGTATCAGCCGTAGCTCAAACAGCAAGTAGCAGCACGCAATAACAACACGTCATAAATAATTCATGTGGACCATCGGTCTGTTATGGCAGTCAAACAACACAATTAGCCACTGCGGATAGGAGAACCATCGCGTCACGTGAGATGCTGAGATAATCCATTAACTTCCAGTGAAAACACAGCATGAGAAATGTTTTAAAAAAGTGTATATATATATATAAGTGTATATATATATATATATATATAACATTGTATACAGTAATGGTGATTAGCACTGGCCTTCTCGTCTAATCCAAATATTCTTTCATTTGATTCCTGTGAATGTTAGACAGACGCTGATATATAATATACAAACTATGAAATATTATACTTGGCTAACAGTAGAGCTGCGGAGAACGTGTAAAATAAACAATGGTATGAAGCAGTTAAACTAGTAGATAGAGGATACATATTACAACGTTTCAGCAACAGCCTTCATCAGATACTTGAATTGATTTAATTTGTGAGATAGTTGCTCTTTACAACGTGTTGCTTGTCGCTGTAAGTTGCAGATTTTTGTTTTTTAACTGACTAGTTACCTGGCTAGTTTAATCTTGGTAGTGTTACCTGACTAGTTTCGCCTGGGTAGTCACACCTGACTAGTTTCATCTTGGTAGTGTTACCTGACTAGTTTCATCTTGGTAGTGTCACCTGGCTAGTCTCACCTGGCTGGTTTCATCTAAGTAGTGTTACCTGTCTAGTTTCCCCTGGGTAGTGTTATATTACTAGTTTTACCTACGTAGTGTTACCTATCTTGTTTCACCTCGGTTGTGACACCTGGCTAGTTTCATCCTGGTAGTGTTACCTGGCTAGTTTCATCTTGGTAGTGTCACCTGGCTAGTTTCATCTTGGTAGTGTTATCTGACTAGTTTCATCTTGGTAGTGTTACCTGACTAGTTTCATCTTGGTAGTCACACCTGACTAGTTTCATCTTGGTAGTCACACCTGACAAGTTTCATCTTGGTAGTGTTACCTGACTAGTTTCATCTTGGTAGTGTTACCTGACTAGTTTCATCTTGGTAGTGTTACCTGACTAGTTTCATCTTGGTAGTCACACCTGGCTAGTTTCATCTTGGTAGTGTTACCTGACTAGTTTCATCTAGGTAGTGTTACCTGACTAGTTTCATCTTGATAGTGTTACCTGGCTAGTTTCATCTTGGTAGTGTTACCTGACTAGTTTCATCTTGGTAGTGTTACCTGGCTAGTTTCATCTTGGTAGTGTGACCTGACTAGTTTCATCTTGGTAGTGTTACCTGACTAGTTTCATCTTGGTAGTGTTACCTGGCTAGTTTCATATTGGTAGTGTTACCTGACTAATTTCATCTTAGTAGTGTTACCTGACTAGTTTCATCTTGGCAGTGTTACCTGACTAGTTTCATCTTGGTAGTGTTACCTGACTAGTTTCATCTTGGTAGTGTTACCTGACTAGTTCCATCTTGGTAGTGTTACCTGACTAGTTCCATCTTGGTAGTGTTACCTGACTAGTTTCATCCTGGTATTGTTACCTGACTAGTTTCATACTAGTAGTGTTACCTGATTAGTTTCATCCTGGTATTGTTACCTGACTAGTTTCACCTAGCTAGCGTTACATGTCTAGTTTCACCTGGGTAGTGTTACCTGACTAGTTTCATTTTGAAAGTGTTACCTGACTAGTTTCATCTTGGTAGTGTTACCTGACTAGTTTCATCTTGGTAGTGTTACCTGACTAGTTTCATTTTGAAAGTGTTACCTGATTAGTTTCATCTTGGTAGTGTTACCTGACTAGTTTCATACTAGTAGTGTTACCTGACTAATTTCACCTAGCTAGCGTTACATGTCTAGTTTCACCTGGGTAGTGTTACCTGTTTAGTTTCACCTGGGTAGTGTAGCTTGACTAGTTTCACCTCGGTAGTGTTACCTGTCTAGTTTCACCTGGGTAGTGTTGCCTGTCTTGTTTCATCTGGATAATGTTACTTGGCTAGTTTCACTTGGGTTAGTGTCACCTGAATAGTTTCACCTGTCTAGTGTTACCTGGCTTGTGTTACCTAAGTAGTGCCATCTGGATATTGATATCTGGGTACCGCATGTTTGTTTTCTATCGCGCCATTCATCATCAAAGACATCATCAACAACGACATCACCATCAACGACATCACCATCAACGACATCATCATCAACGACATCATCATCAACGACGACATCATCATCAACGACATCATCATCAACGATATAATCATCAGCGATATCATCATCAACGCCAAAATCATCAACATCATCATCCACAATATTATCATCACTGACATCATCGTCAACGACATCATCATCATCGACATCATCATCAACGACACCATCATCAACGACACCATCATCAACGACACCATCATCAACGACATCATCATCAACGAAACCATCATCAACGACGACATCATCATCAACAACGACATCATCAACAACGACATCATCATCAACGACACCATCATCATCGACATCATTATCATCAACGAGATCATCATTATCAACGACATCATCATCACCGAAATCACCATCAACGACATCACCATCAACGACATCTTCATCAACAACATAATCATCACCGATATCATCATCATCGACATCATCATCAACGACATCATCATTATCAACGACATCACCATCAACGACACCAACATCAACGACATCACCATCATCAACGACATCATCATCATCAACGACCTCATCATCATCGACACCATCATCAACGACATCATCATCAACGACATCATCATCACCGAAATCACCATCAACGACATCACCATCAACGACATCTTCATCAACAACATAATCATCACCGATATCATCATCATCGACATCATCATCAACGACATCATCATTATCAACGACATCACCATCAACGACACCAACATCAACGACATCACCATCATCAACGACATCATCATCAACAACCTCATCATCATCGACACCATCATCAACGACATCATCATCAACGACATTATCATCAACGACCTCATCATCAACGACACCATCATCAACGACATCATCATCAACGACACCTTCATCAACGACATCATCATCACCGACATCATCATCAACGACATCATCATCATCGACATCATCATCACAGACATCATCATCATCGACATCATCATCAACGACATCATCATCAACGACATCATCATCAACGACCTCATCAACGACACCATCATCAACGACATTATCATCAACGGCATCATCATCAACGACCTCATCATCAACGACACTATCATCAACGACACCATCATCAACGACATCATCATCAACGACACCATCATCAACGACACCATCATCAACGACATCATCATCATCAACGACATCACCATCAACGACACCATCATCAACGACCTCATCATCAACGACCTCATCATCAACGACATCATCATCAACGACCTCATCATCAACAACACCATCATCAACGACATCATCATCAACGACATCATCATCAACGACCTCATCATCAACGACACCATCATCAACGACATCATCATCAACGACATAATCATCAACGACACCATCATCATCGACATCATCACCATCGACATCATCATCAACGACATCACCATCAACGACATCATCATCAACGACCTCACCATCAACGAGATCATCATCATCGACGTCATCACCATCATCGACATCATCATCATCAACGACATCATCATCAACGACATCATCATCAACGACACCAACATCAACGACATCATCATCAACGACACCATTATCAAAGACATCACCATCAACGACACCATCATCAACGACATCATCATCAACGACACCATCATCAACGACCTCATCATCAACGACACCATCATCAACGACATCATCATCAACGACATCATCATCAACGACACCATCATCATCGACATCATCACCATCGACATCATCATCAACGACATCACCATCAACGACATCATCATCAACGGTCTCACCATCAACGTCATTGCATGGAAAACAGTCTAGAACAGAAATGATACAATGCACTGTAGGCAGAACCTTGTGGAAATATATGATCGCCTACGCTAGCCGGTATGACGGAAGATGATGCTGATGTTGCCGGTGCAGTTAGCCAATGTTTAATGTTGTTGATGTTGCAGTTAGTCAATGTTTAATGTTGTTATTGTTGCAGTCAGCCAATGTTTAATGTTGTTGTTGCAGTCAGCCAATGTTTAATGTTGTTGTTGTTGCAGTCAGCCAATGTTTAATGTTGTTGTTGTTGCAGTCAGCCAATGTTTAAGGTTGTTATTGTTGCAGTTAGCCAATGTTTAATGTTGTTGTTTCAGTCAGCCAATGTTTAATGTTGTTGTTGCAGTTAGCCAATGTTTAATGTTGTTGTTGCAGTCAGCCAATGTTTAATGTTGTTGTTGCTGTCAGCCAATGTTTAATGTTGTTGTTTCAGTCAGCCAATGTTTAATGTTTTTGTTGTAGTTAGCCAATGTTTAATGTTGTTGTTGTAGTCAGCCAATGTTTAATGTTGTTGTTGTAGTTTGCCAATGGTTAATGTTGTTGTTGTTGTTGTAGTCAGCCAATGTTTAATGTTGTTGTTGTCGGCCAATGTTTAATGTTGTTGTTGTAGTTAGCCAATGTTTAATGTTGTTGTTGTAGTTAGCCAATGTTTAATGTTGTTGTTGCTGTCAGCCAATGTTCAATGTTGTTGTTGTAGTTAGCCAATGTTTAATGTTGTTGTTGCAGTCAGCCAATGTTTAATGTTGTTGTTGTTGTCAGCCAATGTTTAATGTTGTTGATGTTGTAGTTAGCCAATGTTTAATGTTGTTATTGTTGCAGTCAGCCAATGTTTAATGTTGTTGTTGTTGTTACAGTCAGCCAATGTTTAATGTTGTTGTTGTTGCAGTCAGCCAATGTTTAATGTTGTTGTTGTTGCAGTCAGCCAATGTTTAATGTTGTTGTTGTTACAGTCAGCCAATGTTTAATGTTGTTGATGTTGCAGTTAGCCAATGTTTAATGTTGTTGATGTTGCAGTTAGTCAATGTTTAATGTTGTTATTGTTGCAGTCAGCCAATGTTTAATGTTGTTGTTGTTGCAGTCAGCCAATGTTTAATGTTGTTGTTGTTGCAGTCAGTCAATGTTTAATGTTGTTGTTGTTGCAGTCAGCCAATGTTTAATGTTGTTGTTGTTGGAGTCAGCCAATGTTTAATGTTGTTGCAGTCAGCCAATGTTTAATGTTGTTGTTGTTGCAGTTAGCCAATGTTTAATGTTGTTGTTGTTTCAGTTAGCCAATGTTTAATGTTGTTGTTGTGGCAGTCAGCCAATGTTTAATGTTGTTGTTGTAGTCAGCCAATGTTTAATGTTGTTGTTGTTACAGTCAGCCAATATTTAATGTTGATGTTGCAGTTAGCCAATGTGTAATGTAGTTGTTGCAGTCAGCCAATGGTTAATGTTGTTGTTGTTACAGTCAGCCAATGTTTAATGTTGTTGTTGCAGTCAGCCAATGTTTAATGTTGTTGTTGTTGCAGTTAGCCAATGTTTAAGGTTGATGTTGTTGCAGTTAGCCAATGTTTAATGTTGTTGTTGCATTCAGCCAATGTTTAATGTTGTTGTTTCAGTTAGCCAATGTTTGATGTTGTTGTTGAAGTCAGCCAATGTTTAATGTTGTTGTTGCTGTCAGCCAATGTTTAATGTTGTTGTTGCTTTCAGCCAATGTTTGATGTTGTTGTTGAAGTCAGCCAATGTTTAATGTTGTTGTTGCTGTCAGCCAATGTTTAATGTTGTTGTTGTTGTCAGCCAATGTTTAATGTTGTTGTTGTAGTTAGCCAATGTTTAATGTTGTTGTTACTGTCAGCCAATGTTTAATGTTGTTGTTGTAGTTAGAAAATGTTTAATGTTGTTGTTGTAGTCAGCCAATGTTTAATGTTCTTGTTGTAGTTAGCCAATGTTTAATGTTGTTGTTGTAAACAGCCAATGTTTAATGTTGTTGTTGTAGTTAGCCAATGTTTAATGTTGTTGTTGTAGTTAGCCAATGTTTAATGTTGTTGTTGTAGTTAGCCAATGTTTAATGTTGTTGTTGCTGTCAGCCAATGTTTAATGTTGATGTTGTTACAGTCAGCCAATGTTTAATGTTGTTGTTGCAGTCAGCCAATGTTTAATGTTGTTGTTGTTGCAGTCAACCAATGTTTAATGTTGATGTTGCAGTTAGCCAATGTTTAATGTTGTTGTTGCAGTCAGCCAATGTTTAATGTTGTTGTTGCTACAGTCAGCCATTGTTTAATGTTGTTGCTGCAGTCAGCCAATGTTTAATGTTGTTGTTGTTGCAGTCAGCCAATGTTTAATGTTGTTGTTGTTGCAGTCAGCCAATGTTTAAGGTTGTTATTGTTGCAGTTAGCCAATGTTTAATGTTGTTGTTTCAGTCAGCCAATGTTTAATGTTGTTGTTGCAGTTAGCCAATGTTTAATGTTGTTGTTGCAGTCAGCCAATGTTTAATGTTGTTGTTGCTGTCAGCCAATGTTTAATGTTGTTGTTTCAGTCAGCCAATGTTTAATGTTGTTGTTGTAGTTAGCCAATGTTTAATGTTATTGTTGTAGTCAGCCAATGTTTAATGTTGTTGTTGTAGTTAGCCAATGTTTAATGTTGTTGTTGTTGTTGTAGTCAGCCAATGTTTAATGTTGTTGTTGTCGACCAATGTTTAATGTTGTTGTTGTAGTTAGCCAATGTTTAATGTTGTTGTTGTAGTTAGCCAATGTTTAATGTTGTTGTTGCTGTCAGCCAATGTTCAATGTTGTTGTTGTAGTTAGCCAATGTTTAATGTTGTTGTTGTAGTCAGCCAATGTTTAATGTTGTTGTTGTTGCAGTCAGCCAATGTTTAATGTTGTTGTTGTTGCAGTCAGCCAATGTTTAATGTTGTTGTTGTTGCAGTCAGCCAATGTTTAATGTTGTTTCTGTTACAGTCAGCCAATGTTTAATGTTGTTGTTGTTGCAGTCAGCCAATGTTTAATGTTGTTGTTGTTGCAGTCAGCCAATGTTTAATGTTGTTGTTGTTGTTACAGTCAGCCAATGTTTAATGTTGTTGATGTTGCAGTTCGCCAATGTTTAATGTTGTTGTTGTTGCAGTCAGCCAATGTTTAATGTTGTTGTTGTAGTCAGCCAATGTTTAATGTTGTTGTTGTTACAGTCAGCCAATGTTTAATGTTGATGTTGCAGTTAGCCAATGTGTAATGTAGTTGTTGCAGTCAGCCAATGGTTAATGTTGTTGTTGTTACAGTCAGCCAATGTTTAATGTTGTTGTTGCAGTCAGCCAATGTTTAATGTTGTTGTTGTTGCAGTTAGCCAATGTTTAAGGTTGTTGTTCTTGCAGTTAGCCAATGTTTAATGTTGTTGTTGCAGTCAGCCAATGTTTAATGTTGTTGTTTCAGTTAGCCAATGTTTGATTTTGTTGTTGAAGTCAGCCAATGTTTAATGTTGTTGTTGCTGTCAGCCAATGTTTAATGTTGTTGTTGCTGTCAGCCAATGTTTGATGTTGTTGTTGAAGTCAGCCAATGTTTAATGTTGTTGTTGCTGTCAGCCAATGTTTAATGTTGTTGTTGTTGTCAGCCAATGTTTAATGTTGTTGTTGTAGTTAGTCAATGTTTAATGTTGTTGTTACTGTCAGCCAATGTTTAATGTTGTTTTTGTAGTTAGAAAATGTTTAATGTTGTTGTTGTAGTCAGCCAATGTTTAATGTTGTTGTTGTAGTTAGCCAATGTTTAATGTTGTTGTTGTAGTCAGCCAATGTTTAATGCTGTTGTTGTTGTCAGCCAATGTTTAATGTTGTTGTTGTAGTTAGCCAATGTTTAATGTTGTTGTTGTAGTTAGCCAATGTTTAATGTTGTTGTTGTTACAGTCAGCCAATGTTTAATGTTGTTGTTGAAGTCAGCCAATGTTTAATGTTGTTGTTGTTGCAGTCAACCAATGTTTAATGTTGATGTTGCAGTTAGCCAATGTGTAATGTTGTTGTTGCAGTCAGCCAATGTTTAATGTTGTTGTTGCTACAGTCAGCCATTGTTTAATGTTGTTGCTGCAGTCAGCCAATGTTTAATGTTGTTGTTGTTGCAGTCAGCCAATGTTTAATGTTGTTGTTGTTGCAGTCAGCCAATGTTTAAGGTTGTTATTGTTGCAGTTAGCCAATGTTTAATGTTGTTGTTTCAGTCAGCCAATGTTTAATGTTGTTGTTGCAGTTAGCCAATGTTTAATGTTGTTGTTGCAGTCAGCCAATGTTTAATGTTGTTGTTGCTGTCAGCCAATGTTTAATGTTGTTGTTTCAGTCAGCCAATGTTTAATGTTTTTGTTGTAGTTAGCCAATGTTTAATGTTGTTGTTGTAGTTAGCCAATGTTTAATGTTGTTGTTGTAGTTTGCCAATGTTTAATGTTGTTGTTGTTGTTGTAGTCAGCCAATGTTTAATGTTGTTGTTGTCGGCCAATGTTTAATGTTGTTGTTGTAGTTAGCCAATGTTTAATGTTGTTGTTGTAGTTAGCCAATGTTTAATGTTGTTGTTGCTGTCAGCCAATGTTCAATGTTGTTGTTGTAGTTAGCCAATGTTTAATGTTGTTGTTGTAGTCAGCCAATGTATTGTTGTTGTTGCAGTCAGCCAATGTTTAATGTTGTTGTTGTTGCAGTCAGCCAATGTTTAATGTTGTTGTTGTTGCAGTCAGCCAATGTTTAATTGTTGTTACAGTCAGCCAATGTTTAATGTTGTTGTTGTTGCAGTCAGCCAATGTTTAATGTTGTTGTTGTTGCAGTCAGCCAATGTAATGTTGTTGTTGTTACAGTCAGCCATGTTGTTTGTTGCAGTTAGTCAATGTTTAATGTTGTTGTTGTTGCAGTTAGCCAATGTTTAATGTTGTTATTGTTGCAGTCAGCCAATGTTTAATGTTGTTGTTGTTGCAGTCAGCCAATGTTTAATGTTGTTGTTGTTGCAGTCAGTCAATGTTTAATGTTGTTGTTGTTGCAGTCAGCCAATGTTTAATGTTGTTGTTGCAGTCAGCCAATGTTTAATGTTGTTGTTGTTGCAGTCAGCCAATGTTTAATGTTGTTGTTGTTGTCAGCCAATGTTTAATGTTGTTGATGTTGTAGTTAGCCAATGTTTAATGTTGTTATTGTTGCAGTCAGCCAATGTTTAATGTTGTTGTTGTTGTTGCAGTCAGCCAATGTTTAATGTTGTTGTTGCAGTCAGTCAATGTTTAATGTTGTTGTTGTAGTTAGCCAATGTTTAATGTTGTTGTTGTGTCAGTCAGCCAATGTTTAATGTTGTTGTTGCAGTCAGCCAATATTTAATGTTTAATTTTGTTGTTGTTGTTTTTGTAGTTAGCCAATGTTTAATGTTGTTGTTGCAGTCAGCCAATATTTAATGTTTAATTTTGTTGTTGTTGTTGTTGTAGTTAGCCAATGTTTAATGTTGTTGTTGCAGTCAGCCAATATTTAATGTTGTTGTTGCAGTCAGCCAATATTTAATGTTGTTGTTGTAGTTAGCCAATGTTTAATGTTGTTGATGTTGCAGTTCGCCAATGTTTAATGTTGTTGTTGTTACAGTCAGCCAATGTTTAATGTTGTTGTTGCAGTCAGCCAATGTTTAATGTTGTTGTTGTTGTCAGCCAATGTTTAATGTTGTTGATGTTGTAGTTAGCCAATGTTTAATGTTGTTATTGTTGCAGTCAGCCAATGTTTAATGTTGTTATTGTTGTTACAGTCAGCCAATGTTTAATGTTGTTGTTGTAGTTAGAAAATGTTTAATGTTGTTGTTGTAGTCAGCCAATGTTTAATGTTCTTGTTGTAGTTAGCCAATGTTTAATGTTGTTGTTGTAAACAGCCAATGTTTAATGTTGTTGTTGTAGTTAGCCAATGTTTAATGTTGTTGTTGTAGTTAGCCAATGTTTAATGTTGTTGTTGTAGTTAGCCAATGTTTAATGTTGTTGTTGCTGTCAGCCAATGTTTAATGTTGATGTTGTTACAGTCAGCCAATGTTTAATGTTGTTGTTGCAGTCAGCCAATGTTTAATGTTGTTGTTGTTGCAGTCAACCAATGTTTAATGTTGATGTTGCAGTTAGCCAATGTTTAATGTTGTTGTTGCAGTCAGCCAATGTTTAATGTTGTTGTTGCTACAGTCAGCCATTGTTTAATGTTGTTGCTGCAGTCAGCCAATGTTTAATGTTGTTGTTGTTGCAGTCAGCCAATGTTTAATGTTGTTGTTGTTGCAGTCAGCCAATGTTTAAGGTTGTTATTGTTGCAGTTAGCCAATGTTTAATGTTGTTGTTTCAGTCAGCCAATGTTTAATGTTGTTGTTGCAGTTAGCCAATGTTTAATGTTGTTGTTGCAGTCAGCCAATGTTTAATGTTGTTGTTGCTGTCAGCCAATGTTTAATGTTGTTGTTTCAGTCAGCCAATGTTTAATGTTGTTGTTGTAGTTAGCCAATGTTTAATGTTATTGTTGTAGTCAGCCAATGTTTAATGTTGTTGTTGTAGTTAGCCAATGTTTAATGTTGTTGTTGTTGTTGTAGTCAGCCAATGTTTAATGTTGTTGTTGTCGACCAATGTTTAATGTTGTTGTTGTAGTTAGCCAATGTTTAATGTTGTTGTTGTAGTTAGCCAATGTTTAATGTTGTTGTTGCTGTCAGCCAATGTTCAATGTTGTTGTTGTAGTTAGCCAATGTTTAATGTTGTTGTTGTAGTCAGCCAATGTTTAATGTTGTTGTTGTTGCAGTCAGCCAATGTTTAATGTTGTTGTTGTTGCAGTCAGCCAATGTTTAATGTTGTTGTTGTTGCAGTCAGCCAATGTTTAATGTTGTTTCTGTTACAGTCAGCCAATGTTTAATGTTGTTGTTGTTGCAGTCAGCCAATGTTTAATGTTGTTGTTGTTGCAGTCAGCCAATGTTTAATGTTGTTGTTGTTGTTACAGTCAGCCAATGTTTAATGTTGTTGATGTTGCAGTTCGCCAATGTTTAATGTTGTTGTTGTTGCAGTCAGCCAATGTTTAATGTTGTTGTTGTAGTCAGCCAATGTTTAATGTTGTTGTTGTTACAGTCAGCCAATGTTTAATGTTGATGTTGCAGTTAGCCAATGTGTAATGTAGTTGTTGCAGTCAGCCAATGGTTAATGTTGTTGTTGTTACAGTCAGCCAATGTTTAATGTTGTTGTTGCAGTCAGCCAATGTTTAATGTTGTTGTTGTTGCAGTTAGCCAATGTTTAAGGTTGTTGTTCTTGCAGTTAGCCAATGTTTAATGTTGTTGTTGCAGTCAGCCAATGTTTAATGTTGTTGTTTCAGTTAGCCAATGTTTGATTTTGTTGTTGAAGTCAGCCAATGTTTAATGTTGTTGTTGCTGTCAGCCAATGTTTAATGTTGTTGTTGCTGTCAGCCAATGTTTGATGTTGTTGTTGAAGTCAGCCAATGTTTAATGTTGTTGTTGCTGTCAGCCAATGTTTAATGTTGTTGTTGTTGTCAGCCAATGTTTAATGTTGTTGTTGTAGTTAGTCAATGTTTAATGTTGTTGTTACTGTCAGCCAATGTTTAATGTTGTTTTTGTAGTTAGAAAATGTTTAATGTTGTTGTTGTAGTCAGCCAATGTTTAATGTTGTTGTTGTAGTTAGCCAATGTTTAATGTTGTTGTTGTAGTCAGCCAATGTTTAATGCTGTTGTTGTTGTCAGCCAATGTTTAATGTTGTTGTTGTAGTTAGCCAATGTTTAATGTTGTTGTTGTAGTTAGCCAATGTTTAATGTTGTTGTTGTTACAGTCAGCCAATGTTTAATGTTGTTGTTGAAGTCAGCCAATGTTTAATGTTGTTGTTGTTGCAGTCAACCAATGTTTAATGTTGATGTTGCAGTTAGCCAATGTGTAATGTTGTTGTTGCAGTCAGCCAATGTTTAATGTTGTTGTTGCTACAGTCAGCCATTGTTTAATGTTGTTGCTGCAGTCAGCCAATGTTTAATGTTGTTGTTGTTGCAGTCAGCCAATGTTTAATGTTGTTGTTGTTGCAGTCAGCCAATGTTTAAGGTTGTTATTGTTGCAGTTAGCCAATGTTTAATGTTGTTGTTTCAGTCAGCCAATGTTTAATGTTGTTGTTGCAGTTAGCCAATGTTTAATGTTGTTGTTGCAGTCAGCCAATGTTTAATGTTGTTGTTGCTGTCAGCCAATGTTTAATGTTGTTGTTTCAGTCAGCCAATGTTTAATGTTTTTGTTGTAGTTAGCCAATGTTTAATGTTGTTGTTGTAGTTAGCCAATGTTTAATGTTGTTGTTGTAGTTTGCCAATGTTTAATGTTGTTGTTGTTGTTGTAGTCAGCCAATGTTTAATGTTGTTGTTGTCGGCCAATGTTTAATGTTGTTGTTGTAGTTAGCCAATGTTTAATGTTGTTGTTGTAGTTAGCCAATGTTTAATGTTGTTGTTGCTGTCAGCCAATGTTCAATGTTGTTGTTGTAGTTAGCCAATGTTTAATGTTGTTGTTGTAGTCAGCCAATGTATAATGTTGTTGTTGTTGCAGTCAGCCAATGTTTAATGTTGTTGTTGTTGCAGTCAGCCAATGTTTAATGTTGTTGTTGTTGCAGTCAGCCAATGTTTAATGTTGTTTTTGTTACAGTCAGCCAATGTTTAATGTTGTTGTTGTTGCAGTCAGCCAATGTTTAATGTTGTTGTTGTTGCAGTCAGCCAATGTTTAATGTTGTTGTTGTTACAGTCAGCCAATGTTTAATGTTGTTGATGTTGCAGTTAGTCAATGTTTAATGTTGTTGTTGTTGCAGTTAGCCAATGTTTAATGTTGTTATTGTTGCAGTCAGCCAATGTTTAATGTTGTTGTTGTTGCAGTCAGCCAATGTTTAATGTTGTTGTTGTTGCAGTCAGTCAATGTTTAATGTTGTTGTTGTTGCAGTCAGCCAATGTTTAATGTTGTTGTTGCAGTCAGCCAATGTTTAATGTTGTTGTTGTTGCAGTCAGCCAATGTTTAATGTTGTTGTTGTTGTCAGCCAATGTTTAATGTTGTTGATGTTGTAGTTAGCCAATGTTTAATGTTGTTATTGTTGCAGTCAGCCAATGTTTAATGTTGTTGTTGTTGTTGCAGTCAGCCAATGTTTAATGTTGTTGTTGCAGTCAGTCAATGTTTAATGTTGTTGTTGTAGTTAGCCAATGTTTAATGTTGTTGTTGTGTCAGTCAGCCAATGTTTAATGTTGTTGTTGCAGTCAGCCAATATTTAATGTTTAATTTTGTTGTTGTTGTTTTTGTAGTTAGCCAATGTTTAATGTTGTTGTTGCAGTCAGCCAATATTTAATGTTTAATTTTGTTGTTGTTGTTGTTGTAGTTAGCCAATGTTTAATGTTGTTGTTGCAGTCAGCCAATATTTAATGTTGTTGTTGCAGTCAGCCAATATTTAATGTTGTTGTTGTAGTTAGCCAATGTTTAATGTTGTTGATGTTGCAGTTCGCCAATGTTTAATGTTGTTGTTGTTACAGTCAGCCAATGTTTAATGTTGTTGTTGCAGTCAGCCAATGTTTAATGTTGTTGTTGTTGTCAGCCAATGTTTAATGTTGTTGATGTTGTAGTTAGCCAATGTTTAATGTTGTTATTGTTGCAGTCAGCCAATGTTTAATGTTGTTATTGTTGTTACAGTCAGCCAATGTTTAATGTTGTTGTTGTTGCAGTCAGCCAATGTTTAATGTTGTTGTTGTTGCAGTCAGCCAATGTTTAATGTTGTTGTTGTTACAGTCAGCCAATGTTTAATGTTGTTGATGTTGCAGTTAGCCAATGTTTAATGTTGTTGATGTTGCAGTTAGTCAATGTTTAATGTTGTTATTGTTGCAGTCAGCCAATGTTTAATGTTGTTGTTGTTGCAGTCAGCCAATGTTTAATGTTGTTGTTGTTGCAGTCAGTCAATGTTTAATGTTGTTGTTGCAGTCAGCCAATGTTTAATGTTGTTGTTGTTGGAGTCAGCCAATGTTTAATGTTGTTGCAGTCAGCCAATGTTTAATGTTGTTGTTGTTGCAGTTAGCCAATGTTTAATGTTGTTGTTTCAGTTAGCCAATGTTTAATGTTGTTGTTGTTGCAGTCAGCCAATGTTTAATGTTGTTGTTGTTGGAGTCAGCCAATGTTTAATGTTGTTGCAGTCAGCCAATGTTTAATGTTGTTGTTGTTGCAGTTAGCCAATGTTTAATGTTGTTGTTGTTTCAGTTAGCCAATGTTTAATGTTGTTGTTGTTGCAGTCAGCCAATGTTTAATGTTGTTGTTGTAGTCAGCCAATGTTTAATGTTGTTGTTGTTACAGTCAGCCAATATTTAATGTTGATGTTGCAGTTAGCCAATGTGTAATGTAGTTGTTGCAGTCAGCCAATGGTTAATGTTGTTGTTGTTACAGTCAGCCAATGTTTAATGTTGTTGTTGCAGTCAGCCAATGTTTAATGTTGTTGTTGTTGCAGTTAGCCAATGTTTAAGGTTGATGTTGTTGCAGTTAGCCAATGTTTAATGTTGTTGTTGCATTCAGCCAATGTTTAATGTTGTTGTTTCAGTTAGCCAATGTTTGATGTTGTTGTTGAAGTCAGCCAATGTTTAATGTTGTTGTTGCTGTCAGCCAATGTTTAATGTTGTTGTTGCTTTCAGCCAATGTTTGATGTTGTTGTTGAAGTCAGCCAATGTTTAATGTTGTTGTTGCTGTCAGCCAATGTTTAATGTTGTTGTTGTTGTCAGCCAATGTTTAATGTTGTTGTTGTAGTTAGCCAATGTTTAATGTTGTTGTTACTGTCAGCCAATGTTTAATGTTGTTGTTGTAGTTAGAAAATGTTTAATGTTGTTGTTGTAGTCAGCCAATGTTTAATGTTCTTGTTGTAGTTAGCCAATGTTTAATGTTGTTGTTGTAAACAGCCAATGTTTAATGTTGTTGTTGTAGTTAGCCAATGTTTAATGTTGTTGTTGTAGTTAGCCAATGTTTAATGTTGTTGTTGTAGTTAGCCAATGTTTAATGTTGTTGTTGCTGTCAGCCAATGTTTAATGTTGATGTTGTTACAGTCAGCCAATGTTTAATGTTGTTGTTGCAGTCAGCCAATGTTTAATGTTGTTGTTGTTGCAGTCAACCAATGTTTAATGTTGATGTTGCAGTTAGCCAATGTTTAATGTTGTTGTTGCAGTCAGCCAATGTTTAATGTTGTTGTTGCTACAGTCAGCCATTGTTTAATGTTGTTGCTGCAGTCAGCCAATGTTTAATGTTGTTGTTGTTGCAGTCAGCCAATGTTTAATGTTGTTGTTGTTGCAGTCAGCCAATGTTTAAGGTTGTTATTGTTGCAGTTAGCCAATGTTTAATGTTGTTGTTTCAGTCAGCCAATGTTTAATGTTGTTGTTGCAGTTAGCCAATGTTTAATGTTGTTGTTGCAGTCAGCCAATGTTTAATGTTGTTGTTGCTGTCAGCCAATGTTTAATGTTGTTGTTTCAGTCAGCCAATGTTTAATGTTGTTGTTGTAGTTAGCCAATGTTTAATGTTATTGTTGTAGTCAGCCAATGTTTAATGTTGTTGTTGTAGTTAGCCAATGTTTAATGTTGTTGTTGTTGTTGTAGTCAGCCAATGTTTAATGTTGTTGTTGTCGACCAATGTTTAATGTTGTTGTTGTAGTTAGCCAATGTTTAATGTTGTTGTTGTAGTTAGCCAATGTTTAATGTTGTTGTTGCTGTCAGCCAATGTTCAATGTTGTTGTTGTTGTAGTCAGCCAATGTTTAATGTTGTTGTTGTAGTCAGCCAATGTTTAATGTTGTTGTTGTTGCAGTCAGCCAATGTTTAATGTTGTTGTTGTTGCAGTCAGCCAATGTTTAATGTTGTTGTTGTTGTTACAGTCAGCCAATGTTTAATGTTGTTGATGTTGCAGTTCGCCAATGTTTAATGTTGTTGTTGTTGCAGTCAGCCAATGTTTAATGTTGTTGTTGTAGTCAGCCAATGTTTAATGTTGTTGTTGTTACAGTCAGCCAATGTTTAATGTTGATGTTGCAGTTAGCCAATGTGTAATGTAGTTGTTGCAGTCAGCCAATGGTTAATGTTGTTGTTGTTACAGTCAGCCAATGTTTAATGTTGTTGTTGCAGTCAGCCAATGTTTAATGTTGTTGTTGTTGCAGTTAGCCAATGTTTAAGGTTGTTGTTCTTGCAGTTAGCCAATGTTTAATGTTGTTGTTGCAGTCAGCCAATGTTTAATGTTGTTGTTTCAGTTAGCCAATGTTTGATTTTGTTGTTGAAGTCAGCCAATGTTTAATGTTGTTGTTGCTGTCAGCCAATGTTTAATGTTGTTGTTGCTGTCAGCCAATGTTTGATGTTGTTGTTGAAGTCAGCCAATGTTTAATGTTGTTGTTGCTGTCAGCCAATGTTTAATGTTGTTGTTGTTGTCAGCCAATGTTTAATGTTGTTGTTGTAGTTAGTCAATGTTTAATGTTGTTGTTACTGTCAGCCAATGTTTAATGTTGTTTTTGTAGTTAGAAAATGTTTAATGTTGTTGTTGTAGTCAGCCAATGTTTAATGTTGTTGTTGTAGTTAGCCAATGTTTAATGTTGTTGTTGTAGTCAGCCAATGTTTAATGCTGTTGTTGTTGTCAGCCAATGTTTAATGTTGTTGTTGTAGTTAGCCAATGTTTAATGTTGTTGTTGTAGTTAGCCAATGTTTAATGTTGTTGTTGTTACAGTCAGCCAATGTTTAATGTTGTTGTTGAAGTCAGCCAATGTTTAATGTTGTTGTTGTTGCAGTCAACCAATGTTTAATGTTGATGTTGCAGTTAGCCAATGTGTAATGTTGTTGTTGCAGTCAGCCAATGTTTAATGTTGTTGTTGCTACAGTCAGCCATTGTTTAATGTTGTTGCTGCAGTCAGCCAATGTTTAATGTTGTTGTTGTTGCAGTCAGCCAATGTTTAATGTTGTTGTTGTTGCAGTCAGCCAATGTTTAAGGTTGTTATTGTTGCAGTTAGCCAATGTTTAATGTTGTTGTTTCAGTCAGCCAATGTTTAATGTTGTTGTTGCAGTTAGCCAATGTTTAATGTTGTTGTTGCAGTCAGCCAATGTTTAATGTTGTTGTTGCTGTCAGCCAATGTTTAATGTTGTTGTTTCAGTCAGCCAATGTTTAATGTTTTTGTTGTAGTTAGCCAATGTTTAATGTTGTTGTTGTAGTTAGCCAATGTTTAATGTTGTTGTTGTAGTTTGCCAATGTTTAATGTTGTTGTTGTTGTTGTAGTCAGCCAATGTTTAATGTTGTTGTTGTCGGCCAATGTTTAATGTTGTTGTTGTAGTTAGCCAATGTTTAATGTTGTTGTTGTAGTTAGCCAATGTTTAATGTTGTTGTTGCTGTCAGCCAATGTTCAATGTTGTTGTTGTAGTTAGCCAATGTTTAATGTTGTTGTTGTAGTCAGCCAATGTATAATGTTGTTGTTGTTGCAGTCAGCCAATGTTTAATGTTGTTGTTGTTGCAGTCAGCCAATGTTTAATGTTGTTGTTGTTGCAGTCAGCCAATGTTTAATGTTGTTTTTGTTACAGTCAGCCAATGTTTAATGTTGTTGTTGTTGCAGTCAGCCAATGTTTAATGTTGTTGTTGTTGCAGTCAGCCAATGTTTAATGTTGTTGTTGTTACAGTCAGCCAATGTTTAATGTTGTTGATGTTGCAGTTAGTCAATGTTTAATGTTGTTGTTGTTGCAGTTAGCCAATGTTTAATGTTGTTATTGTTGCAGTCAGCCAATGTTTAATGTTGTTGTTGTTGCAGTCAGCCAATGTTTAATGTTGTTGTTGTTGCAGTCAGTCAATGTTTAATGTTGTTGTTGTTGCAGTCAGCCAATGTTTAATGTTGTTGTTGCAGTCAGCCAATGTTTAATGTTGTTGTTGTTGCAGTCAGCCAATGTTTAATGTTGTTGTTGTTGTCAGCCAATGTTTAATGTTGTTGATGTTGTAGTTAGCCAATGTTTAATGTTGTTATTGTTGCAGTCAGCCAATGTTTAATGTTGTTGTTGTTGTTGCAGTCAGCCAATGTTTAATGTTGTTGTTGCAGTCAGTCAATGTTTAATGTTGTTGTTGTAGTTCTTCTTCTTCTTCTACCTTTTTAGCTCCCAGTGGAGCATAGGTCTTCAACAAACACTTTCCAAGTCGTTCTGTTTTTTGCAATTCTTTTAAGATCATTCCATGTCTTCCCCATCATCTTCATCTCTGCTTCAATCTGTCTTCTCCAAGAATTCCTTGGTCTTCCTCTTTGTCTTTTCCCCTGGGGATTCCAAAAAAGGGCCTGTTGTGTAATACTCTCAGTTGGTTTCCGTAGTGTGTGTCCTATCCATCGCCATCGTCTTCGCTGTATTTCTTTATCCACTGGTATTTGACCAGTACATTTCCATAATTCCACGTTAGTGACTTTGTCCTGCCATTTCCATCCCTTTATTCTGCGCAAGCATCCATTAATGAAAGTCTGTACCTTCGTGATTGTCAATTTTGTTATTCTCCATGTTTCACAGCCATATAATAGAACCGACTTAACATTGGAGTTGAAAATTTGTATTTTTGTATTTAGCCTAATTTCTTTGGATTTCCATATGTTTCCCAGTGCAATGAAAGCTCCTCTTGCTTTTGATATCCTTATTTTGGTATCGTTTTCTGTTCCTCCCTCTTTATCTATATTACTGCCCAGATATATATAAGATTGTACGTCTAGTAGAGGTATTTCTCCTAGTTTTATTTGGTTATTGCCAACTGCATTAATTCTCATAATGTTGGTCTTATCTCTATTAATCTTTAGTCCTAGCTGTTGTGATCTCTCATCTAATATACTCATTTTATCTTGCATCTGTTGGTGGCTGTGTGATAGGAGAGCTATGTCATCAGCAAAGTCTAAATCATCAAGTTGTTTGGTCAGTGACCACTGGATCCCATTTCTGTTGTTTTGAGTTATTTTCATAATCCAATCTATGGCCAGTAGAAAGAGAAATGGAGACAGAAGGCATCCTTGCCTTACTCCTGTTCTTATTTCAAATGCTTCTGTAAGCTGTCCTTCATGCACCACACTACATTTTGTTCCTTCATACATTGTTTTTATCAGGTTAATAAACTTTATGGGGATTCCATAATGACTCAGCAACTTCCAAAGCATTCTTCTGTCTAAACTATCAAATGCCTTTTCGTAATCTATGAATCCAATATAAAGTGGGGATTTTAGTTCTAAACTTTGTTCAACTATTATACGTAGAGTAGTTATTTGATCAGCACATGATCTGTTCTTCCTAAAACCTGCTTGTTCATCTCTCAAGTGTTTCTCTATAGCCTCTTTTAGTCTCTCCAGAATGATTCTGCCTAATATTTTTCCTGGCACTGATAGTAGCATAATTCCCCTATAATTTGTGCACTCCTGTAAACTTCCTTTCTTTGGTAGTTTGATCATATAACCTTCTCTCCAGTCTTTAGGTATTTCTTCCCTCTCCCAAATTTTATCCAATAGATTATGTAACATCTTGGTAGAGGTGATAATATCTGCTTTGATGGCTTCCGAAGGAATTTCATCTGGTCCTGTGGCTTTACCATCTTTTAATAGTTTGATGGCTTTCATTATTTCTTCTTTGCTTGGTTTTCCGCAGTTAACGTGTAATTCTTCTTCTGCTGGTAGTATATCTGGAGGATTATTTGAGCCGGGTCTGTTCAAAAGTTCTTCAAAGTGCTCCTTCCATCTCTCCATTTGTTCCCTTATATTACTAAGCAGATTTCCTTTCTTATCTTTGATAAAGGTGTTGATCTGTTTGTATTTTCCACCTAATTTCTTTGTGCTGTTGTACAGTTCTTTCATATTCCCTTTATTTGCTGCTTCTTCTGCCTCTTTAGCTAATTCATCTATATATTTCCTCTTATCCCTTTTAATGCATCTTCTCACTTCTTTGTTCACCTCTGTGTAAGCTTCCTGTGTCTTGGCTTTATTACTTCTTGTTTTGCTTTTATTTATGTCTGCTTTCTTGTTCTTTCTTTCTTTAATTTTATCCAGGGTCTCTGCTGTCATCCATGCCTTATTCTGGTGTTCTCTTTTCCCCAGTGTTTCTTCGCATGTCTCTTTCCATATATTTTTTACCTGTTTCCAATGATCTTCTATATTTATTGTATTTTCTAGTTGTTCAGTCAGCCAATGTTTAATGTTGTTGTTGTAGTTAGCCAATGTTTAATGTTATTGTTGTAGTCAGCCAATGTTTAATGTTGTTGTTGTAGTTAGCCAATGTTTAATGTTGTTGTTGTTGTTGTAGTCAGCCAATGTTTAATGTTGTTGTTGTCGACCAATGTTTAATGTTGTTGTTGTAGTTAGCCAATGTTTAATGTTGTTGTTGTAGTTAGCCAATGTTTAATGTTGTTGTTGCTGTCAGCCAATGTTCAATGTTGTTGTTGTAGTTAGCCAATGTTTAATGTTGTTCTTGTAGTCAGCCAATGTTTAATGTTGTTGTTGTTGCAGTCAGCCAATGTTTAATGTTGTTGTTGTTGCAGTCAGCCAATGTTTAATGTTGTTGTTGTTGCAGTCAGCCAATGTTTAATGTTGTTTTTGTTACAGTCAGCCAATGTTTAATGTTGTTGTTGTTGCAGTCAGCCAATGTTTAATGTTGTTGTTGTTGCAGTCAGCCAATGTTTAATGTTGTTGTTGTAGTTAGCCAATGTTTAATGTTGTTGTTGTAGTTAGCCAATGTTTAATGTTGTTGTTGTGTCAGTCAGCCAATGTTTAATGTTGTTGTTGCAGTCAGCCAATATTTAATGTTTAATTTTGTTGTTGTTGTTTTTGTAGTTAGCCAATGTTTAATGTTGTTGTTGCAGTCAGCCAATATTTAATGTTTAATTTTGTTGTTGTTGTTGTTGTAGTTAGCCAATGTTTAATGTTGTTGTTGCAGTCAGCCAATATTTAATGTTGTTGTTGCAGTCAGCCAATATTTAATGTTGTTGTTGTAGTTAGCCAATGTTTAATGTTGTTGATGTTGCAGTTCGCCAATGTTTAATGTTGTTGTTGTTACAGTCAGCCAATGTTTAATGTTGTTGTTGCAGTCAGCCAATGTTTAATGTTGTTGTTGTTGTCAGCCAATGTTTAATGTTGTTGATGTTGTAGTTAGCCAATGTTTAATGTTGTTATTGTTGCAGTCAGCCAATGTTTAATGTTGTTATTGTTGTTACAGTCAGCCAATGTTTAATGTTGTTGTTGTTGCAGTCAGCCAATGTTTAATGTTGTTGTTGTTGCAGTCAGCCAATGTTTAATGTTGTTGTTGTTACAGTCAGCCAATGTTTAATGTTGTTGATGTTGCAGTTAGCCAATGTTTAATGTTGTTGATGTTGCAGTTAGTCAATGTTTAATGTTGTTATTGTTGCAGTCAGCCAATGTTTAATGTTGTTGTTGTTGCAGTCAGCCAATGTTTAATGTTGTTGTTGTTGCAGTCAGTCAATGTTTAATGTTGTTGTTGCAGTCAGCCAATGTTTAATGTTGTTGTTGTTGGAGTCAGCCAATGTTTAATGTTGTTGCAGTCAGCCAATGTTTAATGTTGTTGTTGTTGCAGTTAGCCAATGTTTAATGTTGTTGTTTCAGTTAGCCAATGTTTATTGTTGTTGTTGTTGCAGTCAGCCAATGTTTAATGTTGTTGTTGTAGTCAGCCAATGTTTAATGTTGTTGTTGTTACAGTCAGCCAATGTTTAATGTTGATGTTGCAGTTAGCCAATGTGTAATGTAGTTGTTGCAGTCAGCCAATGGTTAATGTTGTTGTTGTTACAGTCAGCCAATGTTTAATGTTGTTGTTGCAGTCAGCCAATGTTTAATGTTGTTGTTGTTGCAGTTAGCCAATGTTTAAGGTTGTTGTTGTTGCAGTTAGCCAATGTTTAATGTTGTTGTTGCATTCAGCCAATGTTTAATGTTGTTGTTTCAGTTAGCCAATGTTTGATGTTGTTGTTGAAGTCAGCCAATGTTTAATGTTGTTGTTGCTGTCAGCCAATGTTTAATGTTGTTGTTGCTTTCAGCCAATGTTTGATGTTGTTGTTGAAGTCAGCCAATGTTTAATGTTGTTGTTGCTGTCAGCCAATGTTTAATGTTGTTGTTGTTGTCAGCCAATGTTTAATGTTGTTGTTGTAGTTAGCCAATGTTTAATGTTGTTGTTACTGTCAGCCAATGTTTAATGTTGTTGTTGTAGTTAGAAAATGTTTAATGTTGTTGTTGTAGTCAGCCAATGTTTAATGTTCTTGTTGTAGTTAGCCAATGTTTAATGTTGTTGTTGTAGTCAGCCAATGTTTAATGCTGTTGTTGTTGTCAGCCAATGTTTAATGTTGTTGTTGTAGTTAGCCAATGTTTAATGTTGTTGTTGTAGTTAGCCAATGTTTAATGTTGTTGTTGCTGTCAGCCAATGTTTAATGTTGATGTTGTTACAGTCAGCCAATGTTTAATGTTGTTGTTGCAGTCAGCCAATGTTTAATGTTGTTGTTGTTGCAGTCAACCAATGTTTAATGTTGATGTTGCAGTTAGCCAATGTTTAATGTTGTTGTTGCAGTCAGCCAATGTTTAATGTTGTTGTTGCTACAGTCAGCCATTGTTTAATGTTGTTGCTGCAGTCAGCCAATGTTTAATGTTGTTGTTGTTGCAGTCAGCCAATGTTTAATGTTGTTGTTGTTGCAGTCAGCCAATGTTTAAGGTTGTTATTGTTGCAGTTAGCCAATGTTTAATGTTGTTGTTTCAGTCAGCCAATGTTTAATGTTGTGGTTGCAGTTAGCCAATGTTTAATGTTGTTGTTGCAGTCAGCCAATGTTTAATGTTGTTGTTGCTGTCAGCCAATGTTTAATGTTGTTGTTTCAGTCAGCCAATGTTTAATGTTGTTGTTGTAGTTAGCCAATGTTTAATGTTATTGTTGTAGTCAGCCAATGTTTAATGTTGTTGTTGTAGTTAGCCAATGTTTAATGTTGTTGTTGTTGTTGTAGTCAGCCAATGTTTAATGTTGTTGTTGTCGACCAATGTTTAATGTTGTTGTTGTAGTTAGCCAATGTTTAATGTTGTTGTTGTAGTTAGCCAATGTTTAATGTTGTTGTTGCTGTCAGCCAATGTTCAATGTTGTTGTTGTAGTTAGCCAATGTTTAATGTTGTTCTTGTAGTCAGCCAATGTTAATGTTGTTGTTGTTGCAGTCAGCCAATGTTTAATGTTGTTGTTGTTGCAGTCAGCCAATGTTTAATGTTGTTGTTGTTGCAGTCAGCCAATGTTTAATGTTGTTTTTGTTACAGTCAGCCAATGTTTAATGTTGTTGTTGTTGCAGTCAGCCAATGTTTAATGTTGTTGTTGTTGCAGTCAGCCAATGTTTAATGTTGTTGTTGTTGTTACAGTCAGCCAATGTTTAATGTTGTTGATGTTGCAGTTCGCCAATGTTTAATGTTGTTGTTGTTGCAGTCAGCCAATGTTTAATGTTGTTGTTGTAGTCAGCCAATGTTTAATGTTGTTGTTACAGTCAGCCAATGTTTAATGTTGATGTTGCAGTTAGCCAATGTGTAATGTAGTTGTTGCAGTCAGCCAATGGTTAATGTTGTTGTTGTTACAGTCAGCCAATGTTTAATGTTGTTGTTGCAGTCAGCCAATGTTTAATGTTGTTGTTGTTGCAGTTAGCCAATGTTTAAGGTTGTTGTTCTTGCAGTTAGCCAATGTTTAATGTTGTTGTTGCAGTCAGCCAATGTTTAATGTTGTTGTTTCAGTTAGCCAATGTTTGATTTTATTGTTGAAGTCAGCCAATGTTTAATGTTGTTGTTGCTGTCAGCCAATGTTTAATGTTGTTGTTGCTGTCAGCCAATGTTTGATGTTGTTGTTGAAGTCAGCCAATGTTTAATGTTGTTGTTGCTGTCAGCCAATGTTTAATGTTGTTGTTGTTGTCAGCCAATGTTTAATGTTGTTGTTGTAGTTAGTCAATGTTTAATGTTGTTGTTACTGTCAGCCAATGTTTAATGTTGTTTTTGTAGTTAGAAAATGTTTAATGTTGTTGTTGTAGTCAGCCAATGTTTAATGTTGTTGTTGTAGTTAGCCAATGTTTAATGTTGTTGTTGTAGTCAGCCAATGTTTAATGCTGTTGTTGTTGTCAGCCAATGTTTAATGTTGTTGTTGTAGTTAGCCAATGTTTAATGTTGTTGTTGTAGTTAGCCAATGTTTAATGTTGTTGTTGCTGTCAGCGAATGTTTAATGTTGTTGTTGTTACAGTCAGCCAATGTTTAATGTTGTTGTTGAAGTCAGCCAATGTTTAATGTTGTTGTTGTTGCAGTCAACCAATGTTTAATGTTGATGTTGCAGTTAGCCAATGTGTAATGTTGTTGTTGCAGTCAGCCAATGTTTAATGTTGTTGTTGCTACAGTCAGCCATTGTTTAATGTTGTTGCTGCAGTCAGCCAATGTTTAATGTTGTTGTTGTTGCAGTCAGCCAATGTTTAATGTTGTTGTTGTTGCAGTCAGCCAATGTTTAAGGTTGTTATTGTTGCAGTTAGCCAATGTTTAATGTTGTTGTTTCAGTCAGCCAATGTTTAATGTTGTTGTTGCAGTTAGCCAATGTTTAATGTTGTTGTTGCAGTCAGCCAATGTTTAATGTTGTTGTTGCTGTCAGCCAATGTTTAATGTTGTTGTTTCAGTCAGCCAATGTTTAATGTTGTTGTTGTAGTTAGCCAATGTTTAATGTTGTTGTTGTAGTCAGCCAATGTTTAATGTTGTTGTTGTAGTTTGCCAATGTTTAATGTTGTTGTTGTTGTTGTAGTCAGCCAATGTTTAATGTTGTTGTTGTCGGCCAATGTTTAATGTTGTTGTTGTAGTTAGCCAATGTTTAATGTTGTTGTTGTAGTTAGCCAATGTTTAATGTTGTTGTTGCTGTCAGCCAATGTTCAATGTTGTTGTTGTAGTTAGCCAATGTTTAATGTTGTTGTTGTAGTCAGCCAATGTATAATGTTGTTGTTGTTGCAGTCAGCCAATGTTTAATGTTGTTGTTGTTGCAGTCAGCCAATGTTTAATGTTGTTGTTGTTGCAGTCAGCCAATGTTTAATGTTGTTTTTGTTACAGTCAGCCAATGTTTAATGTTGTTGTTGTTGCAGTCAGCCAATGTTTAATGTTGTTGTTGTTGCAGTCAGCCAATGTTTAATGTTGTTGTTGTTACAGTCAGCCAATGTTTAATGTTGTTGATGTTGCAGTTAGTCAATGTTTAATGTTGTTGTTGTTGCAGTTAGCCAATGTTTAATGTTGTTATTGTTGCAGTCAGCCAATGTTTAATGTTGTTGTTGTTGCAGTCAGCCAATGTTTAATGTTGTTGTTGTTGCAGTCAGTCAATGTTTAATGTTGTTGTTGTTGCAGTCAGCCAATGTTTAATGTTGTTGTTGCAGTCAGCCAATGTTTAATGTTGTTGTTGTTGCAGTCAGCCAATGTTTAATGTTGTTGTTGTTGCAGTCAGTCAATGTTTAATGTTGTTGTTGTTGCAGTCAGCCAATGTTTAATGTTGTTGTTGCAGTCAGCCAATGTTTAATGTTGTTGTTGTTGCAGTCAGCCAATGTTTAATGTTGTTGTTTCAGTCAGCCAATGTTTAATGTTGTTGTTGCAGTTAGCCAATGTTTAATGTTGTTGTTGCAGTCAGCCAATGTTTAATGTTGTTGTTGCTGTCAGCCAATGTTTAATGTTGTTGTTTCAGTCAGCCAATGTTTAATGTTGTTGTTGTAGTTAGCCAATGTTTAATGTTGTTGTTGTAGTCAGCCAATGTTTAATGTTGTTGTTGTAGTTTGCCAATGTTTAATGTTGTTGTTGTTGTTGTAGTCAGCCAATGTTTAATGTTGTTGTTGTCGGCCAATGTTTAATGTTGTTGTTGTAGTTAGCCAATGTTTAATGTTGTTGTTGTAGTTAGCCAATGTTTAATGTTGTTGTTGCTGTCAGCCAATGTTCAATGTTGTTGTTGTAGTTAGCCAATGTTTAATGTTGTTGTTGTAGTCAGCCAATGTATAATGTTGTTGTTGTTGCAGTCAGCCAATGTTTAATGTTGTTGTTGTTGCAGTCAGCCAATGTTTAATGTTGTTGTTGTTGCAGTCAGCCAATGTTTAATGTTGTTTTTGTTACAGTCAGCCAATGTTTAATGTTGTTGTTGTTGCAGTCAGCCAATGTTTAATGTTGTTGTTGTTGCAGTCAGCCAATGTTTAATGTTGTTGTTGTTACAGTCAGCCAATGTTTAATGTTGTTGATGTTGCAGTTAGTCAATGTTTAATGTTGTTGTTGTTGCAGTTAGCCAATGTTTAATGTTGTTATTGTTGCAGTCAGCCAATGTTTAATGTTGTTGTTGTTGCAGTCAGCCAATGTTTAATGTTGTTGTTGTTGCAGTCAGTCAATGTTTAATGTTGTTGTTGTTGCAGTCAGCCAATGTTTAATGTTGTTGTTGCAGTCAGCCAATGTTTAATGTTGTTGTTGTTGCAGTCAGCCAATGTTTAATGTTGTTGTTGTTGTCAGCCAATGTTTAATGTTGTTGATGTTGTAGTTAGCCAATGTTTAATGTTGTTATTGTTGCAGTCAGCCAATGTTTAATGTTGTTGTTGTTGTTGCAGTCAGCCAATGTTTAATGTTGTTGTTGTTGCAGTCAGTCAATGTTTAATGTTGTTGTTGTAGTTAGCCAATGTTTAATGTTGTTGTTGTGTCAGTCAGCCAATGTTTAATGTTGTTGTTGCAGTCAGCCAATATTTAATGTTTAATTTTGTTGTTGTTGTTTTTGTAGTTAGCCAATGTTTAATGTTGTTGTTGCAGTCAGCCAATATTTAATGTTTAATTTTGTTGTTGTTGTAGTTAGCCAATGTTTAATGTTGTTGTTGCAGTCAGCCAATATTTAATGTTGTTGGTGTTGTTGTTGCAGTCAGCCAATATTTAAAGTTGATGTTGTTGCTGGTGCAGGCAGCCAGTGTTTAATGTTGTTGCTGGTGCAGTCAGCCAGTGTTTAATGTTGCTGCTGGTGCAGTCAGCCAGTGTTTAATGTTGTTGCTGGTGCAGTCAGCCAGTGTTTAATGTTGCTGCTGGTGCAGTCAGCCAGTGTTGTGGTTCACAAAGTGTTGATGTTTTTGTTACCAGTGGTAGATCCGGGAGCGTATTAGCCATGTTATGTCAGGGTCAGGGTTAAAAGCACGAGCGCTCAAATCGACCCATTGGACATTAGATACCATAGCTGACCTTTCGTGTAGACAAGCAACTCATCCAGCAAGAGAGAGAGGGGAGGGAGGAATGGAGAAATGTGGGAGAGATAGAGAAAGAGAAATAGAGAGAGACAGAGTGAGAAAGAAATGCCGAGAAATGGACAAATAGAACACTTGACCGTTATCTCTGAAAAAAGATGGGCTCCAGATAAATGGTCACACATTGTCCAGATGTAACAATGCTATAGGGTTATCTTTATTTTGAGCTTAAATTTCTTATTAAATATCTATTACCACTAAGAAGCTATATGGACTATATATACAAGTTAGCCAACCCATCAGAGACAGAGGAGATCAACGAGTTTCTATTTGTAGGCGATCAGGCACTAATACATGGAAAATAGAAGACCTACAAGAACACTTAAATAGACTCATCAGCACAGGCACAAAATACAACGTGAAAATCAACAAAACAGAAATCATGCATGTCGCAAAAAAAAAAAAAAAAAAAAAAAACCAGAACATTAACAAAATTATTATCGGCAGACAACTAAAACAGGTAGAGGAATTCAAATACCTAGGAAGTTTAGTGACAGACGACAATTTACAAACAGCGATTCAAGATGCACCAAAGCTTGTCAAATTATTGGACAGCTATCACCACTATTATCCAACAAGGAAATAATTCTGGAGGCAAAACGAGCACTCTACAATACAATCTTCATCCCAACGTTGTGCTACCAATACCAGACCTGGACCCTAGATACAAGAACAATAAGAAAAATAACCTCTACAGAGATGAAATGTGTTAGACGAATGACAGGAAACAGTCTGAGACATAAGATCAGAAATGAAGAACTGAGAAAAAAGCTAAGAATAGCCACCGCCATAAAATATTTAAAGAAACAACAGATAAAATGGTTTGGCCACGTGACAAGGCAGAAAGATCAAAACACAACACAACGAGCCTTCAACAAACGTGAGAACACCAGACCCAAGGGTCGACAACGAAAAAGATGGATGGATGGAATATTAGAAGCACTAGGAAACATAACAGCAGCAGAGGCGAACAGAAGAGCAAAAGACCGCACATTTTATCTCCCCTCGACGCTGAAAGGCAAATGAGGAATGAAAGAAGAAGAAAGAAAAAAAAATAAGAGAGAAAGCTTCGAGAGCTCAGTGGTTAGTGAACTGGACTACAAAGGACAAGAGGTCGAGTTCGATCCTGATCGACAGCTTCCGGGTTCACCCAGCCTTAAAATGGGTACCGGATTTTTTTTCTGGGAAAGTTAAGCGGCACGGCGTAATACCGACCACATTACGCCAAAAATCATGCGCCGAAGGTCTATTAAAATGATGGTCACTAACACCATATTCCATATACGTTACGTGGCGTGACGAGGACACTTTACCTTTTTTTTTTTTAAACCAGTCAGAAATAACTTATACAGAGTATATTCATTCCTACATTATGCTACCAATGTCAAACATGGTCACTTACAATTAAACATAAAATACAATTTGTCACCACATAGATGCGATGTCTGATAACAGCGCCTGGAGTGAGCAGAAAAGACAGAATCAGAAATAAGAGAAAGAGTAGGCATTGAACTAATCCTAAGCTACAGACAGAAACAACAAATAAACTGGATTGTCATTCTAGACAGAATGTCACGTGATTCCTTACCAGATAAAGCATATATTAAAAGAGAAGGGAGAAGAGCAAGAGGCAGACCCAGATTAAGATGGACAGACAACATCAAAGAAACTACAATAACATCAATTGAGTGAAGCCGCCAAAAGGGCGAGAACCAGAACTTTGCATCTCCCTCAACACCCGAGGGTACAGGAGGAAGTGAAGAAAGAAGGAGAAGAAGACATCTTGGTAGACTGCGACGGTACCGATTGGCACGATGTTTTTTGGAGGAGCTAAGCCCCGTATAGTGAGTCGTGTTGGCTGAAGTGAGCGTCCTGTACCTGGGGCCTACAGGTGTAGAGAAACAGGAGGATGATCAAAGTGGCAATGTTATCGCCCTTCGTCGTCTACGGTCAAGATAAACGTCGGTCAATCATATCACAATAATGACAATCTTCAGTCAATCATATCACAATAATGACAGTCTTCAGTCAATCATATCACAATAATGACAGTCTTCAGTCAATCATATCACAATAATGACAGTCTTCAGTCAATCATATCACAATAATGACAATCTTCAGTCAATCATATTACAATAATGACAATCTTCAGTCAATCATATCACAATAATGACAGTCTTCAGTCAATCATATCACAATAATGACAGTCTTCAGTCAATCATATCACAATAATGACAATCTTCAGTCAATCATATCACAATAATGACAATCTTCAGTCAATCATGCAACAAGTGATAGGACAAGTACTTAAATCAATATCACATACACACACACATATTCTCACAATTTAATTTTTTTTTAACAAAATTTATAGTAACAAAAGAATATGGTAGTTGTTTATTTAATATAGGTATAGTTTTGTTGGTGTCCTATTTACAACAACATACATTTATCGATGACTCATACTCTCTCCAGGCCTGCAGGGACCAGGAACGCTTGTCCAGGTCTACAGGGACCAGAATCGCTTGTCCAGGTCTGCAGGGACCAGGAACACTTGTCCAGGCCTGCAGGGACCAGGATCGCTTGTCCAGGTCTGCAGGGACCAGAAACGCTTGTCCAGGTCTGCAGGGACCAGGAACGCTTATCCAGGTCTGCAGGGACCAGAAACGCTTGTCCAGATCTTCTGGGACCAGGATCGCTTGTCCAGGTCTGCAGGGACCAGAAACGCTTGTCCAGGCCTGCAGGGACCAGGATCGCTTGTCCAGGTCTGCAGGGACCAGGATCGTTTGTCCTGGTCTGCAGGGACCAGGATCGCTTGTCCAGGTCTGCAGGGACCAGGATCGCTTGTCCAGGTCTGCAGGGACCAGGATCGTTTGTCCTGGTCTGCAGGGACCAGGATCGCTTGTCCAGGTCTGCAGGGACCAGGATCGTTTGTCCAGGTCTGCAGGGACCAGGATCGTTTGTCCTGGTCTGCAGGGACCAGGATCGCTTGTCCAGGTCTGCAGGGACCAGGATCGCTTGTCCAGGTCTGCAGGGACCAGGATCGTTTGTCCTGGTCTGCAGGGACCAGGATCGCTTGTCCAGGTCTGCAGGGACCAGGATCGTTTGTCCAGGTCTGCAGGGACCAGGATCGCTTGTCCAGGTCTGCAGGGACCAGGATCGCTTGTCCAGGTCTGCAGGGACCAGGATCGCTTGTCCAGGTCTGCAGGGACCAGGAACGCTTGTCCAGGCCGAAGCTCACATTATGTACACGTAGACGCTGAAGTCCTATGACTGTAAACAAACAATTTCTTGACTGAATCGGTCCTGTCAACTTCAGAATGTTGTATCTAATTTATTTGTTAGTAAACAACATGTTTGGTTTGTTGATCGTGAAGTGGCTGGGGCACTCATCTACTGCCCAGATGGGCTAATGTTCGTATTCCAAAGCTGGCTTATTACTTTTTTTTTACTGAACAGTAATTCATTTCGCCCAGAAGCTGCAAATGTGTACCTGACATCTGCTCTGTTAAATAGGACAGGCTGGCTACGTCATCAATAGAAAGATTTTTGATAGTTATGGAAGGAGGGGGTAGATATAAATATACTGTCCATGTGACATAAGGTGTTTGCTTTAGTGTTAACTCTAAGCCAGAAATAGTTGCTGTTTATGACGTCATGCCACGAGTTTATACGGACAGGGTGCTCCGTTACTCATTGATGTGGCGTGTCGTAATTTTCTTGACATTCTCGGCTCTTATTAACGGAGCTGTATTTCGTCTATTCCAGGCTTCGCTGGGGAAACTTAGATGTACTGTTATACTAGGTCTTCTACATTAGTAAGAGCCACCACTTCACGGCGATTCTAGCTTCTGTTAGCCAGCCTGTTTCGACGCAGACTGTTACCGGGGGAGACCACGAGAAGGTAGAACTGCTAGGTCTTGGTCAGCTATGGTGCGCCGACTCTGCTACTGTGACCGAGAGCCGCGCTAGCTGACTGGTTAATGAACTTGATGGAGTACAAGGTTCGATCTTTATCGACGGCTTCCAGGTTCACCCAGCCTTAAATGGGAACCGGAATTTTCTGGGAAGGAAAAGCGGCACTGGCGTAATGCTGACCACATTTAAACAAAACTAATATGCCGAAGGTTTATATCAAAGATGTGAGCGCTAACACCAAATAATTTTATGTCACATGGATCGGCAGGCCTCTTTTTTTTTTTTTTTTTTGCTCTCTTACAAATGGTTCTGTCTTGGATTTGTGTTTGTGGAGGTCTCTGTGAATGTCGTCCATTGCGACATGTCAACGCCCACAAAATAGACGGTCTAGTCAAGACGTAAATAATTCAATACCTCTGCGCTTTTTCAAGATTTTATCAACACGGTTGAGACGGTTGTATTCATTTCACTGTTTGCAAAATCGCATCTCAGGCTGTTGAAATATATTTGAAAGTTTCTGGCAAAATGGCATCTCAGGCTGTTGAAATATATTTGAAAGTTGCTGGCAAAATGGCAGCCACGTCTTCCACCAAAAACACAACAAATGTGAAACTTCCACAAGAATTGTGCAAAATAACCTTCACCTTGAGCAACTGCACACTTACTTGTAGGCGGAGCTCACAAATCGATGGCAAACAAATCTGCGTCACGCAATCTCACTGGAAAATAATGGCGAATGTGTTTATTAAGTTACCTTTTGAGGCGGCCTGTGGACGTGGAGACCATACCAGCAGCCATAACAGCAGCCATAACAGCAGCCATGACAGCAGCACACATACACTCACAGTTAGCTATCGTTGATTACGGTATAATCTTTCAACAAAAGAACATATTTCTCTAAATATTTCTGGCTACTATAAGTAAATCTAAACAAAGTTATCGTTAACACAAAGTTATCGTTAACACAAAGTTATCGTTAAAACAAAGTTATCGTTAACACAAAGTTATCGTTAAAACAAAGTTATCGTTAACACAAAGTTATAGTTAATGACGTCTTCGTTAATTAGTGTACTATATATCGACCACGTGACTCGTTATCTGTGTTTCATCACAATTATAGTAACTACACACACACATGTAGAGTCAGGAACGGAGGTGTCACAGGCCTATCACATTGCATTTTGTCTTCTCCGGATACAGTGCGTGTTCAGTCGCCATAGGTATCTGTGGTCTGTTTCACGTTTATACTGACATTCATGTCAACAAACGCCATCTTACGTTCATCTGAGAGATTAATCGCTGTGAACGTTTATTTCTTCCTCGATGTCGTCATCAAAATCTGAGCACACAGATAGCTCATCGCTGCTCACGTCATCGTGGCTCACAGCCTCGCTTGCATTCGACTTACCGTCGTCATGGTAACTTTGTTCGTCATCATTTCCACCATCTTGTCTTGAATGAACCTTTCTGTGACGTTCAAGATTGCTCTTGTGTGACGTGGCGTAATCACAGACGTGACACACGAAATCCTTTTGTCCACTGTGAACCGACAAGTGTCTCTTAAGAAGAGCTTTTCTACAGAAACGACGACCACAGAAATAGCAGGTGTAACCATGGTAGTGGAATATCATAGCGTGTTCTCTCAAAGATGCCTTCGTGTTAAAGAGGATGCCGCAACACTCGAGCATCTTCGCGCTGGTCTGGTGCATGGTCAACATGTGACGCTTCAGGTTGTTTCTCCTGTCTGTTGTGTACCGGCACTGTGGGCAGGGAATAGCTTTCTTCCGTAACTATGGGCAACCACGTTGTCAATAACAACACCAGGGGACATAACCGGACTAGTGTTGACACCTCCCATAAAAGCTTGAGACTGTGTTAGAGTGACGGCGCTTTGCAAACTTACGGGTCTACTCGAGGCTTGAATAGAGGGTTGAAGTTGAGCACCAACAGGGGGCTGTTGGTTTCTTGTGTGTTGTTGTTGGTTGCTATGGTGTTCATGCAACTCGTGCTGTTGTTGTAGTCCCCCGGTTGGAATCTGTGTTTGACAAGATGCTGACCTCTCCATCACTGACCGGGGTTGAGATAAATTTAGCCCATTCTGAAACTGGACATGACCCTGAGGCACGGGTTGTTGCCCTCTGTAAGACGCTGCGGTTTGAGAAGAGTAGCCAATCATTGATCCCGGAAATCCAAGAAGAAAAGGAAACAGCCCCGCCTTAGAAGTCAGAAATGTCAACTGACTGTCATGAACTCCACTGAAGTGTCTGTCTAAATGTTTGTAGATAGACGTATATGGCCGAGGGTCTGACTTAATGGGCGTGGCATCCGGTGATTTCAACTTTTTAAATGATTTCGTGCTCGATGACTCAGGCAACACTGACGCAACTGGAGCTGTAAGTGAGGGAAGTTGAGTAATCACGTTTGTCTTCAATGGCAAGTCCGTCATCTTTCTTATATCGTTGTCCCCACACGACGAGATTAGGTCGAGGGCCGGATTCCACAAGCGAGGATAGGATTTGGCAGGCTTGTCAAGGGACATTGGGAGTCTGAACCTGAGGGCATCAAACTCTGAGGGTGGTTGCAGATGAATTGGGATTGGCCTGTGAATGGACAAAACACAAATAGGCAATGAAAACAAAGAGACAGATCATTCCTATACTTATAATGAGTTCTTGTGGTCAAAATACTGGCCATGACAAAAGGGGAAAACAAGGACTAAAAATGGTCAGTCTTGTTACCACTGCACACGTTCTATTAATCTAGTAGTGTTACTGGACACGTCCTGTTAGCCTAGTAACTACCACTGGACACGCCCTGTTAGCCTAGTAACTACCACCGGACACGCCCTGTTAGCCTAGTAACTACCACTGGACACGCCCTGTTAGCCTAGTAACTACCACTGGACACGTCCTGTTAGCCTAGTAACTACCACCGGACACGCCCTGTTAGCCTAGTAACTACCACCGGACACGCCCTGTTAGCCTAGTAACTACCACCGGACACGTCCTGTTAGCCTAGTAACTACCACCGGACACGCCCTGTTAGCCTAGTAACTACCACTGGACACGTCCTGTTAGCCTAGTAACTACCACCGGACACGTCCTGTTAGCCTAGTAACTACCACCGGACACGCCCTGTTAGCCTAGTAACTACCACTGGACACGTCCTGTTAGCCTAGTAACTACCACTGGACACGCCCTGTTAGCCTAGTAACTACCACCGGACACGTCCTGTTAGCCTAGTAACTACCACTGTACACGTCCTGTTAGCCTAGTTGTTACCACTGGACACGTCCTGTTAGCCTAGTTGTTACCACTGGACACGTCCTGTTAGCCTATTAACTACCACTGGACACTTCCTGTTAGCCTAGTAACTACCACTGGACACGTCCTGTTAGCCTAGTAACTACCACTGGACCCGTCCTGTTAGCCTAGTTGTTACCACTGGACACGTCCTGTTAGCCTAGTTGTTACCACTGGACACGTCCTGTTAACCTAGTTGTTAACACTGGACACGTCCTGTTATCCTACTAACAGCCACTGGACACGTCCTGTTATGCTAGTAACTACCACTGGACACGTCCTGTTATGCTAGTAACTACCACTGGAGACGTTCTGTTAGCTTAGTAACTACCACTGGACACGTCCTGTTAGCCTAGTAACTGCTACTGGACACGTCCATTTAGCCTAGTAACTTCCACTGGACACGTCCTATTAGCCTAGTAACTACCACTGGACACGTCCTGTTTGCCTAGTAACTACCACTGGAGACGTCCTATTAGCCTAGTAACTACTACTGGACACGTCCTGTTAGCCTAGTAACTACCACTGGACACGTCCTGTTAGCCTAGCAACTACCACTGGACAAGTCCTGTTAGCCTAGTTGTTACCACTGGACACGTCCTGTTAGCCTAGTAACTACCACTGGACACGTCCTGTTAGCCTAGTAACTACCACTGGACACGTCCTGTTAGCCTAGTAACTACTTCTGGACCCGTCCTGTTAGCCTAGTAACTACCACTGGACACGTCCTGTTAGCCTAGTAACTACCACTGGACACGTCCTGTTAGCCTAGTAACTACCACTGTACACGTCCTGTTATCCTAGTTGTTACCACTGGACACGTCCTGTTAACCTAGTTGTTAACACTGGACACGTCCTGTTATCCTACTAAATACCACTGGACACTTCCTGTTATGCTAGTAACTACCACTGGAGACCTTCTGTTAGCCTAGTAACTACCACTGGACACGTCCAGTTAGCCTAGTAACTACCACTGGACACGTCCTGTTAGCCTAGTACCTACCACTGGACACGTCCTATTATCCTAGTAACTACTACTGGACACGTCCTGTTAGCCTAGTAACTACCACTGGACACGTCCTGTTAGCCTAGTAACTACCACTGGACACGTCCTGTTAGCCTAGTAACTACCACTGTACACGTCCTGTTAGCCTAGCAACTACTACTGGACACGTCCTGTTAGCCTAGCAACTACCACTGGACACGTCCTGTTAGCCTAGCAACTACCACTGGACACGTCCTGTTAGCCTAGCAACTACTACTGGACACGTCCTGTTAGCCTAGCAACTACCATTAGACACATTTTTCGTTGATTACTTCATATTCTCCCTACCACTCAAATAGTGTCATATATATTCCTAAAAGAAAAACACTTCCTTTTATTTTCTCTGACATTAAACTACGGAGCCTAGATATGTTCTTGTTGTTCTCCATATTATTGCCCATTTACGTCAGCCGACCTCTAATATACAGACTGTCAATTTCCCACGTTGTTTGTTTCAATTATCGCTCCTCGTTCACTCTTTTTTGTATGTTAGAATTCCAACACTCTTTTTTGTATGTTAGAATTCCAACACTCTTTTTTGTATGTTAGAATTCCAACACTCTCTTTTGTATGTTAGAATTCCAACACTCTTTTTTGTATGTTAGAATTCCAACACTTTTTTGTATGTTAGAATTCCAACACTCTTTTTTGTATGTTAGAATTCCAACACTCTCTTTTGTATGTTAGAATTCCAACACTCTCTTTTGTATGTTAGAATTCAACCACTCTCTTTTGTATGTTAGAATTCAACCATTCTCTTTTGCATTTTAGAATTCCCACACTTTCTTTTGTGTGTTAGAATTCCAACACTCTCTTTTGTATGTTAGAATTCAACCACTCTCTTTTGTATGTTAGAATTCAACCACTCTCTTCTGCATTTTAGAATTCCCACACTTTCTTTTGTGTGTTAGAATTCCAACACTCTCTAATATGATAGAAAGATATGATTTCTGGCGTATGTGACACGTTCAGCACGAGAGTCAATAGCTAACTAACCAGCGGCAATATTACATAACTAACTACATAACTAACTACATAACTAAATACATAACTAACTAATTACCGACCAAATTAATTACCTAACTAACTAGCTAACTTTCTAACTAACTAAGTAACTAACTTTCTAACTAACTATCTTTATAATTAACTAACTAAATTTCTTACTAAATTAGCTAGCTAAGTAATTACCTACCTAATTACCTACACAACTAACTAACTATAATAAATTTAATATATTAAACTAAATGTTTAACTATCTGATTCAATGAGTAACTAACTATCTATCAAATTAATTAACGAACTAACTAATGATTTATGTAATTGAGTGACAGACTAACAAACTAAAAATCTATCTAACACACTATCTAATAAACTTAACTAATTAATTATTTACATAATTAACCGACTGACTAACTAACAAACTAATTAGCTAACTGATTAATTAATTAACTGACTAAATAACAAGTATATTAACTAACCAATTATCTCATTAACTAACGTATCCACGTACTGACTAATTAACTTGCTATTTAACTAATTACCTAATTAATTATATAACTAACGAGTTAACCGAGTGACTGACTGATCTGCTACTATTTCTCTGCTTTCTAACTTTCATCTATTATTTTTTCTCTACTTTCTCGACTTTATCTATTATTATTTCTCTACTTTCTCGACTTTATCTATTATTATTTCTCTACTTTCTCGACTTTATCTATTATTATTTCTCTACTTTCTCGACTTTATCTATTATTATTTCTCTACTTTCTCGACTTTATCTATTATTATTTCTCTACTTTCTCGCTTTTATCTATTATTTTTTCTCTACTTTCTCGACTTTATCTATTATTATTTCTCTACTTTCTCGACTTTATCTATTATTTTTTGTCTCTACTTTCTCGACTTTATCTATTATTATTTCTCTACTTTCTCGCCTTTATCTATTATTATTTCTCTACTTTCTCGCCTTGATCTATTATTATTTCTCTACTTTCTCGCCTTTATCTATTATTATTTCTCTACTTTATCGACTTTATCTATTATTATTTCTCTACTTTCTCGACTTTATCTATTATTATTTCTCTACTTTCTCGACTTTATCTATTATTATTTCTCTACTTTCTCGACTTTATCTATTATTATTTCTCTACTTTCTCGACTTTATCTATTATTATTTCTCTACTTTCTCGACTTTATCTATTATTATTTCTCTACTTTCTCGACTTTATCTATTATTATTTCTCTACTTTCTCGCCTTTATCTATTATTCTTTTCTCTACTTTCTCGACTTTATTTTCTCGCCTTTATATTTTATTCTTTTTTCTCATTGTACATTTTGCATCTGTTATTAACTTTAACGGTATTAGCCTATTACCGTTACTAACTTTTACTATCTGTGTGTGAGCAATGCTCCAACAGTGCTCATGTATTTTCTTAGTTTCGCCTACTTGCAAGGTTTGCTCAAATGGTTTGCGTGTATGTGTGTGCTTATTTGTTAATTAATTCTTGTTGTCTATTAATGTTTAATGTGGTTTACCAATGTGGTTTGTTTGTTAATTGTGCATATTTATTAATATTGGATATAAATTAATATTGGATACTAATTAATATTGGATATTAATATTAATGTTGGATATTTATTAATGTTGGATATTTATTAATTTTGTTTATTTATTAATGTTGTATACTTCTTCTTCTTCTTTTCTCATTCTCACTGGTACCGAAAAGGTATCGTGGTTATATCATGTGTTGTTCTTGAGTTGCTCGAACTGTCAGAATTAAGTGATTTTCCTTTGTTGTTACATGTCTCTGTCACAGCGTCTATCCATCTTCTTCTGGGTCTTCCTTTTGGTCTTTTTCCATGCATTCTTGAGAAGAACGCCCTTGATGGTGATTGGTGAGGATTCATTCTGACCAGGTGGCCAAACCATTTAAGTTGTTGTTGTTCTATATATTCTTAGCAGGGTTTTGTTCCTACCATTTTACGGGAATTGAAATTCCTTTAGAACTTAACTTTGACTTCCATCGAAAATTGCATCGTGTTGCCAGCACAGTCACGCCCCGGAAGTGTGCATACTTATTAATGTTGTATATTTACTAATGTTGCATATTTATTAACGTTGCATAATTACTAATGTTGTATACTTATAAATGTTGCATAATTATTAATGTTGTATACTTATTAATGTTGCATAATTACTAATGTTGTATACTTATAAATGTTGCATAATTACTAATGGTGTATACTTATTAATGTTGCATAATTACAAATGTTGTATACTTATTAATGTTGGATACTTATTAATGTTGCATATTTATTCATGTTGCATACTTATTAATGTTGCATAATTACTAATGTTGAATAATTACTAATGTTGTATACTTATTAATATTGGATATCTATTAATGTTGCATACTTATTAATGTTGCATACTTATTAATGTTGCATAATTACTAATGTTGAATAATTACTAATGTTGAATAATTAATAATGTTGTATACTTATTAATATTGAATATTTATTAATGTTGCATATTTATTAACATTCTTTCTTTGTAATCTTCTTTTGCTGCAAAGTTTATTTATAATTTATGAAGATATTTCAGTCTGTAGTAGTCGCTATCATTTGACAGGTAAATATTTCAGTATGTAGTAGTCGCTATCATTGGACAGAAATATATTTCAGTCTGTAGGAGTCACTATCAAAGGACAGGTAAATATTTCAGTCTGTAGTAGTCGCTATCATTGGACAGGAATATATTTCAGTCTGTAGTAGTCGCTATCAAAGAACAGGTCAATATTTCAGTCTGTAGTAGTCGCTATCATTGGACGGGAATATATTTCAGTTTGTAGTAGTCGCTATCATTGGACGGGAATATATTTCATTCTGTAGTAGTCGCTATCATTGGACGGGAATATATTTCAGTCTGTAGTAGTCGCTATAAAAGGACAGGAAAATATTTCAGTCTGTAGTAGTCGCTATCAACGGACAGGTAACTATTTCAGTCTATAGTAGTTGCTATCAAAGAACAGGTCAATATTTCAGTCTGTAGTAGTCGCTATCATTCGACAGGTAAATATTTCAGTCTGTAGTAGTCGCTATCAAAGAACAGGTAAATATTTCAGTCTGTAGTAGTCGCTTTCAAAGAACAGGTAAATATTTCAGTCTGTAGTAGTCGCTATCAAAGAACAGGTAAATATTTCAGTCTGTAGTAGTCGCTATCAAAGGACAGGTAAATATTTCAGTCTGTAGTAGTTGCTATGAAAGGACAGGTAAATATTTCAGTCTGTAGTAGTTGCTATCAAAGGACAGGTAAATATTTCAGTCTGTAGTAGTTGCTATGAAAGGACAGGTAAATATTTCAGTCTGTAGTAGTTGCTATCAAAGGACAGGTAAATATTTCAGTCTGTAGTAGTTGCTATGAAAGGACAGGTAAATATTTCAGTCTGTAGTAGTTGCTATCAAAGGACAGGTAAATATTTCAGTCTGTAGTAGTCGCTATGAAAGGACAGGTAAATATTTCAGTCTGTAGTAGTCGCTATGAAAGGACAGGTAAATATTTCAGTCTGTAGTAGTTGCTATCAAAGGACAGGTAAATATTTCAGTCTGTAGTAGTCGCTATAATTGGACAGGTAAATATTTCAGTCTATAGTAGTCGCTATCAAAGGACAGGTAAATATTTCAGTCTGTAGTAGTCGCTATCAAGGCACAGGTAAATATTTCAGTCTGTAGTAGTCGCTATCAAAGGACAGGTAAATATTTCAGTCTGTAGTAGTCGCTATCAAAGGACAGGTAAATATTTCAGTCTGTAGTAGTCGCTATCAAAGCACAGGTAAATATTTCAGTCTGTAGTAGTTGCTATCAAAGGACAGGTAAATATTTCAGCCTGTAGTAGTCGCTATCAAAGCACAGGTAAATATTTCAGTCTGTAGTAGTCGCTATCAAAGGACAGGTAAATATTTCAGTCTGTAGTAGTCGCTATCAAAGGACAGGAAGATATTTCAGCCTGTAGTAGTCGCTATCAAAGCACAGGTAAATATTTCAGTCTGTAGTAGTCGCTATCAAAGACAGGAAGATATTTCAGTCTGTAGTAGTCGCTATCAACGGACAGGTAAATATTTCAGTCTATAGTAGTTGCTATCAAAGGACAGGTAAATATTTCAGTTTGTAGTAGTCGCTATCAAAGCACAGGTAAATATTTCAGTCTATAGTAGTCGCTATCAACGGACAGGTAAATATTTCAGTCTATAGTAGTTGCTATCAAAGGACAGGTAAATATTTCAGTTTGTAGTAGTCGCTATCATTGGACAGGTAAATATTTCAGTCTGTAGTAGTCGCTATCAAAGGACAAGTAAATATTTCAGTCTATAGTAGTCGCTATCATTGGACAGGAAGATATTTCAGTCTGTAGTAGTCGCTATGAAAGGAAAGGAAAATATTTCAGTCTGTAGTAGTCGCTATGAAAGGACAGGAAAATATTTCAGTCTGTAGTAGTCGCTATGAAAGGAAAGGAAAATATTTCAGTCTGTAGTAGTCGCTATGAAAGGACAGGAAAATATTTCAGTCTGTAGTAGTCGCTATGAAAGGAAAGGAAAATATTTCAGTCTGTAGTAGTCGCTATGAAAGGACAGGAAAATATTTCAGTCTGTAGTAGTCGCTATCAAAGGACAGGTAAATATTTATGTCTGTAGTAGTCGCTATCATTTGACAGGTAAATATTTCAGTCTGTAGTAGTCGCTGTCATTGGACAGGTAAATATTTCAGTCTGTAGTAGTCGCTGTCATTGGACAGGTAAATATTTCAGTCTGTAGTAGTCGCTATCAAAGGTAAGGAAGATATTTCAGTCTGTAGTAGTTGCTATCAACGGACAGGTAAATATTTCAGTCTATAGTAGTTCTATCATTGGACAGGAAGATATTTCAGTCTATAGTAGTCGCAATCAACGGTCAGGTAAATATTTCAGTCTGTAGTAGTCGCAATCAACGGTCAGGTAAATATTTCAGTCTGTAGTAGTCGCAATCAACGGTCAGGAAAATATTTCAGTCTGTAGTAGTCGCTATCAAAGCACAGGTAAATATTTCAGTCTGTAGTAGTCGCTATCATTGGACAGGTAAATATTTCAGTCTGTAGTAGTCGCTATCAAATGACAGGTAAATATTTCAGTCTATAGTAGTCGCTATGAAAGGACAGGTCAATATTTCAGTCTATAGTAGTCGCTATCAAAGGACAGGAAGATATTTCAGTCTGTAGTAGTCGCTATCATTGGACAGGTAAATATTTCAGTCTGTAGTAGTCGATATCATTGGACAGGTAAATATTTCAGTCTGTAGTAGTCGCTATCATTGGACAGGTAAATATTTCAGTCTGTAGTAGTCGATATCATTGGACAGGTAAATATTTCAGTCTGTAGTAGTCGATATCATTGGACAGGTAAATATTTCAGTCTGTAGTAGTCGCTATCATTGGACAGGAAAATATTTCAGTCTGTAGTAGTCGCTATCAAAGGTAAGGGAGATATTTCAGTCTGTAGTAGTTGCTATCAACGGACAGGAAAATATTTCAGTCTATAGTAGTCGCTATCAAAGGACAGGAAAATATTTAAGTCTATAGAAGTTGCTATCAAAGGACAGGTAAATATTTCTGTCTGTAGTAGTCGCTATCATTGGACAGGTAAATATTTCAGTCTATAGTAGTCGCTATCATTAAACAGGAATATATTTCAGTCTGTAGTAGTCGCTATGAAAGGACAGGTAAATATTTATGTCTGTAGTAGTCGCTATCATTGGACAGGTAAATATTTCAGTCTGTAGTAGTCGCTATCATTGGACGGATAAATATTTCAGTCTGTGGTAGTCGCTATGAAAGGACAGGAAAATATTTCAGTCTGTAGTAGTCGCTATGAAAGGACAGGAAAATATTTCAGTCTGTAGTAGTCGCTATGAAAGGAAAGGAAAATATTTCAGTCTGTAGTAGTCGCTATCAAAGGACAGGTAAATATTTCAGTCTGTAGTAGTCGCTATGAAAGGACAGGAAAATATTTCAGTCTGTAGTAGTCGCTATGAAAGGACAGGAAAATATTTCAGTCTGTAGTAGTCGCTATCAAAGGACAGGTAAATATTTATGTCTGTAGTAGTCGCTATCATTGGACAGGTAAATATTTCAGTCTGTGGTAGTCGCTGTCATTGGACAGGTAAATATTTCAGTCTGTAGTAGTCGCTGTCATTGGACAGGTAAATATTTCAGTCTGTAGTAGTCGCTATCAAAGGACAGGAATATATTTCAGTCTGTAGTAGTCGCTATCAAAGGTAAGGAAGATATTTCAGTCTGTAGTAGTTGCTATCAACGGACAGGTAAATATTTCAGTCTATAGTAGTTCTATCATTAGACAGGTCAATATTTCAGTCTGTAGTAGTTCTATCATTAGACAGGTCAATATTTCAGTCTATAGTAGTTCTATCATTAGACAGGTCAATATTTCAGTGTATAGTAGTTCTATCATTAGACAGGTCAATATTTCAGTCTATAGTAGTTCTATCATTAGACAGGTCAATATTTCAGTCTGTAGTAGTCGCTATCAAAGGACAGGAAGATATTTCAGTCTGTAGTAGTCGCTATCAAAGGACAGGAAGATATTTCAGTCTGTAGTAGTCGCTATCAAAGGACAGGAAGATATTTCAGTCTGTAGTAGTCGCTATCAAAGGACAGGAAGATATTTCAGTCTATAGTAGTCGCTATCAAAGGACAGGAAAATATTTCAGTCTATAGTAGTCGCTATCAAAGGACAGGAAAATATTTCAGTCTATAGTAGTCGCTATCAAAGGACAGGAAAATATTTCAGTCTATAGTAGTCGCTATCAAAGGACAGGAAAATATTTCAGTCTATAGTAGTCGCTATCAAAGGACAGGAAAATATTTCAGTCTATAGTAGTCGCTATCAAAGGACAGGAAAATATTTCAGTCTATAGTAGTCGCTATCAAAGGACAGGAAGATATTTCAGTCTATAGTAGTCGCTATCAAAGGACAGGAAAATATTTCAGTCTATAGTAGTCGCTATCAAAGGACAGGAAAATATTTCAGTCTGTAGTAGTCGCTATCATTGGACAGGTAAATATTTCAGTCTATAGTAGTCGCTATCAAAGGACAGGAAAATATTTCAGTCTGTAGTAGTCGCTATCAAAGGACAGGAAAATATTTCAGTCTGTAGTAGTCGCTATCATTGGACAGGAAAATATTTCAGTCTATAGTAGTCGCTATCAAAGGACAGGAAGATATTTCAGTCTGTAGTAGTCGCTATCAAAGGACAGGAAGATATTTCAGTCTGTAGTAGTCGCTATCATTGGACAGGTAAATATTTCAGTCTGTAGTAGTCGCTATCAAAGGACAGGAAAATATTTCAGTCTGTAGTAGTCGCTATCAAAGGACAGGAAAATATGCAAGGAACTTGCAAGTCAAGCGTGGTACCTAACACTGCCCCTTCAATATCCACGAACAATTATCTCGTTGTAACCCCATCCCCTAACTGTGACATCATCCTTAATTCTTGCATCTGCCGGACTAGTTTCGCCTTCTCCTGACTTGACGAACGACTGAACTTTACAATAGACAGACCTGACATCGACATCATTGACAGTCCCTCCAGCATTGTCCATGTCCAGTGTCCATCGCGCCGCGGGAATTTGTAGGTCAACCCCTAGAACCAGTGCTAGATTAATCACTTCGACAACCGTTTATTATTAAGATAAGACTCCTGCCAGGGGAGAGAACTGGTGAGTTGTAGTCCAGGCACTAAATGTTAGCAAGTCACGGCTGTCACACGGGGCAGATTTCAGAAACATTAGCACCATCATGGTGTTGAGAAGAAACAATTGATCGGTCAGCACCGGTCAATAATTAGATCCCAGGATTCCTGGAACACGACATCTGTACTGTGCCACGTAAAATATCATCATCATGTGCCATACCGGTTGGCGTAGGCGATCATGTCCTTCCACAATACTCTATCTACAGTGCATCGTATAAGTTCTGTTGTTGACTGTTTTCCATGCAGTGACACCAATCTATCTTGTATTTTCTCTCTGTCGTCCGCGATCTCTCTTTCCTTTTATTTTGCCAGTTGTAACCAAGTATTCCAACTTTCCTCTTCTCATGATGTGCCCGAAAAATGTTGACTGCTTCTTTGTGATGTTTTTTTAGCAGCTCCCTTTTTGTGTTGACCTCTTTGAGAATTTCCTCTTTGGTCTTTTTAGCTGTCCAGGGAACTTTCAACATTCTTCTGAGAAATCCCATCTCTGCGGTCTCTAACCATCTTTTCAATTGTTTGTCTACTGTTCCTGATTCGCTTCCATAGGTCAGAATTGGTTCTATATAGCACCGATGAACTCTCTTTCTCACTTTTATTGACATAGATTTGTTGCATAAGATATTTTTCATTTTCTGAAATGCTATTTTGGCCTGAGCTACTCTCCTTTTTATTTTTGTGCCGCATCTTCCATCTGATGTTATGTAAAATATACCACTCTCTAGTCATTCCCTTCTACAGCTAACAGAGTCAAAGTCTGTCCTTTCTATAATGTTGTCCAACAAACTTCTATTTTTATTTCTCTTCTCTTCTCCTCTCGTCTTTTCTCTTCTGTTCTCTTCTTTTCTCTTCTCTTCTCTTCTCCTCTCATCTCGTCTCGTCTTTTCTCTTCTCTTTCCTTCTCCCCTATTATCTTCTTTTCTCTTCTCTTCTCCTCACACTCGTCTCTTCTCTTCTCTTCTTCTCTCATCTAGTCTCGCCTTTTCCATTTCTCTTTTCTTTTCTTCTTTTCTCGTCTCTTCTTTAAAAAAAAATAAATAATGTTACTCCAACTGTTACTGCGACAACGTTAACCAAATTTTAGTAAAATTATTATAATTTTAACTATTCTCACCACAATTTTAAATATTAACACATCTATTATCAGAATTGCTACAAATGTAACCACCACTATTTTCAGAATTGCTACAAATGTGACTACAACTATTTTCAGAATTGCTACAAATGTGACTACAACTATTTTCAGAATTCCTACGAATGTGACTACAACTATTTTCAGAATTGCTACGAATGTCACTACAACTATTTTCAGAATTGCTACAAATGTGACTACAACTATTTTCAGAATTGCTACAAATGTGACTACCACTATTTTCAGAATTGCTACAAATGTACCAACCGCTATTTTCAGAATTGCTACAAATGTAACTACCACTATTTTCAGAATTTCTACAAATGTAGCCACCACTATTTTCAGAATTTCTACAAATGTACCAACCGCTATTTTCAGAATTTCTACAAATGTGACTATCACTATTTTCTGAATTTCTATAATTGTACCAACCACTATTTTCAGATATGCTGCACATGTAACTATCACTATTTTCAGAATTTCTACAAATGTAACTATCACTATTTTCAGAATTGCTACAAGGGTAACTACCACTATTTTCAGAATTGCTACAAATGTGACTACCACTATTTTCAGAATTGCTACAAGGGTAACTACCACTATTTTCAGAATTGCTACAAATGTAACTATCACTATTTTCAGAATTGCTACATATGTAACTATCACTATTTTCAGAATTGCTACATATGTAACAATCACTATTTTCAGAATTGCTACAAATGTGACTATCACTATTTTCAGAATTTCTACAAATGTAACTATCACTATTTTCAGAATTGCTACAAATGTGACTATCACTATTTTCAGAATTGCTACAAATTTAACTACCACTATTTTCAGAATTGCTACATATGTAACAACCAGTATGTTCACCACAACTTTATCCATCTCTTCTCTCCATTTTTCCTACTCTTCGTGAGGCGAGACCTTACAGAGAGGAGATACCTGTAGCTTTCAGTTTATCGCTAATTATATACCTGGAGTTGTCAGAATGGATTTATTTAGTGACTCACTGGCTTCCTCTACTCACCCATTCCTGAGTCATCATGATCCATTATAGCTTGATATTTTTATGTTGTAGATTCGTTCCGTGCATGTTGGTTTAGTGCAAATCAATTAAATTTTGAAACTTAAATATTATTTATATTGTTTACTTTTTAAATTAATCATGTTGATACATAAAGAGACATGATAACCTGTTGAGAGTCGTTTTGGAGAAAAAAATACAAGGCACACGAGACAAAGACAGACAAAGGTTAAATTGAACTGTCAAAATTAAGAGATGGTCAGAAGGAAATGTAACAATATTCTTTATCAAGCAAGAGATTCGGTGAAATGGTGATCCAACCTTCGGTGTGTAGACGGCATATGTTGATGATATTTGTGATGATGATGGAAATGATATTGACGATGATTATTCTGTGACATTGTTTCTCTAGATTTTATTTAGTTTCACGTGCAATTCTATTTGTTCCTGCTTTAACTTTTATAGCCACAATCTCTCTCTCTCTCTCTCTCTCTCTCTCTCTCTCTCTCTCTCGTCTCTTCTGTTCCTTTCATCGACTAAAGAAAATGGAATACAGCGGAGCCTCGCACTAGAAACAATCCTAAATTTGAACGTTCCAGAATGTTAACTCTAAATTTTGGAAAATTTCGATCCTGAGATAAAACGATACTTCTAAGAGCACACGTAAGATTGTGCGCATGTGCATGCGCAGTAAAATAACTGTCGTGTGTGAACGCTAGCCTCTGTGTAATAGCTGTCATATGTGAATGCTATCTTTTGTGTAATAACTGTCATATGTGAACGCTAGCCATTGTGTAATAACTGTCATGTGTGAACGCTTGCTTTTGTGTAATAACTGTCATATGTGAACGCTAGTCTTTGTGTAATAACTGTCATATGTGAACGCTAGCCTTTGTGTAATAACTGTCATGTGTTAACGCTAGTCTTTATGTAATAACTGTCATATGTGAACGCTAGCTTTTGTGTAATAGCGGTCATATGTGAATGCTATCTTTTGTGTAATAACTGTCATATGTGAACGCTAGCCGTTGTGTAATAACTGTCATGTGTGAACGCTTGCTTTTGTGTAATAACTGTCATATGTGAACGCTAGCCTTTGTGTAATAACTGTCATATGTGAACGCTAGCTTTTGTGTAATAACTGTCATGTGTGAACGCTAGCCTTTGTGTATTAACTGTCCTGTGTGAACGCTAGGTTTTGTGTAAAAACTGTCATGTGTGAATGCGTGAATGCTAGCTTTTGTGTAATAACTGTCATATGTGAACGCTAACTTTTGTGCAATAACTGTCATATGTGAACGCTAACTTGTATGCAATAACTGTCATATGTGAACGCTAGCTTTTGTGTAATAACTGTCATGTGTGAACGCTAGCCTTTGTGTAATAACTGTCATATGTGAACGCTAGCTTTTGTGTAATAACTGGCATGTGTGAACGCTAGCCTTTGTGTAATAACTGTCATATGTGAACGCTAGCTTTTGTGCAATAACTGACATGTGTGAACGCTAGCTTTTGTGTAATAGCTGACATGTGTGAACGCTAGCTTTTGTGTAATAACTGTCATATGTGAACGCTACCCTTTGAACACCAAGTCACTATTGAGTCAAATTGTGATTTCAGAGCTTCGTCCACTTAATTAATCGGTGTCTTCATTTATGTATATATCCGGGTGGTCTAGAGGTAAGACTTCGGCCTCTTGACAGACTAGTCCTTGGTTCGAACCTCACCTCAGCCGGTGGGAAATTTTAAACATCAAACCAATGGTTTCTTCTTGGCTACTATCCTGATCTCTGGGTAGTGATATCCTATATCTAGTTCTCTCTGTGTAGTGAGATCCTATGTCTAGCCCTCTCTGGGTAGTGAGATCCTATGTCTAGTTCTCTCTGGGTAGTGAGATCCTATGTCTAGTTCTCTCTGGGTAGTGTAATCCTATGTCTAGCCTTCCCGAAAAGCGGCGAAAAATAGAAGGCCCCGTGTGCATTTGCGCACGTTAAAGAACCCTTGACAGTTGAAAGTCGAAAAGAGTAGACCAAAATGGCCGCTGTCGGGGCAAACATTGTTAGTTAAATATACTCGTTATGCCAAAGATGGATGTGTCCGAACGCCGAAAGGCGCAGATATCGCGACTTTGCCGTAGAGTAGCGACGCAACGCAACTACGCCGGATTGTCATGTCGTCGACCACAACGGAAGCATGAAAAGTCCACATCACCAGAATACACTTAAACATTTCTTCTCTGTAGAAAAGAAAGAAATGGAAGCAGAATCATCATCCAGTGACGTGCTAGGAGCAAGATGTAAAACATGTCTTTGTTTAACGGGTCATCATCATGTGTCTTACCGGTTGGCGTAGGTGATCATGTCCCTCCACAATCTTCTATCTACAGTGCATCGTATCAGTTCTATTGTTGACTGTTTTCCATGCCATGACACCAAGCTATCCAGTATTTTCTCTCTTTGTCGCCCGCGATCTCTCTTTCTTTTTATTTTGCCAGTTGTAACCAAGTATTCCAACTTTCTCATGATGTGCCCGAAAAATGTTGATTGCTTCTTTCTGATATTTTTTAAGAGCTCCCTTTTTGTGTTCGCCTCTTTGAGAACTTCCTCATGTTTAATGGGTAGCTGGTGTATATTTCTTGAGTGAGGAAGCCGTCAAGTTTCAACTGAAAAAACGTGAAAGATAAAGGCTAAGCTTAATAATACAACGAGAAAGTCTTTGAAATACGAGAAAGTCTTTGAAATAGGAGAAAGTCTTTGAAATAGGAGAAAGTCTTTGAAATAGGAGAAAGTCTTCGAAATAGGAGAAAGTCTTTGAAATACGAGAAAGTCTTTGAAATACGAGAAAGTCTTTGAAATAGGAGAAAGTCTTCGAAATAGGAGAAAGTCTTTGAAATACGAGAAAGTCTTTGAAATACGAGAAAGTCTTTGAAATAGGAGAAAGTCTTTGAAATACGAGAAAGTCTTTGAAATAGGAGAAAGTCTTTGAAATACGAGAAAGTATTTGAAATACGAGAAAGTCTTTGAAATACGAGAAAGTCTTTGAAATAGGAGAAAGTCTTTGAAATAGGAGAAAGTCTTTGAAATAGGAGAAAGTCTTTGAAATAGGAGAAAGTCTTCGAAATAGGAGAAAGTCTTTGAAATACGAGAAAGTCTTTGAAATACGAGAAAGTCTTTGAAATAGGAGAAAGTCTTTGAAATACGAGAAAGTCTTTGAAATAGGAGAAAGTCTTTGAAATACGAGAAAGTCTTTGAAATACGAGAAAGTCTTTGAAATAGGAGAAAGTCTTTGAAATACGAGAAAGTCTTTGAAATACGAGAAAGTCTCTGAAATACGAGAAAGTCTTCGAAATAGGAGAAAGTCTTTGAAATACGAGAAAGTCTTTGAAATAGGAGAAAGTCTTTGAAATACGAGAAAGTCTTTGAAATACGAGAAAATATTTGAAATAGGAGAAAGTCTTTGAAATACGAGAAAGTCTTTGAAATACGAGAAAATATTTGAAATAGGAGAAAGTCTTTGAAATACGAGAAAGTCTTTGAAATACGAGAAAATATTTGAAATAAAATACGAGAGAGTCGGGGTTTTAAACAGAAGAGAGTATGTTTCTAGTGAAACAAGAGAAAGTCGAAACATAAGCGGTCAGAGAAAACCTTGTGTTGGGAGACATACAAAAGGGAGATAATTCTTGTTTATACCTCTGTGAACAAAGACAGACTTACTGCAGTAAACTAATATCATCATCACGTGCCAAACCGATTGGCGTAGGCGATCAGGTCTTTCTACAATTCCATGCCCACAGTATATTGTATCAGGTCTGTTGTTGACTGTTTTCCATGCCATGACACCAAGCTGTCTAGTATTTTCTCTCTTTGTTGTCCGCGATCTCTCTTTCCTTTTACTTTGCCAGTTGTAACCAAGTATTTCAACTTTCCTCTTCTCATGATGTGCCCGAAAAATGTTGATTGTTTCTTTCTGATGTTTCTTTGGAGCTCCCTTTTTGTGTTGGCCTCTTTGAGAACTTCCTCATCGGTCTTTTTAGCTGTCCAGGGAACTTTCAACATTCTTCTGAGAAATCCCATCTCTGTGCTTTCTAATCGTCTTTTCATTTATTTGTTTACTGTTAATGATTCGCTTCCGTAGGTCAGAATTGGTTCTATATAGCACCGATGCACTCTCTCCCTCACTTCTATTTATATTTGTTGCACAAAACTTGTGTTATTTTCTGAAATTATATTTTGACCTGAGCTATTCTGCATTTTATTTCTGTGGTGCATCTTCAATCCGATGTTATTATTGTGCCCAAGTATTTGACGCGTTGCACTTGTTTCAGATTTGTCCCGTTAATTGTTATGTTGCAAACATATATAACACATTTTAACATTTTAGTCAATGCTATCTTTATCTGTGCTATTCTATGTCTTATCTGACTCCTACCTCTTTCAAGTGACGTCATTATTGTGCCAACTTATTAAACTTATTTCCCCTTTCAGTCTGATCTATTTTTATCTTGATGTTTAGTGCAGTCTCTTATCTGTAAACTTTCACCATTAGCTGTGTTTCCTTGAGGCTTATATCAATCTCTTGACGTCACTACAATGTGCAGCTCTACACAGATTCTCAACACCACTGATAATGTTTGTGCTGGCCGAAAGCTTGTCGCTCACACGCAACACAACTTGTCTGATGACGTGCTCTGTACCAGCTGGCTATACTGCTGAGTCAGTCATGTCTCTCTCACAAATAAAAAGTACCCGTCCGACCTCCGTCATAAATCGAAGTGCCCGTCCTACCTCCATCACAAATCGAAGTGCCCGTCCTACCTCCATCACAAATCGAAGTGCCCGTCCTACCTCCATCACAAATCGAAGTGCCCGTCCTACCTCCATCACAAATCGAAGTGCCCGTCCTACCTTCATCACAAATCGAAGTGCCCGTCCTACCTCCATCACAAATTGAAGTTCCCGTCCTTCCTCCATCACAAATCGAAGTGCCAGTCCTACCTCCATCACGAATCTAAGTTTCAGTCCTATCTCTATCACAAAATGAAGCTCCCATCCTATCCCTATCACAAAATGAAGTTCCCATCCTATCTCTATCACAAAATGAAGTTCCCATCCTATCTCTATCATAAAATGAAGTTCCCATCCTATCTCTATCATAAAATGAAGCTCCCATCCTATCTCTATCACAAAATGAAGTGCCCGTCCTATCTCTATCATAAAATGAAGCTCCCATCCTATCTCTATCACAAAATGAAGTGCCCGTCCTACCTCATCATAAATTGAAGTTCCCGTTTTTCCTCCGTGACAAATTGAAGTGCCCGTCCTACCTCATCATAAATTGAAGTTCCCGTTTTTCCTCCGTGACAAATTGAAGTGCCCGTCCTACCTCAGCATAAATTGAAGTTCCCGTTTTTCCTCCGTGACAAATTTAAGTGACCTCCCTACCTCCACCACAAATCAAAGTGCCTGTCCTAACTCCATTACAAATTGAAATGCCCATCCTATCTCTATCACAAAATGAAGTGCCAGTCCTACCTCCACCACAAATCAAAGTGCCTGTTCTAACTCCATTACAAATTGAAATGCCCATCCTATCTCTATCACAAAATGAAGTGACCGCCCTACCTCCACCACAAATCAAAGTGCCTGTCCTAACTCCATTACAAATTGAAATGCCCATACTATCTCTATTACAAATTGAAATGCCCATCCTATCTCTATCACAAAATGAAGTGCCCGTCCTACCTCCACCACAAATCAAAGTGCCTGTCCTAACTCCATTACAAATTGAAATGCCCATCCTACCACGGTCACAGATGTGAATACCTCCAACACAAGCCTGTTAGCATGGATGGCCAACCGTACATGACCTCCAGGCTTGACCATCTGGTGTTCACCGACAGCTAATGTCGTCACGGTCTTCTCGTGACTATGAAGAAAGAAGTCAAATCTGATTAATGACTGGTGACGTTACCATCCGATAACACCCAGTCTGTCCGTGGCGATCACGACACCCCTTGACAGCAGTGGGTATTAGACAACGAGGCTCAGTCCTACTGGCTGCGCGCGCCACGCATCACTTTTACTACTTCGCTACCGGTTATGTTGTTATGGATGTGAATCATGGACAATAGGACAACATACAAGGAAATCACTGGAGTCTGTAGAAATGTGGTTTTACAGAAGAATGTTGAGAATACCATGGACAGCTAAGGAGAGTAATGAAAATGTTCTGATAGAGGTCAATGCAAAAAGAGAGCTAATTTCCAATATTAGGAAGAAACAATCATCATTTGTTGGCCATGTAATGAGAAGAGAACAGCTGGTATATGTTGTAACAACTGGACAAATTGAGGGACGAAGAGATAGAGGGAAGCAAAGAGAAAAAATACCAAACAGCTTAAGAGAATGGCTTGGCAAAAGGTCAACAACATAAATTATAAATAACTGGCGAGATTGAAAGTTGTGGAGAGACATAATCACCTGCGCCAGCAGGCCTGGTACTTGATGATGATGATGATCGGTTATGTTAAGACACATACACAGTTTAGATGAAATCACACTAGGCTTTCTCACATCAGACAACCCAGCTGTAAATGTGTACCTCCTTAGTAGAATAGGAGACTTATTAAAGTAAGAGAGAATAATAACATTACCGTCCTGAAACAACCAGACGCTGAACACTAAATTCTGCTAAAAGTTAAATATTCACTTCTCTTAGGGTTATTTTCACATTTTTTCCCCTCTACTGTCTTTGAATTATTTTTGCATTTGTGTATTCTGTGTATGCATTATTTTTACACTTGCTTCTTGTGTGTCGGCATTATTTTTACATTTGTGTCTTCGGTGTAAGCATTATTTTAAAATGTATCTGTGTTGTTTTATCATTATTTTTAACATTGTCACTCTCCTGTTTCATCATCATCAAGTTGCCTGTCTTGAACGTTGCGTTCACCACAACCCGTGTGAAGGAATATCTGTCTCTAGGAATCTCCTACTTCTTCTGTTGTCGTTTTCAAGATTTCCTTGATGTTTTGAAACCACCTTCTTCTTGGTCTGCCCCTCTATGCGTCACCCAGGAACTACACCTTCCATTATTGTTATTTCCATCCCGTTGTCTCTCTTGACATGGCCGTACTATTTTTATTTCTCCTGTAGAATGGTGTTTATGAGCCAGTTCTTTTTAATGTTTAAATCTTTTAACATGTCTTCATTTTTCTTTTTCATTACCTAAGAAATCTTAGGGATTTTTCTGTAGCATTTTGTTTCGAATGAAATGACTTTCTTCCTTGTCGCCTGTGAGATTGTCCATGAACCACAGCCGTATGCTGCTATCGGGAAAATATAAGTCTATTTATCTATTGACCTTTCGAGCCGTAGCCGACCCATAGGGCATAGACCCAGATACTCTTTCTCTTATCTACATTTTTATTTCTAGCAGTTTTCAATCCTTCTAAAGATCTTTTATTAAATCTCACCATTTGTCTCTGTTCTGTGCAACCAACTTTATCTAATTGAGGGAGCCAATTCCAGTTGCTCTTGCCTCTCTCATCAATGTTCTTCTCATTGTCTCTCTGGGTCGGCCTCTTCTCCCCTTACCTATTGTTTCCCACATGAGGGCTTGCTTTGTTATTCGGTTATTATCTCTCATCATCACATGTCCAACATATGACCATCGTCTTTTCTTGATTACTGAAGATATTAGTAGTTTATTATCGATTTCTCTAATTTCCTCGTTTGTTTTGAATTGATTCCATGCTGTACCGAGTATTTTCCTTAGACTTTTGTTTTCGAATGCGTTAAACTTTATTTCTATGTCTCTTGTTGTTTTCCAGCTTTCACTTGCATACGTGAGGGTTGATAGTACATTTGATTTGATTAGTGTAAGTTTTTTGTTTGTGCTGATGAGTTTTGATTTCCACAACTTTTCAAGGCTTCTGAAAGACATTGCTGCTTTAACTATTCTGATTCTAATTTCTTTACTTGTATCCCCTTCCCGATCAATGTGACTTCCAAGATAGACAAAGTGATCGATCTCTTCCACTGGTTTGTTTTCCATGTATATTCTGTCATCTGTTGGAATTAAACTTTTCATGGCTTTAGTCTTTTCAAGGTTGATCTCAAGCCCAATTTTGCTGGCTATTGATGATAGTTCATTTGTGTTTTCCTGCATCGTTTTTAGCTGACTGCTGATGAGAACTATGTCATCAGCAAAGTCGAGGTCCTCCAAATGGTATTCTTGTATCCTTTCAATGCCTTTATTACCAGTGCAGCATTTCTTCATTAAGAAGTCCATAACAACTCCAAATAACAAGGTCGATAAAATACATCCTTGTTTAACCCCAGTTTCTATTGGGAAACATTCGCTCAGTCCTTCCTCTGTTCGAACTGCACATGTGTAACCATCATACATGTCTTTAATAACATTTATGATATTTTATGGTAAGCCATATTGCTTCAGAATTTTCCACAAAAAATCTATATGAATGCTGTCGAATGCTTTTTTGAAGTCAATGACGTTAAGTACAAAAGAGATTTATGTCCTCATCATTATCATCATCATGTGCCGTACCGGTTGGCGTTGGCGATCATGTCCTTCCACAATCTTCTATCTACAGTGCATCGTATGAGTTCTGTTGTTGACTGTTTTCCATGCCATGACACCAAGCTATCCAGTATTTTCTCTCTTTGTCGTCTTTGTATCTTTCATTTGTTTTTTTTAAGAGCTCCCTTTTTGCCATTTGCTTCCTTCTGATGTTTTAAGAGCTCCCTTTTTGTGTTGGCCTCTTTGACAACTTTATCATTGGTCTTTTTAGCTGTCCAGGGAATTTTCAACATTCTTCTGAGAAATCCCATCTCTGTGGCCTCTAATCGTCTTTTCATTTGTTTGTCTATTGTCCATGATTCACTTTCATCGGTCAGAATTGGTTCTATATAGCACCGATGAACTCTCTTTCTCAACTCTATTGACATAGATTTGTTGCATTTGATATTTTTCATTTTTATGTCCTCAGTAAATTGTAATTTGACGGTTTTGCTAGCGTTGTTGCCACATGTTCTTCATTACATCGGACACCGCCAAGTATTCGTGAGTCAACGATGGATCTGACACACCACAGAACAAAAACGAATGATCAAAATCATCAACCAATTGGAGAACATAAAATAATACAACGTTCAGAAAATAATAGAACAATGCTCGGAAAATAATAGAACAATGCTCGGAAAATAATAGAACAATGCTCGGAAAATAATAGAACAATGCTCGGAAAATAATAGAACAATGCTCGAAAAATAATAGAACAACTCAAACAACGCTCAGAAAAATAAAACAATACACAGAAAATAATAGAACAACTCAAACAACGCTCAGAAAAATAAAACAATACACAGAAAATAATAGAACAACGTCCAGAAAATAAAAGACAAATTTGAGACTGACAGAGAAAGGAATGACTGGAACTGTGCTGTTTGTGTCAAGCTTTTTATTCTGGTGTAGCCGACGTGTTGGCAACAGTGAGCACAGGGTCCCGCAACACAGAACTAACGGTTATCAAAGACTTGTTTACTAACATCCCACCCAGTACAGTCGCCAATTATTCCATTAAAAAAATGGACTGCACAAATGACGTTCTCTATTATCCACACTCAACTTGACTGTAATAGATTGAGATATTTGGTCTGGCTCGTCTTCTGGGTACCGCCCCTTCCAAGCTGACGTACAATAGGCTATCGCGATTCTTTACGTGTCCCAAAATGTAGTTCTGTTCGATTTGTGTTAAAATGTAGTTGTTCTGTTCAAATTGCGTTAAGTACTTTCTTTTGTTCATTTCTGATTAAAGACTTTGTCTTCTTTTCTTTCCACCAAATTCTCCCCATTTTACAATTCAAATGAATTCAATTCACAATTCAAAGGCTTCAATTTTTCTGTTCTGTTTTCTCATTTAGTGTCCGTGTTTCTGCGCCATACATGAATCTTCTTCTTCCTTTCTCGTTTACATTTCAGCATCAACGGGAGATATAATTTGCGCGCTCTTCTGTTGGCCACTCTTGCGTGTTTCTAATCTTCTATCAATCCATCATTTTTTTGTGTGGTCGACCCTTGCGTGTTGTGTTCTTACAACTTTTATTCAAGGTTCGTTGTGTTATGATCTTTCTGTCTTATCACTTGGCCAGACCACATTGTCTGTCGTTTCTTTATATATTCTATGGCGAGGGATTATTCCTAGCTTTTTTTTCTCAGTTCTTCATTTCTGCTCTTATCTCTCAGACTGTCTCCTGTCATTCGCCTGACACATTTCATCTCAGTAGTGGTTATTTTTATTGTTGTTAGTGAGTCTAAATTCCAGGACTGACATTTATACCACAACGTTGGGATGAAGATTGTATTGTAGGGTGCCCGTTTTGCCTCTAGAGTTATTTCCTTTTTGGACAATAGTGGTGATAGCTGTCCAATGATTTTACAAGCTTTGTTGCATCTTGATTCTATTCCTGGTGTTTGTGAGTTGCCATTTGTCACCAGATTTCCTAGGTATTTAAATTCCTCTACTTTTGCTTTGTTGACTTTTATGTTGTTTTGCGTGTCCGTGCTGTTAAGTCTATTTAAGACAATTACAATCTTCTTGTAGGTCTTCTATTTTTCAATGCATTTGTGATCGTCTGCAAATAGGAGCTTGTTTATCTCTTCTGTGTCCTATATCCTGGCTAACCTACAATATGCAGTCCTTGTAGAAAATAAACAATAGGGGAGTTTGGTTTGGTTTGGTTATGGAAGGCCCCGGTATCACTACAAACGAATTAAAATCCACAATTGCTCAATCACCCGTGCCAGTGGAATTATCCGAATTACTAACTCATCTCCCAAACAAAGAAAGGTAGCTGTAGTCCCCATCATAGCAGTCTCAGCACACGCCAAAAGACATATAAGGCGAAACCGCACAGATAGTGAACACGGCCAACTGTTCCCTGTCATACGATATCAGCATTCATCGTAAACAATTGGAATATCGGAACATGATCAAAACGGATGAAACACACAGCTCACGGTGTGCACATACATAGGGGAGATAAAACGGAGTGTTGTGTAAATATAACATGCTACAATTCATAGTTTTAGACCTGATGTTAATTGTTTTGATGTGATTATATTATTCGTGAAAATGTCTTTTTACCATTCCTATTCTACGGTTTATTTCTATCCTACATTTTCTATTATTTGTTATAGCATGTCTAAGAAATTTATATTCTTCAACTCATTCTAGGTTGTTTCCATCTACATTGATATCCAGCTGTAGGTTTTATGTGGTATCCCTTTCTTTAATAATAGTGTTAGTCTTTTTAATGTTTATATCCACGCCAGATTCTTTGCTTGTTTTGTTTATTTTGTTCTTATATCAGCATCGTCCAGATCTATAGCTTTCAGGTATGTTATTAGTGGTTTTTGGTGTATTCTGTCAACAGCCTTGGTGTATTCTGCCAACAGCTTTGGTGTAGTCTATGTGTAATATGCCTCACATTTTTTCCCTATTGCTACAATGTTGCGTATTACAGGGATGTTTCAAGACAGTGCAAGGATATCTGAAGACAACACAGGGATGTCTCAAGACAGTACAGGGATGCCTCAAGACAGTACAGGGATATCTCAAGACAGTACAGGGATGTCTCAAGACAGTACAGGGATGCCTCAAGACAGTACAGGGATATCTCAAGACAGTACAAGGATGTCCCAAGACAGTACAGGGATGTCTCAAGACAGAACAGGGATGTCTCAAGACAATACAGGGATATCTCAAGACAGTACAGGGATGTCTCAAGACAATACAGGGATGTCTCAAGACAGTACAGGGATGTCCCAAGACAATACAGTGATGTCTCAAGACAATACAGGGATGTCTCAAGACAGTACAGGGATGTCCCAAGACAATACATGGATGTCTCAAGACAGTACAGGGATGTTTCAAGACAATATAAGGATGTCTCAAGACAGTACAGGGATGTCTCAAGACAATATAGGGATGCCTCAAGATAGTACAGTGATGTCTTAAGACAATACAGGGATGCCTCAAGACAGTACAGGGATGTCTCAAGACAATTTAGGGATGTCTCAAGACAGTACAGGGATGTCTCAAGACAATACAGGGATGTCTCAAGACAGTACAGTTTTAGCTTCTTCCTAATCACTTAAAAGTTATGCACGTGAAATAATGGAGCAAAAATCTGTATAGTTACGTCACTGGTCACATTTTAATAAGACACAAAACTTCGCTTTGACATAAGACATCTGCTGAGCTGTTGTAGATATAAATGGCATCTAATGAGTTGTTGTAGATATAGAATGTATATAAAATCTATTGAGCTGTTGCAAATATGAAATAGCATCTACTGAACTGTTGTAGATATAAAATTAAATATACTGACTTGTTGTAGATAGAAATGATATCTACTGAGCTGTTGTAGATATAAAATGGTATCTAATGAGCAGTTGTAAATATAGAATAATATCTACTTAGATATTGTAGATATAGAAGGATATCATATCTGACAAGTCAGGAATGAGACCGCCAGGGTTGGCTCATGTCGTAGGTTAGTGAATTATTAAATCTCATGACATTTGCAACAATATTTGAAGATGAGGAGACGAGTGCTTCTTTCGGTTTTATTACGTTCCCCAACAACATGAGCTACCAAACCATTCGTTTACCGGTTGGGTCGACTAAGAACATCACTCGGGGTTGGAAGTCAAAATTAATAGTTTGCTAAGCCGATGCCCTAAACTCTACACTAATGACGCTCACAAACAGTGCGAAATATATCATCAATATGTTCGTTCTTGATCTTTCAATTTCCCTTCATAAAACTATCATTTTTCTATCAAAACTCCAATTTTCTCTTCCCTCGTCCCCACTCACTATATTCCAGCACTCGATCATCCGCTCGTGTTCCAGGCGTAAATTTGCCTGGGCTCTACACGAGCAGGAACAATGAGAGTGCGAGATCGCTGCTGGAAGAATAGCGACGCCGGCCAGGCTCTGCCGGCTGACCTTGCCGTAATCAGACCGGCCGAGCAATGTGATGTAACTGTGACCCCCCTTCGATTTGACCGGCGATGGATAAAAATTAATGATTCGTGCACAGATCGATGAGCAGCGGAGCGATATTGCGGGAACTATTTTAGGAAGATAGCGTATGTCCAACAAGCGACGTTCCGTTCTGGTTGTGATGAGGTTCCAAGGTTACCATCAGCTTATCCGTCAGTCTGCCATTACATTTTTTTCACTGCAATGTTATCTGTGCTACCTCATGTTAACCGCCTATCACTCCTATATAGACTCAATAGCTCAGGCACTCAATACAGCATGGAAATCAACATCAACAAAACAGAAATCATGTATATCGCAACAGAGAAACAGAACATCAACATAATTATAGACGACAGAGCACTTAAACACGTGGACTAGAATCTAGGAAGTCTAGTGACAAACTGGGCAGCCGCTATATCTGAGTGGTTAGTGAACTGGACTACTAGGGACACGGCGCTATATCTGAGTGGTTAGTGAACTGGACTACTAGGGACACGCCGCTATATCTGAGTGGTTAGTGAACTGGACTACTATGGACACGCCGCTATATCTGAGTGGTTAGTGAACTGGACTACTAGGGACACGCCGCTATATCTGAGTGGTTAGTGAACTGGACTACTAGGGACACGCCGCTATATCTGAGTGGTTAGTGTACTGGACTACTAGGGACACGCCGCTATATCTGAGTGGTTAGTGAACTGGACTACTAGGGACACGCCGCTATATCTGAGTGGTTAGTGAACTGGACTACTAGGGACACGCCGCTATATCTGAGTGGTTAGTGAACTGGACTACTAGGGACACGCCGCTATATCTGAGTGGTTAGTGAACTGGACTACTAGGGACACGCCGCTATATCTGAGTGGTTAGTGAACTGGACTACTAGGGACACGCCGCTATATCTGAGTGGTTAGTGAACTGGACTACTAGGGACACGCCGCTATATCTGAGTGGTTAGTGAACTGGACTACTAGGGACACGCCGCTATATCTGAGTGGTTAGTGAACTGGACTACTAGGGACACGCCGCTACATCTGAGTGGTTAGTGAACTGGACTACTAGGGACACGCCGCTACATCTGAGTGGTTAGTGAACTGGACTACTAGGGACACGCCGCTACATCTGAGTGGTTAGTGAACTGGACTACTAGGGACACGCCGCTACATCTGAGTGGTTAGTGAACTGGACTACTAGGGACACGCCGCTATATCTGAGTGGTTAGTGAACTGGACTACTAGGGACACGCCGCTATATCTGAGTGGTTAGTGAACTGGACTACTAGGGACACGCCGCTATATCTGAGTGGTTAGTGAACTGGACTACTAGGGACACGCCGCTATATCTGAGTGGTTAGTGAACTGGACTACTAGGGACACGCCGCTATATCTGAGTGGTTAGTGAACTTGACTACTAGGGACACGCCGCTATATCTAAGTGGTTAGTGAACTGGACTACTAGGGACACGCCGCTATATCTGAGTGGTTAGTGAACTGGACTACTAGGGACACGCCGCTATATCTGAGTGGTTAGTGAACTGGACTACTATGGACACGCCGCTATATCTGAGTGGTTAGTGAACTGGACTACTAGGGACACGCCGCTATATCTGAGTGGTTAGTGAACTGGACTACTAGGGACACGTCGCTATATCTGAGTGGTTAGTGAACTGGACTACTATGGACACGTCGCTATATCTGAGTGGTTAGTGAACTGGACTACTAGGGACACGTCGCTATATCTGAGTGGTTAGTGAACTTGACTACTATGGACACGTCGCTATATCTGAGTGGTTAGTGAACTGGACTACTAGGGACACGTCGCTATATCTGAGTGGTTAGTGAACTGGACTACTATGGACACGTCGCTATATCTGAGTGGTTAGTGAACTGGACTACTAGGGACACGTCGCTATATCTGAGTGGTTAGTGAACTGGACTACTAGGGACACGTCGCTATATCTGAGTGGTTAGTGAACTGGACTACTAGGGACACGCCGCTATATCTGAGTGGTTAGTGAACTGGACTACTAGGGACACGTCGCTATATCTGAGTGGTTAGTGAACTGGACTACTAGGGACACGTCGCTATATCTGAGTGGTTAGTGAACTGGACTACTAGGGACACGCCGCTATATCTGAGTGGTTAGTGAACTGGACTACTAGGGACACGTCGCTATATCTGAGTGGTTAGTGAACTGGACTACTAAGGACAAGAGGTAGGAATCGATCCTGATCGACGGCTTCCAGGTTCACCAAGCCTTAAATCTATCTATCTATTGACTTTCCGAGCCGTAGCCGGCCCATAGGGCGTAGACCAAGATACTCCATCTCTTATCTGAATTTTTGTTCTAGCATTATATGGGTACCAGATTTTTTCTTGGAAAGTAAAGCGGCACGGGTGTGATACCGACAACATTACCTACAAAATCATGCGCAATCAATTTGTCTGTACAAATTATGGTCACTGAAACCATATGCCATATTCACCACTTGGCGTGACGGGGCTGTTTACTTTACTTTACTTTACTTTACTAGTGACAAACGACGATTCACAAAAAACAGAAATAGACTCAAGATACATTGAAACTTGTCAAATCATTGGACAACTATCACCACTATTGTCCAACAAGAAAATAACACTACAGGCAAAATGGGCACTACAATACAAATTTCATCCCAACGTTCTGCTACTAATGCTAGTCCTAGACCCTAGATGCAAGAACAACAAGAAAAATAACATCTACCGAGATCAAATGTGTTAGACGAATGGCAGGAAACAGTCCGAGAGATAAGATCAGAAATGAAGAACTGAAAAAAAAAAGCTGGAAATAATTCTCGCCATAGATACATTAAAAAAAAAACCAGATAAAATGTCACGTGATGAGTCAGAAAAATCAAAACATGACAAGCCTTCAATAAACGTTGCGAGAACACTAGACTCAAGCGCCGACAACACAAAGATGGATAGATGGAATATTAGAAACTCTAGGAAACATAACAGCAATAGAGGCCAACAGAAGAACAAAACACCGCAAATTATACCGCCCCTTCATGCTGAAATGAAAATGAGGTAGGAAAGAAGAAGATAAAGAATCATTCTGTTGTAGAAGTTAAACACACATATTCGAGTTTGTTGTTCCGAGAGAGGGTTCCCATTCTGTAATAGGGGTCAATCATGTTGGTCTATAATCTTGAGTGAAGAACCCATTGCATTGAAGGATCAAACACTTATGTTTGTCCATAGTCCAGTGAAAGGGGCCTCATTCCGCTATAGGGGTGAAACACTCATACTTGTCTATAATCCAGTGAAAGGGGTCTCATTCCGCTATAGGGATGAAACACTTATGCTTGTCTATAGTCCAGAGAAAGGGATCTCATACCGCTATAGGGGTGAAACACTTATGCTTGTCTATAGTCCAGAGAAAGGAATCTCATTCCGCTATAGGGGTGAAACACTTATGCTTGTCTATAGTCCAGAGAAAGGGGTCTCATTCCGTTATAGGGGTGAAACACTTATGCTTGTCTATAGTCCAGAGAAAGGGATCACAATCCGCTATAGGTCTGAAACATTTATGCTTGTCTCTAGTCCAGAGAAAGGGGTCTCATTCCGCTATAGGGGTGAAACACTTATGCTTGTCTATTGTCTATAGAAAAGGGTCTCATTCGGCTATAGGGGCCAAATACTTATGCTTGTCTATAGTCCAGAGAAAGGGGTCTCATTCCGTTATAGGGGTGAAACACTTATGCTTGTCTATAGTCCAGAGAAAGGGATCACAACTCGCTACAGGTATGAAACATTTATGCTTGTCTCTAGTCCAGAGAAAGGGGTCTCATTCCGCTATAGGGGCCAAACACTTATGCTTGTCTATTGTCTATAGAAAAGGGTCTCATTCCACTATAGGGGCCAAACACTTATGCTTGTCTATTGTCTATAGAAAAGGGTCTCATTCCACTATAGGGGCCAAACACTTATGCTTGTCTATTGTCTATAGAAAAGGGTCTCATTCCACTATAGGGGCCAAACACTTATGCTTGTCTATAGTCCAGAGAAAGGGATCTCACTCCGCTATGTAGATGAACCACTTAGTACTGACCTATACCTCTTAGAGAAGGTCTCCATTGCTACATAGAGCTCACACACTAATGGTGGTCATGTTCCGGAGAGAGAGCGGGCAATATAAAGCACAGAAGAATGGTATGAGTCAGCGGTGTGGGACAGGTTTTCCTACCGGAACTTGTTTCTTCCTTTTCCACTTTTCCTCTTCTTCGTCTCCTTTGTCGCCGTCTTCTATCTCTTCATTTCCTCCTTCTAACTTTCTTTTATTTTCCTCTTCCTCCTCTTCTTCTAACTTTCAATTATTTTTCTCTTTTTCATCTCATTTTTCTAACTTTCTTTTATTTTCCTCTTCCTCCTCTTCTTCTAACTTTCAATTATTTTTCTCTTTTTCATCTCATTTTTCTAACTTTCTTTTATTTTCCTCTTCTTCCTCTTCTTCTAACTTTCAATTATTTTCTTCCTTTTTATCTCCTTTGTCGCTGTCTTCTATCTGTTCATCTCACCATCATCTTAGCCACCGACGTCACATCCCCCCAGGATAACTGAGTCAAAGGGCAAGAGTCCGTATGCTGCTAGTTCAATAAACGGAGTTAACTAAAACAAATGTCCCTTTCTCGGAGTACACTGGGACCTGTGGTAGAGCAGCGGTTAGTGAAACAGCACTGACGCAGTGCTGGCCATATTTAAAAAAAAACCGTCCTAACAAAAATGGAAACCATATTATCTATACGCCACAAGTTGTGTTATTCTCATGCCATTGCTAATATTTTTATTTGTTACTTCTTGTCAATTGTCACTTTCTTTCATTATTTTTGGGGTCTATCTTATCCTTCTCTCATTCATCGTCAGAACCCTTATTTTTACTAACGTGCGTTAGCTCGCAGATATCTCTCATTTGGGAGGTAAAGACGCGTCTCACAGCAGCAGAGCTGGAAGTTATCAGCCGATCCACAGATGATAGCTTTGATGCGGGATCAGTGAACCAAAACCATCCAGACCCTACTCCACCTCTCCGTGATGCCTCCAGAAACAGACCTAGTTTTTCTCTCTCTTGAAACCATTCATATTTCTCTCAAGCATCAGACGACATGTTTCTCTCGTTATCATTCTCTCGTTATCATTCTCTCGTTATCATTCTCTCGTTATCATTCTCTCGTTATCATTCTCTCGTTATCATACAAATTATCATCAAAATTGTGTATTTGACCAATCTATACACCGTTTGACTCTGTTGACTTTCAGACACGAGAGAAAATGAAGTGTTTTTGTCAGCGCTATGTGACTCATGCACGGTGTCTCATCATAATACCTCCCACTTCATTGGTTCATTATTCTGTCGATTATTTTTTCATCATCATCATCATCGAGTGCCATTTCCGCATCGAGGGTTGGCTACCATGGAGCGCCATTCTGCTCTGTCTCTTGCTTTGATGGTGCAGGTTGTCATAGTCTGACTTGTCCATCTTTTGATGCTACTCGTCCATGTTAGTCTTGGTCTGCCTCTGTTTCTTTCACCTTGTATTTTCCTCTCCAGGATTACTTTTAGTAGGCTGTTCTGTCTTTTAACATGGCCCAAAAATTGCATTTGTCTTGTTTGAATTGTGTTTAGTAGTTCTCTTTTTATTTTTAGTTGCTTTAAGACTTCATCGTTTGTTTTCTTTTCTTTCCATCCAATTCTACCTATTCTTCTATATATCCACATTTCAAAGGCTTTAATTCTCTGTTATATTTTCTTGTCTAATATCCATGTTTCTGCACCATATAGGAATGATGAGAAGACATAACATTTTGCTATTCTTAGTTTTAGCCCTGGTGTTATTTGTTTTGATGTTAGTATGTTCTTCATGACATTAAAATGACTTTTTGCCATTTCTATTCTTTTGCTAATTTCAGTTGTACATTTTCCATCACTGGTTATTGTATGTCCAATGTAGTTGTAGTTGTGAACTGTCTCCATGTCTATTCCTTCAATTTTGATATCCACTTGTGGGTTTTGAGTATTTTCTTTGTTTATGATTATCTTTTATCATTCCATTATAAGCTCTCCGGGTATGTTGGATGGTAGTGATCGATCACAAATAATTTGATATGTTCTTTCCAAACGAGAAACATCATCACCGAGACTGCTGGCGTAGGTGATCATCTCCTTCCACAACTTTCTATCTCTACAGTTGTTTATCAGTTCTGATGTCTCCTATCCAGCAAACAACTCTTGTCAAAAATCTTGTATCTTGAATGCAAAAGAGTAATTTAAAAGCCATGAAAAATATACTAACTTCAAGGCAAATAACACCAGGGCTAAAAATAAGATTAGCAAAATGTTATATCTCCTCATTATTCCTGTATGGTGGAGAAACACTGACAATAGACAAGAAAACAACAGAAAATTGAAGTTTTGAAATGTGGATATATAGAAAAATGGGAAGAATTGGATGGAAGGAAAAGAAAACAAACAATGATATTTTAAAACAACTAAAATTGAAAAGAGAATTAATACAATTCGAAGAAGATAAATGATATTTTTGGGTCATGTTAAAAAACACAGCAGCATAGGAAAGGTAAAATACAAGGTAAAATACAAGGTAAAAGCTGCAGACCAAGACTAACATGTACGAGTAACATAAAAAGATGAACAAGTCAGCCTATGGCAACCTGCACCATCAAAGGTGCTCCATGGTAGCCAACCTTCGATGCAGAGACGGCAACTCAATGATGATGAATGATGATATATCTTGATACAAGATGTGATACAAGACCAGAGTGCGTTCAACTGTTCTCCTTATATCGACATGATGCTGTCTCTTTTGCCTTGTAACTGTTCTCCTTATATCGACATAATGCTGTCTTTTTTGCCTGGTAACAGTTCTCCTTATATCGACATGATGCTGTCTCTTTTGCCTTGTAACTGCTCTCCTTATATCGACATGATGCTGTTTATTTTGCCTTGTAACAGTTCTCCTTATATCGACATAATGCTGTCTCTTTTGCCTAGTAACTGTTCTCCTTATATCGACATAATGCTGTCTCTATTGCCTAGTAACTGTTCTCCTTATATCGACATGATGCTGCCTCTTTTGTCTTGTAACAGTTCTCCTTATATCGACATAATGCCGTCTATTTTGCCTTGTAACAGTTCTCCTTATATCGACATAATGTTGTCTCTTTTGCCTAGTAACTGTTCTCCTTATATCAACATAATGCTGTCTCTTTTGTCTTGTAACAGTTCTCCTTATATCGACATAATGCTGTCTCTTTTGCCTTGTAACAGTTCTCCTTATATCGACATAATGCTGTCTCTTTTGCCTAGTAACTGTTCTCCTTATATCAACATAATGCTGTCTCTTTTGTCTTGTAACAGTTCTCCTTATATCGACATAATGCTGTCTCTTTTGCCTTGTAACAGTTCTCCTTATATCGACATAATGCTGTCTCTTTTGCCTTGTAACTGTTCTCCTTATATCGACATAATGCTGTCTATTTTGCCTTGTAACAGTTCTCCTTATATCGACATAATGCTGCCTCTTTTGCCTGGTAACAGTTCTCCTTATATCGACATGATGCTGTCTCTTTTGCCTTGTAACTGTTCTCCTTATATCGACATGATGCTGTCTCTTTTGCCTTGTAACTGTTCTTCTTATATCGACATGATGCTGTCTCTTTTGCCTTGTAACAGTTCTCCTTATATCGACATGATGCTGTCTCTTTTGCCTTGTAACTGTTCTCCTTATATCGACATGACATCTCACTGTCACATCTCACCGTCACATCTCACTATCAAATCTCACTATAACATCTCACTATCACATCTCCCTGTCTTACCTCCCTGTCTTATCTCCCTGTCACATCTCATTATAATTAGCTGAGGTCTTTAATTAAAGTCAGTTTTCCCTTAAATTTCTGGTCACGCAGATATTGATTGATGTCGCGTCTCTCCTTGTAGACAAAGAGAAAAACGAGCATTACAATTGTGGTATAGTACTTGTGTTCCATTACTACACATCTTGTCCAGTTTAAACAATTCTATTTCTTCCTTGAGATCGTCATTGAAACTGCAGCTTCTCTTTCTTCTAATCGAGTGGATACGTTGTAATAATTAGCCAAGTTTGCTTCAGATTACTTTCCTAGCAAATCTTTAGACGTTATTTTAGAGAAAACAAAAGGCCAATCTCGACACGAGAGAAGCTTCATTGAAAGGAGCATGCGCATTAAAAGATTAAACCACCTGGGGTTCACACGCCGTAGTTCATATGGCAGTTTAACGCGATGACGTAGACGAGGAAAACAATTGCGTGTAACACAGTCAGGGCGAAATAATTACCTATTCGAGAGATAAAACAGTGCATGGGAAATATGGATAGAAGCAAACAGGGACTAGACTTACTATGTAAAGATGGGATGCGTAGCTTTGAGGACACACAGAAGAACAATCAGATAGACTCAACGGACAGAGTGGGGAGATTCAGAGGGGTAGACAGAAAGATGCCTTAGAGAGAGAGAGGATCATTCCGACAGAATTGTTTAAAAGGAAGTGATTTAGCTATAAATAGATATTTTTGGTATTTATCGTTCGTTCGTTCGTTCGCTTTCGTCAGCTTTGACCTCTGACGAAGTCCCACCCACTCAATTTTTTTGGGACTGAATTTTGCGTGTAAAGTCTGTTTTATCCCATACAGGATGCCCCTCGCCATGCAGGCAGATTTACTCCGACTTCAGAGGTACTAATTTTTTTAGGGAATTAGTAAAACCCAGGTGTCCTCGCCAGGGTACGAACCCCGGCTGTTGCCGTGGTAAGCCAACCGCCTATCGATTGCGCTAACCGGACACCCTGGTATTTATTATTTACTATTTTTTGTATCATTGTTATTAAGAGCACAAGGCTATAGATATACATATTTCCTAGAAGTAGTTGTTGATGCAAGTTATGCACAGAAGTAATATTATCGTGTTTGCGATTTTAAGTTAAGTAAAAGAGATTGTATTTATTTAATTACATATTTCGAGAGAGTGCCACAACATCGGCGATAGCTTTAGACACATATACAAAATTATAACTAACGATGTAGTTTGATAGTTGTTTGGACGGCCACAGCCAACATGTGCAATGAGTGGCTTTTATGTACAATCAAGATATTTGTCCAGATGGGTTATAATGTGTAATTTAAGAACTGTGTGAATAACATTTGTACGAGATCCAGGCAATGTCTTGAGTCATCATAAAAGGAAATTCTTCTTCCAAACAGTAACCCTACTCTCCTTTTCCACCAGCTGTTTGATGTGCGACGGGGATAATCTGACGACTAACTGTGTTTTATATGTTCGGATTTGGAGTCAAAAACGATGTCTTAACATCATCAAGCGCTATACATTTAAAAAAAAAAATATGACGATCATCATTTTCAGGAAGACGTGAACTTCTGGTCAATATGGTGGATAGGCGGCAGGAACCATTGAGGGCTATGTATGAAAGTGTTCCTTATTTCAGTTTCCTCATATTCCCGGTCCGGCTTGTTGCAGGAGCTAATGAGTTAGGTGCTCTGTGCGCACCGTGAGCTGTGTGTTTCATCCGTTTTAATCGTGTTTCGATATTCCGATTGTTTACAATGAGTGATGATATCGTATGACAGGGAACAGTTGGCTGTGTTCACTTTTTGTGCGGTTTCGCCTTATGTCTTTTGGCGTATGCTGAAACTGTTATGATGGGGACTACAGCTACCTTTCTTTGTTTGGGAGATGAGATAGTAATTCGGATGATTCCACTGGCACGGGTGGTTGGGCAATTATGGATTTTAATTCGTTTGCAGTGATACCGGGGCCTTCCATAACCAAAGAACCAAAGAACATAGTTACTGTAGGTAGACTCGGAGTCAGCATCATAGGAGTGGTTTATTTCTATAGACAGGGAAATGTGACAAGACTTATTTCTATAAACAGGAAATGTGACAAGACTTATTTCTATAGACAGGGAAATGTGACAAGACTTATTTATATAAACAGGGAAATGTGACAAGACTTATTTCTATAAACAGGGAAATGTGACAAGACTTATTTCTATAAACAGGAAAATGTGACAAGACTTATTTCTATAAACAGGGAAATGTGACAAGACTTATTTCTATAGACAGGAAAATGTGACAAGACTTATTTCTATAAACAGGGAAATTTAACAAGACTTATTTCTATAAACAGGAAAATGTGACAAGACTTATTTCAATTGACAAGAAAATGTGATAGGGCCTATTTCTATAGACAAGGAAATGTGACAAGACTTTTTTCTGTAGACAGGGAATTGTGACAAGACTTATTTCTATAGACAAGGAAATGTGATAAGACTTATTTCTATAGACAGGGAGAAGTGACATGACTTATTTCTATAGACAAGGAAATGTGGCAAGACTTATTTCGAGAGACAAGGAAATGTGACAAGACTTATTTCTATAGACAGGGAAATGTGACAAGACTTATTTCTATCGACAGGGAAATGTGACAAGACTTATTTCTATAGACAAGGAAATGTAACGAGCCTTCAGATTCAAACATTCACTTTGTAATTTCCAGATGTCAATGTTTTTGATCAAAGAAAGAAGACTGGAATTAATATACAAATGGAAAGATGCACACAGTGTGAAGATTTAGAAATATACCAACATTTAATGTATTTGTTCATTAAGATTAATGTACTTTTCCGTAATATAATCCATTTTATTTAAAATAAAACAAATACTAGCAGAATATAGGGAGCCGCGATAGCTCAGTGGTTAGTGAACTGGACTACAAAGGACAAGGGGTTGCGTTCAATCCTAACCGACGGCTACAGGGTTCATCCAGCCTTAAATGGGTACCGGATTTTTTTTCTGGGAAAGTAAAGCAGCACGGCCGTAATACCGACCACATTACCCCAAAAATTACGTGCTGAAGTCTGTAAAATTTATGGTCGCTAACACTATATTCCCTATACGCCACTTGGCGTGACGGCCGCTCTTTATTGTTACTATTAACAGAATATGTGTAATGTTTGTCAGCATTGTATATTCATTGTAATAATATTACTACATTAGAAGAAACATATTATGTTTGGAAGTCATTGTAGAAAAACATATTTTTATTTGTTAGAATATTATTTCTAACAAATAAAAATATGTCAAAATGTTACATTTTCTCAATATTCCTGGATGGTGCAGAAATATGGACATTAGACAAGAAAACAGAACAGAACATTGAAGCTTTTGAAATGTGGATTTATAGAAGAATAGGTAGAAATGGATGGAAAGAAAAGAAAATAAACGATGAAGTTTTAAAACAACTAAAAGTGAACAGAGAACTACTAAACACAATTAGAACAAGACAAATGAAATTTTGGGGACATGTTAAAAGACACATCAGCCTAATAAAAGTAATATTGGAAGGGAAAATACAAGGTAAAAGAGGCAGACCAAGACTAACATGGACGAGTAACATCAAAAGATGGACAAGTCAACCTATGACAATATGCACCATCAAAGCATGAGACAGAGTAGAATGGAGCTCCATGGTAGCCAACCTTCGATGCGGAGACGGCACTCAATGATGATGGTGAGAATATTAAGCTCTTACACTGTGGCACAGTGAGTTTCAGAGGTCAAGGGGACGCTACTGGATATCGCTACCCCTCAGTGACAGTAACTGCAGTTTATTTTTATAACAGAGCATTTATATTTTTTATTTCCATTTTTTTTTTGGCACGTAGTTTATTATTTCAAGCATTTAATTTGTGTTATGTTTAAGTTAAACTGTGTGTTTCTACTGTTTCAGTTTAACGAAATGGGTGCTCTTTTTATGGTCCCACGGCGGATTAATTCACTCTTCATTATTTCTATTCGAGAAAATTGATTCGGACTTCGACCAATTCATAGTTCAAACAGTCTCCTGGAACGAATTAAGTTCGAGGTGCGAGGAACAACTGTACATGTGTCTGCGCAACTTAAAATACAAATGTCCACATTTTGTCCAAATAAAATACAAATGTCCACATTCTGTCGAAATAAAATACAAATGTCCACATTATGTCCAAATAAAATACAAATGTCCACATTTTGTCCAAAAAAAATAAAAATATCCACATTTTGCCCAAATAAACTAAAAATGTCCACATTTGGTCAAATAAACTAAAATGTCCACCTTTTGTCCAAATAAACTAAAAATGTCCACATTTGGTCAAATAAACTAAAATGTCCACCTTTTGTCCAAATAAAACTAAAAATGTCCACCTTTTATCCAAATAAAATAAAAATGACAACATTTTGTTCAAATAAAATAAAAATGTTAACATTTTGTCAGAATTAAAATAAAATGTCACTCTTTTGTCCAAATTAAGTAAAAATTCTACTATTTTATCAACATTTTTTTAAAATGTCCATATTATCTCCAAGTAGAAATACAATTGTCACTGTTACAAATGTCCATACTTTATCCCCCTTAAAATTTACCAAATGTCTAAGCCACGCTCAGCTTCAAATATAAAGTGCATGTTTTGTTCGACTAAAAATAATGTTCATGTGTTTTATTTGTTCAAATACACAAAACAAACAAAATAAAAACAAAACAAAAAAAAATACGCGTTGATCAATTTAAAATACAAATGTTTGTGTTTTGTTCAACTTAAAAATGTCCACACTTTGTTCAATTTAGATTTAAAATTCGAAGTTGTAAAGAACGGATGTTGATTTTAGTTGTTCTGAGATTGTTTCTAATTACGTGACCGGAAGTTCTGATAGCTGTTTTCATTGGTTGTGAAATTGGGTGGACTTTGGGACATATGTGGGACACTGGTGTTGGGTGGACTTCGAAACGTGTTTGGGACATTGTTGTTTAGTGGTCTGGAAACGTGTTTGGGACATTGTTGTTTGGTGGTCTGGAAACGTGTTTGGGACATTGTTGTTTAGTGGTCTGGAAACGTGTTTGGGACATTGTTGTTTAGTGGTCTGGAAACGTGTTTGGGACATTGTTGTTTAGTGGTCTGGAAACGTGTTTGGGACATTGTTGTTTAGTGGTCTGGAAACGTGTTTGGGACATTGTTGTTTGGTGGTCTGGAAACGTGTTTGGGACACTGGTGGTAAGTGGGCTTGCGGACATTAGCGTTGGGTGAACTGTGGGACATTAGCGTTGGGTGGACTGTGGGACATTAGCGTTGGGTGGACTGTGGGACATAAGCGTTGGGTGGACTGTGGGACATTAGCGTTGGGTGAACTGTGGGACATTAGCGTTGGGTGGACTGTGGGACATTAGCGTTGGGTGAACTGTGGGACATTAGCGTTGGGTGGACTGTGGGACATTAGCGTTGGGTGAACTGTGGGACATTAGCGTTGGGTGGACATTTGGGACACTAGCGTTGGGTGGACTTTGGGACACTAGCATTGGGTGGACTTTTGGGCACTAGCGTTGAGTGGACTTTGGGGCACTAGCGTTGGGTGGACTTTGGGACACTAGCGTTGGGTGGACTTTGGGACACTAGCGTTGGGTGGACTTTGGGACACTAGCGTTGGGGGGACTTTGGGACACTAGCGTTGGGTGGACTGTGGGACACTAGCGTTGGGGGGACTTTGGGATACTAGCGTTGGGTGGACTATGCCACGTGTTTGAGATAATGGTATTGGGTGTAAGAAACGAGCCACCTTGACGAACCTATCAGCATGTTCTCTCAACTAATAACAGATTGAACGACATCAAATCCCAATATGTTTAGAAACACCAATGTCGTGTATTTTCACTGTTCCCCTGCCCAATGTATTTTGTCCTCTTCAACTTCCCATAGACAAGAGAAGAGAGAGAGAGAAAGAAACAAAACACTCAAATAATAAAACATGATAAAAATGAAGTAACGTTAACAAAATAATTTAATTAAATTAAACAAGTTTACTACATAAGAAGTGCTTTCTTCCTCATTTCATTTTGCCTACTCTGCCTGGGCACTGAGTATGGAGATAGTGCTTTACCCAGTCGTACTATCCCCTTTCGACTTTGTATTAATCTGTCTATTGTCCTTTCGAGCCGAAGACGGCACATAGGGCTGAACCACAATCTCAAAAACAGAAACCTTGCATGCCAAAGCGGCACATATTGCAGAGATCACTGCTCTAAAATATATGGCGCCGTTTCCATAACAATACTTTTTACAATGACAGCTTGTCAAGCCATCGATCAATCTCCTTAGCCGCCTCTTACGACATGCCTGGAAGGTCACGGTGTCACTATTCTTTATTTCCCTCATAATGAGGCCCCGGTAACACGCATTACGTATTAATACATAACAATAAATGCAGTATATAATACAGACATAAAAATAAAGTAAATTGATGTCAAATGTCGAAAGTCAAATAGGACACCCGTGAAATAATCAGAAAGTGTTTCGGTAACAATTTACTGTGAACATGGAGGAACATATAAATAATCGGAACAAATCTAAAGCAAGTAAAGAGTGAAATACTTGGACACAATAATAGCATCAGATGGCAGATGCACCACAGAAATAAAAAGTAGAATAGCTCAGGCCAAGATAGCATTTAAGAAAATGAAAAACGTCTTGTGCAACAAGTCTATATCAATAGGCGTGAGAAAGAGAGTTCATCGGTGCTATGTAGAACAAATTCTGACCTATGGAAGTGAATCATGGACAGTGGACAAACAAATAAAAAAAGACAAATAGAGGTCTCAGACGTGGGATTTTTCAGAAGAACACTGAAAGTTCCTGGATAGCTAAATAGACAAACAAGAAAATTCTCAAAGAGTCCAACACAAAAAAGGAACTTCTAAGAAACAATCAACATTTTTCAGGCACTTCATGAGAAGAGGAAAGTTGGAATATTTAGTTACAAATAGCAAAATACAGGGAAAGAGATTTCGTGGTCAACAAAGTGAGAAGACACAGGATAGCTTGGTGTGTCATCACGGAAAACAGTCAACAGAATTGACACAATGCTCTGTGTATAGAACATTGTGGAAAGACATCATCGCCTACGCCAAACGGCATGGCACATAATGATGATGATATACATGGACAAGGATATACAGAATTTGTGTAAATATATATATATCACATACTTTTTACTTTTTTAAATCACATACGTCTCTTTACTTTATACATCTTCTTCCTCTTTCCTTCCTCATCTGCCTTTCAGCGTCGAGGGGAGATATAATTTGCGGTCTTTTGCTCTTCTGTTCGCCTCTGCTGCTGTTGTTTCCTAGTGCTTCTAATATCCCATCGATCCATCTTTTTCGTGGTCGACCCTTGGGTCTGGTGTTCTCACAATGATTATTGAAGACTCGTTGTGTTGTGTTTTGTTCTTTCTGCCCTGTCACGTGGCCAAACCATTTTATCAGTTGTTTCCTTATATATTCTATGGCGGGGGCTATTCCTAGATATTTTCTCACTTCTTCATTTCTGATCTTATCTCTCAACTGTTTTTTTTTTATCTACTTCCATCTTCTATGTATTTCTCTGAGCATAAAACATGTATCCCTTACCGACCTGCTGAGTCAGTCGTAAGTTAAGGTCTTAAACATTATACATTGATAGTGAAAAAGAAGAAAAATAATTAGAGAATGGAGGAAAGTACGGAAATGAAAACGAGAAAAAGAAAAGGATCAGGAAATAAATTCTTTCAAAATGCAAATGAAAGTGAAAACAAATTATTTTAATTCAGACGCCACCGTTAATAGCGCGCTTTTGTTGTAGCTGGTATTAAGTAAAAAAAAAAAAAAATTGGTGTAGCCGATATCTCAACAATTAATGCAGCCGGTACATGAAATAATTGTATGTGGTCGGTAATGAAATAAATTTGATGCACCTTTTTGTTGCAATCGGTAATTGAGTAATTTTCTTGTCGTCAGTAATTGGGTAATTTTGATGGAGTCTGTCAGTAAGCAGGCCTGCATTTTGATGATCGGTAGATATATGTTTATCAGAATACATCTCACCTGATCCGGTGTATCTCATTTCGCAAAGTCCTAGTAATTGTAAACCTAGTCTTTTCATTTCTTGTATGATGTTTTCTAGTTTACCCTTCTGCATTAGTGTTCTCACATTCCAAGTACCTATCTTTAGAGTTTGTTTTATCTTTATTTTGCTTACAGTAGCTTGAAGACGATCGGGTATCACCTGTAGCACATGATGTCCCCTACCGAACGAGGGTTTTCCATTGGAATCCCCCTTAACGTTGTTGTCGTTATTTCTATTGTTGTGGCGATTCATGACTGTACAAAGAAGTTACGACGGTGGTTTTCTGTTGCCTTCCGTCGGTTTGTTTACGGTTGGCTCCGCTAGCCTTTGACTAAAAAGTCTCACCCACAAGGCAGTGGGGTTGTTTTACTTCGGGGTACCCTCCCTTAGCCTTTTACTATCCCGAGCTTACCTGCAAGGCAGCAGGGCAGCCACAGGTTGTACTGTTTACTGCATACAGTAGCAGGTAAGCTAAAAGAATCAATGCAACAAACATCAAAAGAGTTTATACAACCAGTGAGGACAAATTCAAGAAAGAAATGGATGACAGATGACATTTTCCAGCTAATGGATACAAGAAGAAGAAATAAAGAAAATAAAGATGAGTATAAGAGATTAAATGAAGAAATTGTAGTAAAATGCAATGAAGCAAAAGAAGCATGGCTAAAAGAGAGATGCAAAGAGATTGAAATGCAACAAAAAAGAGATGATAAAGCTATATACAAACAAATTGAGGAATTAACAGGAAGAAAAACGCAATCAAAAACTGGATGTCTAAGATCAAAGGAGAACTGTTGATTGATCAAGAAAACATAAGGGAACGATGGACAGAATACATTAAAGATCTTTATAATGATGAACGAACGGAAGTAAATATAAAGGATAATGGAGAAGGACCAGAAATACTCAGAGAAGAAGTGGAAGACGCCTTGCGCAATATGAAAGCAGGAAAAGCCCCTGGGCCAGATAATATAACTAAAGAAGAGATTGAAGCCATAGGTGATTTTGGAATAAAAATAATAACAAAAATATTGAATGATATCTACAACAGCGGATATATACCAGACGACATGCTCAAATCAATATTCATAGCCCTACCAAAGAAATCGGGTGCGATTGAATGCGATGATATTCGCACTATAAGCCTTATGAGTCATATGACTAAGATATTACTTAGAATCATCAAGCGAAGAGTGCGAAACAAAATCAGTCCAGAAATTAGCGATGAACAGTGTGGTTTTGTTAGAGATAAAGGAACAAGCAATGCCATTTATATCGTAAGATCTTTAGTAGAAAGAGCCATAGATGTGAAAACAGATCTATGCCTATGTTTCATAGATTACACCAAGGCATTTGACAAAGTAAAGCACCAAGAAATAATCAAAATTTTAGAAAGCATAAACGTAGACAACAAAGATCTAAGAATAATAAAGAACATGTACTGGCAACAAACAGCGGCCATAAGAACTGGAAAGCAATTGGGAATGTTTCAACAAATAAAACAGGGTGTTAGACAAGGTTGTGTGCTGTCACCAGATTTGTTTACTATTTATAGTGAGATAATTTTAAGATCCATAAGGAGCATGCCTGGAATAACAATTGGAGGTCATAATATAAATAATCTAAGGTATGCTGATGATACAGTATTAATCGCTAAGAGTGAAAATGAGTTACAAGAAATGTTGGATATTATAGTGAAAGAAAGCAAAAATAAAGGAAATAAAGGAGGTAATGGTAACAACAAAGAAAAATACATCATCTTAGTGCAAAATAAAGACAAGTGGAACAATATTAAAACAGGTAAATTAATTTAAATATTTGGGAACTTTGTTAACCTCAGACGGAAGATGTACAAAAGAGGTGAGATGCAGAATGGTTCAGGCAAAAGCAGCTTTCCAAAAAATGAGGAAAATACTATGCAATCCATTTTTGACAATAGAAACAAGAAAAAGAGTTCTTAAATGTTATGTAGAGCCAGTCTTAACATATGGGTGCGAATCATGGACAATAGGACAACAGACAAGGAAATCACTGGAGTCTGTAGAAATGTGGTTTTACAGAAGAATGTTGAGAGTACCATGGACAGCTAAGAAGAGTAATTAAAACGTTCTGAAAGAGGTCAAAGCAAGAAGAGAACTAATTTCCAATATTAGGAAGAAACAATCATCATTTTTTGGCCAAGTAATGAGAAGAGAACAACTGGAATATATTGTAACAACTGGAAAAATTGAGAGACGAAGAGATAGAGGGAAGCAAAGAGAAAAAATAACAGACAGCTTAAGAGAATGGCTTAGCAGAAGGTCAACAACAGAAATGATAAATAGCTGCCGAGATCGAAAGTTGTGGAGAGACATGTCACCTACGCCAGCAGGCCCGTTACTTGATGATGATGAGATATATGTTAAGTAATAGAGTAGACAATTATATCATTTTGATGTCATCAACTGTTACTATTTTGAGAGGGAGAGCTGGCTGGTCTAGAGGTAAGACGTCGGCCTCCCAACACGAAACTCCCTGGTTCGTTTCCAACCACAAGCGGTGGAAAATATAAAAAAAAAACAAGAAAAATCGAATCCGTGGCTTTACTCTGCCCTGGTCTCTGGGTAGTCAGGTGTCTAGCACTCTCGAAAAATGGCGAAAAATAGGAGGTCCCGTGTGCATTCTGCGCACGTTAAAGAAGTCTTGGCTGTTTAAAATCGAAAAGAGTAGGCCACAATATGGCCGCTACCAGGGCAGAGTTAATAGGAAACAGTCTACCCAAAACGTTAAAATTCTCGAAGATAAAAATATGGGAGTACCTCTGGAGTCAGAGAATATCTGCCTGTATGGCGGGGGACACCTGAGGTCACGGCTGCTAGTGTAACCAAAAAAAGTGACATTCACGCATTGCCCTCGGGGCAGAGAAAACAGGTTTTCTATATGTGGCAGTGAAAATAGGTCTTCTATATGTAGCAGAGAAAACATGTCTTCTATATGTGGCAGAAAAACATGTCATCTATATGTGGCAGATAAAACATGTCATCTATATGTGGCAGAGAAAACATGTCTTTTATATGTGGCAGAGAAAACATGTCTTCTATATGTGGCAGAGAAAACAGGTATTCTATATGTGGCAGAGAAAACAAGTATTCTATATGTGGCAGAGAAAACAGGTCTTCTATATGTGGCAGAGAAAACATGTCTTCTATATTTGGCAGAGAAAACATGTCTTCTATATGTGGCAGAGAAAACAGTTCTATATGTGGCAGAGAAAACAGGTCTTCTATGTGTGGCAGAGAAAACAGGTCTTCTATATGTGGCAGAGAAAACAGTTCTATATGTGGCAGAGAAAACAGTTCTATATGTGGCAGAGAAAACAGGTCTTCTATATGTGACAGAGAAAACAGTTCTATATGTGGCAGAGAAAACATGTCTTCTATATGTGGCAGAGAAAACAGTTCTATATGTGACAGAGAAAACAGGTATTCTATATGTGACAGAGAAAACAGTTCTATATGTGGCAGAGAAAACATGTCTTCTATATGTGGCCGAGAAAACAGGTATTCTATATGTGGCAGAGAAAACATGTCTTCTATATGTGGCAGAGAAAACAAGTATTCTATATGTGGCAGAGAAAACAGGTCTTCTATATGTGGCAGAGAAAACATGTCTTCTATATTTGGCAGAGAAAACATGTCTTCTATATGTGGCAGAGAAAACAGTTCTATATGTGGCAGAGAAAACAGGTCTTCTATGTGTGGCAGAGAAAACAGGTCTTCTATATGTGGCAGAGAAAACATGTCTTCTATATGTGGCAGAGAAAACAGTTCTATATGTGGCAGAGAAAACATGTCTTCTATATGTGGCAGAGAAAACAGTTCTATATGTGGCAGAGAAAACAGTTCTATATGTGGCAGAGAAAACATGTCTTCTATATGTGGCAGAGAAAACAGTTCTATATGTGGCAGAGAAAACAGGTCTTCTATATGTGGCAGAGAAAACAGGTCTTCTATATGTGGCAGAGAAAACAGGTCTTCTATATGTGGCAGAGAAAACAGGTCTTCTATATGTGGCAGAGAAAACAGGTCTTCTATATGTGGCAGAGAAAACAGGTCTTCTATATGTGGCAGAGAAAACAGGTCTTCTATATGTGGCAGAGAAAACAGGTCTTCTATATGTGGCAGAGAAAACAGGTCTTCTATATGTGGCAGAGAAAACATGTCTTCTATATGTGGCAGAGAAAACAGTTCTATATGTGGCAGAGAAAACAGGTCTTCTATATGTGGCAGAGAAAACAGGTCTCTATATGTGGCAGAGAAAACAGGTCTTCTATATGTGGCAGAGAAAACAGGTCTTCTATATGTGGCAGAGAAAACAGGTCTTCTATATGTGGCAGAGAAAACATGTCTTCTATATGTGGCAGAGAAAACAGTTCTATATGTGGCAGAGAAAACAGGTCTTCTATATGTGGCAGAGAAAACAGGTCTTCTATATGTGGCAGAGAAAACAGGTCTTCTATATGTGGCAGAGAAAACAGGTCTTCTATATGTGGCAGAGAAAACAGGTCTTCTATATGTGGCAGAGAAAACAGGTCTTCTATATGTGGCAGAGAAAACATGTCTTCTATATGTGGCAGAGAAAACATGTCTTCTATATGTGGCAGAGAAAACATGTCTTCTATATGTGGCAGAGAAAACATGTCTTCTATATGTGGCAGAGAAAACATGTCTTCTATATGTGGCAGAGAAAACATGTCTTCTATATGTGGCAGAGAAAACAGGTCTTCTATATGTGGCAGAGAAAACATGTCTTCTATATGTGGCAGAGAAAACAGGTCTTCTATATGTGGCAGAGAAAACAGGTCTTCTATATGTGGCAGAGAAAACAGGTCTTCTATATGTGGCAGAGAAAACAGGTCTTCTATATGTGGCAGAGAAAACAGGTCTTCTATATGTGGCAGAGAAAACAGGTCTTCTATATGTGGCAGAGAAAACAGGTCTTCTATATGTGGCAGAGAAAACAGGTCTTCTATATGTGGCAGAGAAAACAGGTCTTCTATATGTGGCAGAGAAAACAGGTCTTGTAGCTTCTGGGAACCATCGTTAGTTGTGGCTTGAGGAGCTCTTGTGCTGCAGCCTTGAAATGTGGCAAAAGAGAGGTGGAATGTAAACGATAATCTGATGTCTATTGACGCTGTATTGTATGTTATGTGCAGTCACTTCTCTTTTAGATGTAGTGTCCGTCTTGCGAACATGTGGTCCATGTTAGGATAGCAATGATTTTGTTCTTGCATATTTATCTTATTTATAAATAACCGTCGTGATCTAAAGATGTGGAGAGACATGATCACCTACGCCAGCAGGCCCGGTACTTGATGATAATATTTCTTTTATTCGTCCATCTATCTATCTCTTTCTTGGTCTCGCACTTGATATATTCATCCTGGTGTTTGAGGTAAAAAGCTTTTGATTTTGTTTGATTTGGTTTCATTTTTTCCTGGTGTCCAAACCAGATCATTTGTTGCTTGTATATATAGTGAAGGCACAATTTAATTTAAATCTTTTTTGTTATTTTCACATTGAATATTTGATCTATATTTGTGGTGTATGTTATCTTTCTCAATGCTTGAGCTATCGCCATCTTGATTTGTTATCTTTCTTAAAGCTTGAGCTATCGCCATCTTGATTTCTTATCTTTCTCAATGTTTGACCTATCGCCATCTTGATTTCTTATCTTTCTCAATGTTTGACCTATCGCCATCTTGATTTCTTATCTTTCTCAATGTTTGAGCTATCGCCATCTTGATTTCTTATCTTTCTCAATGTTTGACCTATCGCCATCTTGATTTCTTATCTTTCTCAATGTTTGACCTATCGCCATCTTGATTTCTTATCTTTCTCAATGTTTGAGCTATCGCCATCTTGATTTCTTATCTTTCTCAATGTTTGACCTATCGCCATCTTGATTTGTTATCTTTCTCAATGTTTGAGCTATCGCCATCTTGATTTGTTATCTTTCTCAATGCTTAAGCTATCGCCATCTTGAATGTGTTAATGTCCAACTTCTTCGGTCTGTGCATCTGAGTCGTCCTTTCTCCTAGTTACCTCATACTTTCATAGAATATGCTCATGCTACACGCTGGTTTGGTTACGTTCTGGTCAGACGCGCAAATAATTTATTTCTTTCATGTTCGATTTAATTACTGGATGCAATTGTCCCTACTGTTTTTTCTCCGTCAGAAGTAAACAGCAAAGCGGATTTGCGAGACCATTAACCCCAGCACGCGGTCCATGAATTAATTTATTAAAACAATTCATATTTTTAATTTCACAAACAAAGGAACACGTCGCTGCGTGATAGCTTCCGTCGTGGTCAGTGAAGCAGAGCTGACCAAGATTAGATGTTACCAGTAGACGGCTACCTCTGAAACAGAAAAATCAACGTGCTCATGTGAATAGGTACAGTTGACGAGAGGTTTACACAGTTTGGAACGATTTATATTGTCACATATATCGCAGTTTTGATGCAAACTACGACCAACGCAATATGCGCTTACAGTGATAAAGGAAGTAGAGGAGATAGCTAAACGCACATCTATCGTGGGCTGAGTATAAACAACAAGTGACACCAGCCTGTGGATAGTCTCGTTCATTTCTAGTCTGGAGCTACCACTATCCACGGTGAAACAAGTATGGCTTCTGTAACCTCAGTGTTACTAGATCTCTATAGTTTATCTCTGGTCTAACTTCTTGGCTGTAACAACGCTGTTACAAGATCTCTATAGTTTATCTCTGGTCTACCTTCTTGGTTGTAACAACGCTGTTACTAGATCTCTATAGCTTATCTCTGGTCTACCTTCTTGGTTGTAACAACGCTGTTACTAGATCTCTATAGCTTATCTCTGGTCTACCTTCTTGGTTGTAACAAAGCTGTTACTAGATCTCTATAGTTTATCTCCGGTCTACCTTCTTGGTTGTAACAACAACACTGTTACAAATAAGAATAAATGAATTTTTTTTTTATGGAGGAAAACTTCCGAGGCGATAGATCAGCGAATCATTTCAGGGAAAGAGAAATGTTTTCAATACTCGGAAACAAAAAATAAAAATAAACAGCAGAAAAAAACAAAGAACAATAGAGAGCACGAAGCAGGATCAAACACGTACTCCTCGACACAGCCCCTTGCCACGAGAAACAAACGCTAGAGCACACGGCCAGCTAAGCAACCTAAGGAAAGAAGCTCTCATTGGCAAATGTCTTTCACGCATGCGTACCCATGACTATAGCATAGCGTTGCGAACTCAACTCGGGAATACTTTGTATATCTGTATTTTCCTATTAAGACAAGTACTTCCCGTAGGGCTGAATACTTGGGTTGCATACTAGATAGAATAGCTGCGTTGAGCAGACCCACTCAATGTTGTTAAGCTTTTCAGCATCGGCTGTTCGCGTTTGTCCAATGTTTTTATTTTATCTTTTTACGTTGCCTGCAGCCACATCACTCTCCGACCGGACTTGTCTTTCACACACACACACACACACACACACACACACACACGTACAAACACACACACACACGCGCGCGCACACATACCACTCATTCACTCGCTCACTGATCACACCGCTTTTTTTCCAAACTTGTGATGGTACACACAATTAACGCTGAGGTGAAGAGATATAAGGTCTTATCTGTAAACACAATTTGCGCTGAGGTGAAGAGATATAAGGTCTTATCTGTAACAACAATTTGCGCTGAGGTGAAGAGATATAAGGTCTTATCTGTAAACACAATTTGCGCTGAGGTGAAGAGATATAATGTCTTATCTGTAAACACAATTTGCGCTGAGGTGAAGAAATGTCCTATCTGCAAAGAAGATTATCACTAGGGTGAAGAGATATGTCTCATCTGTACACACAATCAGAGCTGGGGTGACGAGATATAATGTCCTATCTGTACACACACTTAACGTTGGAAATGAGGGTATAAAGACAAAAGTTAGAGCTGTGACCGTTCATATAGTACGGTCTATCGTATAAAGACAACAGTGAGAGCTGTGACCGTTCATATAGTACGGTCTATCGTATTAAGACACAAGTGAGAGCTGTGACCGTTCATATAGTACGGTCTACCGTATTAAGACAACAGTGAGAGCTGTGACCGTTCATATAGTACGGTCTATCGTATCAAGACACAAGTGAGAGCTGTGACCGTTCATATAGTACGGTCTACCGTATAAAGACAACAGTGAGAGCTGTGACCGTTCATATAGTACGGTCTACCGTATTAAGACACAAGTGAGAGCTGTGACCGTTCATATAGTACGGTCTACCGTATAAAGACACAAGTGAGAGCTGTGACCGTTCATATAGTACGGTCTACCGTATAAAGACACAAGTGAGAGCTGTGACCGTTCATATAGTACGGTCTATCGTATAAAGACACAAGTGAGAGCTGTGACCGTTCATATAGTACGGTCTACCGTATAAAGACACAAGTGAGAGCTGTGACCGTTCATATAGTACGGTCTATCATATAAAGACACAAGTGAGAGCTGTGACCGTTCATATAGCACGGTCTACCGTATAAAGACACAAGTGAGAGCTGTGACCGTTCATATAGTACGGTCTATCGTATAAAGACACAAGTGAGAGCTGTGACCGTTCATATAGTACGGTCTACCGTATAAAGACACAAGTGAGAGCTGTGACCGTTCATATAGTACGGTCTACCGTATAAAGACACAAGTGAGAGCTGTGACCGTTCATATAGTACGGTCTACCGTATACAGACACAAGTGAGAGCTGTGACCGTTCATATAGTACGGTCTACCGTATCAAGATTGATGATTGACTAAACCCACCGTGTGTAGATAAAGAAATGAAAGTTCCGTAATGTTTTTGTTATTTTGGCATAATACACGAGTCCCGCTGTTCGACGTTTAACATCCCAGAGAGGTCTACGGAAATAACATGCATCAAAATACATTGACCAATGAGGTGCTAACATAAAAACACATTAACCAATGAGATGCTAGCAAGAAATCAGTTTGACTTATGAGGTGCTAGAATATAAAAAAAAAAAAAAACATTGGCCAATGAGATGCTTCCATCAGAACACACTGAGCAAGCTACTGCAGTCTACCCGCTACGTCACGTTTCTGAGATCAACAGCACTTATTAACCACCATGCTAGTACATTTTTATTACATTTGCTAGATAGTTATCATCATTGTACTCCGAACATAAACACCACGATTGAGTTATTTGTGAGTTATCGTCATTGCACTCCCGAACAGAAACTCTAGGATTGAGTTATTTGTGAGTTATCGTCATTGCACTCCGAACATAAACACCACGATTGAGTTATTTGTGAGTTATCGTCATTGCACTCCCGAACATAAACTCTGGGATATAAATGTGCATCTAAAATTGAATATCTAGTTGATTACAAAAATTAGACAAAGTTCAAATCTACTCAAATCATAATCGTTGTAGACAAAAATGATATCAATACGTGTATGTTATATAACATTAGGATCATCATCACTGCACTCCAGACACACCCATAGGTGCTCCGACCTTCTCCTAAAAATGTCTTTCAACACACAGCGACTAATTGTGTCAGATCCTCTCATTTGTCCAGAATATCGTTCTGTTCTGGCAACACCCGTACTTCGCTCCAAGCTCATACAGTCTAGATAGCCATGTATTTGTACTTCTGTCAGTCCTTTGTTCGATCCATCTCTCGTAGATTGTTCATTATATCTCTCTCTTATCTCCCAGTTCACACAGTCTAGATAGACATGAATTTGTACTTCTGTCAACTGTCAAAGTACTTTGTTCGATCCATCTCTCGCAGATTGTTCATTATATCTCTCTCTTCTCTCCTACTTCAAACAGTCTAGATAGTCATGTATTTGTACTTCTGTCAAAGTTCTTTGTTCGACCCATCTCTTGTGATTGTTCATGATATCTCTCTCTTCACTTCCACTTCAAACAGTCTAGATAGTCATGTATTTCTACCGTTATATTATTGCCAAAACTAAACAAAAAAATATAAAACGTTGTATGTGTATGTCTGTGTGTGTTACTTAGTTTCCATTGTTAGTTAATACACATCTAAGATATTTATAGATTTAATAATGTTTGTTTATGCGGGAGCTTTGCTGGATATTTTTTTTCTGCACAATCTCTACTTTATTTATTCTACTGACAACAGTGATTGCTTTCAAGCTCTGGTCTCTATTTTTGTGAGCTTCCTTTTATGTTGGCCACTTTGATAATTTCCCCACTGGTCTTTTAGCTGTCCAGGGAACTTTCAACATTCTTCTGAGAAATCCCATCTCTGTGGCCTATAATTGTCTTTTTATTTGTTTGTCTACTGTCCATGATTCGCTTTTATAGATCAGAATTGATTCTATATAGCACCGAAGAACTCTCTTTCACACTTCTATTGATATAGACTTTTTGTACAAGGCGTTTTTCATTTTCTGAAATGCTGTTTTGGCCTGAGCAATTCTATTTCTTATTTCTTTGATCCATCTCCCATCTGATGTTATTATTGTGACCAAGTATTTGAAGCGTTGCACTTGTTTCAGATTTGTCCTACTTATTTGTATGTTGCATGATAATGGTGATGATTGTTTCTTCGATATGACCATTAATTCTGTTTCCTTACTATTCAGACTGAGACTTTTCTTGTTGCTTTCTTTTACTATTATTTCTATCATTTCTTGTAGTTTATTCTCTGTCATGGGTCAAAATAAAAATAAGACGATAGATCCGCGTTCGAATCGTCGGTCAGACCTTTAGAAAGGAAATGACCGTTCGTACATTGTCTTGTTTTAGATTCTTCTGCTCTTCAGAAGAGCTGCTTGTCAAAATGATATTTGTATTTATTTACTTGTGTGATTTCTACAAACAGTTCCACATTTTCAGTGCTTCTTTCATTTGTAGCTAATTAAGAATAAATAATATTTGTGAATTAAATCAGGTAAATGAATTTAAATATCTGGGAACACTGTTTACCTTAGATGGTAGATGTACAACAGTGGTTAGATGCAGAATGGCTCAGGCAAAAGCAGCTTTCCAAAAACTGAGGAAGATACTATGCAATCCATGTTTGACAACTCAAACAAGAAAAAAGTTTATAGATGTTATGTAGAGCCAGTCTTAACATATGGATGTGAATAATGGACAATAGGACAGCAGACAAGAAAATCACTGGGGTCTGTAGAAATGTGGTTTTACAGAAGAATGTTGAGAATACCATGGACAGCTAAGAAGAGTAATGAAAACGTTCTGAAAGAGGTCAGATAAAAAAAAAGAGCTAATTTCCAATATTATGAAGAAACAATCATCATTTTTTGGCCATGTAATGAGAAGGGAACAGCTGGAATATATTGTAACAACTGGGAAAATTGAGGGACGAAGAGATAGAGGGGGGCAAAGAGAAAAGATACCGGACAGCTTAAGAGAATGGCTTGGCAGAAGGTCAACAACAGGAATGATAAATAACTGTCGAGATCGAAAGTTGTGGAGAGACATGATCACCTACGCCCTATACTTGATGATGATGATGAATATTTGTGAGATATATAGAAGACAATCTTCTGGACTATTATATAACACCATACTTCATTTAACTGCATTATTTTCGTCACGCGACATTTTCTTGATGTTATTGTTTATTATTATGTTAATTTATATTATAGCGTCATTTAGTTATGAACTAAATTCATAATTATTAATATTATTATCATCATTATCATAAATAAACTAATCTATTGTCACCATTATCATGTTTTCACTTGATGACGTTGTGTAGTAGTTGACAGTTTCATGCCGGTTGATTTTGATCAAACCATTAGAACTAACTCCTAAATTAAAGAGTTCTGCTTTCTGGCGCCTTTTCTCTCTTTACCTCGCGAACTTTTCAGCTGTCGTATTAAACGGCATATGTTCCCTTCTTCTAAACAGTCCACAACAGGATGATCTATTTCTTCTAATGTTGGAACTTCGCACGGCCCGATAGTAGACCCAACAATAACACTACTTTGTAACTAGACAATACTGGTATCTATAATAAGACCCAAAACAAGGTATACTTTTACAAGTTAAAAATGTATGACTCTATAATTACAACGGTTAATAAATAATATTTATTGTTAATGAGAATAAGAAAATTATTAGTTAGTAACAACAATTACAACTAAAGAATAAAAAAAAGTAGAGAAGGTAAAAAAAAAATATGTAATTAAAGAATAACAGCTTTGGCTGGTTAGACAAAAGCAACTGTAATAATTAGACAATAACCATAGTTTTAGACAATAACCAACGTTCTAGACAATAACCAACGTTCTAGACAATAACCAAAGTTTTAGACAATAACCACAGTTTTAGACAATAACTATTTCATAATCTGAAAAAAATATATTATTACATTATTAAACTATTATTATTATTAAATTTAATGATTAATGATAGAAATGATACAATAGTTATACAATAATTATACAACTCTTCGCAATAATTATACAACTCTTCGCAATAATTATACAACTCTTCGCAACAATTATAATTTGGTAGCAACATCAGCATTTGAACATCAACAACAATGATTAGATAATTCCAAGAAATACATGCTCACGTTACCAACAATGATATACCAACAATGATATACCAACAATGATATACAAACAATGATATACCAACAATGATATACCAACAATGATATACCAACAATGATATACCAACAATGATATACCAACAATGATACACAAACAACGATATACAAACAATGATATACCAACAATGATATACCAACAATGATATACCAATAATGAAATCGTCACAATAACAGGCACTCGACAATCGATAATCGACATACAAATTAATTATTAGACAAAAATACGAACTTTACTTCTCCAAAAATGAACATTCAGTTTAGATTATAAATGAAGCTATAGTTATGCTGTCAATAGAAATGAGAAAGAGAGCTCATCAGTGCTATATAGAACCAATTTTTATCTATGGAAGCGAATCATCGACAGCAGACAAACAAATGAAAAGACGATTAGAGGCCACAGAGATGGGATTTCTCAGAAGAATGTTGAAAGTTCTCTGGACAGCTAAAAAGACCAATGAAGAAATTCTCAAAGTGGCGAACACATAAATGGAGATCATAAAAAAAAACATCAGAAAGAAACAATCAACATTTTTCGGGCACATCATGAGAAGAGGAAAATTTGAATTCTTGGTTACAACTGGCAAAACACAGGGAAAGAGAGATCGCGGACGACAAAGAGAGAGGATACTGTAATAACTAGTTGTCATGGCATGGAAAACAGTGAACAACAGAACTGATACGATGTACGGTGGATAGCCGCGATAGCTCAGTGGTTAGTGAACATGACTACAAAGGATGAGAGGTCGAGTTCGAACATGATAGACGGCCCCCGGGTCCGCCCAGCCTGAAATGGGTACCGGATTTTTTCCTGGGAAAGTAAAGCAGCACGGACATAATACCAACCTCAAAAATCATAATGGAAGGTCTATAAAAATTATGGTCACTAAAAAAACAGTAAGTAGCCCGCGTCACACCAAGTGACGTATTCTTATACTAAAGGTACTTTACCTTTTATAAGGTAAAGCCAACGAGGTTACGAGGAAGACTCAAAGTATAACGAGGAAGACTCAAAGTATAACGAGGAAGACTTAAAGTATAACGAGGAAGACTCAAAGTATAACGAGGAAGACTCAAAGTATAACGAGGAAGACTTAAAGTATAACGAGGAAGACTCAAAGTATAACGAGGAAGACTCAAAGTATAACGAGGAAGACTCAAACTATAACGAGGAAGACTTAAAATATAACGAGGAAGACTTAAAGTGTAACGAGGAAGACTCAAAATAAATAACGGGGAAGACTTAAAGTATAACGAGGAAAACTCAAAGTATAACGAGGAAGACTCAAAGTATAACGAGGAAGACTCAAAGTATAACGAGGAAAACATAAAGTATAACGAGGAAGACTCAAAGTATAACGAGGAAAACTCAAAGTATAACGAGGAAGACTCAAAGTATAACGAGGAAGACTTAAAGTATAACGAGGAAAACTCAAAGTATAACGAAGAAGACTCAAAGTATAACGAGGAAGACTTAAAGTATAACGAGGAAAACATAAAGTATAACGAGGAAGACTCAAAGTATAACGAGGAAGACTTAAAGTATAACGAGGAAGACTCAAAATAAATAACGGGGAAGACTTAAAGTATAACGAGGAAGACTCAAAATAAATAACGAGGAAGACTCAAAATAAATAACAGGGAAGACTTAAAGTATAACAAGGAAGACTCAAAATAAATAACGGGGAAGACTTAAAGTATAACGAGGAAGACTCAAAATAAATAACGGGGAAGACCTAAAGTATAACAAGGAAGACTCAAAATAAATAACGAGGAAGACTTAAAGTATAACGTGGAAGACTCAAAGTATAACGAGGAAGACTCAAAATAAATAACGAGGAAGACTTAAAGTATAACGAGGAAGACTCAAAATAAATAACGAGGAAGACTCAAAATAAATAACGAGGAAGACTTAAAGTATAACGAGGAAGACTCAAAATAAATAACGAGGAAGACTGGTATAACGAGGAAGACTCAAAAAAAAATAACTAGGAAGACTTGTATAACGAGGAAGACTCAAAAGTAAATAATGAGGAAGACTCAAAAGTAAATAATGAGGAAGACTCAAAAACTTTCAGAAAGTCTTCGTCATGTTAAGACTAGTGCAAAGACAATCTCTGCATAAAATTACATATGTTAGGAAAATAAAAATAAAAATTCAGCTCTTTGTAGTTGATTTTATGTTGTTTGTGCTTTATCCTCTTGTACTTCTTATGATTATGTTTATTCGACGGCCCACTGCACACGAATTAAAATCCATAATTGCTCAACCGTCCGTGCCAGTGGAATCATCCGGATTAAAACTCATCTCAATGAAGCACCCAGACAAAGAAAGGCAACTTCAGTCCCCATCATAGCAGCCACAGCACACGTCAAAAGACATAAGGCCAAGCGGCACCGAAAGTGAACGCAGCTGAACTGTCCTTCGTCATACAATATCATCATTTATCGTAAGAAATCGGAATATCGAAACACGACCCGGATGAAAAGCACAGCTCACGGTGTGCATAGAGCACTAAACTCAGTAGCTCCGGCAGCTAACCGGACTTGGAATATAAAGAAACTGCAATAAGGAATATTTTTCAAACTGAGGCTCAACGGTTCCTGTTGCCTATCCGCCATATTGACCGGAAGCCTCTTCTACTTTCTGCTTCTACCAACGTCTATATATGTGAAGTTATCTCTACCTTTCGTTTATTCGCCTTTACGCAAATAATAATAAATGAACATCTTTATGGAGGGAAACATCCGAGGCGATAAATCAACGAATCACTTCTGCGAAGAGGTAAATTGACAACACTCGGGAAAAAAAATGATTGTTTGTGATTTTTTTTTCCTTCTGAGTGTTGTAAACATTTCTCTTCCATCCCTGAAATGATTCGTTGATTGTCTGAGCTGTAGTATCAGTGAGTGAGTCATACCAACACGTCAATACGCCATAGATTGTGTTTGGCAGATTCGTGCTTTGTTGAGTTCTTGATGAAACCATCCGGCCGTAAAAATAAAAATATTTTATTTTTCATCTAAACTTTCAAACTTAATTTTTCTTTATTTCATTTTTTCGCAATACAGCCAGTTGTACTATATATTTTTTTCTATATTGTTTGTTGTTTGTTGCTGTTTGTTGTTGTTTGTGTGTTTTTTTCCGTTCACCAACTTTATATCTCCAGCCAAGTCTCGAGAGACTGAATTTTACATGATTATCACTTTTTCCTATTTTTGACACAGGCAGCTGTGTGCTCAGGTGTTCCCCGCCATATAGGTAGATATTCTCCCACTTCACAGATACTTTCATATTTTTATAGTCGAGAGTTTTGAGTAAATTTTTCCTATTAATTTTGCCCGAACAGCGACCCACACTTTCCGACTTCCAAAACCTTTTAACGTGCGCATCACTCACACGGTGCCTCCTGGTTTTAGCTGTTTTCCAAGAGGGACCTTACCACCCAAAGACCAGGGGAGAGCAAAGCCACGGATTCAATTTTATTTTTTTTTTTACTTTTATTTTCCACCGCTTGTGGCGGGATCGAACCATGGACCTTCTTGTTTAGAAGCTGACGCCATACCTCTAGACCACCCAGCCCCCCCCCCCCCCCTCAAACACCACAATATGTTGCTATATAATCCCACATGCTTTGTAGGCCATCAATGAAATCATTATTGTTAAACGTTTGTCTTCTTACAGCTCAAGCAGAAAGTAATTAATTGATTATTATCATTTATGATTATTTTATTTGTATCAAACTAAATGAAATATTAATAATTATAAATGAGATATTCACAAGATAAAATGTGGTATTGTCTGTATAAGTTATATGTTTATTTTCTTTATAAATTTACAACGTAAAAGAAGGTATGTATATATATATATATATATATATATATATATATATATATATATATATATATATATAAGAGGACTAATACCAATATTAGGAAGAAACAATCATGAATTTGAGGCCATGTAATGAGAAGGGAACCGCTGGAATATGTTGTAACAAGTGGAAACATTGAGGGACGAAGAGATAGAGGGAAGCAAAGAGAAAAGATACCAGACAGCTTAAGAGAATGGCTTGGCAGAAGGTCAACAGAAATTATAAATAACTGTCGAGATCGAAAGTTGTGGAGAGACATGATGACCTACGCTAGCAGGCACGGTACCTGATGATGTATATATATATATATATATATATATATATATATATATATATATATATATGTATGGATGTATATATGTGTACATATATGTGTAAATTGTGCATGTATGTGTTGGGCAGTTCATCTCGTGATTTAATGTGCTCTTTTAGATACGCAGACCAAGACTAAGATAAAGCAAAGACGTTGTTGTATTGAAGTGTGTGATGCAGGACATGAACCCTTTCTAAATCGCATTTAAGAAAGATCAATACATGTGAGATGCGATGCTTGAGAAAAGTAACAAACAACACAAGTAGAGATAGAATACCAAATGAAACCATAAGAAAAATGGTAGGAACAAAGCCCTGCCAAGAATATATAGAACAACAACTTAAATGGTTTGGCCACCTGGTCAGAATGAATCCTTATCAATCACCATCAAGGGCGTTCTTCTCGAGAATGCATGGGAAAAGACCAAGAGGAAGACCCAGAAGAAGATGGATAGATGGAGTGACATAGACATGTAACAACAAAGGAAAATCACTAATTCAGACAGTTCGAGCAGCTCAAGAACAACAAATGATATAAACCACGACATATTTTAGGTGTCAGTAAAAAGAGAAAAGAAGAAAGAAAAAGAAGATGAGGATCATTTTCATTTATCTTTTCTGGCTCTTGTCCTCTGATCATCGACATTCTGACAGCAGCTACGTCTCTCTTTTTTATTTTATTTTTTTTAAATATTTAATTAAAAATCTTCTTCCTCTTCTTTCCTTCCTCATTTGCCTTTCAGCGTCGATGGGAGATATAATTTACAGTCTTTTGCTCTTCTGTTCGTCTCTGCTACTGTTATGTTTCATAGTGCTTCTAATATTCCATCGATCCATTATTTTCATGGTCGACCCTTGAGTCTGGTATTCTCGCAACGTTTAATTAAGGCTCGCTGTGTTGCGTTTTGATTACTCTGCCTTGTCACGTGACCAAACCATTTTATCTGTTGTTTCTTTATAAATTCTATGATGGGGGGGGGGGGGGGGGGCTATTCCTAGCCTTTATTTCGATTCTTCATTTCTGATCTTATCTCTCATGTTGATTCCTGTCATTCGTCTAACACATTTAATCCCAGTAGAGGTTATTTATCTTATTGTTCTTGCATCTAGGGTCCAGGACTGGCATTGGTAGCACAACGTTGGGACGCAGATTATTAATTAAAAATAAATACACGAATTGCTCTCAATCTAAATGAGGTACTTTACATTGTAATTGAAGTACAGTACTTGAAATTGAAGACAGTACTGGCAATGTTAATGTAAATACTCGGTGTTCTATTGAAATATATTGCACTCATTATAAATTAGATCCTTCCCAATCTAAAATAAGCACACCCAATATACCTGAGACAGTAACAATCTACATTAGAGATACTTAAAATCTAAATTTGTTATTTTCAGTATAAACAAAACACTCAACAACATAAATGAGGCATTCCCAGCTTTCATGAATACCTAAAACTCTGTATCACGGGTTTTCTATCACAAATATAATGTGAACTTCCAATGCAAATGAAGTACACGCTTAACAAATATATGTGCTTTTAACCAAAGTGAAGCTTTACAAAACTATATAGGATCCTCCATCTAAATTAAGCACACTAAATCTAATGAAGGTAATATATATCTAAATGCAGGGTTTCCACATTAGGTACACGCAGTCTAAATGAGATATTTCGCCTGACGGAGGTGTTAGGTTGAATGAAATAATAATTAGTCTAAATGAGATATTGTAAATGTAGATGAGATATTTACGTCTAATTGACGTTTCTAATCTAATTGAGACATTTACAATCTAATTGAGGTGTTGCTAATCTAAATGAGATATTTACCGTCTAATTGACGTGTTGCTAATCTAAATGAAATATTCTAAATGAGATATTTACAGTCTAATTGAGGTGTTGCTGATCTAAATGAGATATTTACAGTCCAATGGAGGTGTTGCTAATCTAAATGAGATATTCTAAATGAGATATTTACAGTCTAATTGAGGTGTTGCTAATCTAAATGAGATATTTACAGTCTAATTGAGGTGTTGCTAATCTAAATGAGATATTCTAAATGAGATATTTACAATCTAAATGAGGTGTTGCTGATCTAAATGAGATATTTACAGTCTAATTGAGGTGTTGCTAATCTAAATGAGATATTCTAAATGAGATATTTACAATCTAAATGAGGTGTTGCTGATCTAAATGAGATATTTACCGTCTAATTGAGGTGTTGCTAATCTAAATGAAATATTCTAAATGAGATATTTAGTCTAATTGAGGTGTTGCTAATCTAAATGAGATATTCTCAATGAGATATTTACAATCTAAATGAGGTGTTGCTGATCTAAATGAGATATTTACCGTCTAATTGAGGTGTTGCTAATCTAAATGAAATATTCTAAATAAGATATTTACAGTCTAATTGAGGTGTTGCTGATCTTAATGAGATATTTACGTCTAATTGACGTTTCTAATCTAATTGAGACATTTACAATCTAATTGAGGTGTTGCTAATCTAAATGAGATATTTACCGTCTAATTGACGTGTTGCTAATCTAAATGAAATATTCTAAATGAGATATTTACAGTCTAATTGAGGTGTTGCTGATCTAAATGAGATATTTACAGTCCAATTGAGGTGTTGCTAATCTAAATGAGATATTCTAAATGAGATATTTACAGTCTAATTGAGGTGTTGCTAATCTAAATGAGATATTTACAGTCTAATTGAGGTGTTGCTAATCTAAATGAAATATTCTAAATGAGATATTTACAATCTAAATGAGGTGTTGCTGATCTAAATGAGATATTTACAGTCTAATTGAGGTGTTGCTAATCTAAATGAGATATTCTAAATGAGATATTTACAATCTAAATGAGGTGTTGCTGATCTAAATGAGATATTTACCGTCTAATTGAGGTGTTGCTAATCTAAATGAAATATTCTAAATGAGATATTTACAGTCTAATTGAGGTGTTGCTAATATAAATGAGATATTCTAAATGAGATATTTACAATCTAAATGAGGTGTTGCTGATCTAAATGAGATATTTAGTCTAATTGAGGAGTTGCTAATCTAAATGAAATATTCTAAATGAGATATTTGCAGTCTAATTGAGGTGTTGCTGATCTAAATGAGATATTTACAGTCTAAATGAGGTGTTGCTAATCTAAATGAAATATTCTAAATGAGATATTTACAGTCTAATTGAGGTGTTGCTGATCTAAATGAGATATTTACAGTCTAATTGAGGTGTTGCTGATCTAAATGAGATATTTACAGTCTAATTAAGGTGTTGCTGATCTAAATGAGATATTTACAATCTAAATGAGGTGTTGCTGATCTAAATGAGATCTTCTAAATGAGATATTTACAATCTAAATGAGGTGTTGCTAATCTAAATGAGATATTAACACTCTAATTGAGGTGTTGCTAATCTAAATTAGATATTTACAGTCTAATTGAAGTGTTGCAATTCAAAATAAAGTACTCACCGTAGAGGAGCCGATGGTTGACCTTCACTGGCCGACATTATGGGGAAGAGAGAAATGAAGCCCTGTCCGTTTACCAAATCATGTGCTCAAATAATATCCCACAACCCGCCTGTGTTGTTGCCCTATCCCTAGTAAACAAATGAGACAATGTCCCTTACTATCTCTGGACTGGTGACAATAACTGCATTCCGAACAACCGTCACCTATATGTCACCAAATATGTCACGAAATATGTCACACTCACCATTGATTATGATGGCCGTGTAGCGACAAACACCTGGTCTCATCAGTCGAGTCTACCTTTACAGGTGTTTCACACAAATGTGTCCATGCTGTTATGTTTTAGCCTAACTGGGACCAAACGAACATAACAATTTAGTTACTCTACAACATGCGAGAATGTCATGGAACCAGCGGAAAGAAAAACATGCAAAATGCTCTTGTTGTCTATCTACGTCTTGTGCAGAAAGTGTATGCGTTGTGTTCTGCTTTATCTGATTGCACAGTTGAGGTCATCGCCTTTTTTCTCTGATTGTACTGTTGAGGTCATCGCCTTTTTTCTCTGATTGCACTGTTGAGGTCATCGCCTTTTTTCTCTGATTGTACTGTTGATGTCATCGCCTTTTTTCTCTGATTGCACTGTTGAGGTCATCGCCTTTTTTCTCTGATTGTACTGTTGATGTCATCGCATTTTTTCTCTGATTGCACAGTTGAGGTCATCGCCTTTTCTCTCTGATTGCACTGTTGATGTCATCGTCTCATTCGCTTATTCTTATTCCAGCAGTTCCAGAGAGATAGCCGTCTAGAATCCATTCATGTCAGTGAGTACAACCATTAACAAGACGCTTTCGATGAATTTTGTAAAACTTAACTCGAACCGTTTCGAAGACGGCGGGACGGACATTATTTGTTCATTTATCCATCCATGGAAAACAATTTAGAATAATATAAATTATGATCTAATGAAAAGTAATCAAGATAAATGAGTGCATCACTATTTGAACCTTATGAGAACTGAAATACTTCATTAGTTTCGAACAAACCTTCCTAAGGGTATTTAGAACAGATAATTTTCAGGATTTTAAAAGCACGACTTGTTGGTACTGAAGTAATCCTTGAATGCGATCACAGAGCAAAAGTGTGAAAGAGTCCGCCTACACACTCACAAACCATTAGCACTGATATTAAAATAGTGAACAATGTTGTAATATAAACCAGATGACCTGCCTATATCTCGCTGGGTGATCCAGAAAGTCTATTTACATTCAGATTTGGTGATAAATCTACACGATTTACGCACGATTACTATATTTTGTTTCCAGCTATAGACTGGTGATATAATGCGAAAGAAGTTTATATAATTTAGTTCGCACAATTTATCAAGTTCATTATTCTTGGACGTCCTTGCAAGACCCGTTAGGACAATCAGAAGGACACGGGCTTCGTGGATTGTCATTCTTGGCGAAGAGCCCTCTCATTAGCATATTTAAACAGACAACGGGTTAGGGCCAATAGGAAACGTCGTTTATAAATCGGCAATGTCTCTCGTGACAGTCGACCCTCGTGAGTAGGCGGAGCGAAGTTGACACCACACGAGACCTGATTGGCCGCTCGTCGCAATAAACCACGTCATGCTGTCACCCCATGCCGTAGGCCAGGAAAGTTCGATTTTATGTCCCGGACAGTCGGCATACCGCCCTATCAGCGCCCACTACCGCCGGTGAGGTGAAGCATATACAATGAGAAATACGAAACACTATCTACGTTTATTACATACACAATGAGATTTCTCAGAAATCATTCATTTTTTTTAATTTTTAGTTTTAATTATAATTTAATTTCGCTAGTGGAAGATGTGAAATGAACCCTGACTCGTCTGTACACCTTACAGGCTGGAAAAGAAGAGAGCTGCAGGGAAAATTATGAAAAGTAAGATATAATAAAGGAATTATGAAAATTAGAATGGAATTATGGAAGTTAGAATGTAATAATGGAATTGTGAAAATTAAAATGTAATAATGGAATTATGAAAATTAAAATGTAATAATGGAATTATGTAAATTAAAATGTAATAATTGAATTATGAAAATTAGAATGTAATAAAGGAATTGTGAAAATTAGAATGTAATAATGAAATTATGGAAAGTAGTATGTAATAATGGAATTGTGAAAATTAAAATGTAATACATAATAATTATGGAAATTAAAATGGAATTAGGAAAATTAGAATGTAATAATGGAATTATGAACATTAAAATGTGATAATGGAATTATGAAAATTAAAATGTAATTATGGAATTATGAAAATTAAAATGTAATAATGGAAATATGGAAATTAAAATGTAATAATGTAATTATGGAAATTAAAATGTAATAATGGAATTATGAAATTAAAATGTAATAATGGAATTATGGAAATTAAAATGTAATAATGGAATTAATGTGTAAAGGTGACAATATGAACATTAATATGTAATAATGAAAGTGAGAACAGTAAATGGGGTAACCCTAACAGAAGCGAAACATATTCAGCCATCTTTGTTGAAAGCAAGATCAAAGCCAGGCCAAAGGTGTGAAATATCCGGGAAGAATAGCATGAGAGAAGGAAAGAATGAGACAGGAATGTATAGAATAGGTGCAAACATAACATAGAAGCGATACAATTAATCACATACAGAATAGGTACCACAAAATAAATCACATAGAAAGTATCACGTGTGAATCTGTTCACCTTCAGTGTCTATCTGACACTCTATATCCCTACCTGGCAACCTATGCCTCTATATGACACTCTATCTGTGTACCCAAAACTCTATATCTCTACCTGACACTCAATCTTTCTGACTGACGCTCTATGCTTCTATCTGACACTCTATGTCTTTACCGGACACTCTATGCCTTATAACACTTAACACTTTATTGTCACTGTGTAGAACTCGTTGCCGCTAATCGACTCCCTTTCCCTGTACCTGACTCACTTTCTTTCTACCTGACACCCTTTGCCTATACCTGGCACTTTTTGTCTTTACCTGATACTTAATGCTACTATATGACACTCTATGCGTCTACCTGATACGCTCTGCGTCTACCTGATACTCTGTGCCTCTATCATACTCTATGCCTCTACCTGATATTCTATCTGACCTATGCCTCAAACTGACACTCTTTGCCTCTGACACTCTATGTTTCTATCTGACACTCTATGTCGCTACCTGACACTCTCTGCTTCTAACCTGACACTCCCTGCCTCTACCTAACACTCTTTGCCTCTACCTAACACTCTATGCCTCTACCTTACACTCTGTGCCTCTACCCGACACTCTATGCCTCTACCTGACACTCTATGCCTCTACCTGACACTCTATGCCTCTACCTGACACTCTATGCCTCTACCTGACACTCTCTGCCTCTACCTGACACTTTATGCCCCTACCTGACACTCTCTGTCTCTACATTACACTCTCTGCCTCTACCTGACACTCTCTGCCTCTAACTGACACTCTATGTCTCTACCTGACACTTTATGCCTCTACCTGACACTCTATGCCTCTACCTGACACTCTATGCCTCTACCTGACACTTTATGCCTCTACCTGACAGTCTCTGCCTCTACCTGACACTCTATGCCTCTACCTGACACCCGATGCAACTCGTTTTTACTACGACTTGTTATACTGTGTCAGATGACTGTAATTTGTTGATTCAGTTATCCATAGACCAGCCAAGAGCAGCAATATTATAGGTAATCAAGCAGACAAATACTGACTACAATTAAACCACCAAATATTGAAAAACAAAATACCAAACATAATACCAACAAAACAGCAAGCATAATACAAACAAAACAACAAACATGATACAAACAAAAAAAACCAAACATAATACAAACAAAACAACAAACATGATACAAACAAAGCAACAAACATGATACAAACAAAAAAAACATAATACCAACAAAACAGCAAGCATAATACAAACAAAACAACAAACATGATACAAACAAAAAAAACAAACATAATACCAACAAAACAGCAAGCAAAATACAAACAAAACAACAAACATGATACAAACACAAAAAAAAAATAATACCAACAAAACAGCAAGCATAATACAAACAAAACAACAAACATGATACAAACATACAAAAAAAAACAAAAATAATACCAACAAAACAGCAAGCATAATATAATACAAACAAAACAACAAACATGATACAAACAAAAAAAACATAATACCAACAAAACAGCAAGCATAATACAAACAAAACAACAAACATGATACAAACAAAAAAACAAACATAATACCAACAAAACAGCAAGCATAATACAAACAAAACAACAAACATGATACAAACAAGAAAAAACCTAATACCAATAAAACAACAAACATGATACAAAAAAAAACATAATACCAACAAAACAATAAACATAATACAAACAAAACAGCAAACATAATACAAACAAAACAGCAAACATAATACAAACAAAAAAAACAAACATAATACCAACAAAACAGCAAGCATAATATAAAAAAAATAAAGCAACAAAAATATTAAAAACAAAGCAACAAATATAATAAAAACAAAGCAAACAAATATAATAAAAACAAAGCAACAAATATAATAGAAACAAAGCAACAAATATAATAGAAACAAAGCAACAAATATAATAGAAACAAAGCAACAAATATAATAGAAACAAAGCAACAAATATAATAAAAACAAAACAACAAATATAACAAAAACAAAGCAACAAATATAATAGAAACAAAGCAACAAATATAATAAAAATAAAGCAACAAATATATTAAAAACAAAGCAATAAATATAATAAAAACAAAGCAACAAATATAATAAAAACAAAGCAACAAATATAATAAAAACAAAGCAACAAATATAATAGAAACAAAGCAACAAATATAATAGAAACAAAGCAACAAATATAATAGAAACAAAGCAACAAATATAATAAAAACAAAACAAAAACAAAGCAAAATAAAAACAAAGCAACAAATATAATAAAAACAAAGCAACAAATATAATAAAAACAAAGCAACAAATATAATAAAAACAAAGCAACAAATATAATAGAAACAAAGCAACAAATATAATAGAAACAAAGCAACAAATATATATATAAAAACAAAGCAACAAATAATAATATAATAAAAACAAAGCAACAAATATAATAAAATAAAGCAACAAATATATTAAAACAAAGCAACAAATATAAACAAAGCAACTAATAAAAAAAAGCAACAAATATAATAGAAACAAAGCAACAAATATAATAGAAACAAAGCAACAAATAAAAAACAAAGCAACAAATATAATAAACAAAGCAACAAATATAATAAAAACAAAGCAACAAATATAATAAAAACAAAGCAACAAATATAATAGAAACAAAGCAACAAATATAATAGAAACAAAGCAAAGAAACAAAACAAAGCAACAAATATAATAAAAACAAAGCAACAAATATAATAAAAACAAAGCAACAAATATAATAGAAACAAAGCAACAAATATAATAGAATCAAAGCAACAAATATAATAAAAACAAAGCAACAAATATAATAGAAACAAAGCAACAAATATAATAGAAACAAAGCAACAAATATAATAAAAACAAAGCAACAAATATAATAGAAACAAAGCAAAATATAATAAAACAAAGCAACAAATATAATATAATAAAACAAAGCAACAAATATAATAGAAACAAAGCAACAAATATAATAGCAACAAATATAATCAAAGCAACAAATATAATAAAAACAAAGCAACAATATATAATAATAAAACAAAGCAACAAATATAATAGAAATAAAGCAACAAATATAATAGAAACAAAGCAACAAATATAATAAAAACAAAGCAACAAATATAATAGAAATAAAGCAACAAATATAATAGAAACAAAGCAACAAATATAATAAAAACAAAGCAACAAATATAATAGAAATAAAGCAACAAATATAATAGAAACAAAGCAACAAATATAATAAAAACAAAGCAACAAATATAATAAAAACAAAGCAACAAATTTAATAGAAACAAAGCAACAAATATAATAAAAACAAAGCAACAAATATAATAAAAACAAAGCAACAAATATAATAGAAACAAAGCAACAAATATAATAAACTAAGCAACAAATATAATAAAAACAAAGCAACAAATATAATAAAAACAAAGCAACCAATATAGTATATAGAACGCAACATATATAATTAAAGGCAGAGCTACAGACATTATACAAACAAAGCAACAAATATAATACAACCAGAGCTACAAATACAATATAAACAGTGCAACAAATATAATAAAAACAAAGCAACAAATATAATATAAACAAAACAACAGATATAATAGTAACAAAGCAACAAATATAATATAAACTAAGCAATAAACATAATACAAACAGAGCTATGGATATAATTGAAGAAAGAAACAAATGTTAAAACACAGCATTAAATATATTGTAAACAAAGCAATAAATATAAGATAAACAAAGCAACCAACCTAATACAAAGAGATCAACAAACATTATTTAAAGAAAGGAACACAAATAATATATCTAAAGCAAGAAACAAAATATGTCAGCAACAAACAAATACCAATAGATAAGGGGTCAAGGCAAAGAAATGAATAAAATTGCCAAGCTGTAGTGAAACTGATTGTAAAATAAAATATATATCCACGAATCGAATATCAGCAAAACAGCAAAGAGAGAACCAACAAAATAATAAACATTTATCGTAGTAAAATAACCAAATGAATACCAAATTATATGCAACCATACAACAACAACACAAAATATACAACCATTAAAGATCTACAACAATTACTTAATGAAATAAACATGGCAAGCAAACAATATGGACTTGATATGAGTATTAGAAAGAGTAAAACTACGATCGTAAACAAAGATATAACAAAAAATACTGCAAGCGGATATAAAAGTTGAGGGAATAGACCTGGAGACAGTTCAGAACTACAACTATCTTGGACATACTATATCCAGTGATGGAAAATGTACAACTGAAATAAACAAAAGAATAGGAATGGCAAAAAGTAATTTCAATGTCATGAAAAATATCAATATCATGATGATGAAAACTAAGAATAGCAAAATGTTGTATCTTCTCAATATTCCTGTATGGTGCAGAAACATGGACATTAGACAAGAAAACAGAACAGAGAATTGAAACCTTTGAAATAAATGTGGATTTATAGAAGAATAGGTAGAATTGGATGAAAAGAAAAGAAAGAAACCGTGTGCCGAAGGTCTGTAAAATGTATGGTCACTAACACCATTTTCTCTATACGCCACTTGGCGTGACACTCTATGCCTCTACCTGACTCTACCTGGGGTACTTTAACTTTGTATTTTTTTTTTTTTATGAAAAGCGAACTATTAAACACAATTCAAACAAGACAAATGCGATTTTGGGGGGATGTTAAAAGACACAACAGTCTACTAAAAGTAATATTGGAAGGGAAAATACAAGGTAAAAGAGGCAGAGGCAGACCAAGACTGACATGGACAAGTAGCATCAAAAGATGGACAAGTCAGACTATGACAACCTGCACTATCTAGGCAAGGGACAGAGGCAGACCAAGACTAACATGGACGAGTTACATGAAAAGATGGAGAAGTCAGTCTATGACAACCTGCACCATCAAAGCAAGAGACAGAGCGGAATGGCGCTCCATGGTAGCCAACCTTCGATGCGAATATTAGTAGAATACGAACGAAACAAGAAAAAATAATACAAATTAAATATTTTTAAAAATATAACAATGTGTTGTACATCCAATCAAGCTTTTGATCCGTAGACAACACGTGACTTTTCTTTAAAATTCTCGAAATTTGAGCCTGGATCCCAGTTCCGGTGTAGGCTGCATAATTTGTAGGCGTTAACCACCTTTCTTGGAAATCGACCTGATAACGGAAACACAACACCAGGCCAAGGTTTCCAGTCTTAACCCTTCGACTTCTCGTCGGTCAAAGCAGACATCTGGACCCGCTATTTCGCAGTCACATTTACAAGCTGAGACAGCAAAATCTGCTTGTGAGTCTGTGCTAAAATCTGCAAGTGCACGATAGAAGCCGGCCATGTCGCACTTATGCCAGGACCTCTCGACCACCGAATGCCACACTCATTCACAGCGACGCGTCAACCACATTCTAGTATGGACTCGACAACAGACACGGGAGTCAAGTTTTACCACCCAAATCGGCCATATCGTGGTAACTTAACGCCAAATTGGCATTCCAGTTTTTGTTGTCACTTTCACTTTTATTTCCATTATTTTAAAAATAATCTACAACACCCCGACCTTCACGTAGCCGACTAATTCCAGAACAATATCACCCACAGGGCCGTCTGCGATACTTGCACATCAAAATAAAATGTGAGGGACAGACATTTTTACGGCTGCCGTATTGAAGTTTTATTATCGGCAACTTGCTGGACTCTTGTTATCGCGATGGTAAAGGATACTCCCTGGTGACCACACGCGGGACGGAAACACCTCTCGGGTACGGTCATCTGATGGAACCTTCGAGAGATGGCTAGAGATTTAATGTTAGGATCAAGTCAATGGTAAATGATGAAGTCTTAAAACAACTAAAAATGAAAAGAGAACTACTAAAGACAACTCAAACAAGACAAATGAGATTTTTGGGTCATGTTAAAAGATACAACAGCCGACTAAAAGTCATCTTGGAAGGGAAAATACAAGGTAAAAGAGGCAGACAGACCAAGACTAACATGGACGAGTAGCATCAAAATGTGGACAAGTTAGCCTATGATAACCTGCACTATCAAAGCAAGAGACAGAGCGGGATGGAGCTCCATGGTAGCCAACCCTCTATGCGGAGACGGCACTCGATGATGATAATCAAGAAGGAGGTGGGGCAAATGTGTGCTGAAGTGCTGGATTCTCGGAGAAGGCGTGTGTTGCGCCCTGTCGCAATTTACAACGAATTCGTAATAACTGCGCACTTCGGCCAGAATATCCGATTCCGATGTGGCGTTACTAATTTTTTTTATTGAGGGGAAGGGAGGTGAGAGTGTAGGAGTGTTGGATTGCTCTCTCACTACCCACTTATCCAGACGTGTGTCCTGCTTCCGGTACCGCCAATAAAATAATTCTAAAATCTTGGTCAGTTGTGGGTCATCGACCGTGACAAGTAGTCGTAAACTGGGAGTAATTTACTCAGAAAAGATAAAACGACCTCATTGTTACGAGAGACAAGGCGGTTCTCCAAGTCGGACATCACGTGAACTAAAGTTGTCAGTGTGTTACCAATGATTGCTTGCTTCAGACTCGCGAACCAGAGCTGGTCAAGATGTTCCTCTACCATCTATCGATAGTTCCCGCGATATTCTATAAACTCATGCTAAATGGTTAGGGATAGAAGTTGGATGACAAACTTTGCGTGTTAAAATTGACGCTTAATTCGGATGTACTGGGCCGGAAGGCGAAGATATCGTAAATTTTTGCAAATCAACACAGCAATAACGTTCATTTAACGTTTGTGCGTCCGACACATAATAGAGTAGATGTTGAACAAGTGCTGAAACAGGAACAATGTAATAATCAAGCAGACATTTAACTGACGATAACACAGAACATAACAATTGATCAACTCCACAACACACACAGAATATAACAATTGATCAACTCCACAACACACACAGAACATAACAATTGATCAACTCCACAACACACACATAACATAACAATTGATCAACTCCACAACACACACTCACACACACAGAACATAACAGTTGATCAACACCACAACACACACAGAATATAACAATTGATCAACTCCACAACACACACAGAACATAACAATTGATCAACTCCACAACACAACACAATTGATCATAACATAACAATTGATCAACTCACACAACACACACTCACACACACAGAACATAACAGTTGATCAACACCACAACACACACAGAACATAACAGTTGATCAACACCACAACACACACAGAACATAACAATTGATCAACTCCACAACACACACAGAACATAACAATTGATCAACACCACAACACACACAGAACATAAAAATTGATCAACTCCACAACACACACTCACACACACAGAACATAACAATTGATCAACACCACAACACACACAGAACATAACAGTTGATCAACACCACAACACACACAGAACATAACAATTGATCAACTCCACAACACACACAGAACATAACAATTGATCAACTCCACAACACACACAGAACATAACAATTGATCAACTCCACAACATACACAGAACATAACAATTGATCAACTCCACAACACACACATAACATAACAATTGATCAACACCACAACACACACAGAACATAACAATTGATCAACACCACAACACACACAGAACATAATAATTGATCAACTCCACAACACACACACACACATACACAGAACATAACAGTTTATCAACTCCAAAATACACACACACACACACAGAATACACACAGAACACAACTGATCAACTCCAGAACTTCAGCTAAACGTTTCCACGAACACCAACTCAAGAACTCATAACTTACTGACGCAGTTATCACATTGGTTCATTCTGTCTAGACCATCCAGATACGTGTGGATGTAAATTACAAGAAATAGTTCAATGAGAACAGATGAATCTATTACCTTTCAGACAATGTCCGACACACCAACTGACCGTTATTTGTTAGGCTCGGAACATAGTACTCCATGAGCTCATTGGTTCTGCCTCTAAATAACAAAACCCTCATTTACTAGACAGAAACCTATATTTCTTTCTTTTCTTCTTTCTTTCTTTCTTTCTTTCTTTCTTTCTTTCTTTCTTTCTTTCTTTCTTTCTTTCTTTCTTTCTTTCTTTGTTTATTTATTTATTTGTCTTTAATCTCCAGTCCTTTAGACTCCAGTTTACCAGTTCTCGGTAGACCTCAGTTTTGTTATCATTCCTTCAGGATAGTTGAGTCACCAACAATGACAGTCTGTGAAGATGTCACATGATAAAGTGTAATTGTGTAGCTTGATAGATCAATCGTCTAATAGAATCCACAGATCAATGTGTGTGTGTAGCTTGATAGATCAACCGTGTAATAGAATCCACAGATCAATGTGTGTGTGTAGCTTGATAGATCAATCGTGTAATAGAATCCACAGATCAATGTGTGTGTGTAGCTTGATAGATCAATCGTGTAATAGAATCCACAGATCAATGTGTGTGTGTAGCTTGATAGATCAATCGTGTAATAGAATCCACAGATCAATGTGTGTGTGTAGCTTGATAGATCAATCGTGTAATAGAATCCACAGATCAATGTGTGTGTGTAGCTTGATAGATCAATCGTGTAATAGAATCCACAGATCAATGTGTGTGTGTGTGTGTAGCTTGATAGATCAATCGTGTAATAGAATCCACAGATCAATGTGTGTGTGTAGCTTGATAGATCAACCGTGTAATAGAATCCACAGATCAATGTGTGTGTGTAGCTTGATAGATCAATCGTGTAATAGAATCCACAGATCAATGTGTGTGTGTGTAGCTTGATAGATCAATCGTGTAATAGAATCCACAGATCAATGTGTGTGTGTGTGTAGCTTGATAGATCAATCGTGTAATAGAATCCACAGATCAATGTGTGTGTGTAGCTTGATAGATCAATCGTGTAATAGAATCCACAGATCAATGTGTGTGTGTGTGTGTAGCTTGATAGATCAATCGTGTAATAGAATCCACAGATCAATGTGTGTGTGTGTGTAGCTTGATAGATCAATCGTGTAATAGAATCCACAGATCAATGTGTATGTGTAGCTTGATAGATCAATCGTGTAATAGAATCCACAGACCAAATATTGTGAAGGACTTTATAGATCAATCATATGACGGTCTTAATAGATCAGACAGGTGACGAACGCGAAAGAATAACAGCGTGACGGACATGGCATATCAAGTGTGACGGATTTAACATGTGGCTGTCTAATGTGTCACAGACCTACTACTTAGTTCATCTTCCGACATAGAAAAGGCGTTAATTTTGCGTTGAACTTTTATTTTTTGTGACTTTCGACAACCTGTGATCGTCATCATCATTGATTGCCGTCTTCACATCGAAGGTTGGCTACCATGGAGCGCCATTCTACTCTGTCTCTTGCTTTGATGGTGCAGATTGTCATAGGTTGACTTGTCTTTCTTTTGATGTTACTTGTCCATGTTAGTCTTGGTATGCCTCTGCCTCTTTTACCTTGTATTTTCCTTTTCAATATTACTTTTAGTAGGCTGTTGTGTCTTTTAGCATGCCCCAAAAATTTCATTTGTCCTGTTCTAATTGTGTTTAGTAGTTCTCTTTTCATTTTTAGTTGTTTTAAAACTTCATCGGTTTTCTTTTATATCTATTTGTGGGTTTTGAGTATTTTCTTTGTTTATGATCATAGTTTTAATCTTTTTGATACTCATATGTAGTCCATATTTTTGGCTTGTCATGTTTATTTCATTAAGTAATTGTTGTAAATCTTTAGGATTTTCTGCTAGTAGTACAGTATCATCAGCATATCTTAGGTTATTGATTATCTTTCCATTAATGTTTAAGCCTGGCATCTCTGAGATGTTTTTAAAGATTTGCTCAGTGCATAGGTTGAACAAGCTTGGTGATAGGATGCATCCTTGTCTTACTGCTCTTTTATCTCAATGTGTGTAGATTGTCATAGGCTCTGTGATACTATTTTTTTCTTCGTTCGCCAGCTTTGACCTCTGACGAAGTCCCTAGAGACGAGGAACTGAATTTTGCGTGTTAATCCAGTTTTTCCTGGCAGCCGTGCGCACGGGTCCTTCGCCGCACAGGCAGATAACTCCGACTTCAGAGGTACTCATATTTTTTTCCGTCGGTGAGTAATTGACGTTTCAAGCCGAGCCTCGCTGCTGAGATCAGGGGTGGTTGCCGCAGAGAGAAATCATAAATAAAAATCCCAACCGGTACAGCCGAGATTTGAACCCACAACCTCTCTGACTCTAGGCCAGCGTCTTGCCTCGAGACCAACCAGTCCCCTCTCTGTGATATAAGCACTTTTGAGCTCCAAAAATCGTTCTTGACCCTGACATTTACCAGATTGCCTTCTCTGTCGATCCCGCCTCGGCCAGAATCTGATTTCAAAGTTATCGCAACACGAGGAGGCGAGGTAGGAACTTGATCTGTTATCTTCATGGAATCAGCTTCACTGCAGGATTCCCCATATCCGCTCCACTCATGTCACAGCTACTGCCAAAGCTCGTTGGCAAATACTGTTGACAAGTTCGACTACCGTGCAGTCCTAATCGACATACAGGTGACGATCCCAAACGGCTTACATCGAATAGAGAGTGTACTGTCACTTCCTGACTCCAGTTTCTTCGAAAACACACATTTAAAAAACACATTAAAACACACATTTAAAACACACATTTAAAACACACATAAAACACACATTTAAAACACACATTTAAAAAACACATTTAAAACACACATTTAAACACACTATAAAACACACATTAAAAACACACACATTTAAAACACACTATTTAAAACACACATTTAAACACACATTTAAAACACACATTTAAAACACTATTTAAAACAAACAAAACAACCGAAACGGTTTAAGCGACTGCGTTAGTCTCTGCAAAAACATGGTGACATGCAGCCATTTTGTATTCTCGGTTGATGCTAGCAAAGTCGAACTCCAGTGCAAACCTAGTCGACTGCATGGGCGACAATTTCCAACAACATCACCGAAAAGAGAGTGCCCACAGTCACTCGAAAAAAAATCGAAAAAAAACATAAAACAACACAGAAACCAGTCGAAACAAAAACTGTTTTAGTGTTGACTCGAGATGCAATGACCGTCATCTTTCCCGGAAGTCCATCTATCAGAATCTTGTCATAAGTTGTCAATGACGCTGGCCCCTGGCGAGGTAGACCGATACGAGTCATTGACTCACCTAAGCCCAGTGTCCGGTACCTTGGTTCTTCCCCCCCCCCCCTCCCTTTCTTCCTCTTCAAACCAAGACTCATGACTCAGACTAAGGTGTAGATCAAACCTATAACATTCTGTTATGTTTCGGCCTGAAACATCCGACTTCATCAAGATAGAGTTTAGGCAAGATGGTTGTTAAATGTTCGTGTGTTTATGGAGTGATCTGTACGCGGAGTGGTTCGTGTGTAAAGTGGTTTGTGTGTGGAGTGGTTTGTGTGTGGAGTGGTTTGTGTGTTGAGTGGTTCGTGTATGGAGTTGTTTGTGTGTTGAGTGGTTCGTGTGTGGAGTGGTTCGTGTGTGGAGTGGTTCGCGCGAGGAGTGGTTCGTGTGATGAGTGGTCTGTTGTGGAGTGGTTCGTGTGCGGAGTGGTTCATGTGTGGAGTCGTTCGTGTGTTGAGTGGTTTGTTGTTGAGTGGTTCATGTGTGGAGTGGTTTGTGTGTGGAGTGGTTCGTGTGTGGAATGGTTCATGTGTTGAGTGGTTTGTGTGTTGAGTGGTTCGTGTGTTGAGTGGTCTGTGCGTATATTGGTCTGCATGTGTGGAGTGGTTCGTGTATTGAGTGCTTTGTGCGTATATTGGTCTGTAAGTGTGAAGTGGTTCGTGTGTTGAGTGGTTTGTGCCTGTAGTGGTTTGGTTCAACCTATGTTACATTGTGTAATTTTGTCTTTATTTTTTTAAGTAATGTGAGTTTTTTTTATGAGAGGGTGCTGTTGTAACACTCATTCATTATCTATTCTCTTGTAACACTCATTCATTATCTGTTCTCTCGTAACACTCATTCATTATCTATTCTCTTGTAACACTCATTCATTATCTGTTCTCTCGTAACACTCATTCATTATCTATTCTCTCGTAACACTCATTCATTATCTGTTCTCTCGTAACACTCATTCATTATCTGTTCTCTCGTAACACTCATTCATTATATGTTCTCTCGTAACACTCATTCATTATCTATTCTCTCGTAACACTCATTCATTATCTATTCTCTCGTAACACTCATTCATCTGTTCTCTCGTAACACTCATTCATTATCTGTTCTCTCGTAACACTCATTCATCTATTCTCTCGTTCTCTCGTAACACTCATTCATTACTGATTCATTATCTATTCTCTCGTAACACTCATTCATTATCTGTTCTCTCGTAACACTCATTCATTATCTGTTCTCTACTAACACTCATTCATTATCCGTGCTGTTGTTTAAAAAAAAAAACATCTGGTCATTCCTTACGAGCCTGAATGGCGCCGGTGCCTACCCAGGGCGCCACGAGACAGGCGCCCAACTGATGTCATGAATCATCTCCGCATTGAGACAAACAGGCTGGGCTGTCAACGGTGACTCCTCGCATGGCTGCCCGCCAGCTTGTCAGGGCCGTAGACACCATGGAAAGACTCAGGAAAACGAGGCTGACAATACCTAAAAAAGCCCGGTTGTGTTTGTAGGTTCATAGTTCAATATAAGACAAGAAGATCATACATTCTTAAGTCTAAACTCTCAAGTAAAGGAATAACTATTTATCGATCTTAAAGCACAGTTATTGACAATAATACACATCATCATCATCATTGAGTGCCGTCTCTGCCTCTAAGGATGGCTACCATGGAGCGCCATTCCACTCTGTCTCTTACTTTTATGGTGCAGATTGTCATAGACTGGCTGTTCATCTTTTAATGTTACTCGTCCATGTTAGTCTTGGTCTGTCTCTTTTACCTTGTATTTTCTCTTCCAATATTACTTTTAGTAGGCTGTTATGTTTTTAACATGCCCCAAAAATCTCATTTGTCTTGTTCTAATTGTGTTTAGTAGTTCTATTTTCATTTTTCGTTGTTTTAAAACTTCATCCTTTCTTTTTCTTTTCTTTCCATCAAATTCTACCTATTCTTCTATAAATCCACATCTCAAAGGCTTCAAATTTTCTGTTCTGTTTTCTTGTCTAATGTCCATGTTTCTGCTCCATTCAGGAATATTGAGAAGATGTAACATTCTTCTATTCTTAGTATTAGCCCTGGTGGTATTTATTTTGAAGTTAGTATGTTCTTCATGACATTAAAATTACTTGTTGCCATTCCTATTCTTTTGTTCATTTCAGTTATACATTTTCCATCATTGGTTATAGTACGTCCAAGGTAGTTGTAGCTCTGAACTATCTCCAGTAACACTCACACATAATTTATTACAGGGAAATGGGTACCAGGGTATTACCGTGGGAAGGTGAGGAATATCGCCTCGCATCTGAGTTTCGATGTTTGAGGCGACACTATATTGAAATCTCCAAACATTTCTGGATAGGCGGCCGAGCACATATAGGCGGCCGAGCACATATAGGCGGCCGAGCACATATAGGCGGCCGAGCACATATAGGCGGCCGAGCACATATAGGCGGCCGAGCACATATAGGTGGCCGAGCACATATAGGCGGGAGAGCACATATAGGCGGCCGAGCACATATAGGTGGCCGAGCACATATAGGCGGGAGAGCACATATAGGTGGGGACTCGCGTGCTAAGACGCAGGTTCAAGTCTCGTACTTTACCTTTACCTTTATTACAGGGAGTCGATGCTTGATTAGCACGGAGAGTCGACTACAGAAAATTAACTTGTAGAAATATAGATCGGTGTACACCAGGTGTGTGCCTTATACCCATATACCCATCCATCCATCCATCCATCCATCCATCCATCCATCCATCCATCCATCCATCCATCCATCCATCCATCCATCCATCCATCCATCCATCCATCCATCCATCGATCTATCGAAGAAAATCTAGGCTCTTGTGTCTGACTATCTTTGTTGTCGTGTCAGATCTTACAAAGGTCTCCCATTGTATCTCGTCCCACATCCATATTCTGGGCGAGTCTCTTAATCTTGGCGAGGGAGCTGATGCCTGTTGTTGTTGTCTACCGCCTCAGTGTTCTTTTTAGTGTTTCTCTAGGTCTGCCTCTTTTTCTTTTATCCTCTGGTTCCCATTTGAGGGCCTGATTTGAGATTCTCTTGTTGTCTCTTCTCATGACATGGCCAACATATGACCACCCTCTTCTCTTGTCTCTTCTCATGACATGGCCAACATATGACCACCCTCTTCTCTTGTCTCTTCTCATGACATGGCCAACACATGACCACCCTCTTCTCTTGTCTCTTCTCATGACATGGCCAACACATGACCACCCTCTTCTCTTGTCTCTTCTCATGACATGGCCAACATATGACCACCCTCTTCTCTTGTCTCTTCTCATGACATGGCCAACATATGACCACCCTCTTCTCTTGTCTCTTCTCATGACATGGCCAACATATGACCACCCTCTTCTCTTGTCTCTTCTCATGACATGGCCAACATATGACCACCCTCTTCTCTTGTCTCTTCTCATGACATGGCCAACACATGACCACCCTCTTCTCTTGTCTCTTCTCATGACATGGCCAACATATGACCACCCTCTTCTCTTGTCTCTTCTCATGACATGGCCAACATATGACCACCCTCTTCTCTTGTCTCTTCTCATGACATGGCCAACACATGACCACCTTCTTCTCTTGATCATAGTAAAGTAAAGTACCCTCGTCACGCCAAGTGACGTATAGGAAATATGGTGTTAGTGACCATAAATTTTACAGACCTTCAGCACATGATTTTCGGGGTAATGTGGTCGGTATTACGCCCGTGCCGTTTTACTTTCCCAGAAAAATCCGGTACCCATTTAAGGCTGTGTGTACCCGGAAACCGTCTGTTGGGATCGAACCCTACCCCTTGTCCTTTGTAGTCCAGTTCACTAACCACTAAACTATCGCGGCTCCCTTTCTCTTGATCATAGCTGATATTTTTGCTCCGAGTCGAGATTTTGGTTTCAATAAAAACTGGATGATATTTCACGATGGCGGCTTGTTAACGGCACAGAACGACCGACTATAGCAAGGTCTGGTCCAATACAAATCAAGCCATGTCGAAATTCTTTATCTCCACCAAAAAAAGAGCTACTGATAAGGGCGTGGTCTCCCTTAACGGAAACAAAAGGCAAATTCTAAATCAATGAGTGTCAGAAAAAACCGCTAAAACTAGCGTCATTTAAAGGAAGTCTTGCTAATAAACAGAGCTGCACGTGTTTTCTAAATGAAAGCATACACGCAGATGTGATCTCATGACAGCTACCCATAAACATTGTCCTGGTAATACTTCCCCTGGCCAGTAGAAGTGATCGTTACAGACGCCATGGCCTGTCGGGCGCAAACATGAAACCGAATCGTGGTCGGGTTTAGCGATGAAGAAGTATCCCGAAGCCTTATCAATATTCAATTATACGTCATATCACTGACGGGGAAGACTCTCTGCCCAGTGAGGAACAACGTTTTCCGGGAAATTCTAGCACTTGCGAGCAGTCTCTGCTCGGGTAATTCTTCCTGTATCGGTGATTAGATGTATTTGTAATCGTTATTTTAAATACAAGTTTATCGTTACTTTTAAACAAACATTCGATACTATATAGGAAACGTGTTTGCTCTTTATTTATTTATTTATTTTTTTTACATTTCTGTGGTTACTACATGATATTTGTCTTTGAAAATGTCTTTAAATGCACGAGTCAGTGCAAGATTACTTGCTACTATACACCACTAGACGGTACTACCTGTGACAGTCATGCCAGGGTTTCCTACTACCGTACAACACTAGACGGTACTACCTGTGACAGTCATGCCAGGGTTTCCTACTACCGTACAACACTAGATGGTACTACCTGTGACAGTCATGCCAGGGTTTCCTACTACCGTACAACACTAGACGGTACTACCTGTGACTGTCATGCCAGGGTCGCCTACTACAGCACAACACTAGACGGTACTACCTGTGACAGCCATGCCAGGGTCGCCTACTACCGTACAACACTAGACGGTACTACCTGTGACAGTCATGCCAGGGTTTCCTACTACCGTACAACACTAGACGGCACTACCTGTAACCTGTGACAGCCATGCGGGTGGGTCACTACTACCGTACAACACTAGACGGTACTACCTGTGACAGTCATGCCAGGGTTTCCTACTACCGTACAACACTAGTACTACCGTGCACTACCTGTAACTGTCATGCCAGGGTCGTCTACCTCCGTACAACACTAGACGGTACTACCTGTGACAGTCATGCCAGGGTCGTCTACTACCGTACAACATTAGACGGTACTACCTGTGACAGTCATGTCAGGTTCGTCTACTACTACACAACACTAGACAGTACTGCCTGTGACAGTCATGCCAGGGTCGTCTACTACCGTACAACATTAGACGGTACTACCTGTGACAGTCATGCCAGGGTCGTCTACTACCGTACAACATTAGACGGTACTACCTGTGACTGTCATGCCAGGGTCGTCTACTACCGTACAACATTAGACGGTACTACCTGTGACTGTCATGTCAGGTTCGTCTACTACCGTACAGCATTAGACGGCACTATATGTGACAGTCAAACCAACTGCCTATGGGTGACTCTGAAGGGTCAGACAGTTGTTGCCAAAGTGTGCACCGCCGCGCCGTGTCAGTAAAATGACAACGTCCACGTAGACTGAACTCCGTTAGTACATGAACGAGCTTCTACAGGACAGTGTTAGTTCTGTCTCTGTGTTAGTTCAGTCTCTGTGTTTGTTAGTTCTGTCTCTGTGTATGTTAGTTCTGTCTCTGTGTATGTTAGTTCAGTCTCTGTGTTTGTTAGTTCTGTCTCTGTGTATGTTAGTTCTGTCTCTGTGTTTGTTAGTTCTGTCTTTGTGTTAGTTCAGTCTCTGTGTATGTTAGTTCAGTCTCTGTGTTTGTTAGTTCTGTCTCTGTGTTTGTTA
>JAVIAB010000108.1:68576778-68676778 GCA_032433765.1 Megaustenia siamemsis
ACAACCCAACAGTGTGCTACCTATGTCAGACCTGGACCCTAGATGCAAGAACAATAAGAAAAATAGCCACTACTGAGATGAAATGTGTTAGACGAATGACAGGAAACAGCCTGAGAGACAAGATCAGAATTGAAGAACTGAGGAAAAGGAAGGAATAATTCCCACCATTAGAATACATAAAAAAACAAGGGATCAATGTTTTGGTTGCGTGATAATGAAGAAAGATTAAAACACAATACAAGCCTTCAATAAACGTTGCGAGAACACCAGGCCCAACCACAAAACATGTGGATTGATGGAATTTTTGAAACACATGGAAACAACAACAGAGGCAAATTATATCTCCTCTTGTCGCTAAAAGACAAATGAGGTAAAGAGGAAGAAAACACATACAAATACCAGACAACATAGAAGACAGAAATATAAGAGATGAACTGATTCAAAAACCTTCAGATGGCAAGTTGTCTCGTTGCCTTGTAGATGTCTGGGATCTCTGAATTGTCTTGTAGAAGATGTCTGGGATCTCTGAATTGTCTTGTAGAAGATGTCTGGGATCTCTGAATTGTCTTGTAGAAGATGTCTGGGATCTCTGAATTGTCTTGTAGAAGATGTCTGGGATCTCTGAATTGTCTTGTAGAAGATGTCTGGGATCTCTGAATTGTCTTGTAGAAGATGTCTGGGATCTCTGAATTGTCTTGTAGAAGATGTCTGGGATCTCTGAATTGTCTTGTAGAAGATGTCTGGGATCTCTGAATTGTCTTGTAGAAGATGTCTGGGATCTCTGAATTGTCTTGTAGATGTTTGGCATCTCTAAATTGTATATTGTCTGAGCTATGCCTCACCCCGTTGTACACCCACTCACCATACAATCACAGTACATATCATCATCATCATGTCCCATACCGGTTGGTGTAGGCGATCATGTCCCTCCACAATCATAGATTGTCACCAGATCATAGAACGGAAAATCAAATTGATCACATATGTATTAATAATAAGTTTAAGTCATCCTTACAGGATGTAAAAGTATATAGAGGGGCAGATATAGCTTCTGATCATCATCTTCTGTTAGCCAAACTTAAAATTAAATTAAAAAGGTATAATACAACGAATAAGGGTAGAAAGTATTTCAATGTAGGGTTTCTTAAAGAACAAGGAATTAAAGATAAATTCGCAGTCACAATATCAAACAAATACCAAGTCCTCCAACAACTAGAAAATACAATAAATATAGAAGATCATTGGAAACAGGTAAAAAATATATGGAAAGAGACATGCGAAGAAACACTGGGGAAAAGAGAACGCCAGAATAAGGCATGGATGACAGCAGAGACCCTGGATAAAATTAAAGAAAGAAAGAACAAGAAAGCAGACATAAATAAAAGCAAAACAAGAAGTAATAAAGCCAAGACACAGGAAGCTTACACAGAGGTGAACAAAGTAGTGAGAAGATGCATTAAAAGGGATAAGAGGAAATATATAGATGAACTAGCTAAAGAGGCAGAAGAAGCAGCAAATAAAGGGAATATGAAAGAACTGTACAACAGCACAAAGAAATTAGGTGGAAAATACAAACAGATCAACGCCTTTATCAAAGACAAGAAAGGAAATCTGCTTAGTAATATAAGGGAACAAATGGAGAGATGGAAAGAACACTTTGAAGAACTTTTGAACAGACCCGGCTCAAATAATCCTCCAGATATACTACCAGCAGAAGAAGAGTTACACGTTAACTGCGGAAAACCAAGCAAAGAAGAAATAATGAAAGCCATCAAATTATTAAAAGATGGTAAAGCCACAGGACCAGATGAAATTCCTTCGGAAGCCATCAAAGCAGATATTAACACCTCTACCAAGATGTTACAGGATCTATTGGATAAAATTTGGGAGAGGGAAGAAATACCTAAAGACTGGAGAGAAGGTTATATGATCAAACTACCAAAGAAAGGAAGTTTACAGGAGTGCACAAATTATAGGGGAATTATGCTACTATCAGTGCCAGGAAAAATATTAGGCAGAATCATTCTGGAGAGACTAAAAGAGGCTATAGAGAAACACTTGAGAGATGAACAAGCAGGTTTTAGGAAGAACAGATCATGTGCTGATCAAATAACTACCCTACGTATAATAGTTGAACAAAGTTTAGAACTAAAATCCCCACTAAATATTGGATTCATAGATTACGAAAAGGCATTTGATAGTTTAGACAGAAGAATGCTTTGGAAGTTGCTGAGTCATTACGGAATCCCCATAAAGTTTATTAACCTGATAAAAACAATGTATGAAGGAACAAAATGTAGTGTGGTGCATGAAGGACAGCTTACAGAAGCATTTGAAATAAGAACAGGAGTAAGGCAAGGATGCCTCCTGTCTCCATTTCTCTTTCTACTGGCCATAGATTGGATTATGAAAATAACTCAAAACAACAGAAATGGGATCCAGTGGTCACTGACCAAACAACTTGATGATTTAGACTTTGCTGATGACATAGCTCTCCTATCACACAGCCATCAACAGATGCAGGATAAAATGAGTATATTAGATGAGAGATCACAACAGCTAGGACTAAAGATTAATAGAGATAAGACCAATATTATGAGAATTAATGCAGTTGGCAATAACCATATAAAACTAGGAGAAATACCTCTACTAGACGTACAATCTTATATATATCTGGGCAGTAATATAGATAAAGAGGGAGGAACAGAAAATGATACCAAAATAAGGATATCAAAAGCAAGAGGAGCTTTCATTGCACTGGGAAACATATGGAAATCCAAAGAAATTAGGCTAAATACAAAAATAACAATTTTCAACTCAAATGTTAAGTCGGTCCTATTATATGGCTGTGAAACATGGAGAATGACAAAATTGACAATCACGAAAGTACAGACTTTCATTAATGGATGCTTGCGCAGAATAAAGGGATGGAAATGGCAGGACAAAGTCACTAACGTGGAATTATGGAAATGTACCGGTCAAATACCAGTGGATAAAGAGATACAGCGAAGACGATGGCGATGGATAGGACACACACTACGGAAGCCAACTGAGAGTATTACACAACAGGCCCTTTTTTGGAATCCCCAGGGGAAAAGACAAAGAGGAAGACCAAGGAATTCTTGGAGAAGACAGATAGAAGCAGAGATGAAGATGATGGGGAAGACATGGAATGATCTTAAAAGAATGGCAAAAAACAGAACGACTTGGAAAGTGTTTGTTGAAGACCTATGCTCCACCAGGAGCTAAAAGGTAAAAGAAGAGATTCCTGCAATCATACATCTCCTCATCCATGTTATTCATCTCCTTATTCCTGCAATCATACATCTCCTTATCCTTGTAATACATCTCCTTATCCTTGAAATCATACATCTCATCATCCTTGCAATACATCTCCTTATCCTTGCAATCATGCATCTCCTCATCCTTTTAATTCATCTCCTTATCCTTGAAATCATACATCTCCTCATTCTTGTAATACATCTCCTTATCCTTGCAATCATACATCTCCTCATCCTTGTAATTCATCTCCTTATCCTTGTAATTCATCTCCTTATCCTTGCAATCATACATCTGCTCATCCTTGTAATTCATCTCCTCATCCTTGCAATCATACATCTCCTTATCCTTGTAATTCATCTCCTCATCCTTGCAATCATGCATCTCCTCATCATTGTAATGCATCTCCTTATCCTTGTAATTCATCTCCTTATCCTTGTAATACATCTCCTCATGCTTGTAATTCATCTCCTTATCCTTGCAATCATACATCTCCTCATCATTGTAATTCATATCCTTATCCTTGCAATCACCATCTCCTCATCCTTGCAATCATACATCTCCTCATCCTTGCAATCATAACTCTCCTCATCCTTGTAATTCATCTCCTCATACTTGCAATCATACATTTCCTCATCATTGTAATTCATCTCCACTTCCTTGCAATCATACATCTCCTCATCATTGCAATTAATTTACTGATTGTAATTCATCTCCTCATCCTTGCAATCATAGTTCTCCTCATCATTGCAATTAATTTACTCATCATTGTAATTCATCTCCTCATCATGACAATATTATGTAACTAGAAAAATAAAAAGAGTCGAGACACATAAACAACGCATATACAAAAGAGAAAAAGGAACTCGAGAACACATACAACCCAACAGTGTGCTACCTATGTCAGACCTGGACCCTAGATGCAAGAACAATAAGAAAAATAGCCACTACTGAGATGAAATGTGTTAGACGAATGACAGGAAACAGCCTGAGAGACAAGATCAGAATTGAAGAACTGAGGAAAAGGAAGGAATAATTCCCACCATTAGAATACATAAAAAAACAAGGGATCAATGTTTTGGTTGCGTGATAATGAAGAAAGATTAAAACACAATACAAGCCTTCAATAAACGTTGCGAGAACACCAGGCCCAACCACAAAACATGTGGATTGATGGAATTTTTGAAACACATGGAAACAACAACAGAGTCAAATTATATCTCCTCTTGTCGCTAAAAGACAAATGAGGTAAAGAGGAAGAAAACACATACAAATACCAGACAACATAGAAGACAGAAATATAAGAGATGAACTGATTCAAAAACCTTCAGCTGGCAAGTTGTCTCGTTGCCTTATAGATGTCTCGGATCTCTGAATTGTCTTGTAGAAGATGACTGGGATCTCTGAATTGTCTTGTAGAAGATGACTGGGATCTCTGAATTGTCTTGTAGAAGATGACTGGGATCTCTGAATTGTCTTGTAGAAGATGACTGGGATCTCTGAATTGTCTTGTAGAAGATGACTGGGATCTCTGAATTGTCTTGTAGAAGATGACTGGGATCTCTGAATTGTCTTGTAGATGTTTGGCATCTCTAAATTGTATATTGTCTGAGCTATGCCTCACCCCCGTTGTACACCCACTCACCATACAATCACAGTACATATCATCATCATCATGTGCCATACCGGTTGGTGTAGGTGATCATGTCCCTCCACAATCTTCTATCTACAGTGCATCGTATCAGTTCTGTTGTTGACTGTTTTCCATGCCATGACACAAAGTTATCCAGTATTTTCTCTTTGTCGTCCGCGATCTCTTTCCTTTTATTTTGCCAGTTGTAACCAAGTATTCCAACTTTCCTCTTCTCATGATGTGCCCGAAAAAATGTTGATTGCTTCTTTCTGATGTTTTTTTAAGAGCTGCCTTTTTGTGTTGGCCTCTTTGAGAACTTCCTCATTGGTCTTTTTAGCTGTCCAGGGAACTTTCAACATTCTTCTGAGAAATCCCATCTCTGTGGCCTCTAATCGTCTTTTCATTTGTTTGTCTACTGTCCATGACTCACTTCCATAGGTCAGAATTGGTTCTATATAGCACCGATGAACTCTCTTTCTCATTTTTTTACAGTACAAATAACATGAATAAAAGACATGATATATTATCTATTTTAATAACATTTTTGATGAAAAGTGGAATATTTCACACCAGATATCTGCAATTCCAAGAGCACTGCATGGAGATTTCCTCAATAAAAAAAAAAAAAATCCAAATTAAATCTTCTGAAAATGTAGCATTTATTACAGAAAGTAAAATGAAACAGTGAGTCTGCTTCCACCGTTGGTTGGATAGAAAGAAAAGCATGGCTTCTTGTAACTGGTACTGGATAAGAACCTTCTTGGTAACCAACATTACATGATGCCCTGAACTACAATTACACATAATTGCAGGTAAAAATAGTACAATTAAATGCCCTAAATATTAAATGAAAGAATTAAAACGAAAGTTCATAAATATTATATAATAAAATGAAAATTGCATTCACTGTAACTTTAGTGGTGGTGTGATGTCTGGTGAGACTCATGGAGAGGTGAGAAAGGTTACTGTTTGAAGGGGAAGTCCCCTGCCATAAACACACTAAACAACTATACTCCTGGTGTTCTTTCTCTCTCTCTTCTGCCTCTTTGCACAACTGATTTCAGGTTTTGGCTTACTTTCTCTCTTTTCTAGATCCGCCACATTTTTTAGCAGAAAAACAAAAAAGAGACTGACCTTATTCGCGTTAAGTTTCTTTTTTTTTTTACGTCAATCGTTGATACAGCAACTTTTCTCCCACGCTTTGTTGTTCTCACAGATGGTGGTTATATAACCAAACAGCAAAAAACAAAATGAAAGAAGCACACAAAATATGTAAGAAATAACTGTAAGCACACAACCGGACCATCCATTGCATTAACGATGACATTTTTGCTGCAACTGTAATTAGAACATAGAAGCATCGTTCAAACCGTGGATCAAAATTCCCTTAAATTTATCACTCAAACTTCGAGTCGTTCAAAGCTGAAGGTCATTCAAAGTATGAGGCTCAACTGTATATGTTGTGTTACCATTTCATTAGAACAACACAAACCTCTCACTCAACAGTTGAATACGTTGCTATTGTACTATTTGTATGTAGGATCATCGTAACTGAGATTTATTTATGAATACAACTTTAGAAATCATTGTGAAGTTATTGCAAAAAGTACTTCTCATAGAAATAGCAAACCAGGATTCAATGCCCCAAATAACACTTAAGATTTGCAAAGCCCCTGTGGTTTACCCAGCCACCTGGTAAAATGGGAAATCGCACTCTAGCAAGCTTGAGAAATGCCACCACCATTACAGAGTTTGTGTTGACATGTTTGGACATTTACTGGCTGTCAGCAACTCATAGCTGATTGTTACACCAGAACAATCCAGATTCAACTCCGCCTCTTTGGAGTGCCCCTATAAAAAGACTAAACAATTTGACCAAGTGAGTATGGCTCAAGAAAGAAGACAACCCTGTACTCAAAGATGCCATGCTGAAGATGGCTGTGTTGGGCCAGAAGTACCAAATATCACAGCGTGCGTATTAACCACAACACATCTACGCCCAATAAACATCTTTCTAATGGTTAACATCAAGGAGGCCAACACAAAAAAATGGAGCTCCTAAAAAAACAGAAAGAAAAAGTTGACATTTTTCTGGGGCATCACAAGAAGAGGAAAGTTGGCATACTTGGTTATAAATGGCGGAGTACAGGGAATGAGAGTTTGTGGGTGATAAAGAGAGGAAATACTAGATAGCTTGGTGCCATGGCACGGAAAACAGTCAACTACAGAATTGATGTGATGTACTGTGGACAGAGTATTATGGAAGGACATGATTGCTTACGCCAACCGGTAGTGCACATGATAATGATGAATGGTTAAAAACATTCCATTAGTTATCCGGTGAATGCAAGAAATAAAAGAAGAATTTACCATCTGGGCAGCATTACATTGTACCACTACCAATGCTATGAAGCTTATTCACATCCTATGTTATTCCATTTCCTTTGTAAACACAAAAACATCAATATCAGCTCACAAGTTAAATGGATACACTGCTCTGTCACACTTCTATACACCAACATGTATGGACTGCAGGGAGAAGTACTCATTACAGAAGTGAGATTCTATAGGGAAACATCTGCTCAACTATCTGGATAATTTTTTACAAAAATAAAAAAAAAGTAATCACACATTTCAAGAACACAGCTTAAAAAAAATGCAAATTCGGGTGGCAGTCAAATTGGTAAAAACCAAAGAAATGTTGAAATAGTGAAGATGTCTCAATGATGTTGAGAGTTATGGGACATTAATGTATGATGTTGTAGAATCATCGCAGAACCAGGACAGGAGAGTGTCTGTGAGCACTCCATCTCTTGTCAGACACCCAGGAATATCTTAACATGGAGCATGACCTTCACATCACCAGTGAGGGATTCTAGGACAGTCCCACAGCTATTTTTACTACTAAATACATACAGCTATTCCCACCTAAGTCAACAAAACTTGTGACAAGAAAGAAAGAAACAAGTCCTCTCAAATTAAAAACAATCAAATATGAAAACATTTGGTAAAAATCTGGACAAACCATCGTAATGTAGAAAGTAGACCATAGTTTAACTAGAACAAAGAACATCTCTAGTCACAGAAAACACTTCACACAGGAAATGTGGTAGCAGATCTTACGACAGAACACAATCTCTTAATCACAGAAAAAACTTCACACATGAAATGTGGTAGCAGATCTTACGACAGAACACAATCTCTCAATCACAGAAAACACTTCAAACAGGAAATGTGGTAGCAGATCTTACAACAGAAGAACACAATCTCTTAATCACACTAAAAATATAATTAATAAATGTGTATCGTGAGCAAACAATTCATCCACAAAAGAAAGAAAAAATTAATCCAACGATTCATATTAATGTTGTAATTCTTAACAATAATTGAAATTAAATAAAATATAAATTATTACTTCAGCTTACTGTAACAAAGAAAACAAATATTATAAATACTTCTGCTTCCTGCACATACAGGAAAAATACCATGCTTACACTTAGAGCATATAAATAAAACAAATGTAATGTTTACTTTTTTCTCAGTTTAATTAACAAAAATATAATGATTCCTTACTTCTTGTATAGTTAACATAATTAAAATAAATATCATGTTTATTTATCTTTCTCAACAACAAAAAATTAACAAAACTATAATGCTTACTTTTTGCACAGGTAATTCAAACAAATATAATGCTTACTTCTTGCACAGGTAATTCAAACAAATATAATGCTTACTTTTTGCACAGGTAAATTCAAACAAATATAATGCTAACTTTTTGCACAGGTAATTGAAACAAATATAATGCTTACTTTTTGCACAGGTAATTCAAATAAATATAATGCTTACACTTTTGAGCACAAAATAAAAAGGAAAATAATGAACACTTTTATCTCAACAAGAAAATTCAACAAAATTATCATGCTTATTTCTTGCACAAAATGAGAACAAATATAATACTTTGTTATACTTACAATTAAAACAAATAGAGCTCTTACTTTTTTTGTGCACATAATTAAGACTAATCGACCAACACAGAAATGGGAGTCGTCAGTCACTGTACACTGCAGGACATGCTGAGGAAGGGATCTGAGTACCAATGGACATGTTTGAAGAGCAAAGACGATAACCCACAAATAACTCAAAATCTTAACTTTTTCTAAAAACGAACAAAAATATAAAAACTTTCTTGCTTCTTGTGCATTACTTAAAATAAAAAAATATAATGTTAACTTTTCGTGCACATAATGTAAACAAATATAATGTTAACTTTTCGTGCACATAATGTAAACAAATATAATTTTAACTTTTCGTGCACATAATTTAAACAAATATAATTTTAACTTTTCGTGCACATAATTTAAACAAATATAATTTTAACCTTTCGTGCACATAATTTAAACAAATATAATTTTAACTTTTCGTGCACATAATTTAAACAAATATAATTTTAACTTTTCGTGCACATAATGTAAACAAATATAATGTTAACTTTTCGTGCACATAATGTAAACAAATATAACACTTACATTTTGTATCTATAATTACAATAAATAAAATGCTTACTTTTTTCTCAACAAAATAAAAAAAAAAATATTGAAACAGCTGAAAAATGAAAAAGAGGCTGATCTTCTCATTACACTGAGAACACTGTCAAGGGAGGCAAAAATAGCAGGCATCGACAACCTTAATGAAATGAAGAAGCTCACCCAAAATAGAGATTTACAACAAGAAGCAGAATCCTGTCATATAGCACTGGAAAGATACTTTCATTAGCAGCATTGACATCGCTGCATCAGGGTCAGTACCATAGGTGCTCATCGTGGCCATCTGATGATTACCAAATATATGGTCTCAGAGGCTCATTTATTGAACCAGCTGTCCCCCTAGCCCACTCCTTTCCTTCCTCTTCAAACATCTAGTTTCTCCTCCTACATATTCTCTCTATCATTTGAAGAAAAGTCAGACAACACAGCATCTACTCTGTTCTATAATCTTACTCTCTTCAATATTCCACAAAGACCTGTGCCCATCACTCATCAATGCTAAGATGCTCCTATACACCCTATTCAAACATCTCCAGGACAGTAGATCAAAGTCAACATTTGATGGCCTATATATTCTATCGAGTGGATAAGAACTTGTACTCTCCACAATCAAGTGAGCACAGGTCTCAATCACAATAAGGTCAAACAAGTTTTATTAATTGAAATTTTAGAAGTTTCTGAATTTATCACCTTGTGACAACTGCACTGGGCATGTGACTTTTTTTCAAGCCTCACAGAACACCCCCCCCCCCTTTGCATGGGATAACAGACATAACTGATACATTCTATCCATTGAAATCCAGGGTAGACAATATACAAACTTTCCTGAAGATAAAAGGCATGTGTATATACTGTATCCATTTATGTCCCAGTCATCCTTTCTGGACCTCAGTCATCCATTCTGCACCTTAGTCATTCATTCTGGACCTCAGTCATCCATTCTGGACTTCAGTCATCCATTCTGGACCTCAGTCATCCATTCTGGACCTCAGTCATCCATTCTGCACCTTTGTCATCCATTCTTGACCTCAGTCACCCATACTGGACTTCAGTCATCCATTCTGCACCTTTGTCATCCATTCTTGACCTCAGTCACCCATACTGGACTTCAGTCATCCATTCTGGACTGCAGTCATCCATTCTGGACCACAGTCATCCATTCTGCACCTCAGTCATTCATTCTGCACCTTCTGTAACTCAAACCTTGAGTCAGACAGCTTCTGTGATGTCCAGCTACTGCCTCAGATTCTCATTCTGCAAATAACTCGCTGCGGTAGCTTCTTGTTAACCGAGCATGCTACAGCTGTGTTTTCAAATTTCATTCCTTTCCTAGCATTCCCCTTTCTTTCTCACATAGCAGCAGGCTTTATTTAGCCCAACAAAAAAAATGATGTCATCTGCACCTAGTAAAGACAGAATGTCTTCCAAGGATGCATAGAAGCTCAAGATAAGCTTACCAAGTACAACCAAAGCACTACTGCAAGTCAAAAGCTGATGCGGCATAAAACAACACATTGGACAAGTTAAAAAAATTGTAACAGAAATCACAACGTACATTGTGGTCACGTGGTAAGCAATGAAAGAAAACATGTCATAAAACAACAATCATTGGAAAAGATGTACAAATGGAAACATATTAAACATAAGTGTTAAAAATATAATAACCATACAACATGAAAGTAGATTTAAAATATTGCACAGCATGTTTGTAACATAACTATGTATGCACCATAAGGTTAATCGTATATGAAGATTTATTATTATGTGTATAATATATAAGCACTTCACATGGCAACATAAATATGAGAAGGCACAAGGATACAAATAATAATTTTATCAATAAAAATACACAAAAATATGTGAGTGAACACTGAATGTAATCGTCTGTCTCGTGGGAACATTTAATACCATAATTTCCTGTTTGTATATACACGTAAATATGTGGTTTATTCACAGCTCTTGAAAAAGGTAATATTAACAAGAGGATTGGAAGAATAGCAAGGCACGGGGAATGTTTTTTTGTTTTGTTTTTAAAGGCCATTACTTTTATCCCATGTAAAGTGATTGATTGATTTAGTATTGATCCTGTACTGATCCAGGAAGTAGCAGTACTAGTGGACTATGAAGCAGTGTAGCACACAGGTCTGGTTCATTTTAAAAATATTAAATCTGAGCAGAACAATGAGGTCATGTATCTCTGTTACAAAAATGTTCACTTTGAACAATTAGGTCATAAATGTCCGTTACAAAGATGTTCACTTTGAACAATTAGGTCATAAATGTCCGTTACAAAGATGTTCACTTTGAACAATTAGGTCATAAATGTCCGTTACAAAGATGTTCAATTCGAACAATTAGACTCCAATTAATTTGAAAAGAAAAAGACTTGTTAAGAACAAGTTATGTTAAAATTGAAATGAAAAAATGGTAATTATGAAAACTGCTCTGGTTTCAAATTATAAATCAGTCCTTAATTCCTTCCTTTATGTGGTGGGATAGAGTTCGGTTTCATTAAGAAGGAAAAAATTATAACTTTGGAAGCCAGCTTCTTTAGTCAAAAAGAAAAAAAAAAATTAATTAATTAAAAACAGTTTAGAGTTCAATTCAGGAAGAAGAAAATACAGAATGACATTAATGTTGCATTTAAAAAGAATTCATAACTTTTGTGGAAATGTTAGCTCTGAATTAACCTTCTGGTGAGGTCAGTTGTGAAACAAATAGCTGAAGTTGAGTTTTTTTTAAATTTTGAAGTTATTCCTTTACAGAAACAAAACAGGTAAGATGTCACTTGCTAACAAGAAATAAAAAAAATACAGCAAAAGGTTGTGTCCCATTTCTTTAAAGGGACATAACAGCTCAAGTGTGATTTATTGTGGAAGATTTTAAAATGGAAATGGAGTTTATGTGGCTGATAGGATAAGCTTCTCAGTGCAACACACTTTCTCCTCAGATTATACTGAACGTTGCGTCCATAACCCCTGCAAGCAAACGATCAATTGGCAAGTTTCAAAACAATGTTCACAGCCTGGTACAAGCAAATCAAAATGACCTGCAATACATTAATATATAACAGTAGGCACAATTGAACAATATCAAAGCAGACACACACTCACTGACAACTTAGATGCAAACATGAAAGTTACTGTTCATATGAGGTTTATAAACCATTAGTAATTATTTATTTCTTGTTCCTGCTTTGTATTTTTGTGTGTGCATAAATACTGATAACTTTGCTCGTCATTTCTTTAAAACAAATCATGTTTTCTGTGTCAGAAGTGATATATTTATTAAGTAAAAGAAGTAAAGTACCCGTCACACCAAGTGGCGTGTAGGGAACATGGTATTAGTGACTATAATATTTACAGACCTTCAGCACATGAATTGGGGTAATGTGGCCAGTATTAAGCCTGTGCCACATTACTTTCCCAGAAAAATCCGGTACCTATTTAAGGTTAGTGAACCTACAAGCCGTTGATCAGGATCGAACCTGACCTCTTGTCCTTTGTAGTCCAGTTCACTAGCCACTGAGCTATCGCGGCTCCTGATACATTTATTAGCTGATTCATTATTACTAACTTTTTTTTTTCACATTATTTATTATTTTGTGTTTTTGTTTGTTGTATAAGATCTTTTGTGAGAACACTGTTTAATGTTGCTTGTTAACACAATCCTAACTAGAACAAACAAATTCTGGTATCACCGTCTTTTCTTGCCTTGCTTCTAATTGTACAGAGTGGTTCACCAGAATTTATCGACATTTAATTTATTAAATTTTTTTTTTTTAAAAAAAAGCTTGTAAGGTTTAATTTTCTGTGCGCGCAGATTCCTTATTTTTTTTTTTTTTTGTAACACTGAATATTGCTCCGCTGTTGTCGTTCCACAACATAAAGCTATAAGTTGATATTCTAAAATCATGTTTCATCACGTAACTCTCCATTCTGTGAAGATTAAGGTTAATGAGCTCCCATTCTTGAACTAAATCAAGCAGGCACATTGTCATCCCCCATTACAAATTACAAAAATGTTTATTTTTTGGTGCCAGTGACTACTCAATCTCATTTATTGCTCCAGACTGCGACATCTCCTTTCAATTCTCATTTCATCAAGCTATATTTAATCAATTTAACATAATCTAATACATTATTCGCCTGTGCGCTGTTGGGGTACGAAAGAGGAGTAAAGTATAGCGGCGCTGTACCCTACCAGGCATGTTCGTAAGAGGCGAGAAAGAAGGGTTGGGCATGGGACTGGCTATCCCATACTGTAAAAAAAATAAGCCGAAAAAACTTCACAAACATGGACAAGTCAAAGAGAAGAACGACTTGGAAAGTGTTTGTTGAAGACCTATGCTCCACTGGGAGCTAAAAAAGGTAGAAGAAGAATAGAATACACTATTGAAGAAAGGTATCCACAAGACAACATCAACAACCTAACAAGAAGAGACCAAACCACCATCTTCAGACTGAGAACAGGACATGTTATGCTGAATAACCACATTAATAGAATACAACAAAACCATACCCCAGTATGTCCACTCTGTAATCACCCACAAGAAACTGTAGAACACCACCTGTTTCAATGTCCAAAGCTCACTGACATCAGAACAACACTACTTACTCAAAGACCCTCCAAATGGAACACTCTGTACGGAACCACAGCAGAACTTAAAAATACCTGCAGATACTACTACATGGCATTGGGCCGAAGGGCATCAGCTCAAATGTCGCTGGATCCATAACAACAACAAGAAAGGTATCTGTTGAAATAATCTATGTTAGCACAAACTCCCAGAATTTGATACCAGGAGTACATTAGTCTCATTCAGAACAGTTTCACTGGGAGAGTTTGTTGTCTCTGCCTGACATTTTCTGTTGTCTTTTGCTGGACCTTTTCTGCTATCTTTGGCTGACCGTTTCTGTTGTCTTTTGCTGGACCTTTTCTGCTTTCTTTGGCTGACTTTTTCTGCTATCTTTGGCTGACCTTTTCTGCTATCTTTGGCTGACCTTTTCTGCTATCTTTGGCTGACCTTTTCTGCTATCTTTGTGTGGCCTTTCTGTTGTCTTTTGCTGACCTTTTCTGTTTGGCTAAAATAATTTTGATGTTCAAGAACTGATCAATAGCATCTTCAACTGAGCCAGACCCTTCGTGACAATGTCAAAATATGAACACAATCCAAAAATGTGACAGTTTTTGTTTGTGAGAATACTTTCAACCTGAACAAGTAATGTCCTGTGATAATGTCTATCTATCTATTGACCTTTCAAGCCGTAGCCAGTCCATAGCGTAGACCAAGATACTCCTTCTCTTATCTGAATTTTTGTTCTAGCAGTTTTCAATTCTTTTAAAGATATTTTATCAAATCTCGCCATCTGTCTCTGTTCTGTGCAAGCAGCTCTATCTCATTGAGGGAGCCAATTCCTGCTGCTCTTGCCTCTCTCATCAATGTTCTTTTCAGTGTCTCCCTGGGTCTTGCTCTTACCTGTTGTTTCCCACATGAGGGCTTGCTTTGCTATTCGGTTATTATCTCTTCTCATCACATGTACCAGGTCTATGTTTCATTAACAAAATCGGTTTTACGATAGCACCTTATTAAACTCTGATCAACTGTTCTATTCCAAGCCAGAGAAAAATAATTCCTCTATCTTAATGTCTATCCTAGGAATGAAATATAGCATTTCACTGTACAGCATTTGTTTGTGGGAATACTGTATTCTTCTTGGTGCTCAACCAATATGTAGGCTTGGATGCGTTGTGTCGCTACTTTAAGGCAGAGCAGTGATATTCAAGCCTCTCAGACATACATAGACATACATAGACATACCCATCCTCAGCGTGGGTCGACTTGCCTAACAATATTGCCCTAGCAGTGGCCATTTTGGCCTACTCTTTTCAACTTTTAACTATCAAAGTTCTTTAATATAGGCATGAGACCTCTTGCTTGTCACCACTATCTGAGAGACATCATATCTCACTATCCAGGGACCAGGGAGAGTAAAGCCAGAGAGAAGCCATGGATAAAGTGACAAATTACCATCACCTGTGGCAGGATTCGAACCCAGGACCTTCCGACTCAGAGGTTGATGCTTTACCTCTAGACCACCCAGACAATACTTTCAATGTGCACAAATAATGTCCTGCAGTATCTGTCATAGAAATATACAATTTTACTATACTAAACCACAGTGATGCGGCCAGTGTTGTTCCCCGCCATCATTAACTCTTTCCATACGTTTCGACGTACTGTGCGCCTTGGCAATTTCAGACGCGTACGTTTCACTGTAGAGTGCGCCACTCTCTATATGATTAGTGTAAACCGTCATAAAACCATATTCTTTTTACATGTCTTGTATCATCTTGATATTGGTGAAATCTAATATTTTGTTCAATTATCTAAAAATTCATATATAATATGTTATATGTTAATATAAATATGTAGATTGATTCTTAAAACCATGAACAATGTTATCTCTTCCAATATGTTGATAAAAAGCTTCTGTACAGAAAGAGTTACTTCACTACATTCATTTAACTCTTAAAAAATGATATTTTCTGAAAGTTTGTTTCAATTAGGAGCCGCGATAGCTCAGTGGTTAGTGAACTGGACTACAAAGGACAAGGGGTAAGGTTCGATCCCAACCAACGGCTTCCGGGTTCACCCAGCCTTAAATGGGTACCGGATTTTTTTCTGGGAAAGTAAAGCAGCATCGGGCGTAATACCGACCACATTACCCCAAAAATCACGTGCTGAAGGTCAGTAAAATATAGGGTCACTAACACCATATTTCCCTATACGCCACTTGGCGTGACGGGGGTACTTTACTTTTTTACTTGTTTTAAATTAGCAAGCTACAAGAAAATATCTATGTCATTTATTTCACTACAGGTATTCATGAATTTATTCCATAGTCTCCAAACAACAGCCTAAAAAAATTAGACAAATGTTCCAATGATAATTTCTATTTACTTTTTAAGTAAATTAGTAATTAGGTCTCAAAATATTATCTTCTTTCTCATTTGATTGCTATCATCCACATGAGGGGATTTGGTAAAATGAACAGTATAAAGATCTTTAAAGTAAAAAAATTAAAATGCCCCCATCACGCCAAGTGGCGTATAGGGAATATGGTGTTAGTGACCATAAGTTTTACAGACCTTCAGCACTTGATATAAAGATCTTTACAACAAATTAATTATGTGGAATGTGTTGAATTGTGTTAATCACTTTACAGTCCAACGCACTTCAAAAATCAACTTTCATGGATGGAACATCAATTAAATTACATTTATGGTTACTGAGATTAGTAAAATAAAACTGAATTTAAAAATGTGTAAAACAGAAGTGTAAAGTCCATATTGTTTAAAATGGGATGCTCTAGCCTATCTCATATTTTGCTTTAGAGTCTGTACAACAAATGAGTTAATGGCTTGCCAATTATGTGGACATTGCTGTGGCATTACTGAAGTGTGACGTGGTGCTGGCAGAAACTGTAGTTCCGTTGCTGAAGATGCTGAGAGGGGTGGTCTTGAAGAGAGAGTCTGGTGTTGGGAATGTTGTGGTGTTGATGACAACGCCTGGATGGAAGGTTGGGTTCACAATTGTTATCACTGTGTCATAGATATCGTAGATGACAGCAAAGTTGAAGAACAGGGGGATCAACAGCATCAGGCGGGATACCCATGATGGCATTGGCAGAGGAATTTCCAAGTTTCTGACAGGCAAAAGATAAAACAAAAAATAAAATATTTGCATCACAAGAAAAAATAAAAAAAAAAAATCTATCCTCACCACCACAGGATTAAAAATTTGAAAACAAAATTAAATATCACCACGAGAAAAGTTAAAATAAAACAAAAAGGTAAAATATCACCACGAGAAAATTTAAAATAAAACAAAAAGATAAAATATTACCATGAGAAAATTTAAAATGAAACAAAAAGGTAAAATATCACCACGAGAAAATTTAAAATAAACAAAAAGATAAAATATCACCACGAGAAAAGTTAAAATAAAACAAAAAGGTAAAATATCACCACGAGAAAATTTAAAATGAAACAAAAAGATAAAATATCACCACGAGAAAAGTTAAAATGAAACAAAAAGATAAAATATCACGAGAAAAGTTAAAATGAAACAAAAAGATAAAATATCACGAGAAAAGTTAAAATGAAACAAAAATGATAAAATATCACCACGAGAAAAGTTAAAATAAAACAAAAAAAGATAAAATATTACCATGAGAAAATTTAAAATAAAACAAAAAGATACAATATCACCATGAGAAAAGTTAAAATAAAACAAAAATGATAAAATATCTTCACCACATGAAACTTTATGAAAATAAAATAAAATTGTTTGAGATGTCCTCAACTAAATCCACTGGCGCCTAGCCATTAGAATTCAGTTCAAACACCATTGAAGCTATATTGTGGTACAGTAGTTGATAAGGTGGCTAGGCTCACTTTCCAAATGAACCTGAGAGTTCACCAAGATAAGTGCCAAATATTTTCTATGAGAAAGCAGGGTGGACTGACATGCACTGGCCATATCATTCACTCACTCATGTGAAGGTTAGCATTAAAAGAGTGAGCACAAATACTGCACTCTCTGTGGTGCTGACTACAAACACTTAAAACAGATATACTCAGTAATCACAGAACAGAGAGGGCCAATGTTGCTGTTGCCATTTCAGGACAATCTGTATGTTATTGAGTTATTTGCGGGTCATCATCATTGCACTCCGAACATGTCCATAGGTGCTCAGATCCCCTCCTCAGCAATTCCCGCAGTGTCCAGTGTCAGACTCCAGTTCTGAGTTGCTTGATAATATATTTGTATGTTGTTAAACCTAACCTTTAACTGATCAATGCTTTCTTTAAACTTAACGAGACTGATGGCTATAATGTACACAGAAAAGACCCTCTGTCCTAACCCTTAAAACATTTATCTGACTGCAGCAGTGTCTGTGGGGTAATTTCAGGCTGTTTTGACACATGATCAGAAATTGGTCATGTCTGAAGATATGACTCCCATTATATCTAAATCTTTGATGTATTCTTTATATCGTTGTGAGTTTGTTGACATATCATCTTACACTTAAACAGACAGCTAGCTGCTGTCGTGAGAGAGACTGGAATCCTAGTCTGATAGAGTCATGATCGCAGAAGAAGAATATCATCTTACACTTAAACAGACAGCTGCCTTCGTGAGAGAGACCAGAATCCTAGTCTGATAGTCATGATCGCAGAAAAAGAATATCATCTTAAACAGACAACTGCCTTCATGAGAGAATCCGGAATCCTAGTCTGACAGAGTCATGATCGCAGAAGAATATCATCTTCACTGCACGTTGGACAGCTCCAGAAGTACTCATAATCCCTCTTCAGTATGTCCCTCAACATGCAGTGACCAATAACCCATGTTCTGTGTTAGTATAGTTCTAGTGTGGCTTATTTGGCCACGGACATAGCACTCTTGTCTATGCTGGTATCACTCCTTTTGGTGTGATGCTCTATCATCGTAGCCATTCAAGGTTGTAGATCCAGATTCATTGCCCAAATTACTAGTTCTGCCTTCTTGAAAACACTGAGAATGTCAGCCCAGACCATTGCATGAATCACTTATTCATCCTGCCTCCTTGAGAGCAAATTATATCTTCCCCTTGATACTGAAAGGCAAATGAGGAAGGAAAGAAGCAGAAGAATTAAATGAAAGTTGTGCATGTTATGCTACAGTTTACAAAAGAACTCCAGACATGCATCTTTGGCCCCCACATCAGAGCATGGTTAACATGATGAGGATGCCAACCACAACCCCTTTAGCCATCTTAAACAGCAAACTAGAAGATGCAATGACCCAATCTCATGATGGACTCACAGAAAATCAGAAGAGCTCTAAAAATTGGGATCGGCATAAATTTGTGTAGACTATGGCAAAACTAGCAAAATGGAGAATAATGGAGAGAAAAGAAACAACAATGGATGGTTCCAGTATACGAAGACAAATCTAAAATAAAACCAAACTTTATGTACAACAAAGCAAAGCTTCAGTCATCCATTTTTTAAATTTTTTTCTCCATAAATGATTAAAACTTCTAAGACAAGACATCACAATAACTTACCTGTAAGGTCCACGCCTAGAACACATCAGCATAATGAAGACAAACATGCCAACCTCTGCATTCAGTGTAAAGGACACCAACTTCTCAAGGATTTCAATAAACCCCTGTTGGGAAAATAATAATTCACAAACTGTACACTTTCAGTACAACATGCTAATGTGACATCTCCAACACATGTTAATATGAAATCTCCAGCACAACATGTTAATGTGGCATCTCCAGCATAACATTCTAGTGTGACATCTACAGTACAACATGTTAATGTGACATCTCTAGTACAACATACTAATGAGACATCTTTCCTTCATATTTATTCAGTTCTTGAATAACCTTCCAGTAATAGTATATAGACTAGGGTAGAATAGATCACATAATGGGAGATAGAGAAATAGTTTTGGTCGAATAGCTTGCTTGCTTGCGTTCGCCCAATTACTAAAGGAATGCACCTCTTCATCATCCACCCTTTAAAGGACGTTAAGTGGGCGTGTCTGCATTGTGTTGTGGTTTACAGTATAACTGTGATATTTGCGCCTTTCGGCTCAACACATCCAACTTTAGCACAGGTCGGAAAGCTTAGTAGTTACCAGTAGGTTAAGTGGATGATAGCAGATTGTAGAACTGTTGTAGACACACAATCAAAGACATTGTAGAACTGTTGTAGACACACAATCAAAGACATTGTAGAACTGTTGTAGACACACAATCAAAGACATTGTAGAACTGTTGTAGACACACAATCAAAGACATTGTAGAACTGTTGTAGACACACAATCAAAGACATTGTAGAACTGTTGTAGACACACAATCAAAGACATTGTAGAAATGTTGTAGACACACAATCAAAGACATTGTAGAACTGTTGTAGACACACAATCAAAGACATTGTAGAACTGTTGTAGACACACAATCAAAGACACTGTAGAACTGTTGTAGACACAATCAAAGACATTGTAGAACTGTTGTAGACACACAATCAAAGACATTGTAGAACTGTTGTAGACACACAATCAAAGACATTGTAGAACTGTTGTAGACACACAATCAAAGACATTGTAGAACTGTTGTAGACACACAATCAAAGACATTGTAGAACTGTTGTAGACACACAATCAAAGACATTGTAGAAATGTTGTAGACACACAATCAAAGACATTGTAGAACTGTTGTAGACACACAATCAAAGACATTGTAGAACTGTTGTAGACACACAATCAAAGACATTGTAGAACTGTTGTAGACACACAATTGTAGACATAAAATTACCATGGCACTGTCAACACTATGTAAGGAACCAAATTTCTGTGAAATCCGTAGGAGAAGTCAAGTATCCTTCAAATATAAATTTTAAAGGTGCTTCACAATATCTACTTCCAGTTAACTACCAAAACAGATTTATTTGTAACTGACACATTCCCATGAACAAAATCACAAACTCTGACTATTTGTTACTGCATAATATGCATTCATGTACTGTCATTTTTACCTTTTTGTGTATAATTCATAAAACTTGGTTACAATTCATAAATATTGCGTACAAATAATAAAACTAGGGTAAAATTCATAAAACTTGGGTACAATTCGCAAATCACAATGCTCTAATTTAAAATAGACAGAAAGACTGTCTGCATTCTCACCTCAGGATCTATCATAGCCCCAATAAAAATCATTGTGAAAGCAGCCAGAGAAAGACCAGTCCGGAGGCACCTACATTAGGAGGAAATACAAGTTAATCAAATTTTAAATATCATTTCAATTTATTTTTATCAAATTATCATTAAACATTTTATTTATGATAATGTTTAATCAATCTTTGACATGTGATTGTCATGTCAGTTAGTTTGATGACAGATTATCCACAATGTCTCCAGCCAAGCTATTGCCATAGTTACTGGACTGCTATGACCTCAGTCGTTAAACCAATTGTAGTCAATGACAACAAACACATCTGTCTTCCATGACAACTCTTCCCCTGACCTGAACTGTGAAACCAATGAGTTCTGTCTATGCTGAACATCAGAAAGTATGAGACTTGCAACAGATAAAGCAGTTTAAAAAATCAAAGTTTAAAAAGAAATGAGAAATGCTGAAACAAATTATTCATTTTTGGTATCTAAAAAGGCATATCACCAAATAGACAGCAGGTTCGAATCCTGGTGGGGTCAATAGTTTTTTCTATAGGAGGGTGAAATAAAAACTCAGACCAAGACACCCCACGGCGACTGCAAAGGGGCCTTTATTCTTCAGTCCGACAATACCCACCCCCCATAATGGAAAAAGTGGTAAAGATATTTTTTTTAATATATCACCCAGTGGAAGGCTAAATCATAAGGCAAGGTTCAAGGCTGATAGGCAAAGAGAATGTCAGTGTTGTAGATAGGCAAGTACCATTAACAAACGGATCAATAGTACTTGTTCAAATGTAAGCATAATATAAGTGTAACGCAAAAATTGATACTGGTGATCCAGGTGATATTCAATGTGAAGATAACCTGCTAATGCCATGAAGAATTAATTGAAAATTAGCCAAAATCTCTGCACCAAAAGAGTAAAAATTGGCCAAATCTTTGCACTAAAAGAGTAAAAATTGGCCAAATCTTTGCACTACAAGAGAAAAATTGGCCAATTCTTTGCACTAAAAGAGTAAAAATTGGCCAAATCTTTGCAAAATAACTCAGAATAATTCAAGACTCCTGTTTCTGTGGAGAGAATATCTGTTGTCTAGGGACAGCTAAAAAGACCAACAAGGAAATTCTCAAAGAGGCCAACACAAACAGGGAGCTCCTAAGAAATACCAGAAAAAAAAACAATCAACATTTTTTGGGCACATCATGAGAAGAGGAAAGTTGGAATACTTGGTTACAACTGGAAAAATATAGGGAAAGAGAGATCATGGACGACAAAGAGAGAAAATACTAGATAGCTTGGTGTCATGGCATGTAAAACAGTCAACAAGAGAACTGATATGATGCACAGTGGATAGAAGATTGTGGAAGGTCAAGATTGCCTGCTCCAACTGGTATAGCACATGATGATGATGGTGTATAGAGAGAGAGCAATAATTTTTAAAAGACCATGATTTAATGAATAATTAAAGTTGTACTAAATATAAACAAAGCAATTACCATTCTGCTGTTGCCTTTTTGTTAGCCTTTGATTTATCAAAACTTGTCCTTTTCTTCTTCACTAAAACAGACTGTACAACGCCACTCACTGTATTTTCAATAAAGACAAGTACATTAAGCACAAGAAATTGTATTAACAATACAATAGATAGAAATACACACACAAAAAATAGACAAATGATTCATTCATAGCAACTGTTGAGAATAGACTGGAGGAAACTAACTATCATGAATAAATAATAAATCAGATGAGATGAGGTTATCAAGGAGAATAAAGTAGAAAAGAACAAAAAAACAGAATAAAGAAAAAAATAAATACATTAGATAAGTGAAAGGGTGGCTAAATATTACACAGTAGTTAGCATAAAGAATGGAAAGTATTCAAGCCACTAGCTATATAATTAATCTCTAACAGTTACCAATTGAAAAGATTTTCTTACAGGTGTGGTGCATGGCGGTCCCTATAGTCAGGTATGAGACCGTGATGCTGACCATAATAAAGACCTCAATTAAAATGGCCACCCAGGTGAATTGAGGATGATCTCTCTGAAGTAGTTTGGTCAACGGAATTGTGGAGATTTCACCTCTAACTGCAGCACTGAAACATAAGTATGGTAAATCTTGACAGGGTACAGGTTTATGGTAAATCTTGACAGGTCTGGCAATTATGGTTTATGGTAATCTTTAGTGGTTACACATCAGAAAGTTTCCTTCTGGCTTAAGCAATAGTCACTTTTTTCTCCGACTTCAACAACTTCTCTGACTTGTACATTCTGCTGATATTCACTACATAGTGAGACTGACAGGAGAAAGGGCATCAAACTAAAAAGAGGAAGATCATGGATGGCGCTGGTTGAGGACATTGTTCAACAGGTTTGTTCACTTGAGGACATTGTTCAACAGGTTTGTTCACTTGAGGACATTGTTCAACAGGTTTGTTCACTTGAGGACATTGTTCAACAGGTTTGTTCACTTGAGAACATTGTTCAACAGGTTTGTTCACTTGAGAACATTGTTCAACAGGTTTGTCCACTTGAGGACATTGTTCAACAGGTTTGTTCACTTGGGGACATTGTTCAACAGGTTTGTTCACTTGAGGACATTGTTCAACAGGTTTGTTCACTTGAGGACATTGTTCAACAGGTTTGTTCACTTGAGAACATTGTTCAACAGGTTTGTTCACTTGAGAACATTGTTCAACAGGTTTGTTCACTTGAGGACATTGTTCAACAGGTTTGTCCACTTGAGGACATTGTTCAACAGGTTTGTTCACTTGAGGACATTGTTCAACAGGTTGTTCACTTGAGAACATTGTTCAACAGATTTGTCCACTTGAGGACATTGTTCAACAGGTTTGTCCACTTGAGAACATTGTTCAACAGGTTTGTTCACTTGAGGACATTGTTCAACAGGTTTGTTCACTTGAGGACATTGTTCAACAGATTTGTCCACTTGAGAACATTGTTCAACAGATTTGTCCACTTGAGGACATTGTTCAACAGGTTTGTTCACTTGAGAACATTGTTCAACAGGTTTGTTCACTTGAGGACATTGTTCAACAGGTTTGTTCACTTGAGAACATTGTTCAACAGATTTGTCCACTTGAGGACATTGTTCAACAGGTTTGTCCACTTGAGAACATTGTTCAACAGGTTTGTTCACTTGAGGACATTGTTCAACAGGTTTGTTCACTTGAGGACATTGTTCAACAGATTTGTCCACTTGTGAACATTGTTCAACAGATTTGTCCACTTGAGGACATTGTTCAACAGGTTTGTTCACTTGAGAACATTGTTCAACAGGTTTGTTCACTTGAGGACATTGTTCAACAGGTTTGTTCACTTGAGGACATTGTTCAACAGGTTTGTCCACTAGAGGACACTGTTCAACAGGTTTGTCCACTTGAGAACATTGTTCAACAGATTTGTTCACTTGAGGACATTGTTCAACAGGTTTGTCCACTAGAGGACACTGTTCAACAGGTTTGTCCACTTGAGGACATTGTTCAACAGTTTGTCCACTAGAGGACACTGTTCAACAGATCTGTCCACTTGAGGACATTGTTCAACAGGTTTGTTCACTTGAGGACATTGTTCAACAGGTTTGTTCACTTGAGGACATTGTTCAACAGGTTTGTTCACTTGAGGACATTGTTCAACAGGTTTGTCCACTAGAGGACACTGTTCAACAGATCTGTCCACTGAGGACATTGTTCAACAGGTTTGTTCACTTGAGGACATTGTTCAACAGGTTTGTTCACTTGAGGACATTGTTCAACAGGTTTGTCCACTAGAGGACACTGTTCAACAGATCTGTCCACTTGAGGACATTGTTCAACAGATTTGTCCACTTGAGGACATTGTTCAACAGGTTTGTCCACTAGAGGACACTGTTCAACAGATCTGTTCACTTGAGGACATTGTTCAACAGGTTTGTCCACTAGAGGACACTGTTCAACAGATCTGTCCACTTGAGGACATTGTTCAACAGATTTGTCCACTTGAGGACATTGTTCAACAGATCTGTCCACTTGAGGACATTGTTCAAACAGATTTGTCCACTTGCTGGTACTGAACCCCAGGGAATATGTGGATACGGCTGTCAGCAGAGTGCTTTACGTCTTTTATGGTTTGCATCGCTGTGAACTAGAAAATGAAGACAACAAAATGATGTAATCATGGAGGCAGAGGTGCAGGTCTTGATCTATGAAGATTCACATGAGGGTAAGGCAGTCATTTACAATGATGGATCCGTTGTCTGACACAGTTAGTGCTCGTGGCCTTTCATAGTCCAGCTTAAAGGAAGAACGGCAAAGGATGAAAGCATCATGACGTTTCCTTTGCAATTTTGCTTCACAGATGTGTGTTTACCCAAGCAAAGATACGGGAGTTGGATGCTGCAATCATTTCCTGACTTATGATTATGATTTATATCTTGAAATTCAACCCCATAGTGCCATGGCCACGGAGGTGTTACATTGTCTATTGTCAATGACAGTCAGTCTGTTCATCCAGCCATATGTTAGATTTCCTCTAAGCGTTGCCTGCTAGCTACCCCGTGTTACAAAGGTTTGTTTGATGTCTCGTCAACAGCAAAGGAGGTTTCTCCCATAATAAGGGGGAAAAAAATGAATTTCTTGAAAATTATCGAAACAAAAAAAGAAACAGCCTTTTTTGGAAGAGAGCATGGTAGTTTTTATGACACACACGTTTTTTATCTGATCCAACATCAATGGAAATAAATCCAACACTCAGGCTCACTGGAAGTAGTAAGGAGAGAGAGAGAGAGAATGTTTGTCAAATATAAAAAATTTGCATTTTGAGGTTGTCATTTTTATGACAGTTTCGTGGGTTAAAGAGCTCAGATCTGATTGGGATCTGTTGTTCCCGGACACTCCAGTGCCAGACAGCCTGGCTGGAACAGCTGCAGTGGAATAACAGACATGTAATAAACCGAGCTGACATTCAGAAATCTCTCAGGGGAGGGCAGGGCAAGCTGATGACTCAGTCAATGATCATGAATCTACAACCATGTCCAGAATGTACGAACATCGGGTGAAACCTGGGATGCCAGAAATGAGCACTGCGCTGGGAGATATAGACGAATAACAAACCAACACAGAACTGGAGTCATCAGTCTCCACACACTGGGGTAGGAGATCTGAGCACCTATGGATGTGTCCGATATGCAATGAGGATGACCTGTTGACTAAACTAAACTTTCTTTGACTTTCCCGTGCTCCATTGTTTTATATTTGATTCTAGCCCACAGAAGGATTGTTTATTTGTTGTGTGCTAAGGCAAGTAAACTATGCATCAAGGTTAGTTACAACAAGATGATCAAGACTTCTAACTAGCAATCATTTTCATTGTTCTAATGAAGGATGGCGGTAACAAAGGAATCTTGGAAGGAAATCCTGACTGCTGTGATGACTGTATCTTAACGTCTGTGGGTATAGAAATCCTGATTGCTGTGATGATTGTATCTTAATAGCTGTGGGTATAGAAACCCTGACTGCTGTAATGATTGTATCTTAATGACTTTGAAAGAAAAACAAAGAAACTATTGAAATCCTATAATTACCTCTCCAATGACAATTCTCCATTGCAGACATGAGCAAGTTCATGGCCCTCTGAAGAGTTAGCAAACATGTTGTACCTGGCTCTACCTGACATGCATTCTATGGCAATTGTTTGGGGCACAATCTCCAACACTGTCCAGCACCTAGTGAAACACCAGATGTCCAGTCACAAAATAAATACAAGATTACAGGAACTGTTTCCAAAAGAATTTAAAAAAAAAAAAAACTTTGAGCATCCAAAATTTCATTCAGTGGGTGCTGTCTCCGCATTGAAGGTTTTCTATCACGCAGCTCAATTTTACTGTCTCTTGTCTAGGTGGTGCACATTGTCATAGGTTCACATGTCCGCCTGTTGATATTATCAGTCGACTTTGGCCTTGGTCTGCCTCAGCCTCGTCTACCGTGTACCTTCCCTTCCAAGATGACTTTTAGAAGGACATTATGTCTCTTCATATGTCCAAAATATTTCAGTTGTCTTTGAAAGTGTGTTATGTAGTTCTTTTTTTCATTTTCAACAGATTCGGAAATTCCTTGTTTGCACTCTTTCCCTTCCACCCAATTCTCCACATTTTACTACAGATCCAAATTTTTAAAACTTGAATTTTCTGCTCTGTTTTCTTATTTAATATCCGTGTTTCTGCACCATTAAGGAATGTTGAGTAAATATAGCATTTTGCCATTCATAGTTTTAGTTCTGGTGTTTTTTTCGTCCAACGTACAGATCTGACTGTAATCTGACATGGCAGTGAAGGCTGGTGTTTCATGAAACAGATAACATCTGACAAAATGTAGCACATACTAACAGATATCATCTGACAAATGTAGCACATACTAACAGATAACAACATCTGACAAATGTAGCACATACTAACAGATAACAACATCTGACAAATGTAGCACATACTAACAGATAACATCTGACACATGTTGCACATACTAACAGATAACAACATCTGACAAATGTAGCACATACTAACAGATAACATCTGACAAATGTAGCACACACTAACAGATAACATCTGACAAATGTAGCACATACTAACAGACAATAACATCTGACAAATGTAGCACACACTAACAGATAACATCTGACAAATGTAGCACATACTAACAGATAATAACATCTGACAAATGTAGCACACACTAACAGATAACAACATCTGACAAATGTAGCACACACTAACAGATAACAACATCTGACAAATGTAGCACATACTAACAGATAATAACATCTGACAAATGTAGCACATACTAACAGATAACAACATCTGACAAATGTAGCACATACTAACAGATAGTAACATCTGACAAATGTAGCACACACTAACAGATAACATCTGACAAATGTAGCACATACTAACAGATAACAACATCTGACAAATGTAGCACATACTAACAGATAATAACATCTGACAAATGTAGCACATACTAACAGATAACAACATCTGACAAATGTAGCACATACTAACAGATAATAACATCTGACAAATGTAGCACACACTAACAGATAACATCTGACAAATGTAGCACACACTAACAGATAACATCTGACAAATGTAGCACACACTAACAGATAACATCTGACAAATGTAGCACACACTAACAGATAACATCTGACAAATGTAGCACACACTAACAGATAACAACATCCAAAAGATGAATCATGCAAGAGAGTTGTTAACCCCCGACTGCCCATACCAGAACATACTCCCTGGACAGAGGAATCAGGATTATCAGTACAAATACGGACAGAAGTGAAAGGAAGAGTTGACAAAGAAGAACATAATAGTCTACAGTGAAAAACAATAACTCTCAGTTTCCTGGATGAAGAATACCCACAAGACCTATGGATTCGTGTGTACACAGATGGATCAGCACAGAATGCAGTAAAGAATGGGGGAGCAGGTGCATATATAGAGTACCCAAATAACACTAGGGATATGAATAAAATAGCAACAGGGAAATATTGTCACAATTATGATGCAGAAATACAAGCAATAAAGTTGGCAATAGAAAAACTGCTGAACAGTAATCTTAGCCCACAGCCTGTAGTGTTTTTGACAGATGCAAGATCAGTACTCCAGGCACTACAATCCAGAAAATTACCACATCTGCAGACCTTATTAACTGAACTCTGCAAGCACCACAGGGTTGCCCTGCAGTGGATCCCATCTCACTGTGGAATACCAGGAAATGAGAAAGCAGATCAGTTGGCAAAGGAAGGTTCAACAGGCACACAACTAGATACACCGGTTACATACCATCATAAGAAACAGATAATTAAATCAATCAGAGGACCACAAGCCATAAGTCAGGATGCCTTTCATAATATGAATAGATATGAACAAGTTATCATTATACGCCTCAGAACAGGACACAATCGACTCCATAGTCACATGTATACAAAATTCAAGATCGGCACCTCAACTACTTGTACATGTGGACAGGCGCCCCAGACTGCTGAACACATACTTCAAGATTGCACAGAATATAGAAGACTAAGGAAAATCCATTGGCCCATAGATACAACACTACAGACAAAACTATATGGGCCAATCTCCAACACTGCATGAGTTACAAAAGACAGTAAAATTTATACAGGAAACGACATTGCAGATATAGACAATACTTCAGGCGAACGAAAGATAGATAGATAGAATCATGCAAGATGAATACTGGCAGAATGCACAGTAGAGATCTGGACATGCCAAGGCAATTAGGGACACTAAAACATGATAAAGATATCAGCATTTGTAGTCAGGGGTTAGGTTAGGTGCTTGTAACTAGCTGTGGACAAGTAGATTTGATCAGGAAGGTTTAGTTCAGATAGTGGGTCCCATCATTGGATGAAAGGAGAAGTCCCATAGTGGGATGAAAGGAGGGGCCCATAGTGGGATGAAAGGAGGGGTCCCATAGTGGGATGAAAGGAGGGGTCTCATAGTGGGATGAAAGGAGGGGTCCCATAGTGGGATGAAAGGAGGGGTCCCATAGTGGGATGAAAGGAGGGGTCCCATAGTGGGATGAAAGGAGGGGTCCCATAGTGGGATGAAAGGAGAGGTCCCATAGGGGGATGAAAGGAGGGGTCCCATAGTGGGATGAAAGGAGAGGTCACATAGTGGGATGAAAGGAGGGGTCCCATAGTGGGATGAAAGGAGGGGTCCCATAGTGGGATGAAAGGAGGGGTCCCATAGTGGGATGAAAGGAGGGGTCCCATAGTGGGATGAAAGGAGGGGTCCCATAGTGGAATGAAAGGAGGGGTCCCATAGTGGATGAAAGGAGAGGTCCCATAGTGGGATGAAAGGAGGGGTCCCATAGTGGGATGAAAGGAGAGGTCTGGCAGATGGGATGAAAGGAGGGTCCCATAGTGGGATGAGAGAGAGAAAAAGAGAGAGAAGACAGGGGTGGCAAGAAGAGCAGTAGAGGTAATAAAGCCAGTGCAGGGAGGAATAAGAGAACTAACCAGATGATGTTTAAAAAGACACAGGTCCACAAGCCAACCTGTACAGCAAGGTGGTACTTGAATATCTGCAAACAAGCACACAGACATCATCTTAGAATTATTTGATGCATTACAAGTTTAACCTGCATGGGAGGACATATAAAAGGTCTATACAGGTGACAAAATAAAAATGGCTTGAGAAGAGAGTGATATGCAATTAGTCTGATAAGGAAATTAGTAATTTGAGTGATAACTCAATTAGCATACTGAGTGATAACTCAATTAGTATATTGTGTGATAAGGCAATTAGTATCATCATCATCATCAAGTACCGGGCCTGCTGGCGTAGGTGATCATGTCTCTCCACAACTTTCAATCTCGACAGTTATCTACCATTTCTGTTGTTGACCTTCTGCCAAGCCATTCTCTTAAGCTGTCTGCTATTTTTTCTCTTTGCTTCCCTCTATCTCTTCGTCCCTCAATTTTTCCAGTTGTTACAATATATTCCACTTGTTCTCTTCTCATTACATGGTCAAAAAATGATGATTGTTTCTTCCTAATATTGGAAATTAGCTCTCTTTTTGCTTTGACCTCTTTCAGAACATTTTCATTACTCTTCTTAGCTGTCCATGGTATTCTCAACATTCTTCTGTAAAACTACATTTCTACAGACTCAAGTGATTTTCTTGTCTGTTGTCCTATTGTCCATGATTCACATCCATATGTTAAGACTGGCTCTACATAACATTTAAGAACTCTTTTTCTTGTTTCTATTGTCAAAAATTAGTATACTGAGTGATAACTCAATTAGTAATATGTGTGATAAGACAATTAGTAACTTAGGTGATATGGCAATTAGTAATTTGAGTGATAAGGCAATTAGTAATTTGAGTGATAAGGCAGTTAGTAATTTGAGTGATTAGGCAGTTAGTAATTTGATCAAAATGGCAACAATGAAACTGTAAAAATTGAGTTATTAGCGGGTCATCATCATTGCACTCCGAACATGCCCATAGGTGCTCAGATCCCCTCCTCAGCAATTCCCGCAGTGTCCAGCGACTGACGACTCCAGTTCTATGTTGGTTGATAAGTCTTCTTACACGGCCACTGAGTTTCTCATTTCTGGCTGTGTCCATCTTAACTCCCATTTCCATCATCCGAAGAAATGACGTGGATCTGTGTTTGTCGAGGTCCTGTGCTCTTCCCACATCACGGAGGGCATTGATGATGTCCCGCAAATAACTCAATTTTTACATGATGATAATAATGTAAAAATGTAAGTAGATAATGTAAAGAAAGAGTGCATACAATGAGAAAAGCTAACACAAAGGGTAATTATGAACAGTCACTTTACAATGACAGTTCAACTTTTATTATCACACTTAGTCTTAAATTGACTTTTAATTGATTACTTAGAAACTGTTGGTCTATTAAATCATTTCTGTAGTCAGGGGAAGCAATCTCTTCTAGCAGCCTCAGCTAGTGTCAAGGCTATTGTTAAGTTTTCCTGATTCTGCTATTCCATGTTACCCAGAGTTTGCCTTGACAGAGTTGATTGACAGTGTTATGTACCTTCTTTTTTCTGTACATGCCTTGTATGTCACAAGAGGTTTGTCTGTTGTGTACATGCCTTGTATGTCACAAGAGGTTTGTCTGTTGTGTACATGCCTTATATGTCACAAGGGGTTTGTCTGTTGTGTACATGCCTTATATGTCACAAGGGGTTTGTCTGTTGTGTACATGCCTTATATGTCACAAGGGGTTCGTCTGTTGTGTACATGCCTTATATGTCACAAGGGGTTTGTCTGTTGCCTCTCTGTATGTAAGTTCAATGGTTACTATGTTTGCCATTCATCACAAGAGGTCTATCTGTTGCCTCTGTGTTTAAGTTCAGTGGTTAGTGTGCTCACCACTAACCACAAGGGTCAGGGTTCAATTCTCACACGTGGTTAATGTTTGTGGGACCTTGGAGCAAGTGGTGGGCTGTAATGTACACTCCTACAAAGAATGGCAGCAACTTTACAAAAAAGGAAAACAAAATAATGATGTTTTGACCTATATGCTGCCTTTTTTAGAAAACGAGGACAATACAAATAGACAACGGAATGAAGATAAACTCTACTACATGTTCTAGAATGAGCAGAAACTAGTAGGTCAAGGAGAAATAAAAAAGGGATAAGAAATGAAATGACAAAATGAAAAGGAAATTTACTACATTATAAGAGATTTTTTTTAAATATGGAAACTAAAAAATTAAATAAGGCAAGACAGCTGAAAATTGATCCAGGAGCTTCCAATCGGCATGTAGAAAAGATGTAGCAGAGTATATCTTCATTCCGTTGTCCGTTCGTGTTGTTCTCGTTGAATCAGAACGCTGTATGTAGGCCACATGTCATGATTTTGTTTTGTTAAGCTGTCACCATACATTGTAGGAGTGTACATTACACCTCACCACTTGCTTCTTTGTGGGACCGAACAAGGCACAGGATTCACCATATCCTAAAATTGGGTACCATACATTTTTTCTGGGAACTAAGGGCAGCCCGTCATGGTACTGACCAAGCTGCCAAAGAATATGCCAGGAGTCATTAACAAATATGGGCCCTAACTTGACATTCCCCATATGTCAAGAGGGTCTTTACTTTACTTTACTTTACTTTCAGTGAATGATGTTCAATACTGAGATTCTAAACCAATCATTTCCCTTACAGAAATGGTTATAGATAATATAAATGAGGCAAGACATAGTTCAAATACCAAGCAATTACTCCATAAACAAAGATATTTGAACATTAGTTTGTCCAAAGTCAACTTCTTTATGGCAAAAGGTGACAATCTTTCTTGTGGCATTCATTCATTTTCCTCTTGGGTGAAGACGGCACAAAGGTCGGAAGTCATAGCTCTCCGCGATTAACAATTTTCTGCTAGTTCTTGATTGTTTCATAGTCCCGTAGTTGAGCCATCCCTGGTAATTGTTCTACACATCGATTCTCTTGGTCTGCCTTATTTTCTTTTAAATGGTTTCCACATGGATGCCTGACGGGGAAAGTCTTTCTTCATTCATTCTCAGCACATGACCAATGTATTTAAAACGCCTTCTTTTTATAAAGCTCAATATATATTCTCATTTTGATTTGTCTCTTTATCTGTTCATTTGAAATGTTTTTTTTTTCCAGCTTATGTTTAAGATCCTACAAAGACATTTGTGTTCAAAGCTTTTTATTTCATATCTAAAGTCTTGGTGGATTTCAAACTTTCACATCCATATGTTAACACTGGTTTCATATCCATTTGTTAACACTAGTATCGCATCCATATGTTAACACTGGCATCACAAAGAAAGCTACTGCCACACCCTGGCTACTAGACAAGCAATGATATTTTAACTTGATAAGACAATGAATATGTAATATCTACACAAATAATTACTTTACATCAAACACTAACAAAAGCAAGTCAGACACAGAAGATTAGATTGATTGTCTCTAGGCTACAGTCCTTTCTAAAGGTAAAATTAAAGAGAAAAACAAACAATTAACTGCCAATACACAAACCTGTGTCTTCTTGTAGGCAACTTTCTCAAATGTGTATGGCATGGTATTGATAACACCCCCTGGAGGAAGTGACATCAAGGGTTAGGTTTGAATATACCAGATTATTTTACCGATGTGTGATATAAATGTGAGACGAATGTCAAACTACATTTAAATGTAAGGCAGGAAAAATCTTACAAAGTTTATAAGAATAAGATAATAAATAATAGAAGATGGAAGATGGAAAAAAAAATAATGTTAAAAAATTGACGGTTGCAGTAAAGTGAGCATGTAAACAGATAAAATAAAAAAAGCCACTTGTTCTATATGACTACTGAAGGTGTAACATGCTTTTCTAGTGCAGCTACATAAACAGAAGCATACACAAACTTGAAATTACAATCTTTAGTGTTCTGTCTAGATTAGGAAAAAAATGGATGACAGTTTATGACCAGAGGAGCATCAGCTTCTTACTGAGTCCAAGGTTCAATGACATCATCTAGTCATTATCCTGAGAGAGAGACAGAACTGCTGGTGGCTGATATACCTTGAGGGAGTCCGCAGTCCAACTACAGAAACCCTTACAACTTAAGAGAGACTTAGACTACTTAAACCCTTCGGTTAGCCTCATAGTCACTTACTACTATTCTTCACAGAATGTGTCACAACCGGTCTACATTTTACATCTCTCTGTAATCACTTTTCTCTTCCAACCATCAGCCTCCTTCTCTTTCCCCATTCTTTGACTACCTGACCCATCAACCCAAGCATCTCTGTAATTGCTGTACACATTACCTCATGGTTGTATTTGAGCTGTTATCTGCTGATTCTTTCTATTTGACAAACATTTTTGAAGATTCTCATTTCACTGAAAGGACTAGAAATGACCAAGACCCAAACACACCTTTCCGCTGTGGGCTTGGAAACAGGCTAACCAGTCTAGCCAAAGCAAAGTAGGAACTGAAGAGGTAAGGCAACACAGTACACAGAGTGCCATGCTGAAGTCGAATGTGATGGGTCAACAGATACTAAATTATCATAGTTTCCTGTAAACAATGCATCTACACCCAGGTCCCCCTGAAAAGTATTTCTACAACAACCTCAATGCTGTTCTCCTCGTGAGCGTTCTCTCCTGGGTAACTGACTTCCAGATCCCCCTAAGCCTTTCTGACAACCAGGTTCAATTTAACTGTTACTAACTATCTAGTCACTGACATGTCTCCCATTACACTATCTTTCTCGTCAGTCTTTGTGAGCACTCCCATCGTGAACCCTCTACAGCCCTTAGATCTCTCACCCCTCAGCCAATCAACAACCACTTCCTTAATTTCCCATCCAATGGATTCTCTTAATGCCATCCCTTCTATATCACCTTCACCTTTACCCCAATCTACTCAATTCCCCGTGTTTGACACCTGTCCTGTCTCTACAATCACGCGACTCTCCTTTCCACTCACCCAACAACAGTTCACTCAAACTTCTTAGGAATGTCACTTCCCCACACATACGGTGTTTCTCAACTCTCTCCACACTGTCCCTACTCCTCTTATTTCATTACATTCTTGTTTAAACACCCCCCCCCCCAACATTTAACCCTAGATTATGGCACCTTTGTAAAATTTACTAACTCAAAATACAAATTCTTGGGATTCAACAGTTTGCCATGGACAAATATTATCCCTTCCTTATACCTTCCTAATTATTTCTTTTGGTGACCCCTGATTTTTGTCCATTGATTTTTTTTTTTTTTTCAAACAGAACATGTTCTTTGTACAAAGGTGTCGTAAGAACACAACTGCTTTTTAAAAAAACATTAACTTCACCAATTTTCAAGAAACTCGTTATTTTGCTGGGGTAAATCTCTTTGGCTGTCGACAAGACATCAAATATACCATTTAAGATGGGATAGATAGCGAATGATGTTTATGGGGATGGTCGATGTGTGAACAGACAACATAAAACCTCCGATAGCTATGGCGCCATGCTGTCAAATTTCAGGCCACAAAATGAAAGTAAGCCAATGTGTCTCTCCTAGTGTAAACACACAACTGTGCAGCAAACGTTCAAAGAAAATTCTATTTTTGTAACTTCAAATGTAACGTTTAGTGTTCTTAAATTGTACGAAGATGTCAGGAAAACATGGCTCATGGGTAGGTGTTGTAATCTAGGGATATTGATGCTCAATGAAGATAAATAGTCAACAGACAAAAGCAGAAGAATACTTGACATAAAAGACAAGAAAAACCAATAGAAAAGCTTACCAATTGCAACAGTTCCCATGAGTAAAGGAGCTCCAATGTAGGTAAAGTTATTGTTGATTGTCTCAGCCACTGCTAGACCTACATAAAATGTCACCATAGCCTTCAAACAGAGAATGATTCAGTCATTATTATTATCATTACTCCTTCACAGCGACATGGAAGCAAACAAAAATGACAATTAAAATAATAAAGCCATTTTTAAATGAGTACTTGTATAGAATCGGTCAAATACCAGTGGATAAAGAAATACAGCGAAGACGATGGCGATGGATAGGACACACACTACGGAAACCAACTGAGAGTATTACACAACAGGCCCTTTTTTGGAATCCCCAGGGGAAAAGACAAAGAGGAAGACCAAGGAATTCTTGGAGAAGACAGATTGAAGCAGAGATGAAGATGATGGGGAAGACATGGAATGATCTTAAAAGAATTGCAAAAAACAGAACGACTTGGAAAGTGTTTGTTGAAGACCTATGCTCCACTGGGAGCTAAAAGGTAGAAGAAGAGAACTTGTATAGAATATCGAAACATGGAATGTGATAAGTTCATTAATGGAGCAACCTGTAATAACAAACATCAGCTGTGAGAGAACTGTAAATTGAAGATGATGATGCACACAAAAAAAGTAAAGAGCCCCGTCACGCCATGTGGCATATAGAAATATGGTGTTAGTGACCATAATTTTTATAGACCTTCGGTATTTTATTTTTGGGTAATGTGGTTGGTTTTAGGCCTGTGCCGCTTTACTTTTCCAGAAAAAATCCTGTACCCATTTAAGGCTGGGTGAACCTGGAAGCCATCGATCAGGAAGGTACCCATTCTCTAGTAGTCCAGTTCACTAACAACAGCTATTGTGGCTCAAGATGATGATGGTGGGTAGGAAAAAATAGTTTAAAAAAAAAAAATTCAATGTACAACAATTAGGTTTTGTTCTGAAAACTTTAAGGAAAGAGGAAATGACCATAATAATCAAATATAAAAAAAACAATAAACTCAGATCCTAATCAACTAAAAAAAACAATAAACTCAGACCCTAATCAACTATAAAAAACAATAAACTCAGACCCTAATCAACTATAAAAAACAATAAACTCAGACCCTAATCAACTATAAAAAACAATAAACTCAGACACTAATAAACTATAAAAAACAATAAACTCAGACACTAATAAACTATAAAAAACAATAAACTCAGACACTAATAAACTATAAAAAAAACAATAAACTCAGACCCTAATCAACTATAAAAAACAATAAACTCAGACCCTAATCAACTATAAAAAACAATAAACTCAGACCCTAATAAACTATAAAAAACAATAAACTCAGACACTAATAAACTATAAAAAAACAATAAACTCAGACCATAATCAACTATAAAAAACAATAAACTCAGACCATAATCAACTATAAAAAACAATAAACTCAGACCCTAATCAACTATAAAAAACAATAAACTCAGACACTAATAGACTATAAAAAACAATAAACTCAGACACTAATAAACTATAAAAAACAATAAACTCAGACACTAATAAACTATAAAAAACAATAAACTCAGACACTAATAAACTATAAAAAACAATAAACTCAGACACTAATAAACTATAAAAAAACAATAAACTCAGACCCTAATCAACTATAAAAAACAATAAACTCAGACCCTAATCAACTATAAAAAACAATAAACTCAGACCATAATCAACTATAAAAAACAATAAACTCAGACCCTAATCAACTATAAAAACAATAAACTCAGACACTAATAAACTATAAACAACAAACTCAGACTCTAATCATCATCACCATGTGCCATACCATTTGGCGTAGATGATCATGTCCCTCCACAATCTTCTATCTACAGTGCATCGTATCAGTTCTGTTATTGACTGTTTTCTATCCCATGATGCCAAGCTATCCAGTATTTTCTCTCTTTGTCATCCGCGATCTCTCTTTCCTTTTATTTTGCCAGTCGTAACCAAGTATTCCAACTTTCCTCTTCTTATGATGTGCCCAAAAAATGTTGATAGTATCTTTTCGATGTTTTTTTAGGAGTTCCCTCTTTGTGGTGGCCTCTGAGAATTTCTTCATTGGTCTTTTTAGCTGTCCAGGGAACTTTCAACATTCTTCTGAGAAATTCCATCTCTGTGGCATCTAATCGTCTTTTCATTTGTTTGTCTACTGTCCATGATTCGCTTCCATAGGTCAGAATTGGTTCTATATAGCACCGATGAACTCTCTTTCTCACTTCTATTGACATAGATTCATTGCATAAGATATTTTTCATTATCTGAAATGCTATTTTGGCCTGAGCTATTCTGCTTTTTATTTCTGTGGTGCATCTTCCATCTAATGTTATTATTGTGCCCGAGTGTTTGACGAGTTGCACATGTCAGACCCTAATCAACTAAAAAAAAACCCCCAGTAAACTGAGGCCATAATCAGTTGAGAAAAATGCAGACAAAACAACAGTTTCAATCAAATACAAAATTGGACTGGTACCAATAGCAATTTTGTTTTCTCTTGTGCTCCTGTCATTTGTGGTATCATTTTCTGACTGCCACCAAGAGCAAAACCGAACCCTGAACCTGTCTTAGAAAGCCCTAGATAAAATGGACTCATACTTACAGTTCCCAGTAATAATGAGCCCTTAATGAAGGTCAGAATCGACACAACAGGTTTAATAAGTTGCAGGGTAAACACAATGGCCAGAGTCAAAGTCCACACAAAAGCTGGAATCACATAGATGTGACTGGAACGAAAATAATAACAAAATTATGAACAAGTGACATTATTCATGTATACAGCATCTCTCAAACCTCTTCCTCTTGCATCAGACACATCCTCTATTATCTGGTAGCAAACATATTCTCTATTATCTATATCATATTCTCTATTATCTGGTAGCAAACATATTCTCTATTATCTATATCATATTCTCTATTATCTAATATCAAACATATTCTCTATTATCTAATATCAAACATATTCTCTATTATCTGGTATCAAACATATTCTCTATTATCTGGTAGCAAACATATTCTCTATTATCTATACCATATTCTCTATTATCTAATATCAAACATATTCTCTATTATCTGATACCAAACATATATTCTATTAGGCGTATAAAGATCTACTCTATTCTGGTATGCTATAAAGATCTACTCTATTCTGGTATGCTATAAACATCTACTCTATTCTGATTTGCTATAAGCATCTACTCTATTCTGGTATGCTATAAACATCTACTCTATTCTGATTTGCTATAAATATCTACTCTATTCTGGTATGTTATAAACATCTACTCTATTCTGAATTGCTTTAAATATCTACTCAATTCTGGTATGCTATAAACATCTAATCTATTCTGATATGCTATAAACATCTACTCTATTCTGGTATTCTATAAACATCTACTCTATTCTGGTATTCTATAAACATCTACTCTATTCTGGTATTCTATAAACATCTACTCTATTCTGGTATTCTATAAACATCTACTCTATTCTGGTATTCTATAAACATCTACTCTATTCTGGTAAATATTATAAACCTTATTTTACTCTTCTATCACATATCAAATTCTGATACAAGTTGTATCCAAGACTTACTCTATCCCCAGCAGCTGAGCAAAAGCTTCACTTCCAGCCAGGGCATAGCAAATGAGAAGTGCAATGCTGGAAGATGGGGACAAATAATATGTTTTAAAGTACAAACAAATAACAATTCATCTAACTATGACTCGTAAAACACTACGAGAATAAGAAAAAAAGGCACACTCATACAACATTCATGAATAAAATAAAGACTCACTCATACAACATTCATGAATAAAATAAAGACTCACTCATACAACATTCATGAATAAAATAAAGACTCACTCATACAGCACTCATGAATAAAATAAAGACTCATACAACATTCTTGAATAAAATAAAGACTTAACTCATACAACATTCATGAATAAAATAAAAACTCACTCATACAACATTCATGAATAAAATAAAAACTCACTCATACAACACATATAGAACAAGTATTTACAAATAAAGGTCCACTCATGGAGCACTTACAACTGAAAGATAATCATGAAATCAAACGCTTGTGCCAGGCCACAAGACAAAAACAATTTGCCCAAAAGGTGAAGGTTAGGTGGCTGGACCAATGGGATTTCTCGAATGTGCAACATTTTTCCTTTCATGATGGCTCCTGTGAATTGAACTGAAATTTATAAAGTAGTAGTACATAAAGTAGTAATGCTTAAAGTAATACAACATAGAGTAGCATTGCTAAATGTAGTGGTAGATGAAGTTGTGGTGCATAAAGTAGTGGTAGATAAAGTAGTTATGTATGAAGCAATGTTACATAAAGTAGTGCTACTTGAATCAGTTGTGCATAAAGCAGTGGTACAAGAAGCAGTTGTGCTAAAGTAATAGCATAAATGAAGTTATGCATAAAGTTGTTGTGCAAAAAATAGTTCTAACTGAATCAGTAGTGCATGAAATGATATGAAGCAGAGGCGCACAAAGTAAAAGTGTATAAAGCAGTAATATAAAATAGTAATGCATGAAGTAGTAGTGGTTAGCGATGTAGGGTTCTCCCCTACCAAAGGAGGAGTAAGACATCTCCTTTTCTCTGCTAGTCCTCGGGACACCCTTGGGCAAGGTGGAGCTCTTGTTTAGCCCCCTATCAGGGTTATGTGAAGCCATTTGAGCAGGTGGTGGATGATGTTGTGGCAGCAGCTGATAAGTAGTGATGGTCCTCACTCCGTGATCGAGGATCTCAGTTATCGTACAGTGACTGCGATCTCCGACTAGTACAGTCATTGCCAAGAAGGAAAGAAATGGCAAACTACATTCTTATATTGCCAAGTAAAAATTATGTCCAAACAGAAGAATGTTGACAGTTCCCTGGACAGCTAAAAAGACCAATGAGGAAATTCTCAAAGAGGCCAACATAAAAAAGGAGCTCAAGAAACATAATAAAGAAACAATCAACATTTTTCGGGCACATCATAAGAAGAGGAAGGTTGGAATACTTAGTTACAACTGGCAAAATACAGGGAAAGAGAGATTGCGGACAACAGAGAGAAAATACTAGATAGATTGATGCCATGGCATGGAAAATGGTCAATAACAGAACTGATACGATGTACGATGGATAGAAGGTTGTGAAAGGACATAATTGTCTGTGCTAACTGGTATGCCACATGATGATGATGAAGTAGTGGCAAATACACTGACAATGATGACATCACCAACAGTTTTTCAGCCAATGCGATCTACTTACCGTTTGAGGACCCAACATCGTCATCATCATCATCTGATACGAGTGTAATGTCTTCCTCTAACATGGCATTCAGTGGCAGAGTCTCCTCCTGGACAGACAAGAGTGAAAGAATGAGAGAAAGAACAATATTTTGGGTATAATTTATGTCTTGCTGGTGAATAGACAAGAATTTGTTTTAAAAAGAACTGGGTGGTCTAGAGGTAGGATGTCGTCTTCAGGACATAAAGGCTTCATGTTCTATTCCCACCACAGGTGGTGGGAATTTTCCAAAAATCAAACTCGTGACTTTACTCTCTCCTTGTCTATGGGTAGAGATCCAATGTCTAGTCCTTTTGGGAGAAGGTGAAAAATGTGAGTTCCTGTGTGCACTCACACAAGTTAAAGGTCCCATGTGCATTCACACAAGTTAAAGGTCCCATGTGCACTCGCACAAGTTAAAGGTACCATGCGCACTTGCACAAGTTAAAGGTCCCGTGTGCACTCGCACAAGTTAAAGGTCCCGTGTGCACTCGCACAAGTTAAAGGTCCCGTGTGCACTCACACAAGTTAAAGGTCCCATGTGCACTCGCACAAGTTAAAGGTCCCATGTGCACTCGCACAAGTTAAAGGTCCCGTGTACACTCGCACAAGTTAAAGGTCCCATGTGCACTCGCACAAGTTAAAGGTCCCATGTACACTCGCACAAGTTAAAGGTCCCATGTACACTCGCACAAGTTAAAGAGCCCGTGTGCACTCGCACAAGTTATAGGTCCAGTGTGCACTCGCACAAGTTAAAGGTCCCGTGTACACTCGCACAACTTAAAGGTCCCGTGTGCACTCGCACAAGTTAATGGTCCCGTGTGCACTCGCACAAGTTAAAGGTCCCGTGTACACTCGCACAAGTTAAAGGTCCCGTGTGCACTCGCACAAGATAAAGGTCCCATGTACACTCGCACAAGTTAAAGGTCCCAGGTGCACTCGCACAAGTTAAAGGTCCCGTGTACACTCGCACAAGTTAAAGGTCCCATGTGCACTCGCACAAGTTAAAAGTCCCATGTGCACTCGCACAAGTTAAAGGTCCCATGTACACTCGCACAAGTTAAAGGTCCCATGTGCACTCGCACAAGTTAAAGGTCCCATGTACACTCGCACAAGTTAAAGGTCCCATGTACACTCGCACAAGTTAAAGAACCCATGTGCACTCGCACAAGTTAAAGGTCCCGTGTGCACTCGCACAAGTTAAAGGTCCCGTGTACACTCGCACAAGTTAAAGGTCCCGTGTACACTCGCACAAGTTAAAGGTACCATGCGCACTCGCACAAGTTAAAGGTCCCGTGTGCACTCGCACAAGTTAAAGGTCCCATGTACACTCGCACAAGTTAAAGGTCCCATGTGCACTCGCACAAGTTAAAGGTCCCGTGTACACTCGCACAAGTTAAAGGTCCCGTGTGCACTCGCACAAGTTAAAGAAACCCGTGGCAGTTTAAAGGTAAGGGTAGGTTAAAAAAAAAAAAATTGCTGATTTTTTGGCAAAAAATGTTTAAGCAAAAATCTAGCCATGCAGAAGTTGGATGTGTGAGGCAAAAAGGTGCAGATGTGTAGTACAGCCTGTTCAAGGTGTCTCCAGACAACAGCCACAATAAGAACAAACGACACAGATCACAAAAGACAGGTGAATCTTATTTGTCACTATTATGGTCAGAGTTATGGAAGTTCTCTTCAGTGTATTGTTTATCAGAACTGACGTGCATGGATTTTGTTTTGTTTCCTCGCTGGTCTTTGCTCTACTTGAACTGTGGTTGAGCAGTGGTTAATGAACTGGTTATGGAGGGAAAGAGGTTGAATTAAATCCTGATGTTATCTAGATTCACCCAGCCTGAAATTGGTTCTAGATTTTTCTGGAAAGAGAAACAGCACTGGTTTAATACTGTCCACATTATCTAAAAATGTGCCAGAAAAAAAAATTTGAGCACAGACACCATCTTCCTTATATTGGGTTCCTTCAGCATCAGGAGATGGAAAGGCTATGAGAGAACACTCAGACAGAAACAACAGGCAAAAGCCCTTACCAGCTTCTACCCTACAAGAAGGAAAACTCCTATGTCAAACCAAGATCTAGCCAGCCAAAGACAGAGTGTATCAGCCACTGCATAGGTTTAGGGGAAAAATCAGGACATATATAAACGTGTTTCAACCATACGATCAGTTCATCTTGTGTCCTGGTGCTGTTCTTATCCCTAAATCATGAAACAGGGCAGAGTCATGATCACATGATCAGAAGACTTGAATACTTTGTGTACTGGATATTTTCTGTATTGATATATGACACATGACTAACATAAACATACACATAAAGATATGAGATATGACTGACATAGACATGCACCCACAAAGAAATTACACATGTCTAACATGGACATGCACACAAAGGTCAGAGTTATGGAAGTTCTCTTATATTCATTTTTGTAGCAGCAAAACAATATCTTGGCTGATGTCATGGCTGATAAATGTCATCATTGTCAGTGTATTTGCCACTAAATAAATAACTTGTGCGAGTGCACACTGGACCTATTACATGTGGTTCTCTTACTGGACCTATTACATTGTGCGAGTGCACACTGGACCTATAACATGCACCATTGTGTGTGCCTATCTATGTTGGTCATATCTCATATCTTTGTGTGCATGTCCATGTTCTGATAAACAATACACTGAAGAGAACTTCCATAACTCTGACCATAATAGTGACAAATAAGATTCACCTGTCTTTTGTGATCTGTGTCGTTTGTTCTTATTGTGGCTGTTGTCTGGAGACACCTTGAACAGGCTGTACTACACATATCTTTGTGTTTGGGCTAGTGATATCTCATATCTCTGTGTGTATGTTTATGTTAGTCATATCTCATATCTTTGTGTGTGCATGTCTGTGTATGTCACATCTCATATCCTTGTGTTTGCACGGCTATGCTAGTCACATCTCATATCATTGTGTGTGCCTATCTATGTTGGTCATATCTCATATCTTTGTGTGCATGTCCATGTTAGACATGTGTAATTTCTTTGTGGGTGCATGTCTATGTCAGTCATATCTCATATCTTTATGTGTATGTTATGTTAGTCATGTGTCATATATCTTGATGCATATCAGTGTTAGTCATGCCTCGTATCGCTATGTGCATGTATGTGTTTGTCACATCTCATATCTTTGTGTGTGCATGTCTGTGTTAGTCACCTCTAGTGACTCGGGCAGATGGTGCTCGTAAACCTGGGAGGGCCGACCATCTAAGGGCAGAATCCCCCTACAGAAAAGATCACCTGCTGCCTTGCAGGAAGATTGGGGACAATCAAAGGCTAGGGAAAGCAAACCTGAAAAAAATGCTGGCTGAAATCGGATGCACTGGGCCACTGGCGCAGAACACAGTGCAACGTTTTTAACAGGTGTTCAATCAGAGTGGATCTGGCAGACTCTAATTGTGATGTTCTGTTTGTAACACACCTAACCTGACAGCTGAGTTCATGTGAGGAGCTGGAATTCTACTCTGATTGGGTCCTGATCGCAGAGAGAGAGACAGAGAGAGAATACTGAAGAAGAAAAAGGTTCTTTCTTCTATTTTCTTTGCTGTGCATGCTTTTATAGTGTAGATTAGATTTGAGTCTTGCCTTTCAGACATTCACTGGTGTGAAGCTCTCTGAGATTCACTGGTGTGATGCTCTCTGACATTCACTGGCGTGATGTTCTCTGAGATTCACTGGTGTGATGTTCTCTGGCATTCACTGGTGTGATGTTCTCTGGCATTCACTGGTGTGATGTTCCCTGGCATTCACTGGTGTGATGTTCTCTGGCATTCACTGGTGTGATGTTCTCTGGCATTCACTGGTGTGATGTTCTCTGGCATTCACTGGTGTGATGTTTTCTGGCATTCACTGGTGTGATGTTCTCTGGCATTCACTGGTGTGATGTTCTCTGACATTCACTGGCGTGATGTTCTCTGACACTCACTAGTGATTCACTGGTGTGATGTTTTCTAACCATCTGGAAGTCATCATTAGGTTGCATATCTACATTCATCATTACTGTAGCAGAGTTTATACAAATTAACAAAGAACAGACATGGAAGGTAGAACTAACAGGTGGACATAGAATATACAAAACTAGAGTAGATACAATTACAAATGAAACCTTGGGAAAAACTATGGGTATATTAGGTGAAGCAAACAAAGAAGATCAAGAGAATCGCTATGCAGAACAATTAATAGGGAAGGCTAAACCATAGGACTAAGAAATAACCAAGACCTACAAGAACTAGCAGCAAATTGTCAATTATGGAGAACTATGACTTCCGTCCTGTGTGTCATCATCATGGCCCATGTGGAAAATGAATTAAATTAATATCAGCTGCTGACTGTAATGAGCAACAAAAATGAAATGGTTCGTACATATGAAGAAAATGAAATCAAACCAACCTGCAGTTCATATATTAAATGAGTCAGGTTATAGAGGAAAAAAGAAACCCAAGAAAAGAGATGGATGGAATCAAAGTGACATCAGGTGAATTCAGCATGACAACAGCTACACAACTAGCGAAGGCCAGAAAGTTACACATTTCACCCCTCTGTGATGTTACACAGCACAAGCAGTAGGATGAAAGAAGAAAGAAAAAAAAACAGTGATAGAGATCATAATTGATGTAAGTAAAATGCAAATAATGTACATACAAGAATTGGACAAATTTTGAGTAAATAAATAAATGTGAAGACACGAACGTGTGGTAGGAGACTCTATATATTGATCTTTGCAACATCAGAGAATGTAATCATAAACAAATGTTTACCTCCATCAGCCAAGATATTGTTTTGCTGCTACAAAAATGAAGTTAAAACACAAACTTACTCCTTGGTACTGATGTTGTGCTGCAATCGCCCGCTGCAGCAAGTCCACAAAGAAACATACTAGCAGAGACTGCAGATGAGAACAAGAACAAACATACACATTGTGTGGTATTTTATCATATATATCAGAAGTGCTTACTGTAGAAGAAGGTAACTATTTTACTATCTTTCCAATTCAGTACTTATTATCGTTAAATATGTCTCCTTTCCTCCGCTAGTCTTCGGGACACCCTTAGGCAAGGTGGAGATCTTGTTTTAATATAAGACTTCAGTTCAATCAATCATGTCACTTATAGAATTTACAAAAATAAAGTGTCCCGTCATGCCAAGTTGCGTATAGGGAATATGGTGTTAGTGATCATAATTTTTACAGACCTTCGGCACATGATTTTGGGGTAATGTGGTCGGTATTACGCCCGTGCCGCTTTACTTTCCCAGAAAAAATCCAGTACCCATTAAAGGCTGGGTGAACCTGGAAGCCATCAATCAGGATTGAACCTGACCTCTTGTCCTTTGTAGTCTAGTTCACTAACCACTGAGCTATCACGGCTCCCATTCTTCTAGAATGCTCCAAATAAAATGTGTCCTTCATCACACAGAATTACAATGTATTTAAGTTACTGTTATGGGATCCACTCTTCTATTAAGGTCTTACTTCTTCATTAATATAATCAATGTGTAAAACAAAGAACTAATACTGCACAATTGAAGTTAGAGGGCAAAGAGGCCAACTAAAAAGCACACACAGACATAACTGAGAAAATATTGATCGTTTTCATCATCTTGTCCAACACAGATATTTTAAATTGTTGATGAGAGGATTTCTCAGGAACTTATAGATATCCAAGATAGCACAGACCATACAGATATCAAAGATACCATCAACCTTACAGATATCAAAGATACCAATGACCTTACAAATATCAAAGATACCATTGACCTCACGGGTATATATATATATATATATATATATATACACCCGTGAGGTCAATGTATTATATTATTCTGGCTGTAGCGATGATCGCATTAAGTTTGATACCAATCTGGCTGTAGCAATGATCGCACTAAGTTTGATACCAATCTGGCTGTAGCGATGATCGCACTAAGTTTGATACCAATCTGGCTGTAGCAATGATCGCACTAAGTTTGATACCAATCTGGCTGTAGCAATGATCGCACTAAGTTTGATGATACCAATCTGGCTGTAGCAATGATCGCACTAAGTTTGATACTAATCTGGCTGTAGCAATGATCGCACTAAGTTTGATACCAATCTGGCTGTAGCAATGATCGCACAAAGTTTAATACCAATCTGGCTATAGCGATGATTGCACTAAGTTTGATACCAATCTGGCTGTAGCAATGATCGCACTAAATTTGATACCAATCTGGCTGTAGCAATGATCGCACTAAGTTTAATACCAATCTGGCTGTAGCGATGATCGCACTAAGTTTGATACCAATCTGGCTGTAGCAATGATCGCACTAAGTTTGATACCAATCTGGCTGTAGCAATGATCGCACTAAGTTTAATACCAATCTGGCTGTAGCAATGATCGCACTAAGTTTAATACCAATCTGGCTGTAGCGATGATCGCACTAAGTTTGATACCAATCTGGCTGTAGCAATGATCGCACTAAGTTTGATACCAATCTGGCTGTAGCGATGATCGCACTAATTTTGATACCAATCTAGCTGTAGCAATGATCGTACTAAGTTTGATACCAATCTGGCTGTAGCGATGATCGCACTAAGTTTGATACCAATCTGGCTGTAGCAATGATCGCACTAAGTTTGATACCAATCTGGCTGTAGCAATGGTCGCACTAAGTTTAATACCAATCTGGCTGTAGCAATGATCGCACTAAGTTTGATACCAATCTGGCTGTAGCAATGATCGCACTAAGTTTGATACCAATCTGGCTGTAGCAATGATCGCACTAAGTTTGATACCAATCTGGCTGTAGCGATGATCGCACTAAGTTTGATACCAATCTGGCTGTAGCAATGATCGCACTAAGTTTGATACCAATCTGGCTGTAGCAATGATCGCACTAAGTTTGATACCAATCTAGCTGTAGTGATGATGAAAAATATCAGGCCAGTGATCAACTTTGGGACTTGGCTCCTGATTTTTTAAGTTTGGGGTTCACTCCCCAAGCTCTTGAATCTCCTGAGACTCCCACAATGTAAGGGGGGACCTGAGACTCCCACAAGGTAAGGGGGGACCTGGGACTCCCACTAGATAAGGGGGGAGCTGAGACTCCCACGAGGTAAGGGGGGAGCTGAGACTCCCACAAGGTAAGGGGGGAGCTGAGACTCCCACTAGATAAGGGGGGAGCTGAGACTCCCACGAGGTAAGGGGGGAGCTGAGACTCCCACAAGGTAAGGGGAAAGCTGAGACTCTCACAAGGTAAGGGGGGACCTGAGACTCCCACAAGGTAAGGGGGGGTCTGAGACTCGCACAAGGTAAGGGAAGGAGGGGACCTGAGACTCGCACAAGGTAAGGGAAGGAGGGGACCTGAGATTCCCACAAGGGGGGGGGGGGAGGGGGGACCTGAGACTCCCATAAGGTAGGGGGGTGGGGACCTGAGACCCCCACAAGGTAGGGGGGGGGCCTGAGATTCCCACAAGGTAAGGGGGGACCTGAGACTCCCATAAGGTAAGGGGGGGGGGGGGATTTGAGATTCCCACAAGGTGGGGGGGGGGGTGACCTGAGACTCCCACAAAGGTAGGGGGGGGACCTGAAACTCCCACAAGGTAAGGGGGGACTTGAGACTCCCACAAGGTAAGGGGGGACTTGAGACTCCCACAAGGTAAAGGGGGGGACTTGAGACTCCCACAAGGTAAAGGGGGGACTTGAGACTCCCACAAGGTAAGGGGGGACTTGAGATTCCTATAAGGTAAGGGGGGTCCTGAGACTCCCACAAGGTAAGGGGGGACTCGAGACTTGCACAAGGTAAGGGGGGGGGGGGGGAGACTTGAGACTCCTACAAGGTAAGGGGGGACCTGAGACTCCCACAAGGTAAGGGGTGGACTTGAGACTCCCACAAGGTAAAGGGTGGTGGGACCTGAGACTCCCACAAGGTAAGGGGGACTTGAGACTCCCATAAGGTAAGGGGGGGGACCTGAGACTCCCACAAGGTAGGGGGGGGGGGCTGAGACTCCAAGGTAAGGGGGGACTTGAGACTCCCACAAGGTAAGGGGGGACCTAAGATTCCCCCCAAGGTAAGGGGGACCTGAGATTTCCACAAGGTAAGGGGGGACCTGAGATTTCCACAAGGTAAGGGGGGACCTAAGATTCCCCCAAGGTAAGGGGGGACCTAAGATTCCCCAAGGTAAGGGGGGACCTGAGATTTCCACAAGGTAAGGGGGGACCTGAGATTCCTACAAGGTAAGGGGGAACCTGAGATTCCCACAAGGTAAGGGGGGGACGGGACCTGAGATTCCCACAAGGTAGGGGGGGGGACCTGGGACTCCCACAAGGTAAGGGAGGGGGGACCTGAGATTCCCACAAGTAAAGGGGGACCTGAGATTCCCACAAGGTAAGGGGGACAAGATACAGGACTATAAAACATTGTTGGTTCCAACCTGACACTAAGTCACACTAGTGAGTTGGTTTTCTAGACTGCGTGAACTGCGAGTAAAATACTGGTGTTGCCAAACAGTGCAATATTCTGGACAATTGCGAGGATTTATCAACCAACACTGAACTGGCACTGTCTTCTTCTACCTTTCACTTCCCTGTGGAGCATAGGTCTTCAACAAACACTTTCATAGCCATTCTGTTTCTTGCCATTCTTTTAAAACCATTCTATGCCTTCCCCATCATCTTTATCTCTGCTTCCATCTGACCTCTACAAGAATATTTTGGTCTACCTCTTTGTCTTTTTTCTTGGGGATTCCAAAAAAGGGCTTGCTGTGTAATAGTCGCTGTGTGCTGATGAAAGTTTTAAGGAAAAGATCGAAGCACCTATTGATATGCCCGGAATGCTGTGATGATGATGCTAATCTAACATAACATTACCAAAAATCAGGAACTAATGGGAAAAAAAAACTCTTACAAGAACAATTTTTAAATGTTTGAAAACTTAACCAATGGTTTATCTTGTAATAACTTATAGTTCCCTCTCCCTTTTTTTTTTAATTTTAAACTAAAGTAGATTTAGTTTAATTTTAATTTTTTTAGTATAATTTCCAATATTAGGAAGAAACAATCATCATTTTTTGGCCATGTAATGAGAAGAGAACAACTGGAATATATTGTAACAACTGGGAAAAATTGAGGGACGAAGAGATAGAGGGAAGCATAGAGAAAAAAATAAATAAAAAATAACAGACAGCTTAAGAGCATGGCTTGGCAGAAGGTCAACAACAGAAATGATAGATAACTGTCGAGATCGAAAGTTGTGGAGAGACATGATCACCTACGCCAGCAGGCCCGGTACTTGATGATGATGATGATGAGATTTAGTTTCAGTTTGTTTATTCAATAATCAGATGAGCACTAAAATAAATAACCATCATCCACTGCTGTAACAATATTTTCTGCGCATTAAATCAACAAAATAACAGACAAGTTTCAACACAGCTTTGTATACATACTTGCATAAAGGCATCAATGATGAAAGTAACAAGGAATGGGTACAGGCCAGAATGGCTAAGGGTTACTGGAAGACCTAGCAAAAAATACAATATAAAAGTCAATACTCTATGCAGAATATTTCTTAACACATTCCCCTACCAATGTGTTTAACACCCTGTGGTCACGCTGTTTCTCTGAATTAAAAAAAAAATTTTAATAACCGATAAAATTAATGAAATTTGATCTAAATCACACATTTTGTTGGAACATTTGTTCATGAAGTCGAAAAAGCAGTTAATAAGAGAATTACAACACTTTAGCAGAAATAACTGCTAAAATGATAGTTTAAAAGCCGCAAAATGCTGCTTTTGGGTTTGACACATTGGCTGTTAGAGCTGCATTTTGTAGCTCATGGTACAGAATGTGTTAAGATAAATATCTATATCAAAGTAACTCAATGTTTTAATAAAACAAATATTTATGTCAAAGTAACTCAATGTTTTAATAAAACAAATATTTATGTCAATGTAACTCAATGTTTTAATAAAACAAATATTTATGTCAGTGTAACTCAATGTTTTAATAAAACAAATATTTATGTCAATGTAACTCAATTTCTTTTTTTAATTTGACAAAAACCAGGTTTTCAACCCGGTACAGTTGTTTATGTATACCAGATTTATACCTCTAGCTCTGTCCTGAGGAACTCCTGACTTCTGGTTTCAAGATGTTGGAATAGAGTTTATATTCCATCGACCGCTGCAGGATTTGCATGTGGGAACTGATTAATATTAGCTCTCCAATGCAGATTTGTGTATTAAAGTCAACAAGATGTTCCACTAATGGATTCATGTTAGTGCTACTGGGTTGTGCACATGGCAGCGACCTCTTTGGCAAGTCAAGTATTATGAATGCGACCTTCCCCAGTCTTGGAGTTGATATGTGGTTTACGTCATCACTTTGAATCGACCTTCCCCAGTCTTGGAGTCGATATGTGGTTTACGTCATCACTTTGCATTGAGTACTGTTCAATGGCTGTAATTGAATTTGTTAGGTGCCAATTATCTACAAGTTACAGCTCCTCAGCGCTTAATTACGACTCCTTTCTGTGTCTGACATGTTTACGATACCGTAGCAAAAACTACTACCACTTAAATATAACATTAGGTGCTCTAAAACAGTAGTTTCTCTGAACTTTTAACAGTCAGCCATGTGTTCAAACTAGATGGGACACAGGGACTCAGATTTCCTGGCTTAGGTTGATTTATGACCTCATTTAGACCTCAAGGACCGGACATGTTACAATGTCTATCAGTGTGGTTGCGATAATACCATCAGTATGTTCTGTTTCCTCGCAGTGTTATTCACTACATTTCCTGGGTTACAAAGGGTTGTTTTCATGTCAGCGATGACTGAGGAAATTTTCCTGGCCACATAAAAAAAATAAAAACCAAATTGTTGAAAATTGTTGATTCTTTTCCCTCGCTTTATACAAGACTGTATCTCACAAAATGGGAAAGAAAGAAAAATCCTACATGAATAGAAACAAATCCAACACTCACAAGCAGCAGAAGTAGTAATTAACTTCTGTACCAGTGGGGGAGATGTTTAACCACAGGAAAATGTCAAATTTGGAAGAATTTGTGTTTTGATGAGGTCATTGTTACGACAGTATCATATTAAAGGGCTAACATGGACTGCTCTACTAAGTTACCTGATGGTTTTGCTTAAAAGATTTTGCGCCATTGTTGTGGTGTTTCGTGCATTTTTGGCTACATTCCATAAAGTAATAGGGCTTTTGTGGGCACATCCATTGTTGTGTCTGCTACGTCATCATAATGGATGTTTGTACTGTACATTTGTAATGAAGGGCGAGATAATGGTTTTTTGTTCATGACTTTGCAGCCCCGGTGTGACTCCCAGAGTTTCATGTTAGTCAGGAGGGGTGTTGCTTAGATTGAGGAGAGCTACAAGGAGATCAAGGGCAGACTTGTGAACTAGTTTATCACTTCTCAAATTCACGCTGAGTGTCTTGCTGGAGAGGAGATCTGACTAGAATCAGCACAAAGATTCAGCCACCTTGGTTCTCGCACAAGGAAACACAAACCCACTATTGTTACTTTGACCAAGAAGCCCACTTGAATAAGCACAAAGATTCAGCCACCTTGGATTTCGCACAAGGAAACACAAACCCACTATTGTTACTTTGAACAAGAAGCCCCCTTGAATAAGCACAAAGATTCAGCCACCTTGGATTTCGCACAAGGAAACACAAACTCACTATTGTTACTTTGAACAAGAAGCCCACTTGAATCAGCACAAAGATTCAGCCACCCTGAATCTACTGTTACAGGCATCCCCTCTCTCAAGGAAGAACTAAATGGATGAACTGCTAAGGCAGCCACAACATCTGGTGAACACAATGTGCATACAACAACACAAAATAAATCTTAACAACAAAGACCCTAACATATATCAAACCTGTGTACTTAGCACACTTCTGGTATTTTTTGGACAGACAAGGCTTTAAAGCTCATCTAGTCTCTAAAAAATGGGTTCCAGACATTATTATGGGAAGTAAAGGGGCAGCCTAGAGTTATACCGACCATATCACTAAAAAATGTGTAGTTCGTCATAAAAGATATGATCATTAATACCATGTTCCACATAAGCCTGTAAAGGTGTGGACGGAAAATTGACTTTACAATGACTACAAAAGTTAATTATTTCTCTGAGAATGGATTCAGACTTACCTAATATTCCTGTGCCTAGTATGGTAGCAATTGTCACAAAATCTGTGGAGAGAGATAAATGTAATGAACAGATTTATTTTTTAAGCAAATATAATGAACAAAGGAAGAAATCCAACATCATAAAAGTGTTAAACACGAACAGGTACTTAATTTTTTGTTAAAGAATTGATACAGAACTGGAGATGTCAGTCGTAGGACGCTGCAGGAAAATGTGAGGTGGGGATATGAGTACCAACGGACATGTTCAGAGTGCAATGATATTAAACAAATAACTCAGTAAGTATTTCATTATATCACACAGTTTTTTATAATAACAGTTGTCTTGTTTAATGTCTCACTAACTGGCAATGGGGATCATGCTACAGCACAACTTTCAAGTACCTTTGTTGTTCATTAAAACAATCCATACCAAGGATTTTTAACACTGTGGCGCTGCCATTTTTTACTATTTAAAAAAATTGAAACAATAGCAAGAAAATAAATGAAAATTGATCTAAAACACACGGTTTGTTTGGATAATGTACTCAAGAAGTCGAAAAAAGAGGTTCAATATTAGAATTACAAGGTTTTAGTGGAAATAACTGTGGAAACATCAATAAATTAAAGGCCACAAAAAATAGCTCCAGGGTTCAATGTTTCAGTAACTAGAGCCAATTGTTGAAGCTCACAGTAGGAAATGTGTTCATGTGCCTCTCTTCTGATGTTTAACACTGTGTTTGTCAACAGACACTTTACTTGTTTTGTTAGTCAATTCAGAAAAAAATAATTGCCTATACTTTAGCAGAAGCCAGACATGGCATACAGATCAGAGAAAACTTCAGAACAGTTGACACGGGAGCCAAATTCCAATAAGAATTAGAAGATAGATGATGGTGATATACTTCTATCTTTTGTTGCACTGGGAAAAATATGGAAATCCAAAGAAATTAGGTTAAATACAAAAACAAAAATTTTCAACTCAAATGTTAAGTCGGTCCTATTATATGGCTGTGAATCATGGAGAACAACAAAATTGACAATCATGAAAATACAGACTTTCATTAATGGATGTTTACGCAGAATAAAAGGATGGAAATGGCAGGACAAAATCACTAACATAGAATTATGGAAATATACCAGTCAAATACCAGAGGATAAAGAGATACAGCTAAGACGATGGCGCTGATGTAATAGAGCGAGTTAGCATGAACATGGAATCAGGTAACTTAGATGTTACCCGCTTCTCAATAGTTAATAGCAGTAACACAAATGGTAGCGACAGGAAAAGTAGCGAGGGCAATAACATCTGGAGAAGAGGGTCAACAATGAAGTTGACACTCGCAAGAGGGTCAACACTGAAGTCGACACTCGCAAGAGGGTCAACAATGAAGTCGACACTCGCAAGAGGGTCAACAATGAAGTCGACACTCGCAAGAGGGTCAACACTGAAGTCGACACTCGCAAGAGGGTCAACAATGAAGTCGACACTCGCAAGAGGGTCAACAATGAAGTCGACACTCGCAAGAGGGTCAACAATGAAGTCGACACTCGCAAGAGGGTCAACAATGAAGTCGACACTCGCAAGAGGGTCAACAATGAAGTCGACACTCGCAAGAGGGTCAACAATGAAGTCGACACTCGCAAGAGGGTCAACAATGAAGTCGACACTCGCAAGAGGGTCAACAATGAAGTCGACACTCGCAAGAGGGTCAACAATGAAGTCGACACTCGCAAGAGGGTCAACAATGAAGTCAACACTCGCAAGAGGGTCAACAATGAAGTCGACACTCGCAAGAGGGTCAACACTGAAGTCGACACTCGCAAGAGGGTCAACAATGAAGTCGACACTCGCAAGAGGGTCAACAATGAAGTCGACACTCGCAAGAGGGTCAACAATGAAGTCGACACTCGCAAGAGGGTCAACAATGAAGTCGACACTCGCAAGAGGGTCAACAATGAAGTCGACACTCGCAAGAGGGTCAACAATGAAGTCGACACTCGCAAGAGGGTCAACAATGAAGTCAACACTCGCAAGAGGGTCAACAATGAAGTCGACACTCGCAAGAGGGTCAACAATGAAGTCGACACTCGCAAGAGGGTCAACAATGAAGTCGACACTCGCAAGAGGGTCAACAATGAAGTCGACACTCGCAAGAGGGTCAACAATGAAGTCGACACTCGCAAGAGGGTCAACACTGAAGTCAGCGCTTGCTTGGCAGCAGTCCTTGTTGAAGTCAGGATGAGTCATTAGGGAGGGTATATAAACTTCAATATGGACAGTTAGAGAAGATCAGGCAGGAAGTTAAGTAGTAGTCAGTAGAGTTCTAGTAGATCAAGATCAGTTAGAAAGGAGAATTAGACACTTAGAGTTAGAACAGTCAGAACAGTTAGAAGTTAAGATTAGAAAGTGAAGCCATTAGTTAAGAAGGTGGAATCTCCAAGTTGTAGTTGTAAGTCAGTTGAAAGATTATTCAGACAGTTGAGAAGTTATTAGTAGAAGTTGACTAGAATATGAACTTAGTGCTGTGAAGGTGCATTTGAAAGATTCCTAGAATTGCGTTTCACATTTCATAAAGTTCGTAGGTTAAATAATGTTGATAAACAATTGCCTGATGATTAATAAATGTATAAAATGCACTTATGGACTGTTCAATAAACACCGGTGATAAACCTCTGAGCGTCCAAGAATTAACGAACGCTAATTCTAAGATATTGTATCACGTGCCACACAAATCATTAGAAGTCAATAAACTTGATCATAATTATTTATATTGAGAAAAGAGTCTGTCATGATTAACGTTGTGATCAATGTAATGTGATGTGATGTTCGCAAGCCAATAACGTCAAGATACCACTACAATAAGATCACAATAACACTGGATAGGACACACACTGCGGAAGCCAACTAAGAGTATTATACAACAGGCCCTCTTTTGGAATCCCCAGGGGAAAAGACAAAGAGGAACGCCAAAGAATTCTTGGAGAAGACAGATAGAAGCAGAGATGAAGATGATGGGGAAAACATGGAATGATCTTAAAAGAATGGCAAAAACAGAACTACTTGGAAAGTCTTTGTTGAAGACCTATGCTCCACTGGGAGCTAAAAAGGTAGAAGAAGATATACTTCTATGTTATATTTATGTTACTACAAGAAGTTTGTGTAGACGCTGTACATTACTTTTAGCACAACCTTTCTACTACTTTTATAAACTGTAACATTTATTTAAAATTGCATAGTTATATATTGTAGTTTATATAAATTGTACAGTTAGTTACTGCGGAGAAATTATAAATCTTCACCTAAAAAGTGATAAATTCAAGGATCCAAATGTCAATGTATCTCCTTAAAAGTTCATGTGTACAAAAACATCACCAACAAATGAACTTCAGCCACAAAATTAATGCTTATTTGTAGTGTCACAAATTGGAGATACTCCAAGATAATATCAGTTGTTAAATGAGAAGAAATGTAGCAGATGCATGACATTTTTCTACACTAACCTGCTACCACAAATGTTGGACTAGATTTAAAGTGCAACAATACGATTATACCAGGAAATGTGTAAAATATACTAAAACTGCTACTGGTGTCCTGTCATTATTCTCGTAACAGGTTGTTGTGGTGCACGCAAACTCTACATTTTGTTTTTCTACGCAACATGCCCGAACAAAAACAAAAACCAGCAGGGTAATAAATACCATAATTATGATAAATCAATGAGGTATCTTCCCACAATACATCAGTGAGTTTAATAAGTTGTTTGAGTCACAATTACGCTGTGAAAAACTACAATAATAGTTGTTCTCATATAAGAATAATCAATATGGGAGTGTCAACATATTAGCTCTAATAATGTATTGTCCAATAACAGTAATGTCAATCCCATCGTAGCAGTGCTATATTGATAAGAACATAGTCAAATATGTGCTTGTCTGTAGCCAACATGGACGGGGAAAAATAGGAAGAGGCCAAATAATATTGCTGAAAATTGGCAATCACTGCCAAATCTTTGGGCACGCTGAGATTTCGAAAGATTGATCCAAATAGAAAAATGTCAGTTTGGGGGGACTTGGTTTCAAATCATGATAGGGTCAAAAGCTTTTTCTGTTGGGGATAAAATAAAAACGCAGACCCAAACTCTGCAGTGACTGCACTGGATAAGTGGCCTTTATTCTCCAGTCCTATAAGCACCCCGGCAAAAGGAAACTGCCGTAAAGAAAGGGGACACAAACAAAAATCATGATGAATCTTGTACAGTATGCTATACAGCGGGCAGGAATGACTATTACACATCACAACTGTCTCCTTAGTTATACCTATCAGTTCTGTTTTTTTTTTTACTTAATTTTTGTTTCCTTCCTTCCTCCCATTAAACTGCCTGACATTCTCTCCCTTTTTCTCATATGTTTTCCTACAAATTTCCAGGGTTTTCAACTCTTGTCTCATGGTATGTTTAAAACTGTTGCCATATCTATTAATCCCAATCTTCTATTTCATCTCCCATGTTCTCATCTGCGTATCCTCATCTTTCAGCGTAACTGTTGAATAGTTATGGTTATGGTTAGTCGAAGGCCCTGGATGGTCCCAAACGAATTAAAATTAACAATTGCTCAACCACCCCTGCCAGTAGAATCATCCAAATTAAAACTCATCTCATTGAAGGATCCAAACAAAGAAAGGCAGCAGCAGTCCCCCCAACTTAGCAGCTACAGAACACACCAAAAGACATAAGGCCAAGCGGCACTAAAAGTGAATGCAGCTGAACTGTCTTTTATCATACGGTATCATCAGGGACCTCGGTAGCCTAGTTGGGAAAACCACTCGACTGGACTACCGACATTTAGACAACCCGTGTTTGATTCCCGATGGAAGCAGTGTGAATTGTACTCGTGGTTGGAAAACAAGAATACCCCCACGGTCGACCCAGCTATTGGCAGAAACGGGTACCAGGGCATTACCCTGGGAAGGTGAGGAATGTCGTCTCGCATCTGAGTTTCGATGCTTGAGGCGACACTAAACAGAAATCTCTGAACATTTCTGGATAGGCGGCCGAGCACATATGGGTGGAAACTCGCGTGCTAAGACGCCGGTTCAAGTCTCGTACTTTACCTTTACGATACCATCATAAGCATATGAAATATCAAAACATGATCAGGATGAAACACACAGCTCACGGAGTGCACAAAGCACTAAACTCAGTAGCTCCGGCAGCATGCTGTTGAAAATCACCATTGACTAAGTAGTCAGAACTGGTTAACTAAAACTGAACAGCCAAAGGTCCTCCTTGACAGGTGGGCGACACAGATTAAATCTGAAAATTATCAACCCCCTATAATTTCTGCATTACTGATGGTATTTACTAATGGTATTTACTGATACTTCACAGCTGGGTAATTGGTTTCACATCAGCATAAAAACACAACTGCACTATTTTCTCAGTTGAGTTGTAAGATCTCAAAAGACTGACTACAAATCTATTTTCTATTGTGTATTCAAACAACATCAATTTGCTCTTTGTACAGAAGAGGTTTTAAAGAGACTTGTTAAAGTTTTCTTATTCTTCCCTGTGGAGTATAGGTCTTCAACAAACACTTTCAACTCCCTGTGGAGTATAGGTCTTCAACAAACACTTTCAACTCCCTGTGGAGTATAGATCTTCAACAAACACTTTCAACTCCCTGTGGAGTATAGATCTTCAACAAACACTTTCAACTCCCTATGGAGTATAGGTCTTCAACAAACACTTTCAACTCCCTGTGAAGTATGGGTCTTCAACAAACACTTTCAACTCTCTGTGGAGTATAGGTCTTCAATAAACACTTTCAACTCCCTGTGGAGTATAGGTCTTCAACAAACACTTTCAAAGCCATTCTTTTAAAATCATTCCATCATCTTCATTCATCTCTACTTCCATATGTCCTCCACAAGAATATTTTGGTCGTCCTCTTTGTCTTTTTCCATGAGGATTCAAAAAAGGGCCTGTTGTGTAATACTCTCAGATGGCTTCCACAGTGTGTGTTGTATCCAGCCTTTTCATCAGCGCTGTATCTCTTTATCCATTGATTTGACTGGTACTTTTCCATAATTATTATTTGTTAGTGATTTTGTCTCGCTATTTCCATCTGCTGTTAATGTTTTGGTGTTTGGTAAATATTTCTGGTCTTTTACATTTGTTATGATGGGGGGGCTGGTTGGTGTCGAGGCAAGACGCCGGTCTTGAGACAGAGAGGTTGTGGGTTCAAATCTCGGCTGCACCAGTTGGGATTTTTATTTGTGATATCTCTCTGCGGCAACCACCCCTGGTCTCAGCAGTGAGGCCTGGCTTGAAATGTCAATTACTCATCGACGGGAGAAAAAAATATGAGTACCTCCAAAGTTGGAGTTATCTGCCTGTACGGCGTGGGGCCCCTGTGCACACGGCTGCCAGGGAAAAACAGATTAATATGCAAAATGCAAAATTCAGGTCGTAGTATATATGTAGCAGTGGATTGGGATTAGGTAATGATGAGTAAACGAGAGGGGAGTCACGGGAAATAGAGAAGAGTAAACGATAGACAAAAAAAACATAAAGAGTCCCATGTATGGGTGAGCGTGAATCCGGGAAAGTACAAAGAATGTAAGGAGAGATTTTGAATGGCTGGGGGAATGAGGGATACAGGAAAAATAGTCAGATGAGAAATAGCCACGGACTCAGACGGACGGCTTATAGAGTAGTGCCGCCGAGACGGTGACCATAGGGTTAATGTTACCTATTTAGCCTGTTAGTGGAGTTTTTGGTCCAGGAGTCGACCATAGTGGTAGTTTGTTCTGATGAAGGCCTAATGCACCAAAATGTTGTTTAAATTTGTGTCGTCTATCAATTACACAAAGCTTTAACTATACCATTTAAAAAATTTTGTCCACTTCTCCTTGACTACAAGTTTGAGCATGGAAGTTACAGATGTCACTAAAGTATTGGCATGGCTTGAAACACAAATTTATATACATGTATGTCCTCCGTGACTCTACGAGTATGCTCAGGAAGGAGATTGCAACTGGCTGGGCTAAACGACAGTGACCTTTAGGGGTCCAGAGTCTAACAAAAGTCAGTTTCATTTTCATGCCAGATTAAGCAGGTAGTAAGAGGCTATGAGCTGACAGGCATTGGACCACTATGACATTCTGAATGCCCCAGGACACTGGATGAAAAATCAAATAACAAAAATACTTTGAATCTGCAAACAGAAACAGACTGCATGAACATTATGTCAATCAGGACTGCTACACAGGAAGTCAAAGAAGACTTGTCAACAAACAAAACATTGTTAGTTGCAGCACATTGAGGGATATACATCAGAGATCAGACTACTTATGGACTTGTCTAATGTACAATGAGGGTGATCTGTTGGTTAACTCTTTCAGTACGGAAGGCTTTTGTCAATGCAATGGAGGAGATTTCAGAGACAAAATTTTTGATGGACCTTATGGTCTTAAAACATCAATCTACATGTTTTATATTTATCTAACACATAACATATTATATATGAATTTTTAGATAATTGAACAAGGAATCTGATTTCATCAATACCAAGATGATACAAAACATGTAAAAAGAAATATTGGAGATAAACGACCAACAAAAAAAAATTGAAACATCAAATTAAAACCACAACTGACTACTTACCATCATGTAGATCTGGTCATAGTAATCCAATATGAATTATTTTGTGAAAAAAACAAATATCAATATGTCTCTAAGCAGCCATGAAAGTTTGGTTGATGTAGCATAACAATAACTGATATTTTGTCATGCACAATCACAACAAGTGAGAAAAATGAAATCTCAACTTTTGGGGGGAAAAAATCACTATGTACACAATATTGACACTTTTGTTTGACTACACACATATATATATATGGCCCTTTTCGTCTTGTCAGACGGTCTAGTGGAGGCTATTGCGTATTTTTTTGAGGTATTGTTTTTGCCGAACAGCTTCTCTCGTGGCTAATTCTACCAATGTTTGACAAACACACGCGGTCACATAATGAACAGGTCAGGCTCGCTGGTCCACAGGGTTTACCATCCTTTTTCATGAGTCTCTTCTCTTCTAAGTCCTGTCTTAGAACAGTCTCAAATGTTGTTATACCGTTCCTTATACGTGCTCTCCATGATGTGCGATCACTTGCCAGATGTTGCCAGTCGTTTTCACAGATGGCGAAGTCTTTCAGAGATGATTTGCAGATATCTCTATATCGTAGTTTAGGTCTGCCGATTTGTCGTTTTCCGTGTTTTAGCTCGCCATATAGTATTTGCCTAGGAATGCGTTTTTCTTCCATCCGTTGGACATGCCCCAGCCATCTTAGCCTTTGACTTCTGAGCATCGACATGATTGTTAGGGTCTTAGCACGTTGCAGGACAGTTAAGTTGGTTATTTTGTCTTGCCATTTGATGTGCATTATTTTGCGGAGACATCGCATGTGGAAGACATTTAGTCTTTTTTCCTGGTTTGAGTATGTTGTCCAGGTTTCGGATCCATATAGTAGTGTGCTAAGCACACAAGTTTGATATATTAAGAGTTTAGTCTTTTGAGTTAGTTTCGTGTTGTTCCATGCCCTTTTTGTGAGTTTGCCGAAGGTCGTAGCTGCCTTACCAATTCGACAGTTTATTTCTTCATCAAGAGAGATGGTTTGCGTAACTGTGGATCCAAGATATGTAAATTTCTGTACTGATTCTAGTGGGCAGTCTTTTAGAGTAATAGATATAGGTTTGAAGTCACCTTGATTTAGTATTACTGTCTTCTGAACATTAATTGACAGTGAAAAAAGGTCGCATGCTTTATCCAGGTTGTTGATCAGCGACTGTAGGGTGGCCTCACTATGAGCGACTAGGGCTGCATCGTCAGCAAATAAAAATTCTTTAAGTAGGGCAACATTTGTTTTGGTTTTTGCTCTTAGTCGTGCTAGGTTAAACAGTGAGCCATCTGGTCTTGTGCGAATGTAAATATCTCCTGAGCTGTTTTCGAAGGTGTAATTTAGGAGGGCAGCAAAAAATATACCAAAAAGGGTGGGGGCGAGGACACATCCCTGTTTCACTCCTTTGTTGACTTTGAAATTCTCTGATGGACTCCCATCAAAATGGACTTGGCCATTCATGTCTTCATGGAAGGAAATTATCAGCCTAAGTAATTTAGGAGGGCAGCCTATGCCTTCTAACACCTTGTAGAGACCATCTCTGTTTACTGTGTCGAATGCCTTTGTGAGATCCACAAAGGCAATATAGAGCGGCATATTTTGTTCCCGACATTTTTCCTGCAGTTGTCTAAGAGTGAAGATCATATCTATGGTTGATCTCCCGGGTCTGAAACCGCATTGGGACTCGGGAAGCACCCGTTCTGCAAGTCTATGCAGGCGATTAAGTACGACTCTAGCAAAAGCTTTGCCTGTTGTGCTAAGGAGAGAAATGCCTCTGTAATTGTTGCAGTCACCCCTGTCTCCTTTATTCTTGTACAGCGTTATAATCTTAGCATTTCTCATATCATGAGGTATTTCTCCGTTTCTCCAGCATTTAATTAGCAGTTTGTATAGGTGTGGAAGTAGTACGCTTAGGTTGTCCTTTAGTACATCTGTGGGAATGTTGTCATTTCCTGCAGCTTTTCCTCTTGAGAGGGCATTTATAGCGTCAGCAAGTTCGTTCATAGTAGGCTCAACATCCAGTTCAAACATTGTAGGATATTTGGGTATTGATTGTGCTAGAGCTGTGTTTGCTGGTCTGTCGTCACTGTATAGATTAGAGTAGTGTTCAACCCATCTTTGCATTTGTTGTCCCTTGTCAGTAATAGGTTCTCCAAACTTGGATTTTAGGGGGGCTAATTTTGCTATTTTTGGTCCAAGGGCCTTTTTTATATTGTCATGCATGGTTTTTGAGTCGCCCCTGTCTGAGGCTTTCTGTATTTCAGAGCATAGATTGTTCCAGTATATACTACACACACACAAATCACTATATACACAATATTGACACTTTTTTTTCAATGACACAAAAAGACTTTCTCCATTTATTGTCCATGAAATGCCTTGAAGTATGCATTTGGATGAAGATGTGGTTGAATTTGACATCCTGAACAGAAAAAATGAGTCTGTGCACGCTTTGTTGGAGTTGAACAATATACGCATTCACGGTCTCTTGCAGCATGATCCACAATGTGATGGCTTCCTCTGGATTTTGCGAGACAGCTTGCCTCTGGCTGCCTTCCTGGAAGTTTCATTTCTTGTTGAATGACAACGTGTTGTGTCAATTGACCCATCAACATTTTCTTATACTCTTTTAAAGAGACTCTTTTGTCGCCAGTAGCTCGGCATAAACAAAATAAAATATACGCATTTACCTGCGACACTTCCAACAGCCAGAAGAAAATTTTTTTCCACCATTTAACAGTTTTGCGTTCAAAGACACAGTAATATGCCACCTTCTGGTCTAGTTTGTCGCACCCATTCATATTTCTGTTGTAGAAATAAATCATTTCTGGCTTGTTTACATCTTTTACTGCTTTTGTTTGCACTCTGGCATCAGAGGATACCATCACAACATTTTTTTTTGCCTTCTTATCTCTGAATGCAACACAGAGCTTGGTTTTATCATTATGCATGTACCATTTCATTGCTCTGTGCTCCAGAGATAATGTTTTGGTTTCCTGCGGTTTCCGCTGCCTCATCACCACAGTGCAACATTGTGTGGTAAATGTCCTGGAATCTATCTCGATTGAAAGCATGGTGGATCCAAGGAATATACAATTCTGCTGATAGTGACCAATAGTCAGCAATAGAGGAAGCTTTGAACAAACCCATATATATCAGCACTGCCAAGAACTTGTCAAGTTCAGGTCTTGTGATGTCTTGCCACCTTGCAAACACAGAGCGCTTGCGTGCAGGAGTGTTGATATCAGTTCTTTTCTTTGCATAAGAATTGATGCTAGATAACAAAGTTTCACAAACTTCATCATCAAACAATGACCCAAAAAAATCCAATGCAGAGGAAGAATCTGTGAGGTGCTCAAGACTAACTCCTGGCTTTCGCAGTGGATGAAAGCGAAAGTTATTTTCAGTGCTGCCAGTTGTAATTTCTGACCACCCAGACTCAGCTGGGATTATAGGTCTAGATGAGCTAGGCCTGGCAGTTGTAATTTCTGACCACTCAGACTCAGCTGGGATGATAGGTCTAGATGAGCTAGGCCTGGCAGTTGTAATTTCTGACCACTCAGACTCAGCTGGGATGAAAGGTCTAGATGAGCTAGGTCTGCCAGTTGTAATTTCTGACCACTCAGACTCAGCTGGGATTATAGGTCTAGATGAGCTAGGTCTGCCAGTTGTAATTTCTGACCACTCAGACTCAGCTGGGATTATAGGTCTAGATGAGCTAGGCCTGGCAGTTGGGTTAGATGTGGCTTTCTTGGTAGTTTTATCACTTCCTCTGCCCCTACCTCTACCTGCAGCTGCTTTTGGTTTTTTTGGTTCTGAAGGAATGTATTCCTCATCACTGTCAATATTCAAAATGAGACTTTCATTTTCCTCTACTGAAAAATCGATAATATCTGGATCACTGTCATCACCATTGTTATTATCAACACTTACAGTGTCTGAACTATCATCATAATCATCAAGAAAAATTAATTGACAAGCTTCATCAGCCGTCATCAACTGACTTTTAGCATTACAATCACTGCTACTGGAAGCCATTTCGATCAGCTGATTTTTGTTTACAATTTTTTTTACGATAAACACTAATTCCAAATGAAAAAATCACACGTTAGACTACGTCTTTCCACTTGAACCTCGTGGGGAAGAAGGAAGGAACTCTCCAGTGAAGGAATCTATATAAAATAGTCAATCTAAAATATAGGAATACAGTTTGTTGACGGTTTACACAAAACAAATTATGTTTGGCGCACTATACGGCTGATCGTACGCAATTGAAATGGATTTGGCGTACCATACGGCGGATCGTACGGAAAGAGTTAAAATACTAATTTAGATTAGTTTAGTCAACAGGTCATGCTCATTGTACATCATACAAATCATAAGTACTCAGATCTCCTCCTAAGAATATACATCAATGTGTAGTGACTAACAATACCGGCATTGTATTGGCTGACAAGTCTTTGGATTCCTGTCTAGCTTTCCCATCTAGCAACTCCCACCTTGACATGATAGTCATGAAGTCTCTTCACGGCTGCAGATCAGGGTCATTTTTTGAGTTGTTTCTTCATCCAGTATACCCGAGGGTATTCAGAAAGTCAGAGTGATCCATTGCCCTTCTGCACTCAACATCAGCCAAACTGGCAAGTCTATCAGCACGTTCATTGCCTCTTACAATGCGCGGTGCTACGTCACTGACTTCTATTGGGATGGGTTTAATTTAAAAAAAAAAGCAGACACTCTCTCTCCCCCCACCCCTGCCTTTCCGAATATCTCCCGCCAAAGTATCTTTCCCGGCCAATTTTCAAATCAGTCCGAGTGTAATGACAGTACAGTGCAGTCATGTTTTCTATTTGTGATCAGTGGACGTCTGTTGCATAAAAACAATGCTTTCTAAAAAACATAAGTGTCATTTTAGTAATTTGCTGAAAGCTGAATTTCCATTTATTATACAAGCAATTTTAGAGGATGGAACGCTAGTGAAATGTAATATATGGAGTTCAAATTTTTCTATAGCAAGTGGTGGAAGGACATCAATAACTGATCATCTACAGGCAAAAAAATATAAGGATGCGCTGCTTTGTAAGTCTCAGTCTGGGTGTATGACAAATTATTTTTGTAAAACAGAACCCTCAAAAGATGAATACACTCTAGCTGTTCATGAAGGAACCTTCGCATATCATACTGTACTTCATAATCATAGTTTCTGCAGTATGGATTGTACAACAATTCTACAAAAGAAATTTTCAACAAAACAATTATCCTGTGCAAGAACAAAGTGTGAATCCATAATTACCGATGTTTTTGCTCCTTGGGCTATTGATGAACTAAAAAATGGCCTCAAATATGTGAGCTTCATAACATTGTCTTGCGATAAATCTAATCATAAACATGTTAAGCTACTTCCTATTTTAGTTCGTTATTTTCAGGCTTATGAGCTGGAAACTCCAGTAAAGACCAAACTGATTGCTTTCATAGATATCCCAGGAGAAACGTCCGACATAATATCTGAACAATTGTTGAAAGCAATTGATAATTTTGATTTAAACAAAAAGATTGTTGGACTCTCAGCAGACAATACAAATACAAACTTTGGAGGCTTGTTGAGGAAATGGAGAGATAATGTCATAACTAAAATAAAGTCCAAGTTAAACAGACACATAATGGGTCTTGGTTGCAACGCACACATAATTCACAATTGTGCAGAACAGCGTTTGATTCCATGCCTATGGATATGGAAGTGATTGTAACAAAAATATTTGGATACTTTCACATTTACACGGTTTGTGTAGAATGCATAAAAGCCTTCTGTGAATTTGCTGGACAGGAGTTTAAGCAATTATTAAGTTATTCAAATATAAGGTGGTTGTCATTACTTCCAGCCTTGGAAAGAATATTGAAACAGTATCAATCACTGAGATCTTTCTTCTTGTCAGAAACACACTGTCCTACAATATTGAAACAATTCTTTGAAAACAGTGAATCAGAGCTTTGCTCATTCTCATGCATCACTCTTCCATGAAACAATTAAAGCGATTGAAGGCGACGACAAGAGTGCAACAGAATCAGCACTAGCTGTGAACAATCTCATTATAAAATTAGAAACTCGACGTGATGACAATTTCATCCCACACATGGTAAAGAGTTTGCTAACGGATTTAGTAGAAAGTGGTGACATCCAAATGGAAAGGTATTTCCAAATAAGTAAAGAATTCTATAATACTGCTGTACATTACTTGCAGCCGTGGAACAAGCACAATGAGGACTTGTCACAACTGAGCTGCCTTCTCTTGGATAATGTGCCTGAAAGGAAACATTTTGAAAATTCAGTAGAACAGATATCTTCAAAGTGTCATGAAGTTGTAAACGTCAATCGTGATGAGCTCTTTGATGAATTTACTAATTTGCGAGGCCATGTGTTGCAAAAAGAATGTGAGTGGTTCAGTAACAAGCGCTCATGTAGAAAATGGAATGAAGTACTCAGGTACTTGAAATAAAATAATGTACCACATGCTAATGTGAAGAGAATTCTTGAACTTTTAATGTGCTTACCTGGCAGCAATGCATCCATAGAAAGACTATTTTCTCAAATGAACTACGTCTGGTCCAAAGAGAAATCACTGGCACGGATTAATGTGAGTATTTAGGCAAATAATTGCGATGCTGCGGTAAAGCTGGAAGCAAGGAACCAGTGGTGGGGAGTGTAAACACTCCAAGGTATTAAGACAGCTTTACAAGGGAGGAACACAACACAATACTGACGTTTCGGCCTGAGGCCTTCTTCAGAGTACAAGGACAACGAAAACAAACGATGAAACACAATTATCTATAACTACATGATCATAAGAAAGAAGAGGTGGACAGAAAAGAGGGAAGTAGGATGTAGAGAAATGAAAAAAGAAGAAGAAAGCTACATGAGGGGAGGTAGGATGAGTAAATGGAAAGAATATGAGAATATATAAATATATATAAAAAAATAGGAGCACTTAGCTGGAATGCCTGGTCTGTCAGCCGGGAACGGAAAAATGACCACATAGACCAGAAACCACGTGTATCGGAAGGAGGGTAACAAGAAATCGCGGGGAAACAAAAGAGACGGGGGGGGGGGGGGGGGGGGGGGGGGGGGGGAGGTGTTGCGCGCCAGACCAGAGACCAAACATAGGTCGAGAAGAAAAGAGATACAAATAAAAGCCTCGTAATGAGCGGGACACAAGGGAGATAATAGGTATCATAAAACTACAGGAGCCTAACACAGGGTGGGGGGGGGGCCAATCCCCTGGAGGGGGTAAAACTGATACGAGGAAGATAGATGAAGAGGAAGAGTAATAATGGAAAGAATCAGGAGTAGGAAGTAAGGATCGGAGGAGAGGTAGAGGGTCAGGAGAGAATAGATAAGAGAGGGAGTCAGAGAAAAGAGAATAAAAGAGGGATAGTGGGAGAGAAGTGGGGTCCAGCGAGGTAGAGAGGAAGGGAACGGAGAGACTAAGGGGATACTGGGAATGCATATATAAAGAGGAGTAGGAGTTATACATAGGAGGAAAATAGGGGAGACACGCAGGCAGTAGTGCCTAAAGGGGTAAGGAGGTGGGAAATATGAAGAAGAGGAATATAGGGATGGAAGAAGGAACACGGAGAGACTAAGGGGATACAAAGAGAATTATACACAGGCAGTAGTGCCTCAAGAGGAAATGAAGTAGGGAAACAGAGAGACCAAGGTGATACATAGAGAAGTTGAGTGTGAACAGACACGTACAGTCCTAGAACCGAGTGAAAGGGGGGAAGGGAAAAAGGGAGGAGGTTTTTTTAGAAAAAGTGGGGTAGGGAAGTAGTGATAGCAGGAGAATAGAGAATCCAAGGAGTAGATGAATAAAGGGGAATGGGAAGTATCCATCAGAGGAGGAGAGGTAATAAAGCGGTAAGGAGGAGATGGATATAAAGGTAGTTCGCAGAAAGGAGGGGGAGGGGGGGGGAGTAAAGGGTAGAGGAAGAGGAGAAGATGGATAGATCCAAGAGGATAGGGATAAAGAAAGGGGATAGATGAGGAGCAGATGAGCATAAAAGTGAGATAAGAGGAAGAGAACAGGGGTGGGAGGAGGGTACAGAGGAAGAGGGGTCCTCAGAGGGACCGGGATACATTGAAACCGCGGGGAGAGAGGCAACCCCAACGGGCGATCAGACGGTGCTCAAGAGTAAGACGACTGAGGTGATCGGAAGAGCACGATACTAAGCCAGTGACCAGGACATCAGCTTTCCCCTGATGACCCCTCGAGATAAAGTGGGCTGCTACCGGAGTGCCAGCCTCTCGGGTGATGTCGTGTAAATGTTCACGGCACCTATCGCCGATCCTTCGACCAGACTGACCGATGTAGGTCAACTTGCATCGCTTACAGATGATGGCATAAATGATGTTGCGCGATGTGCAAGTTAATCCCTCTCTGATCTCGAAAGGACCATTAGGGAAGAGGACAGTATCAGTCTGGAGAACGTGATCGCAAGTATTGCACACTCTGCGGTTGCAGCGGATAGTACCTCGATGGCTGGGGAGGGCAGCTGGAAGACGACCCCTGACAAGAAAGTCACGGAGGTTCCGGTCACGTCTAAAGGCCACCAGTGGTGGGTCGGGGAAGAGCAGACAAGTAGTAGGGTCAGATCGAAGAATAGGGAGGTAGCTGTGGATGGTCCTAATCACTGCGTAATGGTGAGGGTGATAGGTGAGGGCGAGCACTACTCTATCCAAGGGGGGATTAGTAGACGGGGTAAGAGCAAACTGACGAGAAGTGTGGAGAACTCGACGCAGGGCAGGGAGGAGAGCTGTTTCCGGATAGAGGCGTCGGCGGAAGAAATCAAGCATGAGGTGGGCATTATGAAGGAAATCTTCATCGTCTTGGCAAAGGCGACGAAGTCTGAGAAGCTGAGAATAGGGAAGAGAGTTCCTACAGGATGTAGGGTGAGAGGAGTCGTAGCGGAGGAAACTGTGGGAGTCAGTGGCCTTGTAGAAGACCGAGGTGAGAAGATGAGAGGTGCCCAAAGAGACTGAGATATCAAGAAAAGATACGGAGGAGGTGGAGATGTGGTAGGTGATGTGGATAGAGGCGTGGAAATGTTCGACATATTCGATGAAACGAGAGATTTCTCATTTCATCTTCTGGAAGGTCAGTCAGACCGATGCAATCATCGATATATGTGAGTATTTATTTCTTTGTGAGCACGGTGCAAGCAATGTTAAATTAAAATTAACAGTAAAACTAACATTAATTTATCGTGTGGAAGCTTCAGTGAAAAACTTGCTTCAAATCATAAAATCTTGAGAAAGATACTCAAAAAACAATACCACGCCGAGGCAACAACCTCTGCAGTAGAAATAAGCTACTCAGGCTACTCTAGGCTACTGTAAACATTACTCATTACTTTAATATTGCAATATCCAAACAATGACATATATAATATTGAATGATTATGATTGATATTAATATATTTTATTGATATTGGACTGGAAATACAAAACAGTTGAAAACATCATAACATAACATTATGATTATCATTCATTATGATTATCATCATTATTATGTGATTATTATTATGACATCATAACAATAACAATCTCTGGTTGGGAGCTCTCGATTAATAGTCAAAGTCAAAGTAGTATATTTACAATACAGCAAGTTAAACTTACATGTTTGAAGATATATAATATACTCAGAGCTACAAAACTGTTGTAATGCCATTGTAAGACGTGAGATTAGAGACAGGGAACGTTGACCTGTTAGCACCAACTGTTGCCAAAATCAATTCGTGGCACCCCAAACCCGCCATTTTATGATGAGTCTAACATCCAAAATAAGAAGTTGTATGAAGTCAGGAAATGGTGAAAGAATTCTCAGATTTATGACCTGGCCTGTCATTTCAATCTTCAATAAATAAAATAGAATAGAATAAACATACCCGTGTTACAATTAGGGAGCCGCGATAGCTCAGTGGTTAGTGAACTTGACTACAAAGACCAAGGGGTAGGGTTCGATCCCAACCGACGGCTTCCGGGTTCACCCAGCCTTAATGGGTACCGGATTTTTTTTCTGGGAAAGTGAAGCGGCACGGGCGTAATACCGACCACATTACCCCAAAAATCATGTGCCGAGGTCTGTAAAATATATGGTCACTAACACCATATTCCCTATACGCCACGTGGCGTGACAGGGGTACTTTACTTCTTTTTTTTTACGTGTTACAATTGCAATCCCACCTCTAAGGAAAAGAAACAAATTGATAGTTATAAATTCAGGTATTGCATATTGTACAGTAAAGAAGAGTAGATACAGTGTACCAGCTGTGCGTTCTAACTGTACGTCCTTTTAGCATCACTCTGAACAGAGAATGTAGACAAAATCATGTGGTCGTGCAGGCCTTGATCTATGCAAATTCACCCGAGGATGCAGCAACCATTTACACAAACGTGTTCGGCATAATCGAAGCTCATGGACTTTCACAGTCCATGTCAGAGGAAGAGCAGCAAAGGAAAAGAGTGATGTTTTCGCATTAACTACAAATAGATTGACTATGGGGATCATTACAGTAACTAAAGCAATGGTCTGGTTAGATATGCAACCTTTACTCAAGTCTGTTTTCTGACTGACTCTATGAGCATGCTCAGGAAAGTCGAAGGCAGTGGTTTGTGCCGCTAAAGAACTCAAGACTCGGTTGGATCTGTTTCATTTTCATTCCTGGACACACGGATGTGAGACGAAACGAACGAGATGACAGTCTGGCTGGAGAATCTACAGTGGATGGCGGACGTGCGATTGACCAACATAACATCCTGAATGTCCTGGGGTTGGGGGGGGAGAGGGGGCAGGGTGCGCTGATGACTCAATCAATGAGCAGAAATATACAAAAATTTTCAGATTGCACGAACATCAAGTCAGAACTGAAGATGCCAAAAAGAAGCGCTGCGCTGTAGGAACAACATCATGACACACGATGAGCTGGTCGCATGGTCGATACTCGTATATGGAGGGGTAGGAACAACATCATGACACACGATGAGCTGGTCACGTGGTCGATACTCGTATATGGAGGGGTAGGAACAACATCATGACACACGATGAGCTGGTCGATACTCGTATATGGAGGGGTAGGAACATCATGACACACGATGAGCTGGTCACGTGGTCGATACTCGTATATGGAGGGGTAGGAACAACATCATGAGTCTATTCCTGCTGCTTGTGAATTCTCTCTTGACTTCCTAGGTTCCACTGTTTTATTTGAATGCCGTCTATCGTTACGTTAACTGGGAAAATTGAGGGACGAAGAGACAGAGGAAAGCAAAGACAAAAAAAATACAAGACAGCTTAAGAGAATGGCTTGGCAGAAGGTCAACAACAGAAATGATAAATAACTGTCGAGATCGAAAATTGTGGAGAGACATGATCACCTACGCCAGCAGGCCCGGTACTTGATGATGATGATCGTTACGTTAATGTTGTGTTTTCCTATTACCATGTTCATAACTATTGTCTTATTGGTTTTGATGTTCATGTTGTATTCTCATCGTTCATCCTTAAAATGACAGAAAGTGAGCGTAGAATTGTGGCCTGCAGCAAGCAGTGATGTTTGAGCTTGTCGACCAGGGCATCCAACTTTGACATGACATTTTTTAATGCGGAGTTGCCTTCCGTCCTCGATACCTAAACGCCAACTTCCAATCTAACAACAAAATCATTTAAACAATACATTACATATCAATGCAAATTATAAATTAACAAAAGTATTTTTCTAATTATTAATTCCTCTTCATCCCATACTTCAAGGGGTCGATGCGGCGCCACTGACAGACTTAGTCAACTTTCTAAATTTCTCTCTTATCTTAATTCATTCTTTGGGACTGCAAAGTCGAGGCCTGCCCATTCTTTAATGTTCTCTTCCCATTGATTTCTATGCCTACCTCTTCCTCTCCCTCCTTTCACAATTCATTGCAGAATAGTTATTACCAGGCCAGACGATTGTGCATATGTGGCCAAATCATTTTATTTTGCGTTATTTAGGTTAAACATAAGAAACTCTTGTGTTAGAGAAGACAATAAATCGGATAGTAGTTGCCATGGAAACGTCGAATGTCAGAAGAAATAGGCAACAAAATTGTGTGTATGGGTGGGTTGGGGGGGGGGGGGGGTTATATAACTGGGCTAAAGGATGAATGCGAGTGCAATTGTCTGCAAGAGATTGTTTCAACCAAATTTGTTAAAATGAAAGGCTGACATAACAGATGGTCATATCTCAGTGAAAACACCAGTTGGGAGATGAGATGTTGATAAAGTATGTAGACTTAGACATACAACTAGGCTCCGAACACCTCGTAGCGACTGCACTGGATAAGGGGCTTTTATTCTTCTGTCCTATAAGTGATCCCGACCCCCCCCCCCCCCCCCCCGACAGACCCCATTATTAATGGGAAAATACCGTAAAATCTTTTTAATTTGTTCAAATTTGTTCATCATCATCATATAGTGCCGTCTCCGCATCGAAGGTTGACGACCACGGAGCGCCATTCCGTTCTGTCTCTCTTGTTTTGATGGTGCAGGTTGTCATAGGCTGACTTGTCCATCTTTTGATGCTACTCGCCCATGTTAGTCTTGGTCTGCTTCTACCTATTTTACCTTGTATTTTCCCCTCCAAGATTACTTTTAATAAGCTGCTGAGCTTTTTAACATGGCCCAAAAATCTATTTGTTTTTTTGAATTGTGTTTAGTAGTTCTCTTTTCGTTATCATTTATTTTAATGCTTCATCGTTTGTTTTCTTGTCTTTCCGTCCAAATCGTCTATAAGTCCCCATATCAAAGGTTTCAATTTCTGTTTTATTTTCTTGTCTATTGTCCATGTTTCTGCACCATACAGGAATGGTGAGAAGATATAACATTTTGCTATTCTTAGTTTTAGCCCTGTTATTATTTGTTTTAATGTTAGTATATTTTTCATGCCATTAAAATGGCTTTTTGCCATTCCTGTTCTTTTGTTTATTTCAGTTTTCCATTTTTTTATCAATGTTTATATTATGTCCAAGGTAGTTGTAGCTTTGAACTGTCTCCAGGTCTATTCCTTCAACTTTGATATCCACTTGTAGGTTTTAAGTGTTATTTTAGTTTACGATCATAGTTTTAGTCTTTTTGATATTCATATTTAATCCATATTTTTAGCTTGCCCTGTTCATTTAAGTAATTGTTGTAGATCTTTAGGATTTTCTGCTAGTAATGCAGTAATGGAAAGATAATCAATAACCTAAAATATGCTGACGATACTGTACTACTGGCAGAGAATCCTAAGATCTACAACAATTACTTAATGAAAAAAAAACATGACAAGCAAAAAATAAAATAATGGAAATAAATATCAAAAAGACTAAAACAATGATCATAAAAAAAAAAAAACCACAACCCAAAAGTGGATATCAAAATTGGAGGAAGAAACAGTTCAGAACTACAACTACCTTGGACATACTATAACCAGTGGTGAAAATGTACAACTGAAATAAACAAAAGAATAGGAATGGCAAAAAGTAATTTTAATGTCATGAAGAACATACTAACATCAAAACAAATAACACCAGAGCTAAAACTAAGAATAGCAAAATGTTACATCTTCTTAATATTCCTATATGGTGCAGAAACATGGACATTAGACAAGAAAACAGAACAGAGAATTGGAGTCTTTGAAATGTGGATATATAGAGGAGTAGGTAGAATTGGATGGAAGGTAAAGAAAAACAAACGATGAAGTCTTAAAACAACTAAAAATGAAAAGAGAACTACTAAGCACAATTCAAACAAGACAAATGCGATTTTTGGGCCATATTAAAAGACACAATAGCCTATAAAAAAAGTAATCCTGAGGGGAAAATACAAGGTAAAAGATAAAGAGGACAGACCAGACAGACCAACATGGACGAGTATCATCAAAGATGGACAAATCAGCCTATGACAACCTAAAGATAAAGGTAAAGTATGAGACTTGAACGGCGTCTTTAGCATGCGATTTTCCACCCATATGTGCTCGGCCGCCTATCCAGAAATGTTCGGATATTTCTGTATAGTGTCGCCTCAAGCATCGCAACTCAGATGCGAGGCAACATTCCTCACTTTCCCAAGGTAATACCCTGGTACCCATTTCTGCCAATGGCTGGGTGGACCGTGGGAGTATTTTTTTTTCTAAGCACGAGTAGAATTCACACTGCTCCCAGCGGGAATCGAACACGGGTTGTCCGAACGTCGGTAGTCCAGTCGGGTGCCTATGACACCTGCACCATCAAAGCAAGAGACAGAGCAGAATGGCGCTCCATGGTAGCCAACCTTCGTTGCGGAGACGGCACTCGATGATGATGATGAATACAGTATCATCAGTATATCTTAGGTTATTGATTATCTTTCCATTAACTTTTAGGCCTGGCATCTCTGTGATGTTTTTAAAAATTTGTTCAGTGTATAGATTGAACAAGCTTGGTGATAGGATGTATCATTGTATCCATGTCTTATTCCTCTTTTTATATCAATAGGTATAGAGTAGTTCTTTTTGTTATATTTTATTCTTGTTGTTTGTTCCCAGTATAAATTACATATTAGTCGTATTTTCGTGTCATTTAGATGTATATCTTTTAGGCAGTCTATAATTTGTTTATGTCTGAAACAAATGCAACGCGTCAAAAACTTGGGCACGTTAAAAACACCAGATGGAAGATGCACCAAAGAAATACAAACCAGAATAGCTCAGGCCAAAAAAGCATTTAGAAAATTAAAAACGTCTTATGCAGCAAGTCTATATCAACAGAATTGAGAAAGAGAGTATGACACATGATGATTCAGAGGAAGAGTGATAGGGCTGCTGCTAATGGACAGTTCTAATAAATACAAGAAACCGGTTTAATTTTCTCCATCCAATCAGCTTCAAGGTTAATCCAATCATAAATGGGTAACGGATATATTTTGCTAGATAGAAAAGTGACATTTGCACAGTTCCTGTCATGTTGAAGACGAGGCAATATACAATACAAAAACTCTCCATGTCCGATGAGTTGTGTCTGTCATCCTCCCAGTAGCATCACCTGCAGCGTTCTTGCCACGTGTCCCCGGCGAGCTTCTCAATCTCAGCAAGTGAGCAACTGGTGCTGGCCATATTGCCATCAAATGATGTTGATTAAACAAACATTAATGTCAATTACACACTATTCTTCTATTACTTTTTTCTTCCTTATCTTTTTTGTGCATCTTGGGATGACTGATCTATGTGCTCAGGAAGAATTTAGCCAAACAAAGAAATATATTTTTTTGATAAAATTGAAAAGTACAATAATGTGAGGGGAAAAAGGAGAGAGGTAAAATTATTTAGACCTAGAATTAAGGGGAAGACATGGAATACTCAGTGATAAAGGGGAGAGAATTGGAAGACCCAATGATAGGTGGAAAGACATGGAAGACCTAATGATAGGGGAAAGACATGGAAGACCCAATGATAGGGAAAGACATGGAAGACCCAATGATAGGAGAAAGACTTGGAAGACCCAATGATAGGAGAAAGACTTGGAAGACCCAATGATAGGTGGAAAAACATGGAAGACCCAATGATAGGGGAAAGACATGGAAGACCCAATGATAGGAGAAAGACTTGGAAGACCCAATGATAGGTGGAAAGACATGGAAGACCCAGTGATAGGTGGAAAGACATGGAAGACCCAATGATAGGGGAAAGACTTGGAAGACCTAATGATAGGGGAAAGACTTGGAAGACCTAATGATAGGGAAGACATGGAAGACCCAGTGATAGGTGGAAAGACATGGAAGACCCAGTGATAGGTGGAAAGACATGGAAGACCCAGTGATAGATGGAAAGACATGGAAATCCAGTGATAGGTGGAAAGACATGGAAGACCCATGATAGGTGGAAAGACATGGAACCCAGTGATAGGGGAAGACTTGAAGACCCTAATGATAGGTGGAAAGACATGGAAGACCCAGTGATAGGTGGAAAGACATGGAAGACCCAGTGATAGGTGGAAAGACATGGAAGACCCAGTGATAGATGGAAAGACATGGAAAATCCAGTGATAGGTGGAAAGACATGGAAGACCCAATGATAGGTGGAAATACATGGAAGACCCAGTGATAGGTGGAAAGACATGGAAGACCCAATGATAGGTGCAAATACATGGAAGACCCAGTGATAGGTGGAAAGACATGGAAGACCCAGTGATAGGTGAAAGACATGGGAGACCCAGTGATAGGTGGAAATACATGGAAGACCCAATGATAGGTGAAAAGACATGGAAGACACAGTGATAGGTGGAAAGACATGGAAGACCAAATGATAGGGGAATGACTTGGAAGACCTAATGATAGGTGGAAAGACATGGAAGACCCAATGATAGGTGAGATACATGGAAGACCCAGTGATAGGAGAACGACTTAGAAGACCCAATGATAGGTGGAAAGACATGGAAGACCCAATGATAGGGGAAAGACATGGAAGACCCATGATAGGTGGAAATACATGGAAGACCCAGTGATAGGTGGAAAGACATGGAAGACCCAGTGATAGGTGGAAAGACATGGAAGACCCAGTGATAGGTGGAAAGACATGGAAGACCCAGTGATAGGGGAACGACTTGAAGACCCAATGATAGGTGGAAAGACATGGAAGACCCAGTGATAGGTGGAAAGACATGGAAGACCCAATGATAGGGGAACGACTTGAAGACCCAATGATAGGTGGAAAGACATGGAAGACCCAGTGATAGGGGAACGACTTGAAGACCCAATGATAGGTGGAAAGACATGGAAGACCCAATGATAGGTGGAAAGACATGGAAGACCCAGTGATAGGGGAACGACTTGAAGACCCAATGATAGGGGAAAGACATGGAAGACCCAGTGATAGGGGAACGACTTGAAGACCCAGTGATAGGGGAAAGACATGGAAGACCCAGTGATAGGTGGAAAGACATGGAAGACCCAATGATAGGTGGAAAGACATGGAAGACCCAGTGATAGGTGGAAAGACATGGAAGACCCAATGATAGGTGGAAAGACATGGAAGACCCAGCGATAGGTGGAAAGACATGGAAGACCCAATGATAGGTGGAAAGACATGGAAGACCCAGCGATAGGTGGAAAGACTAAATGTAGAGAAGTAGAGAATATTAGAAAAAGAAAAACTCAAAACAAAGGAACTACAAGGTTGTTGCAATAACAAAGACGATGGTATTAATAGTTCTGACAATATCCACAATTTATTATTATTAGACAAGGTTCTGACAAGACTAACCCATACGCCCCAGGCTGCAAACGAAATTAAACCAGGACATATTTTTAATAAAACAATTTTATAATAATTTATTTGACAAAGTGAACACATTAGTTTGTACAAAAATGTTTAATAAAAACTGAAAAACTTCACTTGTGAGCCACAATGTGGATTTAGAATGTTTTCTGTGTGGACATGTTCTGATGCACTTGAATGCTTTCACTTTAGTTTATTCAAAAGCACAACTCTAAACTGAGTATTTCGGTTCGCTTGCAACCTGATTGTCATGTTTGCTGCCATTGTCCGTATGTCCAGCACGTCGTTCCACTCTAGCGTCAACAATCCTGAAAACATGTACAATCAATTGAGGAAAAATAATAATAACATTTATCTTTGATTTACAATCAATTGAGGAAAGATAATAATAACATTTATCTTTCATTTACAATCAATTGAGGAAAGATAATAATAACATTTATCTTTGATTTACAATCAATTGGGAAAGATAATAATTACATTTATCTTTGATTTACAATCAACTGGGGAAAGATAATAATTACATTTTATCTTTGATTTACAATCAATTGAGGAAAGATAATAATTACATTTTATCTTTGATTTACAATCAATTGAGGAAAGATAATAATTACATTTTATCTTTGATTTACAATCAATTGAGGAAAGATAATAATTACATTTTGTCTTTGATTTACAATCAATTGAGGAAAGATAAAAATAACATTTTATCTTTGATTTACAATCAGTCGAGGAAAGATAATAATTACATTTTGTCTTTGATTTACAATCAGTCGAGGAAGATAATAATTACATTTTGTCTTCGATTTACAATCAGTCGAGGAAAGATAATAATTACATTTTGTCTTCGATTTACAATCAGTCGAGGAAAGATAATAATTACATTTTGTCTTCGATTTACAATCAGTCGAGGAAAGATAATAATTACATTTTGTCTTCGATTTACAATCAGTCGAGGAAAGATAATAATTACATTTTGTCTTCGATTTACAATCAGTCGAGGAAAGATAATAATTACATTTTGTCTTCGATTTACAATCAGTCGAGGAAAGATAATAATTACATTTTGTCTTCGATTTACAATCAGTCGAGGAAAGATAATAATTACATTTTGTCTTCGATTTACAATCAGTCGAGGAAAGATAATAATTACATTTTGTCTTCGATTTACAATCAGTCGAGGAAAGATAATAATTACATTTTGTCTTCGATTTACAATCAGTCGAGGAAAGATAATAATTACATTTTGTCTTCGATTTACAATCAGTCGAGGAAAGATAATAATTACATTTTGTCTTCGATTTACAATCAGTCGAGGAAAGATAATAATTACATTTTGTCTTCGATTTACAATCAGTCGAGGAAAGATAATAATTACATTTGTCTTCGATTTACAATCAGTCGAGGAAAGATAATAATTACATTTTGTCTTTGATTTACAATCAGTCAAGGAAAGATAATAATTACATTTTGTCTTTGATTTACAATCAGTCGAGGAAGATAATAATTACATTTTGTCTTTGATTTACAATCAGTCGAGGAAAGATAATAATTACATTTTGTCTTTGATTTACAATCAATCGAGGAAAGATAATAATTACATTTTGTCTTTGATTTACAATCAATCGAGGAAAGATAATAATTACATTTTGTCTTTGATTTACAATCAGTCGAGGAAAGATAATAATTACATTTATCTTTGATTTACAATAAATTGAGGAAAGGTAATAATAACATTTATCTTTGATTTACAATAAATTCATACTGTTTGCAATGTAGATTAAAACAAACAAGAGAAGTGTAATTAGGATAACTAAAGAAATATGAAAGATGTTTTGGTTATGGAAGGCCCTGGTATCGCTACAAACGAATAAAAATCCATAATTGCTGAAGCGTCCGTGCCAGTTGAAGAGAAATGTTTAAGTGCTAATTGTGTCATCTAACTGAAGGCATAAATTATCACCTTCTCATAAGATGAAGGAATGCAAAACCAGAAAGGACAATTCAATCTTCATTGAATTAGACAGTCTAACGTTATTGTTCTTTTCGTTCTTGTTAGTAATAAGACATTTGACTGTTGGTAGCAAGCAATCATGAAAAGTCAGTGGTTTGGTAATAGTGTATTATGCTGGATGCTGTTTTGCTGAATAGCATTCCCATGACCGCATCTGCCAATATTGGATAGACAGATTCCACAGAGTGAACAAGATGTATTTGTGGTGCCTGGCCTCGTCTCATTTCTCCTGCGCCTCTTGTCTGCTGAATTGGATATCAATGCTGCCCTGAACGTTATGCCGATTTTTAAAAATAATATTTTGTTCTCCATGTGCTACGATATGCAGCCAGAATCTCCCAGTTTCTTTCACTGACAGAGAATTCACACAAAAAAGTCATACATTTGATCTTTATCTTCTGGGGTTGCTGCCCAAGTTTGATCCATGACGCTGATGACATTGATTGGTCCAGCTTTTGTGGATCTTTGGTGTTATTATGTGTTCTGATGTAACATTAGGAGTGATTATGGAATGACTGAGCTTATGTGTTCTGATGTACCATTAGGAGTGATTATGGAATGACTGAGCTTATTATGTGTTCTGATGTACCATTAGGAGTGATTATGGAATGCATGAGCTTATTATGTGTTCTGATGTACCATTAGGAGTGATTATGGAATGTATGAGCTTATTATGTGTTCTGATGTACCATTAGGAGTGATTATGGAATGACTGAGCTTATTATGTGTTCTGATGTACCATTAGGAGTGATTATGGAATGACTGAGCTTATTATGTGTTCTGATGTACCATTAGGAGTGATTATGGAATGACTGAGCTTATTATGTGTTCTGATGTACCATTAGGAGTGATTATGGAATGACTGAGCTTATTATACACAGCAAAACTCACTCCATGTAGGTGAGGCTGCTCAGGTTTTAGCCCTGCCAGAAAATGGTGTAATTTTTTTCCCCTGACTAAACCACAATCTGCAAGCCTTGTTTCCTCAAGGGCTGCGATATCAACATATAGTCTCTGCAGCTCCGTGTTGATGAGCCCTGATTAATAACCTCACCTAATAAACAAACAGGATCTAACATTGAAGCCCATGGCCTTTCCCCCGCTCTTTATTTCTTGTATATCTATTCTCAAAGTAGCAAGTCACATCTGTAAACATTCCACGTCACACCAAAGAATATAACAATATTTATGTTCCTCTCATTAGATTAAGGAAAAATTAGCCATCGTTGTGATCGCAGCCCTTTGCTATAGTCACGAGAACACCTGCGTGAAAGATATCGCCAACGATAGTAAATTCTTAGTTAACTGAGTAATACGGGGCAACCGAATCACTTAAACAGACAACTACCTATATGTGAGAGTCCGGAATCCTAGTCTGAATGAGCCATGATCGCAGAAGTAGAAGAAGCAGTTACCTGAGTTGGCAGTGTTCCCTGGCGTTTGGCTTTTCGTGGCAAGGCGCTGTTCCAAGGTGTACGGATACGATCCTGTTTCGCACCATATATTGTTCTTTGTTTTTTTTTTCTGTGATTGATTATTTGCCATTTTTTCCGAGTGCTGTAAACATATCTCTTCCTCTTAATTGATTCGTTGCTTTATATACCTTGACCTTTATTAAAGCAATTCTTGATTTCCTTAAACCGATATATAACTGTAATGTTGACGTCTTTTATAGATTGGACACTTGTATACTTACTAATGTTAGCAGTTTAATCATGTTTAAAAAAAAAAAAATCTTTGCTCATTTGTACATTTTGACAGGTCTTCTGTAGAGTGGGCACTTGGCATACTTACCAATAATGTTACATATCTTGTGCTTGGTGCCAATGCCATGGTTTAGGTGTGCTCCATAAACCCTCCCGGATAACAAGCCAGCATGTCCCGATTGTTCTGGAAGAGAGCTAGGAAGTGTTTCTCAACATGGCCAGAATTTTCCACAATTGTGATCTGATGAGAATATATTTTTCTTTAAATGGATACATTTATTTTATAAAATGAAAAACAATATTTTCTTAAATGTGTGAGCAAAGTTTCATTAATGCAAAAAAACAAACAAACAGATCTCACAGAGCTAAACAGAAAGTTCAGTTGTTTATAGCAGATGAAACGCTGTGCACACATGATTGGTTCTAATAACTGACTGGTTGTGCACGTACTTAGCTTACCTTTGCCTTATATTGCTCCTACACTTGAGGTAGTTCCCATATCATTGCAGTCTCAAGACAGTATTCTCACTGACAGTTATGTTGATTTTCAATAATCAACAGTTAAAGGGCTGCAAAACATTACTCTTGTGTCTGTCTATAATGTCTGCCATTTCACTGTCGTGAAATGCCACAAAACCTGACAGTTTAATCACACAAGTTTTATCAGATTTGAGGCTACTCTATATATTTTCCAGATTTGAGGCTACTCTGTATATTTTCCAGATTTGAGGCTACTCTATATATTTTCCAGATTTGAGGCTTCTCTATATATTTTCCAGATTTGAGGCTTCTGAAGACCAGATCATCTACATACGCCAGGAAATAGATGTTTTAGTGGAGAGAATACAACATACTCTAGATGTCTGGAAGATTTGCAAAAGGCAATTAATAAATTATGGAAAGAGGGATTAAAAGTCAAGATATAAAGTAAGCATTTCTGTGGGAGACTGCACAAATGTTCACTGAGCACATATACTTGTAAGTGGACAGACAACAAGAACTTTGTAGCAAAGTGTTTCCCATGTATGAGTTTTATCACCAACATTATTTCTTTTAAACATAAAAAAAAACATTACAGAGAGCATCCATGAAAGAATCCACAACTCCATATTTGTCGGTGACATAGCTCTGTGGACCTCTGGAGAACACATCGCGCCAGCAAGTATTGAGATGCAGCAGGCCCTATCCTCACAGGAAAAGTGGACACTTTAATGGCTAGTTAAAGTAAATGAAGAAAAATAAGCACACTAAGTATTTTCCCTTTCAACAAAACATAATATGCAAACCTATAGCTAAATAAGAATAGTTTAAAACAACTGGATGGGAAGCCAAAGTATTTGGACATCATACTTAATTATCATTCAACATGGATAACCCAAATAAAAGGAACCAGACAAAGAGCAAGGCCCAGGATAGCAAGAATGAATCAATCTGGCACAACTTGGGAAATAGAGAGCAAGTGGTGGGGTGTAACGTACACTCCTACAAGGTATGGTGACAGCTTTACTAACAAGGAACACAGCAAAATTACTGGGGAATAGATACGAATATGATAAAGAAGTTGTACATGGGAAGAATGAGACAAGTTCTATATTATGGTATTGTAGCATGGACAACATCAACAAAGTCACATTTTGCGAAGGTCAACAACACCAACACCAACAACACCACAACACCAACAACAACACCAACATCAAGCAATGAGAATTATATCTGGTGACATGAGATCAACACCAGCACCAAGCAATGAGAATTATATCTGGTGACATGAGATCAACACCAGCACCAAGCAATGAGAATTATATCTGGTGACATGAGATCAACACCAACACCAAGCAATGAGAATTATATCTGGTGACATGAGATCAACACAACACCAAGCAATGAGAATTATATCTGGTGACATGAGATCAACACTAGCACCAAGCAATGAGAATTATATCTGGTGACATGAGATCAACACTAGCACCAAGCAATGAGAATTATATCTGGTGACATGAGATCAACACCAACACCAAGCAATGAGAATTATATCTGGTGACATGAGATCAACACCAACACCAAGCAATGAGAATTATATCTGGTGACATGAGATCAACACCAAGCAATGAGAATTATATCTGGTGACATGAGATCAACACCAACACCAAGCAATGAGAATTATATCTGGTGACATGAGATCAACACCAACACCAAGCAATGAGAATTATATCTGGTGACATGAGATCAACACCAACACCAAGCAATGAGAATTATATCTGGTGACATGAGATCAACACCAACACCAAGCAATGAGAATTATATCTGGTGACATGAGATCAACACCCATTACTGAACTATAAACAAATTGCACACATACAACTAATGGAAGACAAGAAACAACACCATTCAACAGAACATTGAGACATTCAGCACAGCTTTCTTCTATTCTATTAAAAACAGCAACCTGCCATTTGAGAGCCTAGACTAGATCAGCTATTTTAGAAATGTTCTACATCAGAATTACGTTTATGCTCTCTATTGCTTTTGTTGTTCCTACTTAATTTTCATTTGACAATGCCCTTGGTTTTATTTAACCAGATTATGTTGTTTCCTTTAATTTGATCAAAATGTTCGTTATTGTTTCTAAACATTTTCTTTTCTTTGTCAGTGTTTACTATCTTTCAACTGAATCAATTGTGCTCTAATTGTTAACTTGGCTGTTTGTCAACATAAGTTTTCCTTGAGTGTAAGTGAGCTCTCATCGGAGACGTGAAGTAAACAAGCTGCAAGTAAACAAGCTGTAAATAAATAAGCTGCAAGTAAACAAGCTGCAAATAAATAAGCTGCAAGTGAACAAGCTGCAAGTAAACAAGCTGCAAATAAATAAGCTGCAAGTAAACAAGCTGCAAGTAAACAAGCTGCAAGTAAACAAGCTGCAAATAAATAAGCTGCAAGTGAACAAGCTGCAAATAAATAAGCTGTAAATAAATAAGCTGCAAGTAAACAAGCTGCAAGTAAACAAGCTGCAAGTAAACAAGCTGCAAATAAATAAGCTGTAAATAAATAAGCTGCAAGTAAACAAGCTGCAAATAAACAAGCTGCAAGTGATCAAGCTGCTAGCAAACAAGGCTTTTCCCCCGTGATGCCCATGATTGATGTCTTCCTTCATTAGCTGTCACGTCATCATCTCCATGGTGCCACAAGCAGACACTGGAGCTTGGAAGTTTGACCGACAAGTGTGTACGTGTGAAAGTAAAATAAGCTACAAGAATGTTTGGAATCCCATAATTCTGAACGAGATCAAACATCCATTTGTATGTAACGAGTGTTAAGTCTAGAAAGCAACACTAGAATCATACGTTCCAGTTTGTATATAAGGCTGACAGTTGTGCTGCATGAATACAAAAATAAATATGTTAAGTTCTCATATGTCATTTGTACAGATAATGTAGGAATTAGTAGGATTAAGGATCACTTAGTAGGAGTGAGATTAAGTACCGAGATATGCTGTTTCATCTATAAACTAAGTTGGCAGCATATGTCCATTTTCTACACATCTGGACTTGGGAAGCTTCTATTAAAATGAAATATTGATTGGAAAAGTAGTTGTACCAAATTACATGAAACTTCTCGTGTCAGGGGAGAAAAGAATAGAACCAATGTACCTGCCACACATATGGCGACTAAAGTGGTTTGGAATCGTCCCCTGCGCTATCGGGTAAGGCGTGCACGGTCTGACCCTGTCAAGAAAATTTACCGATGCATTTTAGGAAATGCAGTGAAAAACAAAACCCTGCGAAGAATATATAGAACAACAACAACTTAAATGGTTTGGTCACCTGGTCAGAATGAATCCTCACCAATCACCATCAAGGGCGTTCTTCTAGAGAATGCATGGGAAAAGACCAAGAGGAAGACCCAGAAGAAGATGGATAGATGCAGTGACAGAGACATGTAACAACAAAGGAAAATCACTAATTCAGACAATTCGAGCAGCACAAGAACGACAAATGATATAAACCACGACACCTTTTAGGTATCAGTGAAAAGAGAAAAGAAGAAGAAGAAGAAGTGACAAGTGATGGAACGGATATGGGAATTCTTGACTGTATTGAAACTGGTTCCATTAAAAGAGTAAGTAAAATATATAAGGCTAATTTGGTTTGCTGTACATGTTTAATTAACAATGGAGGGTAGATAACTTACGTTGAGCTGGACAAGGTACTCTCCAGGTATATTGACGTGAAATTCTCCAGGCTTCTTCTCATCCAGTGTCAACATCCTTGTCTTGGGGTCTTTTTGGGCAGTTTGACTAGAAGCTACGTAGAAGGGCAACACCGTGTCTGCAGGAGGTTGTAAAGGTAAGGTAAAGGTAAAGTACGAGACTTGAACCGGCGTCTTAGCACGCGAGTTTCCACCCATATGTGCTCGTCCACCTATCCAGAAATGTTCAGAGATTTCTGTATAGTGTCGCCTCAAGCATCGAAACTCAGATGCGAGGTAACATTCCTCATCTTCCCAGGGTAATACCCTGGTACCCATTTCTGCCAACGGCTGGGTCGACCGTGGGTTTTTTTTTTCCAACCACGAGTACAACTCACACTGCTCCCAGCGGGAATCGAACACGGGTTGTCCGAACGTCAGTAGTCCAGTCGGGTGGTTTTCCCAACTAGGCTACCGAGGCCCCCGGCGTAGAAGGGCAACACAGTGTCTGAAGGAGGTTGTACAGAATACAAATGACTCCAACAATCATCACGATGGAAATAATCAACATTAAATGTATATTGATACATGAAAACTAGGTCTTTGAATATATAGCAAAAATGTTTCTTCCTCCGATATCAAATTAACGGAACACACACACAAACTTGGGTAAGTCAGTTGTAACCTTTTATGGAGACAACTACAAGCACAGCACACTCGTGTTCTTTGAAATGAATCAACGAGACCGGAAGGGAGATTCTGAATTCCGGACAACACATCAACTCCATACACCTTACCCCGGTTTGTTCATCTCAGCTTCTTCCAAACAGAAGTAGCTGCATCTGCGGTACATGTGGATGAGACTGTTATTCTAGAATAGCGATAATCGTCCGTAACATGTGGATGAGACTGATATTCTAGAATAGCGATAATCGTCCGTAACATGTGGATGAGACTGTTAGTCTAGAATAGCGATAATCGTCCGTAACATGTAGATGAGACTGTTATTCTAGAATAGCGATAATCGTCCGTAACATGTGGATGAGACTGTTATTCTAGAATAGCGATAATCGTCCGTAACATGTGGATGAGACTGTTATTCTAGAATAGCGATAATCGTCCTTAATTAACGCTGTGTATGATCTTGATTGATCTACACTGATATATCAGTTTGTCTCCCAATATATATATATAGCATGTTATCAATATTATTGGTATTATGGTGGTGATAACAAAGGGAGCCGCGATAGCTCAGTGGTTAGTGAACTGGACTACAAAGGACAAGGGGTAGGGTTCGATCCCAACCGACGGCTTCCGGGTTCACCCAGCCTTAAATGGGTACCGGATTTTTTTCTGGGAAAGTAAAGCAGCACGGGCGTAATACCGACCATATTACCCCAAAAATCATGTGCTGAAGGTCTGTAAAATATAGGGTCATTAACACCATATTTCCCTATACGCCACTTGGCGTGACGGGAGTAAAAAAAAAATGATGATAACAATACTTTTAAACATTACGCCAGTGTCCTGTAAGTTGGCAGTGTTATTAAAAAAAACATAAATAATATCGTACGGATGGAAGCACAGCACGGACATTCTGGTAGCAACCATAGTAGCAATGTAAGGTCGAATACACATTGCAAGCTCGATAGATGTCGTTGTACGGTTGTAGTAGGTTTAACCTCTAATGGCATTGAAGTGTATTTATTAGTAACGGCTTGAGTTATTTGAACTATATCGCGGCTATACTAGGGAATACGGTGGCTGGTTGTACACTGACATTGAACTATATCACGGCTATACTAGGGAATACGGTGGCTGGTTGTACACTGACATTGAACTATATCACGGTTATACTAGGGAATACGATGGCTGGTTGTACACTGACATTGAACTATATCACGGCTATACTAGGGAATACGGTGGCTGGTTGTACACTGACATTGAACTATATCACGGCTATACTAGGGAATACGGTGGCTGGTTGTACACTGACATTGAACTATATCACGGTTATACTAGGGAATACGATGGCTGGTTGTACACTGACATTGAACTATATCACGGTTATACTAGGGAATACGATGGCTGGTTGTACACTGACATTGAACTATATCACGGCTATACTAGGGAATACGGTGGCTGGTTGTACACTGACATTGAACTATATCACGGCTATACTAGGGAATACGGTGGCTGGTTGTACACTGACATTGAACTATATCACGGTTATACTAGGGAATACGGTGGCTGGTTGTACACTGACATTGAACTATATCACGGCTATACTAGGGAATACGGTGGCTGGTTGTACACTGACATTGAACTATATCACGGCTATACTAGGGAATACGGTGGCTGGTTGTACACTGACATTGAACTATATCACGGCTATACTAGGGAATAGGGTGGCTGGTTGTACACTGACATTGAACTATATAACGGTTATACTAGGGAATACGGTGGCTGGTTGTACACTGACATTGAACTATATAACGGCTATACTAGGGAATACGGTGGCTGGTTGTACACTGACATTGAACTATATCACGGTTATACTAGGGAATACGGTGGCTGGTTGTACACTGACATTGAACTATATCACGGCTATACTAGGGAATACGGTGGCTGGTTGTACACTGACATTGAACTATATCACGGTTATACTAGGGAATACGGTGGCTGGTTGTACACTGACATTGAACTATATCACGGCTATACTAGGGAATACGGTGGCTGGTTGTACACTGACATTGAACTATATCACGGCTATACTAGGGAATACGGTGGCTGGTTGTACACTGACATTGAACTATATCACGGCTATACTAGGGAATACGGTGGCTGGTTGTACACTGACATTGAACTCATTGAGCTGGAATGGGGTTGTGTTATGTATTCTGATCAAATATTAGAGGGGCCAGGGCCTCCATTGTCTCCCTTGAATATCCAGCGCTGCTGAAATGTTTCCATTACTTTCTATTTTCTTCTTTTTATGCTCTTGGTATCAGTATGTTTGTTTTACAATGAACTTATGTGTGTGTAGTTTATACAATACACTTACGTGTGTGTAGTTTATACAATACACTTACGTGTGTGTGTAGTTTATACAATATACTTACGAGTGTGTGGTTTATACAATAAACTTACGTGTATGTAGTTTATACAATATACTTACGAGTGTGTGGTTTATACAATATACTTACGAGTGTGTGGTTTATACAATATACTTACGAGTGTGTGGTTTATACAATACACTTACGTGAGTGTGATTTATACAATAAACTTATGTGTATGTAGTTTATACAATGAACTTACGTGTGTGTAGTTTATACAATATACTTACGAGTGTGTGGTTTATACAATACACTTACGTGAGTGTGATTTATACAATAAACTTACGTGTATGTAGTTTATACAATGAACTTACGTGTGTGCTGTTTATACAATGAACTTACGTGAGTGTGGCATGAAGATTGAACCATCTTTGCAGCTCCGAATGTCTCGTCTCCAAAGTTCATGCTCAGTACAGTCTGTGACAGTTGAAAATAAGCAGTTGCATCATGCCCTTTTAAATTTGTTTTCAATAGCTGAAACGCTCAGGGACGAGTTCAACTCGTTCATGTTATCTTTTAGGACTTCAATGGTTTCAGATACATACTTTGTTAATGAAAATTATAATTGCCACCGGTTGACATTCTCATATTATGGTCGTTGACATTCTCGAGTTATGGTCGTTGACATTCTCATGTTATGATCGTTGACATTCTCATATTATAGTCGTTGACATTCTCATGTTATGGTCATTCATATTCTCATATTATAATCGTTGACATCCTCATATTATGATCGTTAACATTCTCATGTTATAGTCGTTCACATTCTCATATTATAGTCGTTGACATTCTCATGTTATGGTCATTCATATTCTCATATTATAGTCGTTGACATTCTCATGTTATGGTCATTCATATTCTCATGTTATGGTCGTTGACATTCTCATGTTATAGTCGTTGACATTCTCATGTTATGGTCGTTGACATTCTCATGTTATAGTCGTTGACATTCTCATGTTATGATCGTTGACATTCTCATGTTATAGTCGTTGACATTATCATGTTATGATCGTTGACATTCTCATGTTATGATCGCTGACATTCTCATGTTATGGTTGCTCACATTCTCATCTTATAGTCGTTGACAACGATAACACAAATGGCAGTGGGCCAGAGCTTCAACTACCTGATATAAAGGCATGTTCTAGTTTTATTGGATCAAAATATGATAAAGTTTAGGTACAATTTTGTTTAGGAAAAAAGCACAAACATGGATGTGTTCTGACACAAAGGGTAGAACTATTTTACATAGAGCAGTTTACAAAAAAAAAAAACATATGCATTATAGATTAATGTTCTTTGACTAGTAGGAGAAACTCTACAAAGTAGCTTGGTATTTCTGGCCCTCACGAATATTTATTTCATTGTTCCCCTCAAATTATTAGATCAGATTAGCTTTAGTAGTAGAGTGTATATGGCCTTTAGGAGTCTTTACAGACGGTTGGTAGCAAACAATCATGATAAGTCTGTAGTTTCGTAAAATAAAAATATTCATGTCTTATGTTGGATGCTGTTTTACTGAATAGCTTCTCTCGTGGCTGAATCTGCCAATATTGGACAGACATATTCGACCGCAGAATGAACAAGGCGTGTTTGTGGTGCCTGGAATTGTCTCATTTCTCCTCCTCCTTTTGTCTTCTGAATTTGATATCGACGATGCCTCGAATGTTACTGTGCCGTTTTTATTTTATTTTTGTTCTCCATGTGCTACGATCTGCAGCTAGATCCTCATTGTTTCATTCATTGATAGAGAATTCCCACAATGAAGCCCTGCAAACATCCGTATATCTCAGCACTGGTCTCCCATACACTTATTTGTTTGGGAATACGATTGTTTGTCATTGTTTTTACGTGACCCATCCACCTTAGTCTAATGAATGTTTACCAATGCTAAATCTTGTACACCGTTATCCTTTACAATCTTGTAAATCGGTAGATTTGATAAGACGCAGAACCTAGCGTTTAAGTTGTTATGTAGGCGCCTTCTATTAGGTCAAGGTCAAGCACGAGACTTAAACCGGCGTCTTAGCACACGAGTTTCCACCCATATGTGCTCGGTCGTCTATCCTGAAATGTTCGGAGAATTCTGTATAGTGTCGCCTCAAGCATCGAAACTCACGATGCGAAGCGACATTCCTCACCTTCCCAGGGTAATACCCTGGTACCCATTTCTGCCAACGGCTGGGTCGACCGTGGGGGTATTTTGTTTTTCCAACCACGAGTAGAATTCTCACTGCTCCCAGCGGGGATCGAACACGGGTTGTCCGAACGTCGGTAGTCCAGTCGAGTGGCTTTCCCAACTAGGCTACCGAGGCCTTCTATTAATTTATTTCTATGCTTTAATTGCACATGAGTTGAATGATATTTTCTCACAAAAACAGTTTTATCACATTGTTTGATTATCACGTTGTGCTCTTTACACACATATGCTGATATAACAGCTGTTGACATCTGTCCCACAAAGACAAATCAGAAATGCAACTTGCCTTCAATTTTCTAAACGTAAAGTTCCCGATCTCATTATAAAGTAATGAATATTGATTATCAAGGATTTTCAAACCTTTGAGTTCCCTGGACTTATACAACTTTTCTGTTTCTAAGAGTTTGTGTGCTTTTTAGGGCGTTAGTTAGAGTCTTATGATCAAAAATGGTATGTCATCAACGAGTACCGTGCCTGCTGACGTAGGTGATCATGTCTCTCCACAACTTTCGATCTCGACAGTTATTTATCATTTCTGTTGTTGACCTTCTGCCAAGCCATTCTCTTAAGCTGCCTGGTATCTTTTCCCTTTGCTTCCTTCTATCTCTGTATCCCTCAATTTTCTCACTTGTTACAATATATTCCACCTGTTCTTTTCTCATTACAAGGCAAACAAAAAAATGATGATTGTTTCTTCCTAATATTGGAAATTATCTCTCTTTTTGCTTTGGCCTCTTTCAGAACGTTTTCATTACTCTTCTTAGCTGTCCATGGTATTCTCAACATTCTTCTGTTAAACCACATTTCTACAGACTCCAATGATTTTCTTGTCTGTTGTCCTATTGTCCATTATTCACATCCATATGTTAAGACTGGCTCTACATAACATTTAAGAACTCATTTTCTTGTTATTACTGTAAAAAATGGATTGCATAGTATCTTCCTCATTTTTGGAAAACTGCTTTTGCCTGAGCCATTCTACATCTCACCTCTGTTGTACATCTTCCAATGGTATGTACTGCGTGTGATACGTGAGATGTTACAAGTACTTTACCTTTGTCAATGAAATGCTTCGAATAAGGAAATATCTCGAAGAAACGTGCTTCAAACATCTCAGAGCTGGACTGAAAAAGATAAGAAAGTACACTGTAATGTCTGACAATTATTGTACCGATGTCTGGGAGTTGGACTAAAACAGATAAGAAAATAAACTGTAATGTCTGACAATTATTGTACCGATGTCTGGGAGTTGGACTAAAACAGATAAGAAAGTACACTGTAATGTCTGACAATTATTGTACCGATGTCTGGGAGTTGGACTAAAACAGATAAGAAAATAAACTGTAATGTCTGACAATTATTGTACCGATGTCTGGGAGTTGGACTAAAACAGATAAGAAAATACACTGTAATGTCTGACAATTATTGTACCGATGTCTGGGAGTTGGACTAAAACAGATAAGAAAGTACACTGTAATGTCTGACAATTATTGTACCGATGTCTGGGAGTTGGACTAAAACAGATAAGAAAGTACACTATAATGTCTGACAATTATTGTACCGATGTCTGGGAGTTGGACTAAAACAGATAAGAAAATACGCTGTAATGTCTGGCAATGACTGTACCCAAGAAATTTACATTCATTGTCTTTACCTCAAATATGTCGTTTTTAAACAATAATGACGATATAGCACCATAATGACGAAACACAACCGTAATGACGATATAGCACCATAATGACGATACAGCACAATAATGACGGTATAGCACCATAATGACGATACAGCACAATAATGACGGTATAGCACCATAATGACGAAACACCACCGTAATGACGATATAGCACAATAATGATGATACACCACCATAATGACGATATAGCACAATAATGATGATACACCACCATAATGACGATATAGCACAATAATGATGATACACCACCATAATGACGAAACACCACCATAATGACGATATAGCAACGTAATGAAGATATAACACCATAATGACGATACAGCACAATAATGACGGTATAGCACCACAATGACGATATAGCACCATAATGACGATATAGCAGCATAATGACGATATAGCAAAATAATGATGATACACCACCATAATGACGATATAGCACAATAATGCCGATATAGCAACATTATGACGATACACCACAATGACGATATAGCACAATAATGCCGATATAGCAACATTATGACGATACACCACAATGACGATATAGCACAATAATGCCGATATAGCAACATTATGACGATACACCACAATGACGATATAGCACAATAATGACGATATAGTACCATAATGATGATATAGCACAATAATGACGATATAGTACCATAATGATGATATAGCACAATAATGACGATATAGTACCATAATGATGATATAGCACAATAATGACGATATAGTACCATAATGATGATATAGCACAATAATGACGATACACCACCATAATGACGATATAGCAACATTATGACGATACACCACCATAATGACGATATAGCACAATAATGACGATATAGCAGAATTATGACGATATAGCAACATAATGACGATACACCACCATAATGACGATATAGCAACATTATGACGATACACCACCATAATGACGATATAGCAACATAATGACGATATAGCACAATAATGATGATACAGAACCATAACGATGACATTGCACACTAATGACGTTATAGCATCATAATGACGATAGAGTACCATAGTGACGATATAGCACCATAAAGACGATATAGCACCATAGTGACGATATAGCACCATAAAGACAATATAGCACCATAAAGACGATATAGCACATTAATGACGATTTATCTTTCTATTTAAAAAAGTAGAGCCAAAGGCGGTTGTTCTATTTTGTTTCTCCTGTAAGAATCTCATTACTCGTTCGTCTGTTGCCATGGCAATGGGGAGTTGATAGCAGAAATGCCCCACCTAGTTCCCATACACATTGCACAGTCGATAGATGCCGTTGTACGGTTGTAGTAGGTTTGATCTCCATAGACATTGAAGCCTATTTATTAATAACGGCTTGTGTTATTTGAATTATCTCACAGCTATACTAGGGAATACGGTGGAGACAAATAATATTAAATGAATTTTATTTTGTAGGGAAACTTCCGAGGCGATAAGGCAGCGAATCATTTCAGGGAAAGAGAAATTCACAAACAATCAACAATAGAACAAACAATAAAAAATAATAGACAGCCTTAAACAGGATCGAACCCGTAATCCTCGATACAGCGCCTTGCCACGAGAAACCTGCGCTAGAACACACGTCCAACTAAGCAACCTCCTACGGTGGCTGGTTGTACACTGCCATTTAACTCATTGAGCTGGAATGTGATTGTGTTATGTGATGTGTATGTGATTGTGTTATGTGATTGTGCTATGTGATTGTGTTGATTGTGTTATGTATTCTCATAACATATTTGAGGAGTCGTGGCCTCCGTTGCCTTTTCTGAATATTCCCCGCTGGTGACCGCAGATATGTTAACATTCCCCGCTGGTGACCGCAGATATGTTAACATTCCCCGCTGGTGACCGCAGATATGTTAACATTCCCCGCTGGTGACCGCATATATGTTAACATTCTCCGCTGGTGACCACAGATATGTTGACATTCCCCGCTGGTGACCGCATATATGTTAATATTCCCCTTTAGTTGCCGCAGATATTTTAACATTCCCTGCTTGTGACCGCAGATATGTTAACATTCCAGCTGGTGACCGTAGATATATTAGCATTCACCGCTGGTAACCGCAGATATGTTAACATTCCCCGCAGATATGTCAACATTCCCTGCAGATATGTTAACATTCCCCGCAGATATGTTAACAATCCCCGCTGGTCACCGCAGATATGTTAACATTCCCCGCAGATATATTAACATTCCCCGCAGATATGTTAACATTCCCCGCAGATATGTTAACATTCCCCGCAAATATGTTAACAATCCCCGCTGGTCACCGCAGATATGTTAACATTCCCCGCAGATATGTCAACATTCCCGCAGATATGTTAACATTCCCCGCAGATATGTTAACAATCCCCGCTGGTCACCGCAGATATGTTAACATTCCCCGCAGATATATTAACATTCCCCGCAGATATGTTAACATTCCCCGCAGATATGTTAACAATCCCCGCTGGTCACCGCAGATATGTTAACATTCCCCGCAGATATTTTAACATTCCCCACAGATATTTTAACTCAACAATTTTCTTTCCTTTCCAAGATAATCTCCGCAAATTTCTCAACGAGCACCTCCCAAACAGAAGAGTCACCGCGCTGGTCTGGACAAAATGACCAGGCGTTCTGTAAATGGCTCCCAAGATCTCTGGACATGTTTGTGGCTTCTTCTGTTTGGGGCACCTGAAGGACGTGGTGTATGTGCCTCCATTACCGGCAGCAAACTCTTCATTATCTGTAGGAGCTTGTCACTGAAATTCTAAACTTGATCATACCGGATATGCAGCAGAGAGTTTGGTTCGGCTGGATTATCTCATCCATGTTTGCTGAGTAACGACTGTGGCGGAAATAGAGAGAACGAGAGAGAGAGAGAGAGAGAGAGAGAGAGAGAGTGTGTGTGTGTGTGTGCGGTGTGTGTGTGTGTGTGTGATACCAACTGATACCACACGATACATTATAAGCTAATATAACTGTAGCCACCGCTGTTTAAGAATATTCAAAATTAGTTGTTTTTTTAATTTTTATTTTATAACCACGTGAAATCAAGGGCTGTTTTTGTGGGCACCCTGTATTTATCTTGCCCCATGCGTTGACAGTCCGCTCTACGCCTCTGCCTGAGGAGAACACTGTTGTAACCAAAACTATAGACAAAACTATATATATATATTTTTTTACAGCTCTCCAGCTTTGATTACGTACTCATTTTATTTCGAATTTATCCGTGGACATTTATCCCCGATCATTTTAATAATAATAATAATTATCATTATTGTTTATCAGGTATACCGGGGTGACTTCCTAACTCTAGTAAATTTTTAAACAACATTACTGACCCATGGGACACAGCTTTTGATAATAGTTTTGTTTGGGAATTTCAAATTGAATGGGACATCCTGGCACTATAACCTCGACTTGATCCATTAATCTATCATTGAGAAGCAGGGACAATTTTAGATACCAGTAAACTGCAGGGAGAGACATCTGTTTTCGACTTGATGGATCTGTTTTTCTCCTCTCCTTACTGACTTCAAAACTGTCACAGTGGCTCCTTTATTTTCTACTGTTCGACCAACACAACTTCTGGCTCCTCTATTTTCTACTGTTCGACCAACAAAACTTCTGGCTCCACTATTTTCTACTGTTCGACCAACACAACTTCTGGCTCCACTATTTTCTACTGTTCGACCAACACAACTTCTGGCTCCACTATTTTCTACTGTTCGACCAACACAACTTCTGGCTCCACTATTTTCTACTGTTCGACCAACACAACTTCTGGCTCCACTATTTTCTACTGTTCGACCAACACAACTTCTGGCTCCACTATTTTCTACTGTTCGACCAACAAAACTTCTGGCTCCACTATTTTCTACTGTTCGACCAACAAAACTTCTGGCTTCTCTATTTTCTACTGTTCGACCAGCAAAACTTCTGGCTCCTCTATTTTCTACTGTTCGACCAACACAACTTCTGGCTCCACTATTTTCTACTGTTCGACCAACACAACTTCTGGCTCCACTATTTTTTACTGTTCGACCAACACAACTTCTGGCTCCACTATTTTCTACTGTTCGACCAACACAACTTCTGGCTCCACTATTTTCTACTGTTCGACCAACAAAACTTCTGGCTCCACTATTTTCTACTGTTCGACCAGCAAAACTTCTGGCTCCTCTATTTTCTACTGTTCGACCAACAAAACTTCTGGCCCCACTATTTTCTACTGTTCGACAATAAAACTTCTGGCTCCACTATTTTCTACTGTTCGACCAACAAAACTTCTGGCTCCTCTATTTTCTACTGTTCGACCAACACAACTTCTGGCTCCTCTATTTTCTACTGTTCGACCAACAAAACTTCTGGCTCCACTATTTTCTACTGTTCGACCAACACAACTTCTGGCTCCACTATTTTCTACTGTTCGACCAACAAAACTTCTGGCTCCTCTATTTTCTACTGTTCGACCAACAAAACTCCTGGCTCCACTATTTTCTACTGTTCGACCAACAAAACTTCTGGCTCCTCTATTTTCTACTGTTCGACCAACAAAACTCATGGCTCCACTATTTCTACTGTTCGATCAACAAACTTCTGGCTCCACTATTTTCTACTGTTCGACCAACAAAACTTCTGGCTCCACTATTTTCTACTGTTCGGCTTCAAAACTCATTTTTGGCTGTGTTGTTTCCGACTCAGAACCATGGGCTTTGCCTCCTTCGGGATCTACCGACTCAAATTGCCTATCCAGAACAATTCACTACAAATTATACTCAATAGCAATGTTGTTATGTGCACTCAAAATATGGCCAATAATCATCACCATCATGGAGCATACAAATAAACAGGACAAATCTGAAACAAGTGCAATGCGTCACATATTTGGGCGCAATAATAACATCAGATGGAAGATGCACCACAGAATAACAATTAGCATAGCTCAAACCAAAATAACATTTAAGAAAATAAAAAACGTCTTATGCAACAAGTCTGTGTCAAGAGAAGTGAGAAAGAGAGTTCATCGGTGCTATATAGGGCTAATTCTGACCTATGGAAGCCAATCATGGACAGTAGACAAACAAATAGAAGACGATTAGAAGCCACGGAGATGGGATTTCTCAAAAGAATGTTGATAGTTCGTTGGACACTGAAAAGACCAACGAGGAAATTCTTAAAAGAAGTCAACACAAAAAGGGAGCTCCTAAAAACATCAAAAAGAAACAACCTACATTTTTTGGGCACATCACGAGAAGAGGAAAGTTGAAATACTTAGTTACAACTGGCAAAATACAGGGAAAGATAGATCACGGACGACAAAGAGAGAAGATACTATAACTATAGATAGCTTGGTGTCATGGTGCGGAACATGTCAACAACAGAATTGATACGATGCGTTGTGGGAGGACATGATCGCATACATCAACCGGTATGGCCCATGATGATGAATATGGCAAATATTATCAGGTCGCTATGCTATAATACTATGATGACGCACTTTTGACACTCTACTGTGACGCTCAAATCTCTTCTCTCATAACTGTCCTGTAATGTTGTTGATTTCCCTTCTTGATATATATAGAGTCCTAACATTCCAAGTACTTATTTTAAGATCTTTCCTCCGACATAAGTTCGAATTCCTCTCCATGGCTTTCTCTGGACTATTGGTCGTTTCAAATCTAAATGTTCACGATTAACATGAAATATCTCCTCTTTCCCTGCACTTACAAACTTGATTTTTTGCATCTGGCCTTGTTTTTCCAAGGTCCCACCGATTTCACAAAATTTAATGATGTAGGAAGTATGCTTCATCATGAAGCAGCACTTTCCTTTGATCTCAGTGAATTTACGGATCTTTTTGCTCCTGGAGAAAATAATTTACCGTACATTAATGGAAATCAGCTTCTCGACATAGGCGTCTCTACACAACTTGAAAGTTGGAGGCGTTTATCAACTGTTTACTTTCTATTGTTTACTTTCTTTAAAATACTATGAGAATGTCAATGTTATAGCCTTTACAGACGGTCTAAAACAAATCAGCGTATAAACAGTTCCATTAATGAAAACTATTTAAACAATATACAACAAAGAATACATTTTAAAAAATTAATTATCCGTTGCGAGCGATAACGAGCATGACATATCAAGCAAAGTTATTGTTTATGGGTACGCATGTGACTAAAGAGTCCGATGTAAGCACGGGATCCTCTTCACTGTAAAGAGCTACATTGTTCGTTTTATGTCTTTCCATGTGACTTTCATTATTTTACGTAAACAAGACATATGAAAGTGATTTAGTTTCTTTGCATGCCTGCAGTACACATATCAAGAATCTTTACATTTTCAAAACGTTATCAACTTTAGCTAAAGATTGATCATGCGGACATATAAAAACGTCCATTATTATTTCATTTATTCTGAATCAGAGGAGTCTAACATATTGATTACTAATCTGGGCTGAACGAACGATAGTCCATCTTTTTTCCAATAGTCATTTTCTTCTTTTAAGACATGATCTTCACATTTGCACCAAAAATCTTTGTCAATCTGTGATAGAGCAGCATATGTCAGTCCTTTTATATCGC
>JAVIAB010000108.1:68684278-68896163 GCA_032433765.1 Megaustenia siamemsis
TTTGGTGCAAATGTGAAGATCATGTCTTAAAAGAAGAAAATGACTATTGGAAAAAAGATGGACTATCGTTCGTTCAGCCCAGATTAGTAATCAATATGTTAGACTCCTCTGATTCAGAATAAATGAAATAATAATGGACGTTTTTATATGTCCGCATGATCAATCTTTAGCTAAAGTTGATAACGTTTTGAAAATGTAAAGATTCTTGATATGTGTACTGCAGGCATGCAAAGAAACTAAATCACTTTCATATGTCTTGTTTACGTAAAATAATGAAAGTCACATGGAAAGACATAAAACGAACAATGTAGCTCTTTACAGTGAAGAGGATCCCGTGCTTACATCGGACTCTTTAGTCACATGCGTACCCATAAACAATAACTTTGCTTGATATGTCATGCTCGTTATCGCTCGCAACGGATAATTAATTTTTTAAAATGTATTCTTTGTTGTATATTGTTTAAATAGTTTTCATTAATGGAACTGTTTATACGCTGATTTGTTTTAGACCGTCTGTAAAGGCTATAACATTGACATTCTCATAGTATTTTAAAGAAAGTAAACAATAGAAAGTAAACAGTTGATAAACGCCTCCAACTTTCAAGTTGTGTAGAGACGCCTATGTCGAGAAGCTGATTTCCATTAATGTACGGTAAATTATTTTCTCCAGGAGCAAAAAGATCCGTAAATTCACTGAGATCAAAGGAAAGTGCTGCTTCATGATGAAGCATACTTCCTACATCATTAAATTTTGTGAAATCGGTGGGACCTTGGAAAAACAAGGCCAGATGCAAAAAATCAAGTTTGTAAGTGCAGGGAAAGAGGAGATATTTCATGTTAATCGTGAACATTTAGATTTGAAACGACCAATAGAACAAAAATTCATATAGAAGAAGGTGTATCTTGGTCTACGCCCTATGGGCCGGTTACGGCTCGAAAGGTCAATAGATAGATTTTGACTTGGACTAAATAAGCTGCATCTTAGTGCCTCACCAGGGCTGGCTAAAGATACCGTCAACTCGGACAGTTGCCAAGGGCTCGTCATGTCCTCGGAGCGCCACCAATGATCTTCCAAAATGTTTAGTACATCTCTTGTTAACACTGTTATCATCATCAAGTGCTATACCGGTTGGCGTTGGCGACAAACACTCTTTTATCCACAGTGCATCGCATCAATTCTGTTGTTGACTGTTTTTCATGACATTACACCACACTAAATAATATCTTCTCTCTTTGTCGTCCGCGATTTCTCTTTCCCTGTCTTTTGCGATTTGTAACCAAGTATCCCAACGTTGCTCTTCTCATGATGTGTTCGAAAAATGTTGATTATTTCTTTCTGATGGTTTTTAGGAGCTCTATTTTTGTGTTGGCCACTTTGAGAATGTCCTCATTGGTCTTTTTAGCTATCCATGGAACTTTCAACATTATTCTGAGAAATCACATCTCTGTGGCCTCTAATCGTCTTGCCATTTGTTTATTTACTGTCAATGATTCACTTCCATAGGTCAGGATTGGTTCCATTTTGCACAGATGAACTTTCTTTCAGTCATCTATTGACATATGCTTGTTCCACAACAGCAAATTATATTACCATTCCATTGACAAACGTGGGAGGAAAGAAATAACTACAATCATTTTACGATTGTGTTCCTGTAGTTAGCATAGCTTGTAGAAAGTCAAGTGCCCCCGTCATGCCAAGTGGCGTATAGGGAATATGGTGTTAGTGACCATACATTTTACGATTGTGTTCCTGTAGTTAGCATAGCTTGTAGAAAGTCAAGTACCCCCGTCACGCCAAGTGGCGTATAGGGAATATGCTGTTAGTGACCATACATTTTACGATTGTGTTCCTGCAGTTAGCATAGCTTGTAGAAAGTCAAGTGCCCCCGTCACGCCAAGTGACGTATAGGGAATATGGTGTTAGTGACCATACATTTTACGATTGTGTTCCTGCAGTTAGCATAGCTTGTAGAAAGTCAAGTGCCCCGTCACGCCAAGTGGCGTATAGGGAATATGGTGTTAGTGACCATACATTTTACGATTGTGTTCCTGCAGTTAGCATAGCTTGTAGAAAGTCAAGTGCCCCCGTCACGCCAAGTGGCGTATAGGGAATATGGTGTTAGTGACCATACATTTTACGATTGTGTTCCTGTAGTTAGCATAGCTTGTAGAAAGTCAAGTGCCCCCGTCACGCCAAGTGGCGTATAGGGAATATGGTGTTAGTGACCATACAATTTACGATTGTGTTCCTGCAGTTAGCATAGCTTGTAGAAAGTAAAGTACCCCCGTCACGCCAAGTGGCGTATAGGGAATATGGTGTTAGTGACCATACATTTTACGATTGTGTTCCTGTAGTTAGCATAGCTTGTAGAAAGTCAAGTGCCCCCGTCACGCCAAGTGGCGTATAGTGAATATGGTGTTAGTGACCATACATTTTACAGACCTTCGGCACATGATTTTTGGGGTAATTTGGTTAGGTATTACGCCCCTGCCGCTTTACATTCCCAGAAAAAAATCCGGTACCAATTAAAGGATGGGTGAACCTGGAAGCCGTCGTTTGGGATCGAACCTCTTGTCCTTTGTAGCCCAGTTCACTAACCACTGAGCTATAGGCTCCCCTAGCATAGCTTGCAAGCCTCCAATAACTTTGTACCAACAGTCGATCTCCGAACAGTAAACAATTTTCAATCCCATGTTAACAGTTGATAGCTCACAATATCCACACTACAATATCCGCACTACAATATCCACACTACAATAATCCACACTATAATAATCCATACTACAATATCCACACTACAATAATCCACACTACAATAATCCACACTACAATATCCACACTACAATATTCACACTACAATATCCACACTACAATAATCCACACTACAATAATCCACACTACAATATTCACACTACAATATTCACACTACAATATTCACACTACAATATCCACACTACAATAATCCACACTACAATACCACACTACAATAATCCACACTACAATATCCACACTACAATATCCACACTACAATATCCACATTACTAAACCCACTCTAATATATTGAGACAATAGTAAATAAGCAAGCTAAAACACGGTACCCTCCACAATAAAATACTTACTTTTCTTGACATCTTTCTGTTTTTGTTTTCGATTCGAGGTGGCCAACAATTTATCACTTCCCTGAACTGAGCCTAATGACCGGACTTTGCGAGAATGAGCATGTTCTCTCCCTTTATCTAGATCTCTGAGACTGTCAATGTTACCAATGTCTCCAGTAGAGTGATCGTCCTTGACGTTTGTTTCTCTGAGCTCTGACCCATTTTCTTCAACTTTTCTATCGACATTCACACCAGAATGATGTGAAGACATTTTGATGGCGCCATTAATCAAACCATTCGATCTACCGATTGTATCGTCCTCGTTGTTTACAAACTGTTGAACAAATTCAAGGAGAGAATTTCGATTCCTGGCAGCCGGCATGTTTTCCATGTGATCGTTTCTTGGGGAATGGATTTCTCTGGTAACTCCGTTGACTTTGTTCTTAGAGTACCCTGTGGCTACATCTGGCGGGAGATTAACGTCTGCTGTTGTTTCCAGGTGGACATCGTCGAGATATCGCATGGCCTGTTTGTTGACGTCATCCTCCACAAGCTTCACATGTGCAACGTCAGCAACTTGGTTGTTAACGTCATTTTTCTAATGAAGGAAACAAAATTACAATAATTAAAAAAAAAAAATAAAACAAAACAAAAAACAATCAAAATGACATGTTTGCCTGAGACACAGACCGACGCTATGATAAACATTGACAATGAACTCTACAACTGTATATGAAGATTTTGATGATAATAAGAGCATCATTAGAGGATAATGAAAACAATGTTAGACGTGATAAACGAAGCACGAACGTGACAAACAATGTTACCTTGGCACTCACTACGCTGTCACGTGTCCATGAAGAGTTGTGGACAGTTGCTGTCTTATGTTCTATGTGTAATGTATCACAGTGGTAGTTTCTAGTGTTTGTAGATATAGGACTTCCGGTTTAAAGATGGTGGAATAGAATTTGTGTTCAGCAGGGTTTGCGTTCGGAGACTGATTAATTTCAGCTCTGTAATGTAGATCGTTGTGTTTAAGTCAACTGGATTTTCCACTTAACGGTTTCGCACTGGTGCTAAAGAGTCTGAGCACCTGACTTTGAAGGACACTTGACGTGCTGTTCAATAACTCTCGTTGAATTTGTTCGGCGTCATTACTTTCAACTTTTTATTATGGACCGTACACCAAGTCAGCCGAACGATCTACTTTAGGGATTCTGCGCTGGCACTACGGCGTTCGTGCTTCCTGCACCGTTCTTTGGAATGAATCAAGTGCTGTGGGTTCATCTCTTGTTGACTGTGCTACGTCATCATGATGGACGATCGTGTCCCGCAAATCGGGCGAACGCTCGAAATGAATGGTGAGATGACAGCGATTTCGAAAATGTTCGTGAATCTGCAGCCCTCGTGCGACTCTCGGATCTTCATGTTAGTCACGAGAGATGACTACATTCAGGAGAGCGATGAGTAGAACGGGGGAGGACTTGTGAGCCAGATTATCGTTTCACACAGCAGGACTTGCTGGGAGGACTTGTGAGCCAGATTATCGTTTCACACAGCAGGACTTGCTGGGGAGGACTTGTGAGCCAGATTATCGTTTCACACAGCAGGACTTGCTGGGGAGGAGATCTGAGCGCGTTTTTCGATGTGTGTTGGGAATAACAGCAAAGTGTGTGGTACACATGAGGCATATTCAGAACACGAAAGACGAATATGGCAGACCACCGTGAAAAAAGATTGCAGCCTTATCACGTAAAATTACAAAGAAAGCCATGGAGAGAAATTCTAACTATTGTTTTAGGAACGAACTAAATGTTATATCTTCTCAATATTCCTGTATGGTGCAGAAACATGGACATTAGACAAGAAAATAGATCAGAAAATTGAAGTCTTTGAAATGTGGATTTATAGAAGAATAGGTAGAAATGGATGGAAAGAAAAGAAAACAAACGATGAAGTTTTAAAACAACTAAAGATGAAAAGAGAACTACTAAACACAATTAGAACAAGAGAAACGAAATTTTTGAGGCATGTTAAAAGACACAACAGTCTAATAAAAGTAATATTGGAAGGGAAAATACAAGGTAAAAGAGGCAGAGGCGGACTAAGACTAACATGGACGAGTAACATCAACAGATGGACAAGTCAACCTAAGACAATCTGCACCATCAAAGCAAGAGACAGAGTAGAATGGCGCTCCATGGTAGCCAACCTTCGATGCGGAGACGGCACTCAATGATGATGATGATGGGAATAATCCGACAACTAACACTAACATAACAGATACATGACATCATGTATAATGCTGGTACTAGTTGTTAGTGTTTTTAGGTACATAATTTGAGTCAATCAAACGGTTTTAGTCGCTTTTTTGACTTGGGGAAAAAGAACTCAACGTCTGTTGTAAGCGAGTTGTGGCTCTTTACAATAAGTCAAATAAAACTCTTCCACACAAACGTTCTTGCCGGACAACTTTGGGACAACATCTCTACATAATCTCTACATAATCTCTACATAATCTCTACATAATCTCTACATAATCTCTACATAATCTCTACATAATCTCTACATAATCTCTACATAATCTCTACATAATCTCTACATAATCTCTACATTATCTGCGGTATGTGGTCATCTTTCGTGGGACGGCATCAGTTTTAATCATACTGTAGTGTGATCTCTATTCCTCAAGAGAACTGGTTTGTCTAAAGGTAAAACATCCGCCTCTAGACGGTCTCGGGTTTGAAACAGGCGGTGAGAATTTGCCACTATGAATCCGAGACATCCCCGTGGCTTTACATGAATCTAGTCCGTGGGTAGATAGATTCTCATGTCTAACCGTCTCGGATAACAGAGAAACATCAGAGGATCTCGTGTGCACCCTTCTAATGTTAAAGAACGTGGGAGTTAAAAGTGAAAATATGCAGGCCAGAAGTTTCCGCTTCCGGGGAAAAAATGATTACATCTGCAATCCACCCACACCAGAGACGGATATGTCGGGCCGAAAGACGCATTTATCGCGGCTTGCATAAACTAGCTTGTGGGGTCGAAAGACGCATTTATTGCGGCTTGCATAAACTAGCGTGTGGGGCCGAAAGCTGCATTTATCGCAGCTTGCATGAACTAGCGTGTGGGGCCGAAAAACGCATTTATCGCCACTTGCATAAACTAGCGTGTGGGGCCGAAAGCTGCATTTATCGCAGCTTGCATGAACTAGCGTGTGGGGCCGAAAGCTGCATTTATCGCAGCTTGCATGAACTAGCGTGTGGGGCCGAAAAACGCATTTATCGCAGCTTGCATGAACTAGCGTGTGGGGCCGAAAAACGCATTTATCGCCACTTGCATAAACTAGCGTGTGGGGCCGAAAGCTGCATTTATCGCAGCTTGCATGAACTAGCGTGTGGGGCCGAAAAACGCATTTATCGCAGCTTGCATGAACTAGCGTGTGGGGCCGAAAAACGCATTTATCGCCACTTGCATAAACTAGCGTGTGGGGCCGAAAGCTGCATTTATCGCAGCTTGCATGAACTAGCGTGTGGGGCCGAAAAACGCATTTATCGCCACTTGCATAAACTAGTGTGTGGGACCGAAAGACGCATTTATCACAGCTTCAATGAACTAGCGTGTGGGGCCAAAAGCTGCATATATCGCAGCTTGCATAAACTAGTGTGTGGGGCTGAAAGCTGCATTTATCGCAGCTTGCATAAACTAGCGTGTGGGGCCAAAAGCTGCATATATCGCAGCTTGCATAAACTAGCGTGTGGGGCCAAAAGCTGCATTTATCGCAGCTTGCATAAACTAGTGTGTGGGGCCAAAAGCTGCACATATCGCAGCTTGCATGAACTAGTGTGTGGGGCTGAAAGCTGCATTTATCGCAGTTTGCATAAACTTGTGTGTGGGGCTGAAAGCTGCATTTATCGCAGCTTGCATAAACTAGCGTGTGGGGCCAAAAGCTGCATATATCGCAGCTTGCATAAACTAGTGTGTGGGGCTGAAAGCTGCATTTATCGCAGCTTGCATAAACTAGTGTGTGGGGCCGAAAGTTGCATATATCGCAGTTTGCATAAACTAGTGCGTGGGGCTGAAAGCTGCATTTATCGCAGCTTGCATAAACTAGTGTGTGGGGCTGAAAGCTGCATTTATCGCAGCTTGCATAAACTAGCGTGTGGGGCCAAAAGCTGCATATATCGCAGCTTGCATAAACTAGTGTGTGGGGCTGAAAGCTGCATTTATCGCAGCTTGCATAAACTAGTGTGTGGGGCTGAAAGCTGCATTTATCGCAGCTTGCATAAACTAGTGTGTGGGGCTGAAAGCTGCATTTATCGCAGCTTGCATGAACTAGTGTGTGGGGCCGAAAGTTGCATATATCGCAGCTTGCATGAACTAGTGTGTGGGGCCGAAAGTTGCATATATCGCAGCTTGCATGAACTAGTGTGTGGGCCGAAAGTTGCATATATCGCAGCTTGCATGAACTAGTGTGTGGGGCCGAAAGTTGCATATATCGCAGCTTGCATGAACTAGTGTGTGGGGCCGAAAGTTGCATATATCGCAGCTTGCATGAACTAGTGTGTGGGGCCGAAAGTTGCATATATCGCAGCTTGCATGAACTAGTGTGTGGGGCCGAAAGTTGCATATATCGCAGCTTGCATGAACTAGTGGGTGGGGCCGAAAGTTGCATATATCGCAGCTTGCATGAACTAGTGTGTGGGGCCGAAAGTTGCATATATCGCAGCTTGCATGAACTAGTGGGTGGGGCCGAAAGTTGCATATATCGCAGCTTGCATGAACTAGCGACACGATGCATCCACGCCCGCTCAATTGGTGTTCGTTAAAAAGAAGTAGAATCTTTGTTTTTCCTGTTTTCTTTTTTCCAAAGCTCTACACCAGAGTGCCCTTGGTCTGCCTCATGTCCTCGGCTCATCCGGAATGGTAGTTATTGATGATTTTCTCTGGATTTCTTTTCGTTGCGGAAACTCTTTCAGCCCTGACTGTTTGTTGATGTTCCGATTTGTAAAATAATTTATGCGATTCGATCACAGAAGTGAGCCCTAGCAACAATACAACATGCACCATCTGGTAACAATTATTGTTGTTGTTTCTTTTAAATATGAGGTGGGGACTCAGAGGTCCTGAGAGGCTTTTTGTTATCTTATATAAATGTATAGGTGAAAAAGAGGGGGGGGGGGGTGAGGGGAGGGGGAGCCAGTTAGATAATTTGAAAACGAAAGTAGGCAACCCCTCCAGGAAGGTACTCTCCCACTGTCACCTGTTGGTGATTCCCATTGATATAGTCTGCTAGACCTACAAATCACGCCAGAAAACAATGCTTGTCTTCTTCAACCTTTCAGCTGCCTGTGGAGCATAGGTCTTCAACAAACACTTTCCAAATCGTTCTGTTTCTTTCCATTCTTTTAAGATCATTCCATGTCTTCCCCCATCATCTTCATCTCTGCTTCCATCTGTCTTCTACAAAAATATGTATCTTCCTCTTTGTCTTTTTCCTTGGGGGTTAAAAAAAGGGCATGTAGTGTATAACTCTTAGTTGGCTTCCGCAACGTGAGTCTTATTCAGCACCATCGTCTTCTATGTATCTCTTTATCCACTGCCATTTGACTGGTACTTTCCCATAATTCTATTTTAGTGATTTTGTCCTGCCATTTCCGCTTCTGACTGAAGTAATATAACAAATATAAAGTGGGGCTTTATGTCCTGTCAGGGCCTAAGAGTTAAAGTAGTCAGCTCGGCGGTCTCTGTATCTACGTGTGCATTTCCTCTTGCCATATTTATCTTGACCGATATTTAACTGAAGAATTGATTTGCTGATGTTGTTGCTGTCGTGTCTGCTGTTGGCCATTGTGAGGTATTAGTCAGATATCTTGACCTTCAAGATTCTATAGATGTAGCTGCAGCTTCATTGAATACTTTTCTCTTAGTGCAGACGTGATGCCCTCATCAGGACCAGAACTTGAAATAGCATGTCTCTGTCTCATGTTGGTTTGTCTATTTACTATTAACATTGACTTTAGTGCTGAAGTCGGATGTTTTGGGCCGAAAGGTGCAAATATAACAGTTATACTGCAAACCACATCACAACGCAGACACGTCCACTTAACGTCCTTTTAAGGACGGATGACGAAGAGGAATTCTACAGTCTACGAATACTCTAGAATACTTTAGCCATCGGGTGAACGCAAGCAAGCAAACATTGACTTTGTTGACCCAACAGACAGACTGAACAGACCAAATAGACTGAATCAATAAGACTTTAAGATCTATCTATCTCTTTCCATAAATATGCATAACAGTGTCAATAGCTCACAAGTAATACGTTTCTTTGTTTGCTGCTGTTAATTAAAAAAAAATTGTTTCCTGAATCTCTCAACAACAGTACTCTTCCACATACTACGGGCTCTTTATAAAGTCGCTGTGCACTGTACAAAAATATGTTGAAACTACGAAAAATTGTAACGTAAATTTGTATTATTCATCTAGACGCTACTGCTCATGGCTAGCTTGTATTGGGTAAAGTGGCTGTTCACACAATGAAATTTTGTCTACAGCATGTGTCGGGAAATGTCAGTACAAATTGTCGAATTACTTCTTCAGTATATTTGCCACTATTACAGAAGAATTTTTCAACCAAAAATACCATGTTTTCCATGTTTAACACAATTTCCTTTCAGAAATGAAACCGTGAATATAACAACGGCTTGTTGTGTTATTGCTGCCAACGGGATTGCGGACACAGATTATCATGACGTAAATGTCATCAATCGGTGACACATACTGAGATGAAATGTGTCAGACAAATGACAGGAAACAGTCTGAGAGATAAGATCAGAAATGAAGAACTGAGAAAAAAGCTGGGAATAGCCCCCGTCATAGAATATATAAAGAAACAACAGATAAAATGGTTTGGCTACGTGACAGGGCACAAAGATCAAAACACAATACAACAAGCCCTCAATAAACGTTGCGAGAATACTTGACCCAAAGAGTCGACCACGAAAAAGATGGATCGAAGGAATACTAGAAGCACTAGGAAATATAACAGCAGCAGAGGCGAACAGAAGAGCAAAAAACCGCAAATTATATCTCCCCTCGACGCTGAAAGGCAAATTAGGAAGGAAAGAAGAAGCAGAAGAAGAAAAAGAAGGTGACGTGATTTGGAAAAAAAACATTTTCCAAGTCACTGCATAACGACTTTATAAACAGATTGTTTAATGTGGATACTTTCTTTTAATTTATGTTACATCTGTCACATTCTCTTGTCTAATTACATTTATCTTCTTGTTGATGTTTCTCATTCCGATGTCTAATTTTCTCTCCCTTTCTCTCGTTCCCATGAACAAATAACGCTATCAGATCCTTACCTGGTCGCAACTACACCCACTGGTCGACGAGGCCGTCCTTCTCTCCAAGACTTCCACTCTAGAAAATAAATTGACTTGACCCATGATCAGAATGAGTTGCACCACGAACATGGTGGCAATGAGACCGTCTTGGCTGGTTATAGCTGACCAGTTCCATGTCCTGCCTCCATTTTTGCACAAACTGACAAGATAGAGACAAGTGTGGGGTCATCTCACATACTTTTTATAAATAAACAAAACATGTGACATACTGTTTAGAAATAAACAAAACATGTCACATACTTTTTAGAAATAAACAAAACATGCCACATACTTTTTAGAAATAAACAAAACCTGTCACATACATTTAGAAATAAACAGAACATGTCACATACTTTTTAGAAATAAACAGAACATGTCACATACTTTTTAGAAATAAACAAAATATGCCACATGCTTTTTAGAAATAAACAGAACATGCCACATACTTTTTAGAAATAAACAGAACATGTCACATACTTTTTAGAAATAAACAAAACATGTCACATATTGTTTAGAAATAAACAAAACCTGTCACATACTTTTTAGAAATAAACAGAACATGTCACATACTTTTTAGAAATAAACTAAACATGTCACATACTTTTTAAAAATAAACAGAACATGTCACATACTTTTTAGAAATAAACAAAACATGTCACATACTTTTTAGAAATAAACAAAACATGCCATATACTGTTTAGAAATAAACAAAACATGATAAATGATGTTTAGAAATAAACAAAACATGTCACATACTGTTTAGAAATAAACAAAAAATGACAAACACTGTTTACAAATAAACAAAACATGACAAACACTGCTTAGGAATAAACAAAACATAACAAACACTGTTTACAAATAAACAAAACGTGACAAACACTGCTTGGGAATAAACAAAACATGACAAACACTGTTTACAAATAAACAAAACATGACAAACACTGTTTACAAATAAACAAAACATGACAAACACTGCTTATGAATAAACAGACTCTGTATGCTTTTATAATCCTTTATTCTAGAATGGCGTTTATTAACCTGATAAAAACAATGTATGAAGGAACAAAATGTAGTGTGGTGCATGAAGGACAGCTTACAGAAGCATTTGAAATAAGAACAGGAGTAAGGCAAGGATGCCTCCTGTCTCCATTTCTCTTTCTACTGGCCATAGATTGGATTATGAAAATAACTCAAAACAACAGAAATGGGATCCAGTGGTCACTGACCAAACAACTTGATGATTTAGAATTTGCTGATGACATAGCTCTCCTATCACACAGCCATCAACAGATGCAGGATAAAATGAGTATATTAGATGAGAGATCACAACAGCTAGGACTAAAGATTAATAGAGATAAGACCAATATTATGAGAATTAATGCAGTTGGCAATAACCATATAAAACTAGGAGAAATACCTCTACTAGACGTACAATCTTATATATATCTGGGCAGTAATATAGATAAAGAGGGAGGAACAGAAAATGATACCAAAATAAGGATATCAAAAGCAAGAGGAGCTTTCATTGCACTGGGAAACATATGGAAATCCAAAGAAATTAGGCTAAATACAAAAATAAACATTTTCAACTCAAATGTTAAGTCGGTCCTATTATATGGCTGTGAAACATGGAGAATGACAAAATTGACAATCACGAAAGTACAGACTTTCATTAATGGATGCTTGCGCAGAATAAAGGGATGGAAATGGCAGGACAAAGTCACTAACGTGGAATTATGGAAATGTACCGGTCAAATACCAGTGGATAAAGAGATACAGCGAAGACGATGGCGATGGATAGGACACACACTACGGAAACCAACTGAGAGTATTACACAACAGGCCCTTTTTTGGAATCCCCAGGGGAAAAGACAAAGAGGAAGACCAAGGAATTCTTGGAGAAGACAGATAGAAGCAGAGATGAAGATGATGGGGAAGACATGGAATGATCTTAAAAGAATGGCAAGAAACAGAACGACTTGGAAAGTGTTTGTTGAAGACCTATGCTCCACCAGGAGCTAAAAGGTAAAAGAGAGAATGGCGTAAACGGGGTTTTAGTTATAGCCTGATTGTCTTCAATTATTATAAGGATGGCTACCCATGTGACTTACTGAGCAACAAAATCGAGGAAGTGCTGCATCCTCCGTCGCACTGAAAGAAGTGACTTTTTAGGAGACGTGTAATACTTCACATCTCCATGACAATATTTTTACTGCCTGACATAATTTATATAGGCGTAGTCCCCGTCAGTCATGGTTGATTGTGATGGTCGCCGTCAGTCATAGTTGTCTGCAGTAGCCTCCGTCAGTCATAGTTAACTATAGCAGCCTCCGTCAGTCATAGTTAACTATAGTAGTCTCCGTCAGTCATAGTTGACTATAGTAGCCACCGTCAGTCATAGTTGACTATAGTAGCCTCCGTCAGTCATAGTTAACGATAGTAGCCACTGTCAGTCATAGTTGACTATAGTAGCCACCGTCAATCATAGTTGACTATAGTAGCCACCGTCAGTCATAGTTGACTATAGTAGCCTCCGTCAGTCATAGTTAACGATAGTAGCCACTGTCAGTCATAGTTAACTATAGTAGCCTCCGTCAGTCATAGTTGTCTGCAGTAGCCTCCGTCAGTTATAGTTAACGATAGTAGCCTCCGTCAGTCATAGTTTACAATACATTTCCCATTGCCCATTGAAATGTTATTTTTTCCTTACTTTCGCCGTGTATTCTCCTTTTCTATGAATCTGTCTGCTTCTTGTTAGAATAGTTTATATAGATGTCAGCGAAAGGGTAAGTCAGAATACAATAACTGGACAACGTTTGGGTGTTCACTAACCAGAACTGACAAACAAAGTCAACGGTGCGTGAGAAACGCTTAGTCTTATAGGCTTTGATGTCAGTCTGAATGCTGCAGCACAACAGAAAAGGAAACGTATCAATAGGCATTATCGTAAGACAAATCAACATAGACGACTTCACATTTGAGTCTCTATCTTGATAGTTTGCGCCAAAATGGAGGCAAGACGTGGGAACTGGTAAGCGATGACTAGACAAGAGGTTTGTTATTGCGACCATGTCTATAGTGCTGCTAATGTTAGGCATAGTAAGTAAGTAAAGAGCCCGTCACACCAAGTGGCGTATAGGGAATAAGGTGTTAGTGACCATAATTAAAATATCATATGCAACAAATCTATGTCAATAAAAATAACAAAGAGAGTTAATCGGTGCTATATAGAACCAATTCTGACCTATGGAAGCGAATCATGGACAGTAGACAAACAAATGAAAAGACGATTAGAGGCCACAGAGATGGGATTTCTCAGAATAATGTTGAAAGTTCCCTGGACAGCTAAAAAGACCAAGGAGGAAGTTCTCAAAGAGGCCAACACAAAAAGGGAACTCTTAAAAAAACACCAGAAAGAACCAATCAACATTTTTCGGGCACATCATGAGAAGAGGAAAGTTGGAATACTTGGTTACAATTGGCAAAATAAAAGGAAAGAGAGATCGTGGGCGACAAAGAGAGAAAATACTGGATAGCTTGGTGTCATGGCATGGAAAACAGTCAACAACAGAACTGATACGATGCACTGTAGATAGAAGATTGTGGAGGGACATGATCACCTACGCCAACCGGTATGGCACATGATGATGATAATGACCATAATTTTTATAGACCTTCGGCACATGATTTCTTGGGGTAATGTGGTCGGTATTATGCCCGTGCCGCTTTCCTTTCCAAGAAAAAATCCGGTACCTATTTAAGGCTGGGTGAACCCGGAAGCCGTAGATCAGTATCGAATCCGACCTCTTGTCCTTTGTAGTCCAGTTCACTAACCACTGAGCTATCGCGGCTAATTCTAGGCATAGGTCAAGTAAATTTACACTCTGGAGCAGAGATTCTCAAACTGTGGATAGTGTCCTTCAAGGAGTTTGCGGTGTTGTCACAGGGAGTCCGCGAAGGCTTGAAGAAAAGGTTGATATTTGGTAGCTCAACACTTTTAGGTTTTTAATCTTGAATAGAAGTTGAATCCCGGAGTCCACCACTACAAAACGTATTTAATGGGGGTCCGCGACTACAAAACATATTTAATGGGGGTCCGCGACTACAAAACATATTTAATGGGGGTCCGCGACTACAAAACGTATTTAATGGGGGTCCGCGACTACAAAACATATTTAATGGGGGTCCGCGACTACAAAACGTATTTAATGGGGGTCCGCGACTACAAAACATATTTAATGGGGGTCCGCTACTACAAAACATATTTAATGGGGGTCCGCTACTACAAAACGTATTTAATGGGGGTCCGCGACTACAAAACTGGGGGTTCGCGGAAAAGAAAGCTTCAACAATCGCTGCTCTATAGAAAAGATGCTAGAGATACGGTCCTAAAAAAGAAGGTCCTAGAGAAAAGGTCCTCGGGAAAAGGCCCTAGAGAGAATGTCCTAGAGAAAAGGTCCTAGAGAAAAGGGTGACCTCGTCGACCAGCGGGTGTAGTTGTGTCCAGGATCTGATAGCATTAGTGTTCATAGGAACGACAGAGAGAGAGAGAGAGAGAGAGAGAGAGAGAATTAGACATAGGAATGAGAAACATCCACAAGAAGATACATGTAATTACACAAGAGGATTTGCCAGTTGAAGCCACTATAGAAAATTTTGAGTAGAGGTTGACCACAATAAAGAAGAAATCACAAACTGCCCAAGAGGTGGATTTAGATAAGATGGATACACTACAACAAACAATCCATGGAGCTGGACAAGTCACAGGTGCACACCATAAATCTAGGAACAAGCAAAAGTATCGCACTGCTAAATGTAACATCTGAAGGTAAAGAGAACGATAATCTAATCAAGAAGAACATGATGGGGAACATTGGTAGCAGTGTAGATCAGAAGTGGGACAACTTACAAGGAGTTGCAAATCTTAGCTCCACCTACCACTAATTTAAACAATTGTAAACACGCATTTTCACATTTTTAGATCGTCGTGGTTAATGTCCATTTTGAATGACCGCCTCCTTGTGTGTTGCGTGTAAACCATGAGTGTTGGGTGTAAACCATAAGTGTTGCGTGTAAACCATGAGTGTTGGGTGTAAACCATAAGTGTTGCGTGTAAACCATGAGTGTTGCATGTAAACCATGAGTGTTGGGTGTAAACCATGAGTGTTGGGTGTAAACCATGAGTGTTTAATGTAAACCATGAGTGTTGCATGTAAACCATGAGTGTTGCGTGTAAACCATGAGTGTTACATATAAACCATGAGTGTTGCATGTAAACCATGAGTGTTGCGTGTAAACCATGAGTGTTGCGTGTAAACCATGAGTGTTGCATGTAAACCATGAGTGTTGCATATAAACCATGAGTGTTGCATATAAACCATGAGTGTTGCATGTAAACCATGAGTGTTGCGTGCAAACCATGAGTGTTTCATGAACTTCATAACAAAACAAGCGTGACTTACCTGGGCGGAGCCATTCTCTAACCACGTCTGCAGCTGTCGTGCCTGGTGTTTACTTCTTGACTGATCTCGATCGGAACTGAAATGAACAAATATTTGTTATCATTATTTATTATCAAGCAATTGAGTTCCGCCTTAGAACAACAGAAACAGACACATATCAAGCCATTGTTACCTACAGCGACTCACTTCGCACATGAAAAACTAATGAAAACAAAAACAAATAACTACCACACGAAGTTTGTGTAAATTGTGTCTGCAATATAAACATTAAACATACATCTTTGAGCAAATACAAGATTCAACAATCGACAAACGGGTACACCCACCAAGATAGCAAACCAAAACAGATAAATACGTTTTACTTCCCGATTGTGTCTGGGTCTAAAGTGGCAATCACTTAACGTCAGTGGCGTAGCAAAGGTTGCTAACGTAAGGGTTGAGATAAAGACGTGAGTTGAACATTAAATACACACTTACACATGTGTTGTTGCAACACTTGGTACAAAAAAAAAAAACCCACAAACAAACCCAGAGGACGAGAGGCAGTCAGAGCTAGGATAGGGACCCTTGCTTCACAGCTCCTTGACTATAGAAACCTTTGCTTCATCATCAAGTGATATGCCTGCTGGCGTTGGTGATCATGTCTTTCCACAACTCTCGATCTCGACAGTTATTTATCATTTCTATTATTGACCTTCTGCCAAGTCATTCTCTTAATCTGTCTGGTTATCTTTTCTCTTTGATTCCCTCTATCTCTTCGTCCCTCATTTTTTCCAGGTGTGACAATATATTCCAGTTGTTCTCTTCTCATTACATGGCCAAAAAATGTTAATTGTTTCTTCTTAATATTGGAAATTAGCTGTTTTTTTTTTTGCTTTGGCCTCTTTCAAAACGTTTTCATTACTCATCTTAGCTGTCCATGGTATTCTCAAAATGCTTCTGTAAAACCACATTTCTACAGCTTCTAGTGATTATCTTGTCTATTGTCCTATTGTCAATTATTGCCATCCTTATGATATGAGTCGCATAACAATAAATCTACATAACATTTAAGAACCCTTTTTCTTGTTTCCATTGCCAATAATGTATTTCACAGTATCTTCCTCATTTTTTTGAAAGCTGCTTTTGTCTGAACTATTCTTTATCTCACCTCTGTTGTACATCTACCATCTCATGCTGACATTGTTCCCAGATATTTAAATTCATTTATCTGTTTTAATATTGTTCCAAACTTTTCCTTATTGTGCATTACGGCGATGTCTTGTTTTTGTTGCTACCGTTACTTCTGTTCTCCTTCGCTTCAGAATCTCCAAAAAGATACTTTGTCTAGGATGACATCCATGCAAGATGACTGACTTGAGTTACGACGATTCATGAATTAGTTTACAGATACGAATGTGTTCTGAGTTTTGTATTATTAAATATATATCACACACAAACATACTTAAATGTTTGCGTTTTGATGCACATCGAGGGACATGAGAACACGAATGAAGTGATTGGACTGAAGACAGTAACAATATAGAACAAAATAATATTGAAGAGAGACTGCATCTGGAGACGCGAAATAAACATCAATGACGCAAAGACAGACACAGGTATTTTTTTTTTTTTTTTACATCAATTGAGAAAGTCAGCAGACAAACATCAACAGTCAAACATTATCAGACAAAAATCAACAGGTAAACATCAACTGAGAAACATTAACAAACATCAGCAGACACATATCAACAAACATAAACAAACATCAACAGATAAACATCAGCAAACAAACATCAACAGACAAACATCGACAAACAAACATCTGCAGACAAACATCAGCAAACAAACATCAACAGACAAACATCAACAGACAAATATCGACAAACAAACATCTGCAGACAAACATCAGCAAACAAACATCAGCAAACAAACATCAACAGACAAACATCTGCAGACAAACATCAACAGACAAACATCGACAAACAAACATCTGCAGACAAACATCAGCAAACAAACATCAGCAAACAAACATCAACAGACAAACATCGGCAAACAAACATCTGCAGACAAACATCAACAAACAAACATCAACAGACAAACATCAACAGACAAACATCAACAGACAAACATCTGCAGACAAACATCAGCAAACAAACATCAACAGACAAACATCGACAAACAAACATCAACAAACGAACATCAGCAGACAAACATCAACAGACAAACATCAGCAGACAAACATCAACAGACAAACATCTGCAGACAAACATATGCAGACAAACATCAGCAGACAAACATCAACAGACAAACATCAACATACAAACATCAACATACAAACATCAGCAGACAAATATCAACATACAAACATCTGCAGACAAACATCTGCAGACAAACATCAACAAACAAACATCAACAGACAAACATCAATATACAAACATCAGCAGACAAACATCAACAAACAAAACATCTACATACAAACATCAACATACAAACATCAGCAGACAAAAATCATCAAACAAATATCAGCAGACAAACAAACATCAAGAGATAAACATCAACAGACAAACATGGAGAACATTAGGCAGCATGTGCCAGGATTCAAGCCGTGAACCTCGACATAGCACCTTACCAGTTGAGACCTTCACTTCAGAGAACCTTCAGCTCAGCACACACAAACATACTTTTGCTGGAAGGTCACCCATGCATGATCTCCACATGACTAGAGTTTTGGGAAGTTGAGTTGACAGTGTTCTGAACTGCAGGTCACTATTGGCAAAATAGTAGTAAGGGCCTGGCTTTTGGGTGCATGAGTGTTTCGTCAAAAGTTGCGCGCGAGGCTGCGCCGTTGGTTGTGTGGTGACGTCAGCGGCCTGACCTGCCGTGACCTTGTTTATAAAGTTTTTTTTTTATTTAGTAAAGTATTTTTTTAATCTTTGTTTTTAAATGGCTCATCCATCGTCCTGTCATGAGGGCGACGCGACCTGTCGTGACTTTGTACATTTTTTATTATTATTTAGTCATACTTTTTAAAAAAATTGTTTTAAATGGCGGGTTTTTCATCGGAGTAGTAGTAGTAGTAAAGTACCCCCCCCGTCACGCCAAGTGGCGGCGTATAGGGAAATATGGTGTTAGTGACCCTATATTTTACAGACCTTCAGCACATGATTTTTGGGGTAATGTGGTCGGTATTACGCCCGTGCTGCTTTACTTTCCCAGAAAAAATCCGGTACCCATTTAAGGCTGGGTGAACCCGGAGCCGTCGGTTGGGATCGAACCCTACCTCTTGTCCGTAGTAGTCCAGTTCACTAACCACTGAGCTATCGCGGCTCCCACTAATTTTTAGGGAATTAGTAAAACCCAGGTGTCCTCGCCAGGGTACGAACCCCGGCTGTTGCCGTGGTAAGCCAACCGCCTATCGATTGCGCTAACCGGACACCCTTTTTCATCGGAGGGTAGATTCAAAAGGGATTAATTGATTTGTATAAAGAATAATAGACAGTCTGATTGTGCTTTATTGTGTGTTTTTCTTGTAGTGGCTTTAATTTTTTGTTTAATTTAGAGATTAGAAAGAAATAGTTTATCTGTAATGTTATTAATTATGTACATTTGTTTTTAAAGAACGGAGCTTTATTGGCAGTAAGACATTCTTGGATAGATCGAAGGTAGTGTTATATATATATATATATAGACAAAGGAATTTTGCATAGCGGTACATGGTGGTGTAATAGTTTATCTATTGTTGGAATTTATGGATTTATGTAGACGGTGTTCCGCTTTGAGATACATAAGAACGTGTTATTGATGAGAATGGGACCAGAATATTGGGGCTTGAGATGATAATAGAGACTGTGTAGCAAATGTTGGCGCAACATCCATGCAACCAAAAGCCAGGCCATTACTATGCACTATGCCAAGTCAAGGAGCGCGAGTTGGCATCTTGGTTTTGACTGCTCATTGATATCTCTGTTTCCTGTTGTTGTTTTGTATTTTTCTGAGAGCTGTAAACAAATACACGTACCTCTCTGTGTAGTGTATGTTTGCCTCTCGCCTAGAACCTACATCGACACCAATTATTCTTTCATTTATTATTATTGTTTTAAAGTACGGGGTTGTCAGTGAGTCACAGCCCCTAATCTGACAGCTTTAACATTTCTTATTAATACTTTAATGTTGAGAGTTCACTGGACAGCTAAAAAGACAGGCGAGGAAATTCTCAAAGATGCCAACACAAAAAGGGAGCTCGCGAAAATACAGGGAAAGAGAGATCGCGGACGACAAAGAGAGAAGATACTGGATAGCTTGGTGTCATGGCATGGAAAACAGTCTATAACTGAATTGAAGCGAAGTATTATAAATAGAGAATTGTGGAAGGACATGATCACCTGCGCCAACCGGAATGGCACATCATGATTTTTACTACTTTACTTATTTATCTGCATGCTTTAGGTATGTGGCGACTCGAGGAAATTAGTGCCAGGTACAATCGCCCTCCAGTTCCCCCTCATTCTCCAGCTAATCTTGACGTCACTGCTTAAAATGTAATGTACAGGGTACAGGAACTACTAGTCAAGTAGAGCTGATACCTCGGGGGTTGGGGGGGGGGGGTATAATACTAAATTGTCTGTGTTGGTTATCGCGTTATTCAGTAACTAGGTCAGGTTCGCCTCGCGGATAGACAATCGTCCATATCTTGAGATATTAGATGTGCGTGTTCACTTCATGATGTGTATGTTCACTTCATGATGTGTGTGTTCACGTCATGATGTGTGTGTTCACGTCATGATGTGTGTGTTCACTTCATGATGTGTGTGTGTAACTTCATGATGTGTGTGTTCACGTCATGATGTGTGTGTTCACGTCATGATGTGTGTGTTCACGCCATGATGTGTGTGTTCACGTCATGATGTGTGTGTTCACGCCATGATGTGTGTTCACGCCATGATGCGTGTGTTCACGCCATGATGTGTGTGTTAACGTCATGATGTGTGTGCTCACTTCATGATGTGTGTGTGTGTTCACTTCATGATGTGTGTGTTCACGTCATGATGTGTGTGTTCACTTCATGATGTGTGTGTTCACGTCATGATGTGTGTTCACGCCATGATGTGTGTGTTCACGTCATGATGTGTGTGTTCACGCCATGATGTGTGTGTTCACGCCATGATGTGTGCGTTCACGCCATGATGTGTGTGTTCACTTCATGATGTGTGTGTTCACGCCATGATGTGTGTGTTCACGCCATGATGTGTGTGTTCACGCCATGATGTGTGTGTTCACGCCATGTGTGTGTTCACGCCATGATGTGTGTGTGTTCACGTCATGATGTGTGTGTTCACTTCATGATGTGTGTGTTCACGCCATGATGTGTGTGTTCACGTCATGATGTGTGTGTTCACGCCATGATGTGTGTGTTCACTTCATGATGTGTGTGTTCACGTCATGAAGTATGTGTTCACGTCCAGATCGTTCCTATGAAACTCCCATTCAGACAGACAACCGTGCACGAACCACAGCTGTTTACTTTCTTCACAAAGTGACATTTTAATTCTAACCAGGTACATCTTGCATCGTTTGTGGATCAAATTGTCCTAAGCTCAGAACATTCCCTTCATGATTAAAATTGACATGTGATGGAAGTGGTTTTAATTTAGTAAAGAAACGTTGCATGTTTAGCTAAAGCAATGTTTGTGTATGAACGATACTTCTTGTAGTTAATGTTTGTAGTAAAATCATCATCATCATTATCATCGAGTGCTATCATCGCCACGAAGGTTGGCTACCATAGAGCGCCATTCTGCTCTGTCTCTTGCTTTGATGGTGCTGGTTGTCATAGGCTGATTTCTCCATCTTTTAATGTTACTCGTCCATGTTAGTCTTGGCCTGCTCTGCCTCTTTTACCTTGTATTTTCCCCTCCAGGATTACTGTTATAGTAGGCTGTTGTGTCTTTTAACATGGCCCAAAAATCGCATTTATCTTGTTTGAATTGTGTTTAGTAGTTCTCTTTTCATGTTTAGTTATTTTAAGACTTCATCGTTTGTTTTCTTTTCCTTCCCATCCAATTCTACCTATTTTTCTATATATCCACATTGTAGCTATCTTTTTATTAGTATTCCTACCCCCCATTGATGTTCTCGTAATAAAATAGATCAAAGAAATGCCAAAGTACCGAGATGTCATATTCAATTTTTAACCGCAGATGTTTATTTTTTAATTTCAAGATAAGGCTTCTTCTTATCACTTTGGATAAAAAATAGAAGAGGCTTGTTTATTTTATCTTTCTGGAATGATACACTTGAGCAAACCAATTAAACAACAAAAATATCAGTCATGAAGATACAGACTTTCATTAATGGATGCTTACGCAGAATAAAGGATGGAAATGGCAGGACAAAATCACTAACATAGAATTATTGAAATGTACCTGTCAAATACCAGCGGATAAAGAGATACAGCGAAAACGATGGCGCTGGATAGGACACACACAGCGGAAAACAAGTGAGAGTATTACACAACAGACGCTTTTTTGGAATCTTCTGGGAAAAAGACAAAGAGGAAGACCAAGGATTTCTCGGAGAAGACAGATGGAAGCAGAGATGAAGTTGATGGGGAAGACATGGAATGATCTTAAAAGATTGGAAAGAAACAGAACGACTTTGAAAGTGTTTGTTGAAGACCCATGCTCCACAGGGAGTTTAAAGTGTTTGTTGAAAACTTGTGTTCCACAGAGAGCTGAAAGGTAGAAGATGAAGAAACCAATTGAAGTATCAGTAACAAACGGCTGTGAAGCCTGGCTAACTTCACTTCATGTGAAGCATTCTCCGTACATGGGCGAACTTTTAATACAAAAATAGACCTGACGTGCAAGATATCGAGGACTGATATGAAGTGCTACCGTTGATCTTAGCGGTCATAGACAGTTGACAACAAAGCGTTCGTTTCACGCTTAAAGACGTAGGAGAACATGATGTTAGTGCCAATATTTTGCAATGAACTCGTCACCTTTAATAGAGGATGTGGTCTGAATCACGTCAAGCCGCTTTACTTTCCCAGAAAATGTCTGCATTTTAAGACGCTGAGGAACACGGATATCCGCGTCATTTTGGGGAATATAAAAATCATTTGTGGAAATTAGGCCTGGAATCTCCTGGCCAGTAACGAGTCTGAGACAGACAGGCAGACAGACAGGCAGGCAGGCAGGCAGACAGACAGACAGACAGACAGACAGACAGACAGGCAGACAGACAGACAGACAGACAGACAGACAGACAGACAGGCAGGCAGGCAGGCAGGCAGGCAGACAGACAGGCAGGCAGCAGGCAGCAGGCAGACAGACAGACAGACAGACAGACAGACAGACAGACAGACAGAAAGAAAAAAAAGTTAATATATAGACACTGTCCAACAAGAATTGCTCAAACAAGAAGCAAACATATTCACTCAAAAAAAAAAAAAAAGAACACACGGTGAAGAGAAAGAAAAGAAAAAAAATCACACTTCTAGGGGCGCTGAAAAATCCACAGTCAACTATGACTGACGGAGTACTACAGTCAACTATGACTGACGGAGTACTACAGTCAACTATGACTGACGGAGTACTACAGTCAACTATGACTGACGGAGTACTACAGTCAACTATGACTGACGGAGTACTACAGTCAACTATGACTGACGGAGTACTACAGTCAACTATGACTGACGGAGTACTACAGTCAACTATGACTGACGGAGTACTACAGTCAACTATGACTGACGGAGTACTACAGTCAACTATGACTGACGGAGTACTACCAACAAGGAAATAGCTCTTAATGGCAAAGCGGATACTTTACAGTACAATCTTCATTCCACCGTTGTGATGCCAATGCCAGACCTGGGCCCCAGATGCAAGAACAATAAGAAAAATAACCTCTACTGAGATAAAAATGTGTTAGACGAATGACAGGAAACAGCCTGAGAGATAATATAAGAAATAAAGAATTGTAAAAAAAAAAAAAAAAGCTAAGAATAATTCCCGCCTTGAATACATACAGAAACAAGAGATAAAATGGTTTGGCCACGTGATAAGTCAGAAAGATTAAAACACAACTAGCCTTTAATAAACGTTGCAAGAATACCAGACCTAAGGGCCGACCACGAAAAAGATGGATTGGTGTAATATTGGAAACACTTGAAACGTACAGGCCAAAGGAAGAGTAAAAGACCACAAATTATGTTTCACCTTGACGCTGAAAGGCAAATGAGGAAAAAAGAGGAAGAAGAAGAAATTCACACAAAAAATTATGAAGGAATCATCATCATGTGCCATACCGATTGGCGTAGGCGAACATGTCCTTCCACAATGTTCTATCTACAGTACATCGTATCAGTTCTGTTGTTGACTGTTTTCCGTGCCATGACACCAAGCTATCCAGTAGTTTCTCTCTTTGTCGTCCGCGATCTCTCTTTCCTTTTATTTTGCCAGTTGTAACCAAGTATTCCGACTTTCCTCTTCTCATGATGTGTCCGAAAAATGTTGATTGTTTCTTTCTGCTGTTTTTTAGGAGCTGCCTTTTTGTGTTGGCCTCTTTCAGAACTTCCTCATTAGTCTTTATGAAGGAATAAACTATTTATTTAATAGAAATATGATCTGTTCAAAAGCACACGCTTATAATTCAAATAAGAACTTGTCCACAAATTCACAATACAGATTAATACAGGAAACCAGTCTGTGAATGACAAAAACAAAACCTGAATTCTTGTGTAGACATGAAGCAGACATCAATTTAAAAGAAGACAGCAGAAATCAAACACAACACTCTGGTATTGAACTTGATATAAATGCTTTCGTCAGCAACTCGCTCACACTCAGTAGACACACAGAGAAGCCTGACAGTCGTGCTCTATAGTCACATAACTATCAGAATATTATCTCCCAACACATGACTGGATTTTTCTCTAGAAGGAAATATTTACTGAGAAACATGACATAGTTCTATGCGGATCTTCTTTGTCGCTGGAGTGGTGTATGTTTGTTATCAAATCCATAGATTAGACTTAATGTCTTCGATATAAGCTTATACATGGTATACCGCCATTTTATCCTATTTAATGGTGTTCAGTATATCTTTCTACAAAATCAAGAATTGACATCATTGTATAGGTAAGAATTGACATCAGTATATAGGTAAGAACTGACATCAGTGTATAGGTAAGAATTGATATCAGTGTATAGGTAAGAACTGACATCAGTGTATAGGTAAGAATTGACATCAGAGTACAGGTAAGGACTGACATCAGTGTATAGGTAAGAATTGACATCAGTGTAGAGGTAAGGATTGACATCAGTGTACAGATAAGAATTGACATCAGTGTACAGGTAAGGACTGGCATCAGTGTATAGGTAAGAATTGACATCAGTATATAGGTAAGAATTGACATCAGTGTACAAGTAGGGAGTGACATCAGTGTATAGGTAAGAATTGACATCAGTGAACAGGTAAGGACTGACATCAGTGTATAGGTAAGAATTGACATCAGTGTATAGGTAAGAATTGACATCAGTGTACAGGTAAGAATTGATCATCAGGTAAGTACAGGTAAGGACTGACATCAGTGTATAGGTAAGAATTGACATCAGTGTATAGGTAAGAATTGACATCAGTGTATAGGTAAGAATTGACATCAGTGTACAGGTAAGAATTGACATCAGTGTACAGGTAAGGACTGACATCAGTGTATAGGTAAGAATTGACATCAGTGTATAGGTAAGAATTGACATCAGTGTACAGGTAAGAATTGACATCAGTGTACAGGTAAGAATTGACATCAGTGTACAGGTAAGGACTGACATCAGTGTATAGGTAAGAATTGACATCAGTGTATAGGTAAGAATTGACATCAGTGTATAGGTAAGAATTGACATCAGTGTATAGGTAAGAATTGACATCAGTGTATAGGTAAGGACTGGCATCAGAGTATAGGTAAGGACTGGCATCAGAGTATAGGTAAGGACTGACATCAGTATATAGGTAAGGACTGACATCAGAGTATAGGTAAGAATTGACATCAGTGTATAGGTAAGAATTGACATCAGTGTATAGGTAAGAATTGACATCAGTGAACAGGTAAGGACTGACATCAGTGTATAGGTAAGAACTGACATCAGTGTATAGGTAAGAACTGACATCAGTGTATAGGTAAGAATTGACATCAGTGTATAGGTAAGAATTGACATCAGTGAACAGGTAAGGACTGACATCAGTGTATAGGTAAGAATTGACATCAGTGTATAGGTAAGAATTGATATCAGTGTATATGTAAGAATTGACATCAGTGTATAGGTAAGAACTGACATCAGTGTATAGGTAAGAATTGACATCAGTGTATAGGTAAGGACTTTGTTTTTCTGTGTTTTCTTCATTCTGTATGTTCTTTTTGTCCTGTATGTTCTCTATGTTCTGCAAGTTCTCTTTGTGCTGTATGCTCTTTATGTTCTGTTTGTTCTGTATGTTCTCTATGTTCTCTTTGTTCTGTATGTTCTCTTTGTTCTGTATGTTCTGTATGCTCTCTATGTTCTCTTTGTTCTGTATTTTCTGTATGCTCTCTACGTTCTCTTTGTTCTGTATGTTCTCTTTGTTCTGTATGCTCTCTTTGTTCTGTATGTTCTCTATGTTCTCTTTGTTCTGTATGTTCTCTTTGTTCTCTTTGTTCTGTATGTTCTCTATGTTCTCTTTGTTCTGTATGTTCTGTATGAAAAGCGAGCCCTCCCACGACTTTGCTAATCCATCTCCACCAATGTTTAATAGATCTCAATTTCAAATCAAAAACAGGAAACATTGTTGCTTTACAATTTCATTGCTGTTTCCTGATTGGCCTGCAGCTAGCAAAGATTGAGCAAGGTAAAGCAGCAAACATAGATGGTCGTCACTACAAGGTATGCATTTGAAATATGAAAAAAAAAAGAAAAAAAAAAGAAACATTGTCAGCAACTGCTGATTTGAAATAAGACTGAACACAGGTAACATAACGGATTTGAAATAAGACTGAACACAGGTAACATAACGGATTTGAAATAAGACTGAACACAGGTAACATAACGGATTTGAAATAAGACTGAACACAGGTAACATAACGGATTTGAAATAAGATTGAACACAGGTAACATAACGGATTTGAAATAAGATTGAACACAGGTAACATAACGGATTTGAATTAAGATTGAACACAGGTAACATAACGAATTTGAATTAAGATTGAACACAGGTAACATAACGGATTTGAAATAAGATTGAACACAGGTAACATAACGGATTTGAAATAAGACTGAACACAGGTAACATAACGGATTTGAAATAAGACTGAACACAGGTAACATAACGGATTTGAAATAAGACTGAACACAGGTAACATAACCAAATGTAATGTATGTTGATTATTTATTCGTTATCTTCAATTGTTATGCTGAAAGTATTTCAATAACCAGCCATAGCATTGTATCCACCAGCTTAACTATTAGAGAGACGAGACAAACAACAACGTCTTGGCAAAAGGCCTTTATCAGGTACAAAACGAAATATAAAAAGATCAACACGATAAACAAATACTATTCTAAATTAAACAAAAGAAATATAAAAACGAAAACCAAACACTGATGTAAAAAATGGTGGTAAGAATCGGTGGCTATGATTTACTTAGATGTTTGTTACATGATTAATAGAAATAGGGCAGATAGGATTTGACTGGACCAAAAGGAGCAACCCAGAGAAAGGGTCTCATGAGGATGGATGTAAGGAGGAGCCCATAGGGTGGGGGTGAAAGAGAAAAGAGAAGACAGGTGTGGTACGAATGAAAAGAGCAGGAGAGGAAATAAAGATAATGCGGAGAGGAATAAAGACATGACACATGAAAGAATTGAAGAGAAGGTCAGTGAATAAAGAAAAGAGTGAAAAAAGTTTACACTTATCGGATGGAGTGTGCCAAAACGCGGTATGAGTCGCTTCTCCAAAGGGAACAGAAGCTGTACATGATTGTTTGTGACGTCACTCTCTAGCCATTGGAAGTAAGGAGAGTTCGAATTCTCTAACTTTTTAAATGAAGAAGGAACGTTGTACTACCTTAAACAGAAACGATACAGATTGATGCTCTCTGTCCACACCCGATGATTACTTTCCTTGTCCTAGATCTAAGTGCCCGAAGTGTTGCAGTCTACAACAAAGTGGGACAGTTTCATCTAAATATATTTGATTTTAGCTTAACATTTTTTAAATTTGTCCCGCCTGGCCACATCAACCACTAATGAATCAATGAGGCTGGCTATGGTCTACTCCCAACAATCTAAAGATGTGAGACATTGTCTCTAAACAGAAATGGAGCTAACAATTGGTGAGGGGCGAAATATTGTCGAAATTAAAACAATAATGGTAAGTGATATAAATATAAGATAAGCCAAATATAAGATAAAATAATAATGGTAAGTGAAATAAAGACAAATATAAATAAAATGACAATGGTGAGCGAAATAAAGACACAATATGTGTGATCTGGACAATCTGATTATGACTGGAAAGATTGAAAGTGTGAGAAACATGAGAAAGACAGAGAATGAATAATTTTGACATAACAAGAAAGAGGGTGGAAAAAGTGAGTTATCAAAAGCCTAAAAAAGGGGATTGCTGAAGTAACTGATTATCAATACGACGAGTTATGAAATAGGATGCTGATTTTATTTTTTGACATTTGGACCAAGTATAGCAGTCCCATTTGGCTACTTTAACTACTGGAGCATCTAATCTAGGCCAGATTTTTATTGCCCAGTCAACCCAATGACAAAAAGGGTGTTAAGTTTTGGCTTTCTAAACAATAAAACAAGACATGTTTCCTATCACACAGCATCATTGGCTGTCAACATATGTTCCCTAACAGACAACATCATTAGCTGTCAACACAAGTTCCCTGATAGACAACATAAATAGCTGTCAACACAAGTTCCCTAACAGACAAGATCAATAGCTGTCAACACAAGTTCTCTAACAGACAACATCATTGGCTGTCAACACAAGTTCTCTAACAGACAACACCAGTGACTGACAACACAAGTTCCCTAACAGATAACATCATTGTCTGTCAACACAAGTTCCCTAACAGACAACACCAGTGACTGTCAACACAAGTTCCCTAACAGACAACACCAGTGACTGACAACACAAGTTCCCTAACAGACAACACCAGTGACTGATAACATATGTTCCCAACCACACAGCATCATTGGCTGTCAACACATGTTCCCTAACACACAACATCAGTGACTGACAACACATGTTCCCTAACACACAACATCAGTGACTGACAATACATGTTCCCTAACACACAATATCAGTGACTGACAAAACATGTTCCCTAACACACAACATTGCTGACTGACAACACACGTTCCCTAACACACAACATTGCTGACTGACAACACACGTTCCTTAACACACAACACTGCTGACTGACAACACACGTTCCCTAACACACAACATTGCTGACTGACAACACACGTTCCTTAACACACACCATTGCTGACTGACAACACACGTTCCCTAACACACAACATTGCTGACTGACAACACACGTTCCCTAACACACAACATTGCTGACTGACAACACATGTTCCCTAACACACAACATTGCTGACTGACAAAACATTCGTCCAACCAAGAGAGGAAATGAGAGCATCACCTTTGTGTGAGACACCATATGCTGAAAGACTAACCATCTTATGCAGATAATAAATTAAATTCAAATCTCGTCAAATCAACACAGCCTGTTTAATAAGGAATAAGATAGCAATGAAGAAATATAAACTATACATTCTAGATGTGGATATTCATTTCACAGCAAAGTTAAGTTATTTGGTAAGAAAATCAAGAAGTTCTACATACAGTCTAATGTTGCCCAATCTTTTATAACTATGCTTGAGCTAATGAAGCGAAATATGAGCCTATGATAAGATCAGTGTTCTTTGGTTATTGTTATGGAAGGCCCCGGTATCCCTGCAAACGAATTAAAGTCCATAATTGCTCAACCGCCCGTGCCAGTGGAATCATCCGAATTAATATCTCATCTTCCAAACAAAGAAAGGTAACTGTAGCAGTCTCAGCACACGCCAAAAGACATAAGGTGAAACTGCACAGAAAGTGAACACAGCCAACTGTTCCCTGTCATAGGATATCATCATTCATCGTAAACAATTGGAATATCGAAACATGATCAAAACCAATGAGACACACAGCTCACAGTGTGCACAGAGCACTTAACTCAGTAGCTCCTGCAACAAGCCGAACTTGGAATATGAGGAAACTGCAACAAGGAACACTTTTCATACATAACCTTCAATGATTCCTGCCGCCTATCCACTATATTGACAGGAAGTTCACGTCCTCCTGTTCAATTTTGGTGAGATAAGCACATTCATTTGACAGACGTAGCAATCAGAACATCGGAACACGATCAAAACGGATGAAACGCATAGCTCGCGGTGTGCACAGAGCACCTAACTCAGTAGCTCCTGCAGCAAGCCAGACTTGGATTAGCGTTTATCGTGGGAGTAATTGTTTTCTTTTTGTGGCTGTAGCTTTTAGTAGTTTATAGCGTTCTTAGAGCAGGTTGTGGCAAGCAGTCAAGAAACAGAGTAATATCATAGTGGGTTCAAGTAAATATAAGTAGAAGCCATTTTAAGTAATGTATTCAGCTAATAGAATCATAGAGAACTAATACATAAATATGTATGTATTTTGTGAATGTAATCATCTTTTACACTATCACATATTACACATAAATATTAATAAACCTTCCAATTATCCATTTATCTATACATCCATTCATATACCATCGAGCCGAAGACATCACATAGGACAGACATTCCGGATGCCCCATGTCCAATGCCCTTTGCTTTAATCGTCAGACTTTCCACAGGCCAGGAGCTGCGATAGTTCAGTGGTTAGTGAACTGGGATACAAAGGACAAGAGGTAGGGTTCGATCCCAACAGACAGCTCCGGGTTCACCCAGCCTTTAAAGGGTACGGGATTTTTTTCTGGGAAAGTAAAGTGGCACGGGCATAATACCGACCACATTACCCCAAAAACCATATGCGATGGTCTGTAAAATTTATGATCACTAACACCATATTCCCTATACGCCACTTGGCGTGATGGGGGCACTTTACATTAAAAAAATTGTTTTTCCACAGGCCCCGCATTGTATTTCCCCCAAACGTCTCTTTTCTGGGCAAGCCTTTCAACCTCAGCAAGGAAGCTGATGCCACCTTTTGCTGCTTCTCGCCTCAGTGTTCTTTTCAGTTTCTCTAGGTCAGCCTCTTTTTCTTTCTTTTCTATATTTTTGGATGCTTTGTCATTTCTCTTATTTCTGTCTTCTACCTTTTTAGCTCCCAGTGGAACATAGGTTTTCAACAAACACTTTCCAAGTCGTTCTGTTTTTTCCCATTTTATTAAAATCATTCCATGTCTTCCTCATCATCTTCATCTCTGCTTCTATCTGTCTTCTCCAAGAATTCCTTGGTCTTCCTCTTTGTCTTTTCCCTGGGGATTCCAAAAAAGGGCCTGTTGTGTAATACTCTCAGTTGGCTTCCGTCTCTTATTTCTGTACTACTCTTAAATTTCAATCCATGGTGTACAAACAATTTCCTGATGCATTTGTTTTTGAATGCATCTAATTTAGTTTCTGTTTCTTTAGTTGCTTTCCAACTCTCTAATACATAAGTAAGGGTGTATAATACATTTGATTTGAAAATATTGAACTTCGTTTTGTGGCTTAGTCATTTTATTTCCACAATTTATCAAGGTTTCTGAAAGTCATTGCTGCCATTGCTATTCTGATTGTAATTTATTTATAGTCCGTTTCATAAGTCGTGCCCAAATTTTAAAATCTATATCTTTTAAACCGCTTGTTATAAGCTTTTCAAAATTTGCATGTAAAGTTATAATGATTAGAACCCAACAGGGAATTAATTTCATAAAAAAACAATATTTGGTTATTATTGTTGCTTATTTGATTTATATAAATTTATAACGACCCATTGATGTAGTCAAAACTTAATGTTTACAGTATTTAAGTTAAAAATAGCGATTAAAAATCCATACACGGTCAAATTGACGATTTTGCACGCTTTCAACGTGGGTTTTCTGACACAATTAAACACTTGTAGAAAACACGAGGCATTGTGTGTTCCATTTCCGTTCATTCAGCGGCGAAGCCGTCCTCGAACTGAGCAGACAATAATTCTCCTGGTGTTTTGTCTTATCCAATTATTTCCCCATTACGGCCACGCCTTTACCTAGTGAAAATTAATCATAGACCAGCAACTACGGTAATTTCTATTCTTTAAGGCTTCACAATTTACAATTTTGACAAACATCAAAGAAATTCGCCGCTTTAAGAAAACTGCAGCTGCAAGATATTTGTTAAATATACATTTAAAGGGTCTTTTGCATTCTAATAACATTTGGAAAATTTCAACAGTCTTTAACAAATGTTTACTGCGTAATAGCGTTTTGAAGTTGGGCACATGATTTGAAAAGAACTATAGTTGTACTTCCCTCTTGATCTATGCAACTCCTAAAATATAAGTAGTGATCTATTTCTTACATTATTTTTCCTTCCAGGTAAAATAAATAATCATAATAAAGTACAGAAATAAATAAAATTGAGACACTCATAAAAATAAGGTGATAATGAATGTAAACTCAAAATAACATTATCTTTATATAAGAGGTAATATAAAAGTTCTATCATTTAAAGTACATGATATTATACATCAGTACCTTTACTAATAATTACATATGTACAAACTTACAATTATACATTAATTACACATATCGTAATTACATATATCTATCTATTGTCCTTTCGAGCCGAAGACGGCACATAGGGCAGAGCCACAATCTCAAAATCAGAAACCTTGCGTGCCAAAGTGGCACATATTGCAGAGATCACTGCTCTAAAATATATGGCGCTGTTTCCATAACAATACTTTTTACAATGACAGCTTGTCAAGCCATCGATCAACCTCCTTAGTCGCCTCATACGACATGCCTGGAAGGTCACAGTGTCACTATTCTTTACTTCCCTCATAATGAGGCCCCGGTAACACACGGGGGAATTACATATATACAAACTTACAATTATACATTAATTACACATATAGTAATTACGTATGAGTATATAAAGCTTCCACCACATTACCCCAAAAATCATGTGCCGAAGGTCTATAAAAAGTATGGTCACTAACACCATATTCCTTATATGCCTCTTGGCGTGACGAGGCACTTTATTAATTTTTTTAACATATTAAACTTTCATGCTTTCACTTTATTTTGTTCAAAAGAACAACTCTTAAATATGCATTATGATGGTCCTTTAGCATACGTAAAGTCATATTTGCTGCCATTGTTCGTATATCCAGAATGTCACCCTTTCTTAGCTCCAACAATCCTGAAAAAAAGAATGAGCCAATTTATCTTTCCTTGACAAGAGATTAATGTATTCCTTATAATAATTAATATACAAATAAGAGGATTAGAAATAAGAGAAGTATGTGTTATAAATGAAAGCAAAAATGTATCAACTTGTAATGTGAGTACAATGGAATGAATTCAAGACTAATATAGAGATAAGATAAATGGCATGCAAACAACGATCTCATCTACAATTAGGAAGAGAAGATGGATATATGTCTGACATGTGCTGACAAGAGACAATAAGAGAATTTCAAAACAGGCTCTTCTATGGGAAACATCAGGCTACATGAAAAGTGGAAGGCTTAAGTATTAAACATCATATATCTTGCTACACCTCTCTCAAGTATTACACATCAAACACCTTGCTACACCTCTCTCAAGTATTACACATCAAACAACTTGCTACACCTCTTTCAAGTATTACACATCAAACACCTTGCTACACCTCTCAAGTATTACACATCAAACACCTTGCTACACCTCTTTCAAGTATTACACATCAAACACCTTGCTACACCTCTTTCAAGTATTACACATCAAACACCTTGCTACGCCTCTCAAGTATTACACATAAAACAGCTTGCTACACCTCTTTCAAGTATTACACATCAAACAACTTGCTACACCTCTTTCAAGTATTACACATCAAACACCTTGCTACACCTCTTTCAAGTATTACACATCAAATACCTTACTACACCTCTCTCAAGTATTACACATCAAACACCTTGCAACACCTCTCAAGTATTACATATCAAACACATTGCTACACCTCTTTCAAGTATTACACATCAAACAGCTTGCTACGCCTCTTTCAAGTATTACACATCAAACACCTTGCTACACCTTTTTCAAGTATTACACATCAAATACCTTACTACACCTCTCTCAAATATTACACATCAAACACCTTGCAACACCTCTCAAGTATTACACATCAAACAGCTTGCTACACCTCTTTCAAGTATTACACATTAAACACATTGCTATGCCTCTCCAGTATTACACATCAAATAGCTTGCTACACATCTTTCAAGTATTAAACATCAAACACCTTGCTACACCTCTTTCAAGTATTACACATCAAACAGCTTGCTACACCTCTTTCAAGTATTACACATCAAACACCTTGCTACACCTCTTTCAAGTATTACACATCAAACATCTTGCTACACCTCTTTCAAGTATTACACATCAAACACCTTGTTACGCCTCTCAAGTATTACACATCAAACAGCTTGCTACACCTCTTTCAAGTATTACACATCAAACACCTTGCTACACCTCTTTAAAGTATTACACATCAAACACCTTGCTACACCTCTCTCAAGTATTACACATCAAACATCTTTCTACACCTCTCTCAAGTATTACACATCAAACACCTTGCTACACCTCTCTCAAGTATTACACATCAAACACCTTGCTACACCTCTCTCAAGTATTACACATCAAACACCTTGCTACACCTCTCGAGTATTGCACATCAAACACCTTGCTACACCTCTTTCAAGTATTACACATCAAACACCTTGTAACATCTCTCTCAAGTATTACACATCAAACACCTTGCTACACCTCTCGAGTATTGCACATCAAACACCTTGCAACACCTCTTTCAAGTATTACACATCAAACACCTTTCTACACTTCTCTCAAGTATTACACATCAAACACATTGCTACACCTCTCGAGTATTGCACATCAAACACCTTGCTACACCTCTTTCAAGTATTACACATCAAACACCTTGCTACGTCTCTCTCAAGTATTGCACATCAAACACCTTGCTACACCTCTTTTAAGTATTACACATCAAACACCATGCTACGTCTCTCTCGAGTATTACATGCTACAACTCTCAAGTATCAGACATTAAACACGTAGCTACACCTCTCTCAAGTATTACACATCAAACACCTTGCTACAACTCTCAAGTATTACACATCAAACACCTTGCTACACCTCTCAAGTATTACACATCAAACACCATGCTACAACTCTCAAGTATCAGACATTAAACACGTAGCTACACCTCTCTCAATTATTACACATCAAACACCAAGCTACACCTCTCAAGTATCACACATCAAACACCAAGCTACACCTCTCAAGTATCACACATCAAACACATAGCTACACCTCTCAAGTATTACATATTACACAATAGATACTCCTCTAAAGTGCACAAGGTTGTATTTCTCTTAAATATTTTCACACAGTACACGATCCTCATCTAGAGTATGTACTTATATACTTACTCATGTCAACAGTTTATTAATGTTAAAAAAAACTGTTGCTAAATTTTACATTTTGACAGGTCTGTTGTAGTGCGAGCACTTGGCATACTTACCAATAATGTTACATATCTTGTACTTGTTGTCACTGCCATGGTTCGCGTGTGGTCTATAAAACCCTCCCTGATGACATGCCAGCATGGCCTGATTATTAAGGTAGAGAGCTAGAAAGTGTTCCTCATTATGTTGAGGACCTTCCACTACAATTGAGATCTGATGAGAATATGGGGGAAAATGGAGAAATTTAATGAATCAAATAAAAAAAAACAAAAAACAATGATTTATGAGATGTGTCAGTAAAAAGTTTCACTTAAGGAAAAAACAGCTATCACAGAGCAAAGGAAAAACAGTTATCACAGAGCTTAACAAAAACAGTTATCACAGAGCTTAACAAAAACAGTTATCACTGAGCTTAACAAAAACAGCTCTTAAAGAGCTTAACAAAAACAGTTATCACAGAGCTTAACAAAGACAGTTATCACAGAGCTTAACAAAAACAGTTATCACAGAGCTAAATAAAAGCAGTTATCACAGAGCTTAACAAAGACATCTACCAACGTGCAGACCCAGAATAATCTAGGGCAGTATGGACATGTAGTAGCTACTGCTGGTGGGTGAGCTTCAGTGATCAGCTACTGCTATGTGTTTAGACATTTAGACCAGCTTGGGTCACAAACAAGATCAGCTATTGCTATGTGTTTAGACATTTAGACCAGCTTGGGTCACAAACAAGATCAGCTACTGCTATGTGTTTAGACATTTAGACCAGCTTGGGTCACAAACAAGATCAGCTACTGCTATGTGTTTAGACATTTAGACCAGCTTGGGTCACAAACAAGATCAGCTACTGCTATGTGTTTAGGCATTTAGACCAGCTTGGGTCACAAACAAGATCGGCTACTGCTATGTGTTTAGGCATTTAGACCAGCTTGGGTCACAAACAAGATCAGCTACTGCTATGTGTTTAGACATTTAGACCAGCTTGGATCACAAACAAGATCAGCTACTGCTATGTGTTTAGACATTTAGACCAGCTTGGATCATGAACAAGATCACCTACTGCTATGTGTTTAGACATTTAGACCAGCTTGGATCACAAACAAGATCAGCTACTGCTATGTGTTTAGACATTTAGACCAGCTTGGATCACAAACAAGATCAGCTACTGCTATGTGTTTAGACATTTAGACCAGCTTGGATCACAAACAAGATCAGCTACTGCTATGTGTTTAGACATTTAGACCAGCTTGGGTCATGAACAAGACGGGGCATTTGAGGTGTTCACTGGTTACCCATAAATTGTCATGCATGGTAGCTACTCACTGGGAGATCACTAGTTTGCCTCTGTTGTTTCCCTGCTGTTCTATTGTTTCTCTTCATGTTTCTAAACCGTAGAGTAGGACTGAAGGCATGCTGTGAGGAAGTGGCTTAATTTCTTTGTTGGCACCAATGCAGTCTATGTTTCACATGTGAAACAATATGCACAAGAACGGTAAGAATATATATCATGGACAGCTTCAGCCAGTGTTGGTTCTAACTATTCAGTGAAAAGACCTAACACTTGAGACTGTTAATTAAACAGCAATTTAAGAAGTGTTTTACACTCACATGTCTTTTATGTTGTGTCAGTTGCTATGTTTACTTAGCTCTCACCGTGATTTATGATCTATACCATTTGTTAGTCAGATCACAGTCTTTAACTCCATTTTATCAATATCTATGTCTGTCCGTGATACATCTTTTCCATTAAACATTCTCCTTCTGCTGTATCTATTTTCCTCTCAAATTTCAGTCTGCGCAGGTATTTAATGAAACAATGGCACACCCTGTGACTCAGGCAGAGATGGGACGGGTTATGATATTATTTATTATTGTATATGATATTATTTTTTATTGCATATGATATTATTTATTATTGTCTATGATATTATTTATTACTGTATTATTGTATATGACATTTGTCAGGTCAGGTTATACCTACTACTGTATTCAGTAAACAGTACAACCTGTGGCTGCCCTGCTGACTTGCAGGTAAGCTCGGGAGAGTAAAAGTCTAAGAGAGGGTACCCTAAAGTAAAACAACCCCACTGCCTTGTGGGTGAGACTTTTTAGTCAAAGGCTAACGGAGCCAACTGTAAACAAACCGATGGAAGGCAACAGAAAACCACCGTCGTAATTTCTTTGTACATTCATGAATCGCCACAAATATGGATGTGAATCATGGCAATAGGACAACAAACAAGAAAATCACTGGAGGCTGTAAAAATGTAGTTTTATAGAAGAATGTTGAGAATACCATGGACAGCTAAGAAGAGTAATGAAAATATTCTGAAAGAGGTCGAAGTAAAAAGAGAGTTAATTTACAATATTAGGAAGAAACAATCATCATTCTTTGGCTATGGAATGAGAAGGGAACAACTGGAATATATTGTAACAACTGGACAAATTGAGGGATGAAGAGATAAAGGGAAGCAAAGAGAAAAAAATACCAGACAACTTAAGAGAATGGCTTGGCAGAAGGTCAACAACAGAAATGATAAATAACTGTCGAGATCGAAAGTTGTGGAGAGACATGATCACTACGCCAGTAGGCCCGGTACTTGATGATGATGATGATATGATATTATTTATCACTGTATATGATATTGTTTATTATTGTATATTATATTACTTATTAGTGTCTATGATATTATTTATCATTGTACATAATAATATTAATATTGTCTATTACTTGTATGTGGAGCTGCGATAGCTCAGTGGTTAGTGAACTGGACTACGAAGGACAAGAGGTAGGGTTTGATCCCAACCGACGGCTTCCGGGTTCATCCAGCCTTAAATGGGTATCAGATTTTTTTCTGGGAAAGTAAAGCGGCACGGGCATAATACCGACCACATTACCCCAAAGATCATGTGCCGAAGGTCTGTAAAATTTATAGTCACTAACACCATATTCCCTATACGCCACTAGGCGTGACGGGGTTCTTTACTTACTTTATTACATGTATGTCTGCAAAATTCTGTTGTTGACTCTTTGTTGTATGTTCTCACAAGATTTGTTTTCCCAGAGAATGGATAATGAAATAGTCACCCTTCTATGACAAATTAATTAAATAGGCTGCAAGTAAATAAATTCTTGTAATCATCTCCTGATAATCATATATGACATGTCTTCCTGATTACATCTCCTGATATTCATATTTGACATGTCCTGATTACATCTCCTGATAATCATATATGACATGTCTTCCTGATTACATCTCCTGATATTCATATTTGACATGTCCTGATTACATCTCCTGATAATCATATATGACATGTCTTCCTGATTACATCTCCTGATATTCATATTTGACATGTCCTGATTACATCTCCTGATAATCATATATGACATGTCTTCCTGATTACATCTCCTAATATTCATATTTGACATGTCTTGATTACATCTCCATGCTCCAGTAGTGTAAAATGAAGCCATGCGCATTATTCTGGGATGTACGAGGGACACTCTCTGTGTAGCAATGAGGTATCTTCTTGACTTTCCAACCATGGATGACAGAATCAAGATCTGGAGAGCACGAGCATACCTGAAGATTAGTACAGATACAGAGCATCCATTGCACCACGTGCTCAACACAGAGAAAGATGACAGGCTAAAAAGAGGCAAATCATGGGTGGGCCGAGCAGAAGATGTCATCAAACAGGTCTGTGGGCTTACAAATATCAGCGTTGGTGAGGAGTGGATACCGGTGCCTACGTCATTCAAGGGGACTTTCTCGTGTATTGTCACACTCGACAGGAAAAGTAGGGAACAGAACCCGGTCGTGGTTAATGCTGAGGTCAACGGTCTCATCTGCGATAACACCGATGAGAAAGATGCAGTCATCTATACAGACGGATCTGTAAGACGACACGAAAGAAGTGCATGGGCATTTACAGCACGCTCGGCAGGCAGAATAGCCAAGGAAGACAGTGGTGCATACGCCATGACCACGAGTAGCATGACAATGGAGGCGATGGTAGTGACCAAGGCATTCAAATGGTTAGAGTCACAAGACTACACCCATGCATGTATACTGAGTGATTCGATGAGCATGATAAAAAAAAGTGGAGGCGGGCTCTGTACACATGCAATGGGTAGAGTTATTGCAGAAATCCAAAATACGTAAGGTCACCTTTGTCTATGTCCTTGGACATGCGGGAGTATGGGGAAATGAAAGGGCGGACAGGTTGGCTAGCTGCGCTGTCGTTGAGGACGGGCAACCAATGGATCGGGCGGACATCGTCAATGCCCTCCGAGATGTGGGAAGAGCACAAGACTTCGACAAACACAGATCCACGTCACTTCTTCGGATGATGGAAATGGGAGTTAAGTTGGGCACAGCCAGAAATGAGACACTTAGTGGCCGTGTAAGAAGACTTATCAACCAACATAGAACTAGAGTCGTCAGTCGCCGGACACTAATGGAATTGCTGAGGAGGGGATCCGAACACCTATGGACATGTTCGGAGTGCAATGGTGATGACCCGCAAATAACTCAATAACTCAATAACAATAAACTGGTGCCTAAGACTGGATGGTTGACAAGTTCCTGTAATGAAAGATATTCCAGAACGTTCATAATCACCTGCTTCCAAATAAGATTAAACACCTATAGGTCTGCTCTGAGTGCATTGAAACTAATTCTAGTCATCAGTAAAGACTTACATTAAGCTGAACAAGGTAATCTCCAGGTATGTTGACATGAAATTCTCCAGGTTTCTTCTCGTCCATTGTCAGCATCCTCGTTGTGGGGTCCTTGTTAGCAGTTTGACTAGAAGCGTTGAAGAATGGTAACACAGTGTCTGTAGGATATATATATATATACAACATGTAACTTGTTTTAACATTGAGTTTTAACAGATGGTTGGAACAGGCTTGTCTATTTTTGGTAATAAAGTCCATAGAAGAATAGCTCACAACTCCTTGCATTGACCGTTGACCTCCGCATTGACCACGACTGAGTTCTGGTCCCTACATTTTCTATCGATGTGACAATACACGAGAATGTGCCCCTGAATGACGTAGGCACCGGTATCCACTCCTTGCCCGTGTTGATATTGGTAAGCCCACAGACCAGTTTGATGACATCTTCTGCTCGGCCCACCCATGATTTGCCTCTTTTTAGCCTGACATCGTATCCTGTGTTGAGCTCATGGTGCAATGGGTGCTCTTTATCTGCACTTATCTTCAGATATGCTCGTGCCCTCCAGATCTTGATTCTGTCATCCATGGTTGGAAAGTCAAGAAGATACCTCATTGCTATACAGGGAGTGTCCCTCGTACATCCAAAGATAATGTGCACAGCTTCATTCTGTATCAATTGGTGCGAGAACTAGTCCCTGGAACAGAAGTATTAATAATCTTGTATATTACACTACATGGCATGAGGTGAAAGGGAAAGAGCTCAGAGCATGTTAGGTCAATAGTCAGTTAAACTTAAGATTTATCTTAGAAATTGTGAAAATAGAGAATGGGAAACGTGGAATACAGTGAGTCATCATTGGTATAGCCAAGAGGAGATTGGCTTTCAGAAATCGGATAAAATTTATGACATTTCAAAAACCATAAGTATAAAAACAAAGCATCGGATATTCAACTCGAATGTGTTAGCTACCCTTTCATAAGCAAGTAAATGATGGAAATCAATGAAATGAAAAATAAAAAAAAAATAATAATATACAATATGTATTCATTAACAAATATCTAATGAAAATACCTTGTATACAATAAGTGAATTTAAACTAGTACAGAAATGAAAGAATTTAAGACAAGTACAGAAATGAAAGAATTTAAGACAAGTACAGAAATGAAAGAATTTAAGACAAGTACAGAAATGAAAGAATTTAAGACAAGTACAGAAATGAAAGAATTTAGGACAAGTACAGAAATGAAAGAATTTAAGACAAGTACAGAAATGAAAGAATTTAGGACTGGTTCAGAAATAAAAACCAACTATAATTTGATCTACTATCATGTAGAGAAGATACGTGTCAGCCATGCTGTGATGAGAAAAATTAACCAGAGAATCATAAATCAAGCATATAAGAATACCATATTTATCTTTATATTTGTCTGTCTTATCTTTATGTTTTACCCATAATAATAATTATAATATATAGATTAAAACTATACTCTTACGCTTATGATGAATGATGACTGAGGAATTTTTGCACGCCAGACTGCCATGCTGGTATTCAGTACAATCTGTAGATGTGTCATAGAATCATGTCATTACTTTCACCAGATGGGTAAAACATGACACAATGACTACAACTAGCTTACATTTTAGATCACCTTGAAGCTCATTAGATCATTGCTCTCAAATACTGTAATAGGTCACTGTATTTTCTTTAAAGATTTTTTTTTTGGAGCCTGCAGATCTTTAGAGTAGACTTGAGCTTCTGAATGTCTTCCTGTGAGTGTTTCCTAGAGCTTCCTGTGAGTGTTTCCAAGAGCAAACTGTGAGTGCTACCAAGAGCTTGCTTTGGGCGTTTCCTAGAGCTTACTGTGAGTGTTCCCAAGAGCTTACTGTGAGTGTTCCCAAGAGCTTACTGTGAGTGTTCCCAAGAGCTTACTGTGAGTGTTCCCAAGAGCTTACTGTGAGTGTTTCCTATCCCAAGAGCTTACTGTGAGTGTTTCCAAGAGCTTACTGTGAGTGTTCCCAAGAGCTTACTGTGAGTGTTTCCTAGAGCTTACTGTGAGTGTTTCCTAGAGCTTACTGTGAGTGTTCCCAAGAGCTTACTGTGAGTGTTCCCAAGAGCTTACTGTGAGTGTTCCCAAGAGCTTACTGTGAGTGTTCCCAAGAGCTTACTATGAGTGTTTCCTAGAGCTTCCTGAGGGTATATTCTAGAATCTTTAGTTTTATTTTTGCCACAACCATCATGTTTTTTTCTCAAGAATCTACATTTTCTTCCATTTCTTTCATCTCTTGCACTTCTTCATTTGCATCTTCTTCATTTTCTAAGACCAATAGTTCTTATTCTAAACCCTCCTTGTTTTTCATTGATAAACCTTTTCCCCTAGGGTCTTCAGGTGTTTTTCTAGGCTCTGCATTTTTTCTTAGCGTTTCCATTTATTTGTTTTTTTCTAGGTTTCAAATTGTTTTTTTTTTCAAGAACCTTCAGGTTGGTCTAGGTTACTGTTACCTTTTAGATCTGTCTGTATTTTCTTTTTGTGGTGCCCAAGTTTCTCTTGTATATTCATTGTTTTGCTATGATATCTTAATATTATAATCATATATCATATTATGGGCATGTCTGGAATAACAATTGGAGCTCATAATATAAATAATGTAAGGTATGCTGATGATACAGTTTTAATCGCTAAGAGTGGAAATGAGTTACAAGAAATGTTGGACATTGTAGTGAAGGACAGCAAAAGTAAAGGACTCAGCCTTAATAGCAAAAAGACAGAAGTAATGGTAACAACGAAGAAAAAGACATCATCTCAGTGCAAAATAAAGACAAGTGGAACAATATTAAAACAGGTAAATGAATTTAAATATCTGGGAACTTTGTTAACCATAGACGGAAGATGTACAAAAGAGGTGAGATGCAGAATGGCTCAGGCAAAAGCAACTTTAGAGAAAATGAGGAAGATACTATGCAATCCATTTTTGACAATAGAAACAAGAAAAAGAGTTCTTAAATGTTATGTAGAGCTAGTCTTAACATATGGATGTGAATCATGGACAATAGGACAATAGACCAGAAAATCACTGGAGTCTGTAGAAATGTGGTTTTACAGAAGAATGTTGAGAATACCATGGACAGCTAAGAAGAGTAATGAAGATGTTCTGAACGAGGCCAAAGCAAAAAGAGAGCTACTTTCCAATATTAAGAAGAAACAATCATCATTTTTTGACCATGTAATGAGAAGAGAACAGCTGGAACATAATGTAATAACTGGAAAAATAGAGGGACGAAGAGACAGAGGGAAGCAAAGAGAGAAAATACCACACAGCTTAAGAGAATGGCTTGGCAGAAGGTCAACAACAGAAATAATAAAGAACTGTCGAGATCGAAAGTTATGGAGAAACATGATCACCTACGCCAGTAGGCCCGGTACTTGATGATGATCTTAATATTTATAGAACATCCATGTCTCTTTAGAATCGTATGTTTTATATAAGAACATTCACATTTTCCAGAACATTTAATTTTAACTCAAGATTTCCTTTAAAAACATTTATATTGACTTCAGATTTTTCTAGAACATTTCTATTGACTTCAGATTTTTCTAGAATATTTCTATTGACTTCAGATTTTTCTAGAATATTTCTCTTGACTTCAGATTTTTCTAGAATATTTCTCTTGACTTCAGATTTTTCTAGAACATTTCTATTGACTTCAGATTTTTCTAGAATATTTCTCTTGACTTCAGATTTTTCCCTAGAAATAACTGGAGACAATAGACAATTCTTAGGGCCCCTGGAAATAGCCAGAGACCAAGGTAAATACTTAATGTCCCTTGTGCACACCGTGAGCTGTGCGTTTCATCCGTTTTGATCGTGTTTTGATATTCCAATTGATTACGATGAATAATGATATCGTATGACGGGGAACAGATCGATGTGTTTATTTTCTGTGCGGTTTCGCCTTATGTCTTTTTGCATGTGCTGAGACTGCTATGATGAGGACTGCAGCTACCTTTCTTTGTTTGGGAGATGAGATACTAATTCGGATGATTCACTGACACGGACGGTTGAACGATTTTGGATTTTAATTCGTTTGCTGTGATACCGGGGCCTTCCAAAACCATAACCCCTTGAAATAACCAGTGTCAAGAAAATTCTTAATTCTCCTAAAAATAACTGCAGGCATTAGAAATTCTTAGCGCCCCTAAAAATAACGGAGACAGAAAATTCTTAGTGTCCTTTGAAATAACTGGGGGTCCTATAGCAGAATAACCAGAACTAAATTAAAAAATAAAATGTAGCAACACAAGGGACGTAACTGGTATAGTAATGCAACAAATAATTAAACCAGAGTGATAGGAAATTACTGAAAGAACACAATATAATGAGAAGAAAAATGCAACATTTATAGAGTAAAGGCATATAAATTCACCAAAATGCAAAGTTACAGTAAAACTGAGTATAAAGGAGATATTTTTTTTAATAGAAAAAAATGGTATAGTTTTATATCTTTACATAAGAAATGTTCAACACAAAATTGAACGGCGTTGCGGCACATTAGGTCTTCATCTAGAAAATCTAGACTGAAAAATCGATGTATAAACATTAAAACAGACAGTAATTTTGAAATTTACAACAATGTTCTGTTTAGTTTGATAGTATCAAGTTATTTTGTTTCATTTATGACACTTATTATCTCTGTGATGTACCAATATGGAGTATCATCATCATCATGTGCCATGCCGGTTGGCGTAGCCGATCATATCCTTCCACAATCTTTTATTAACAGTGCATCATATCAATTCTGTTGTTGACTATTTTCTATGTCATGACACCAAGCTATCTAGTATCTTCTTTCTTTGTAGTCCTCGATCGCTCTTTCCCTGTATTTTGCCAGTTGTAACCAAATATTCCAACTTTCCTCTTCGTATGATGTGATTTATCAACCTTTATTTGTAAAACACCTTAAGTTGAAAGATGATTAAGATTATGAAATGTTCTATATAATTACAGAATATGATGACTAACGTTCCTTACCTTTGTTAGACGTGAAGTGATTCATGAAATGTGTTTGAAAGTCAAAAAATTGGAAGAACCGAACTTCATATGTCTCAGAGTTTGACTGAAAATGTGGAGAAAAGTAAAATGTGATTTCTGAAAAACACTGTAAATATAATATTTATATTCGTAATAATTGTCAACCCTGTTCTACAACATACAACGAAGTCATGGACAATATGTAAAACAACACAGAGAATTAGAGGTAGCTGAGATGTGGTCTATAAGAAAAATGCTACGAATTATATCAACATCATCATCATCATCATCATAGCAGCAGCAGCAGCAGCAGCATGTGCTATACTGGTTGGCGTAGGCGATCGTGTACTTCTACAATCTTCTATCTACAGTGCATCGTATCAGTTCTGTTGTTGACTGTTTTCCATGTCATGACACCAAGCTAAACAGTATTTTCTCCCTTTGTCGTCCGCGATCTCTTTTTCCTTTTATTTTGCCAGTTGTAACCAAGTATTCCAACTTTCCTCTTCTCATGATGTGCCCGAAAAATGTTGATTGTTTCATTCTGATGTTTTTTATGAGCTCCCTTTTTGTGTTGGCCTCTCTGAGAACTTAATCATTGGTCTTTTTAGCTGTCCTGGGAACTCTCAACATTCTTCTGAAAAATCCCATTTCTGTGGCCTCTAATCGTCTTTTCATTTGTTTGTCTACTGTCCATGATTCGTTTCCATATGTCAGAATTGATTCTATATAACACCGATAAACTCTCTTTCTCATTTCTATTGACATAGATTTGTTGCATAAGGTATTTTTCATTTTCTGAAATGCTATTTTGTCCTGAGCTATTCTGCTTTTTATTTATGTGGTGCATCTTCCATCTGATGTTATTATTGTTCCCAAGTATTTGACGCGTTCTATGGATAGCAAAAATGCCAAAAGAAGGCATTGAGAATATTATAATAACAGGCGGAATGAATGGAAAGAAAAGCAGACGAAAAGCAAGAGAAAAAATATTGAACAGCTTATCAAAATGGTATAACAAAAGATCACTAACTGAAATTGTGACATGCATGAAGGACCGAGTGATGTGGAGAGAGATGATCACCTATGCCATACGCATGGCACTTGATGATGATGATGATGATGTTTATGATAAAAAATAATTATCCCTGCCTGATATAGATTTGCTGTCAAAGTCGTGATGATGACATAGATGTGTTGTCATAGTCGTGATGATGACATATATTTGCTGTCATAGTGGAGATGATGACATATATTTGTTGTCATAGTCGTGATGATGACATATATTTGTTGTCATAGTTGTGATGATGACATATATTTGCTGTCATAGTGGAGATGATGACATATATTTGTTGTCATAGTCGTGATGATGACATAGATTTGCTGTCATAGTCGTGATGATGACATAGATTTGCTGTCATAGTCGTGATGATGACATAGATTTGTTGTCATAGTCGTGATGATGACATATATTTGCTGTCATAGTGGAGATGATGACATATATTTGTTGTCATAGTCGTGATGATGACATAGATTTGCTGTCATAGTGGAGATGATGACATAGATTTGTTGTCATAGTCGTGATGATGACATAGATTTGCTGTCATAGTCGTGATGATGACATAGATTTGTTGTCATAGTCGTGATGATGACATATATTTGCTGTCATAGTGGAGATGATGACATATATTTGTTGTCATAGTCGTGATGATGACATAGATTTGCTGTCATAGTGGAGATGATGACATAGATTTGTTGTCATAGTGGAGATGATGACATAGATTTGTTGTCATAGTCGTGATGATGACATAGATTTGCTGTCATAGTCGTGATGATGACATAGATTTGTTGTCATAGTCGTGATGATGACATATATTTGCTGTCATAGTGGAGATGATGACATATATTTGCTGTCATGGTCGTGATGATGACATATATTTGTTGTCATAGTGGAGATGATGAGATATATTTGCTGTCATGGTCGTGATGATGACATAGATTTGCTGTCATAGTCGTGATGATAACATAGATTTGTTGTCATAGTCGTGATGATGACATATATTTGCTGTCATAGTGGAGATGATGACATATATTTGCTGTCATGGTTGTGATGATGACATATATTTGTTGTCATAGTGGAGATGATGACATATATTTGCTGTCATGGTCGTGATGATGACATAGATTTGCTGTCATAGTCGCGATGATGACATAGATTTGTTGTCATAGTCGTGATGATGACATATATTTGCTGTCATAGTGGAGATGATGACATATATTTGCTGTCATAGTCGTGATGATGACATATATTTGTTGTCATAGTCGTGATGATGACATATATTTGCTGTCATTGTCGTGATGATGACATATAGTTGCTGTCACAGTCGTGATGATGACATATAGTTGCTGTCACAGTCGTGATGATGACAATTAGTTGCTGTCACAGTCGTGATGATGACATATAGTTGCTGTCACACAAGCTGTTGAACCACAAGCTGTAGAGTTGAACCACAAATTGTAGAATTGAACCACTAATTGTAGAGTTGAACCACAAATTGTAGAGTTGAACCCCAAACTGTAGATTTTAACCACAAATTGTAGAGATAACCACAAACTATAGAGTTGAACCATGCATCTGTAGAGCTAAACTAGAAAACTATTGTGAACGACTTATACATTATTTCTCTTGTCCGTTTTCTATTCTCAAATAAGAGGTATACAGAGCGTTGATTTCAATCATATGAGACTACTTTCAAATGTCCACTCACTGCTTTAAGACTACTCTCATATGTCCACTCATTGCTTTAAGACTACTCTCATATGTCCACTCATTGCTTTAAGATTACTCCCATATGTCCACTCACTGCTTTAAGACTACTCTCATATGTCCACTCATTGCTTTAAGACAACTCTCATATGTCCACTCATTGCTTTAAGACTACTCTCATATGTCCACTCATTGCTTTAAGACTACTCTCATATGTCCACTCATTGCTTTAAGACTACTCTCATATGTCCACTCATTGATTTAAGACTACTCTCATATGCCCACTCACTGCTTTAAGACTACTCTCATATGTCCACTCATTTCTTTAAGACTACTCCTGCATGTTAAAATCATTGCTTTAAGACTACTTACAAATGTCCCCTAACTGCTTTGACAACTCACACATGTCCACTCACTGCTTTAAGACAACTCACATATGTCCACTCACTGCTTTAAAACAACTCACATATGTCCACTCACTGCTTTAAAACAACTCACATATGTCCACTCACTGCTTTAAAACAACTCACATATGTCCACTCACTGCTTTAAAACAACTCACATATGTCCACTCACTGCTTTAAAACAACTCACATATGTCCACTCACTGCTTTAAAACAACTCACATATGTCCACTCACTGCTTTAAAACAACTCACATATGTCCACTCACTGCTTTAAGACAACTCACATATGTCCACTCACTGCTTTGACAACTCACATATGTCCACTCACTGCTTTAAGACAACTCACATATGTCCACTCACTGCTTTAAGACAACTCACATATGTCCACTCACTGCTTTAAGACAACTCACATATGTCCACTCACTGCTTTAAGACAACTCACATATGTCCACTCACTGCTTTGACAACTCACATATGTCCACTCACTGCTTTGACAACTCACATATGTCCACTCACTGCTTTAAGACAACTCACATATGTCCACTCACTGCTTTAAGACAACTCACATATGTCCACTCACTGCTTTGACAACTCACATATGTCCACTCACTGCTTTGACAACTCACATATGTCCACTCACTGCTTTGACAACTCACATATGTCCACTCACTGCTTTGACAACTCACATATGTCCACTCACTGCTTTGACAACTCACATATGTCCACTCACTGCTTTAAGACAACTCACATATGTCCACTCACTGCTTTAAGACAACTCACATATGTCCACTCGCTACAACAAAACTACTCTTATCTTTTAAAATCAAATCAAAAACTTACAGTTGAAGCTCTCTTTACTGTAAAGATAGGAACACACAATTATAAATTATAATAAAATTACTTTGAAACAAAATTATAAAGCATTAACAAATTGGCGAAATGTCAAACTTTCTTTATCACACTTACTAACTATTACCGTATCAACCTGTTCTTGTCTGCCATCTACTTTCTTTCTTTAATCACAAACACTTGTGGTGTTTTTGGCGCCTTTGTCTTCCTTGTTTTGTACATTTCTCGTTCTATTTGGCGCCATATTGTAGTTGCCCCAAGGAAGAAATGTCAATGTGTCAGTACACCCTGGGTAACGATCGGAATCAAAGATTCAATACTTGTTCCCTAGACTCTTAGCGTCGTCCTCATGTCAAGACATGTTAAAGTATGTAACGGTTCTCTCCCCTGCCTTTACTAAGCGTATTAAGTGACCATATTTTTCTATGACCACGGCACATTTTTGGGTGATGAAGTCTGTATCACGCCAAGCCGCCTTAACTTCCAAGAAAAAAAAATATCTGGTACCTATTTTTAGAGGATGGGTGAACCACGAAGATTTGTCGGTCACAGAAACAAAAATACGCCACTTATGGGGGATCGAACCATGATCTTTCTGATCAGGAAGCGAGCACTCTAACTACTCAGCCACTGAGGCTACAAAAATGATATAGATATTATCATTATCATGTGCCATACCGGTTGAGGTAGACTATAATGTCCTTCCACAATCTTCTATCTACCGTGAATCGTATCAATCCTGATGTTGACGGTTTTCCGTGCAATGACACCAAGCTTTGTCGTCCACGATCTCTCTTTCCCTGTATTTTGCCAGATGCAATCAAATATTCCAACTTTCCTCTTCTCATGATGTGCCCGAATAATGTTGATTGTTTCTTTCTGATGTTTTTTCTAGAAGCTCCCTCTTTCTGTTGGCCTATTTGAGAATTTCCTCATTTGTCATTTTAGCTGTCCATGAAACTTTCAACATTCTACTGTTAAATCCCATTTCTGTTGCCTCTAATCGTCTTTTCCTTTGTTTGTATACTGTCCATGATTCGCTTCCATAGGTCAGAATTGACTCTGTATAGCACCGATGAACTCTCTTTCTCACTTCTATTGACATAGACTTGTTGGACAAGACGTTCTCATTTTCTGAAATGCTAATTTGGCCTGAGCTATTCTACTTTTTATTTCTGTGGTGCATCTTCCATCTGATTTTATTAGAACTAGTACATTATTACATTAGTAGATTATAGATATAGTACAGAAAATCCATGAAATATCATCTGCGTACTTTAAGTCTTCCAGTAATGGCATTTGTTTCCTCGTGATATTGTTGTTTGTCTTACCACACAGTCTACTGAGGTTAGAGAGACAATGCTAGATGATATCACAATCACATTGTCATTCCGAACAACTGTTTACTGTGCTTACTGTGTTTACTTTGTCTGTGCCTACTGTGTTTACTGTGCTTACTGTGTTTAGTTTATCTGTGCCTACTGTGCTTACTGTGTTTACTTTGTCTGTGCCTACTGTGTTTACTGTGCTTACTGTGTTTAGTTTATCTGTGCCTACTGTGCTTACTGTGTTTACTTTGTCTGTGCCTACTGTGTTTACTGTGCTTACTGTGTTTAGTTTGTCTGTGCCTACTGTGTTTACTGTGCCTACTGTGTTTAGTTTGTCTGTGTCTACTGTGTTTACTGTGTCGCTCTGCTTACTGTATCTGTGCTTATTGTGCTGACTATGATTACTGTATCTGTGCTTACTATGTTTAGTTTGTCGGTGCCTACTGTGTGTTTACTGTGTTACTCTTCTTACTGTTATAGAGTTATCGAGTTATTGATTGAGTTATTAGCGGGTCATCATCATTGCACTCCGAACATGTCCATCGGTGCTCAGATCCCCTCTTCAGTAAGTCTCGAAGTGTCCAGCGACTGACGACTCCAGTTCTGTGTTGGTTGATTAGACTTCTTACACGCCCACTAAGTTTTCTCGTTTCTGGCTGTGTCCATATAAAATCAAATCTCTTTCATCCGAAGGAGTGACGTGGACTCATGGTTGTCGAAGTCCTGTGTCCTTCCCACTTCCCGGAGGGCACTGATGATGTCCATTGGTTGACCGTCTTCAACAATAGCGCAGCTAGCCAACCTGTCCGCTCTCTCATTTCCCCGTACTTCCGCATGTCCTAGGACGTAGACAAAGATGACCTTACTCGTCACCTTACCTATTTTTTTATTTCTAGAATGACTCTACCCATTACAAATCTGCTTACTGTGTCTGTGGTTATTATGTTTACTGTGCTTACTGTATCTGTGCTTACTGTATTTAGTTTGTCTGTGCCTATTGTGTTACTCTGCTTACTGTGTCTGCGTTTACTGTGTTTACTGTATCTGTGCTTACTGTATTTAGTTTGTCTGTGCCTATTGTGTTACTCTGCTTACTGTGTCTGCGTTTACTGTGTTTACTGTATCTGTGCTTACTGTATTTAGTTTGTCTGTGCCTATTGTGTTACTCTGCTTACTGTGTCTGCGTTTACTGTGTTTACTGTATCTGTGCTTACTGTGTTTAGTTTGTCTGTGCCTATTGTGTTTCTCTGCTTACTGTGTCTGCGTTTACTGTGTTTACTGTATCTGTGCTTACTGTGTTTAGTTTGTCTGTGCCTATTGTTTTACTCTGCTTACTGTGTCTGTGTTTACTGTGTTTACTATGTTTGCGTTTACTGTGTTAATTGTGCGTACTGTCGTACATGTTAACTCACTAATTCCGGACCCAGACTTCCAATTATTAAAAAATCGTGTTTCCAGATAGCCTACTGGTATGCCTTATTATTGCACAATCAGAGTATCTTTCTGTTGTGAAACTTCAACATTTTGATTCGATTTCTATTTTTGACAAATTTTGGAACAATTACCATAGTTTATCTCGCAAGTAACAATAAAGAAAATGTTCTAATTTGAAACAAAATACTACCTAAAAATCCGTAGCATGCACTAGATAATGGAAAAAAAGAGAAATGAAGACATTAAAAGACCTGAACATTGCCAAGAACTGACATATAAAACGTCCATAGAAGAAATTGAAATATTGTGGTCACATTAAAAGACAGCAGGCTAGAAAGAACAACAATGGAATGCATGGTTCCAGAAGACGATACGGACTGACCAAGAAGAAGGTGGCTTCAAGACATCAAAGAGATCTTGTACATGACAACGGAAGAAGTGGGATATCTGGCTAAAGGCATATATTCTTTCAGACGGGCTGTGGTGAATGTAGCGTTCTGTGGGAGATCTGGCTAGAGACAAATATTCTTTCAGACGGGCTGTGGTGAATGTAGCGTTCTGTGGGAGATCTGGCTAAAGACAAATATTCTTTCAGACGGGCTGTGGTGAATGTAGCGTTCTGTGGGAGATCTGGCTAAAGACAAATATTCTTTCAGACGGGCTGTGGTGAATGTTGCGTTCTGTGGGAGATCTGGCTAAAGACAAATATTCTTTCAGACGGGCTGTGGTGAATGCGACGTTCTACAAAGGAAACGCAACTTAAAAATAACGGTTTAAATGGAACAAAAATGAACACAAAAATCTGAATTGATGATGTTCGGTATATCACATTTTCAAGTTCCATAACTCTACCCAAATTGGCAGTACGATTCCGGAGGTGATACTCGAGTAGAATAACATTTGATAACTGTAATGTTGATATCAGATTCTCTATGTTCTTGATAGTCTCCACAAGCTGTCTTCATTTAGTTAGACTGTCAGAAGTCTTCATCTGAAGCAGATTTCTCTCTACTATTCTGAAGTCGATACTGTTACAGAGATTTTAATAAGATCTCCATAAGGTCAGTTTCTTGTGAAGTTACGCTAGAATGTCTATCTAATTTTCTTCTTTCTTCGCTTCTAGAGTGTGTTCAACACCACGCCAGGTCGCAGGAAAAGAATCAATCTTTACAATGTCAGGGTGGGTGAACGAATTCTTATCAGTCAGTAAACGGAATCTCGAGCTCTCAGTTCACTAACCACATCGCTACTGTGGACAGGCTGACTAGCAAGTGAGAAAAATAAGAAAGGTTGTTTTACTTTTAACATTTCATGTCAACGATTGGAGCGAGTTGGAGCGAGTTGGAGCGAGTTGCAGCGAGTTGCAGCGAGTTGGAGCGAACTGGAGCGAGTTGGAGCGAGTTGGAGCGAGTTGGAGCGAGTTGGAGCGAGTTGCAGCGAGTTGGAGCGAGTTGGAGCGAGTTGGAGCGAGTTGGAGCGAGTTGCAGCGAGTTGGAGCGAGTTGGAGCGAGTTGCAGCGAGTTGGAGCGAGTTGGAGCGAGTTGGAGCGAGTTGGAGCGAGTTGGAGCGAGTTGGAGCGAGTTGCAGCGAGTTGCAGCGAGTTGGAGCGAGTTGCAGCGAGTTGCAGCGAGTTGGAGCGAGTTGGAGCGAGTTGCAGCGAGTTGGAGCGAGTTGGAGCGACTCAGACAGCTCGGACCAAATTCAGAATATTCTTTTTATAAAATCCACATTCATTATTTTCATTGACTGTTGTCTCCGCATCGAAGGTTGGCTACCATGGAGAGCCATTACGCTCTGTCTCTTACTTTGATAGTGCAGGTTGTCATAGGTTGACTTGTCTTACTTTTGATGTTACTCGTCCATGTTAGTCTTGGTCTGTCTCTGTCTCTTACTTTGATAGTGCAGATTGTCATAGGTTGACTTGTCCAACTTTTGATGTTACTCGTCCATGTTAGTCTTGGTCTGTCTCTGTCTCTTGTTTTGATAGTGCAGGTTGTCATAGGTTGACTTGTCCAACTTTTGATGTTACTCGTCCATGTTAGTCTTGGTCTGTCTGTCTCTTGTTTTGATAGTGCAGATTGACATAGGCTGACTTGTCCAACTTTTGATGTTACTCGTCCATGTTAGTCTTGGTCTGGCTCTGTCTCTTGCTTTGATGGGGCAGATTGACATAGGCTGACTTATCCATCTTTTGATGTTACTTGTCCCTGTTAGTCTTGGTCTGTCTCTGTCACTTGCTTTGATAGTGCAGGTTGTCATAGGCTGACTTATCCATCTTTTGATGTTACTCGTCCGTGTTCGTCTTGCTCTGGCACTGCCTCTTTTACCTTGTATTTTCCCTTCCAGGATTACTTTTAGTAGGCTGCTGTGTCTTTTAACATGGCCCAAAAATCTCATTTGTCTTGTTCTAATTGTGTTTAGTAGTTCTCTTCTCATTTTTAGTTGTTTTAAGGCTTCATCATAGTTTTATTTTCTTTCCATCCAATTCTTTCTATTCTTCTATAAATCCACATTTCAAAGGCTTCAATTTTCTGTTCTGTTTTCTTGTCTAATGTCCAAATGTCCATGTTTCTGCACCATACAGGAATGTTGAGAAGATATAACATTTTGCTATAAAAGAAATCCACATTACAATACCTTCCTTATAGTAATTACATGACAACATCTACATTACAATACCTTTCTTACAGTAATTACATGACAACATCTACATTACAATACCTTCCTTATAGTAATTACATGACAACATCCACATTACAATACCTTTCTTACAGTAATTACATGACAACATCTACATTACAATACCTTCCTTATAGTAATTACATGACAACATCCACATTACAATACCTTCCTTATAGTAATTACATGACAACATCCACATTACAATACCTTTCTTACAGTAATTACATGACAACATCCACATTACAATACCTTCCTTATAGTAATTACATGACAACATCTACATTACAATACCTTCCTTATAGTAATTACATGACAACATCCACATTACAATACCTTTCTTACAGTAATTACATGACAACATCCACATTACAATACCTTCCTTACAGTAATTACATGACAACATCCACATTACAATACCTTCCTTACAGTAATTACATGACAGCATCCACATTACAATACCTTCCTTACAGTAATTACATGACAGCATCCACATTACGATACCTTCCTTATAGCAATTACATGACAACATCCACATTACGATACCTTCCTTATAGCAATTACATGACAACATTCGCCTTACAATACCTTCCTTACAGCAATTACATGACAACATCCACATTACGATACCTTCCTTATAGCAATTACATGACAACATCCACATTACAATACCTTCCTTACAGCAATTACATGACAACATCCACATTACGATACTTTCCTTACAGCAATTACATGACAACATCCACATTACGATACTTTCCTTACAGCAATTACATGACAACATCCACATTACGATACCTTCCTTACAGCAATTACATGACAACATCCACATTACGATACCTTCCTTACAGCAATTACATGACAACATCCACATTACAATACTTTCCTTACAGCAATTACATGACAACATCCACATTACGATACTTTCCTTACAGCAATTACATGACAACATCCACATTACGATACATTCCTTACAGCAATTACATGACAACATCCACATTACGATACTTTCCTTACAGCAATTACATGACAACATCCACATTACGATACTTTCCTTACAGCAATTACATGACAACATCCACATTACGATACCTTCCTTATAGCAATTACATGACAGCATCCACATTACGATACCTTCCTTATAGCAATTACATGACAACATCCACATTACGATACCTTCCTTATAGTAATTACATGACAACATCCACATTACAATACCTTCCTTACAGCAATTACATGACAACATCCACATTACAATACCTTTCTTACAGCAATTACATGACAACATCCACATTACGATACCTTCCTTACAGCAATTACATGACAACATTCGCCTTACAATAACCACTCTATAGAATTAATCTTACTCTACTCACTTTTCTTGCCATTTTCTCTTTCGGTTCGTTTCTTGCTAGCAAAGTTTTTGTCCTCAACTTTCCCAACCTCCCGGACTGCGCGTGAAAGCAATGCCCCTCTCTGACGTTCCACGTTTGTCAAATAATCAACCTTACTCACATCAACTGTAGAAGAATCATCATTGCCTATTTCTCTTGTGTCTGGCTGATTCTTCTCTATATTTTGATTCTCATTCACACTAGAAACATTTGAAGGAGTACTGATGACGTCACTGTATAAACTGCTCGATTGAACATTTGTCACATCTTTTGTCCTTGACAACTTCTCCAGAAGTACGGAATTGTTGGTATTAATGCTGCGCGTGTTTTTTCTTTGATTATTTCTAATAAAACTGATTTTTGTGAACCTTCCATTATCTCTTTTCTTAGAATAACTTGTGGGCATATCTGCCGGACCACTACTGTCTGTTGTAGCTTCCTGGTAGCCATTATCACGATATCTCTCGATCTGTTTCTTGACGTCAACATCCCCTGGCCTGACACTCGGTACGTCAGCAATATGGCTGCTAGCCTCACCGTCCTAATGAAGGAAACAAAATTACAATGAACAAGATAATAAATAAAGTGACGCGTTTGTTTAGGAAATAAATATGTTTATTTTATGAGAAACAACAAAATAGAAAACGCCCCGTTGCGGGCAAGCATGGTATGGCGTTAGCGTCGATATTTAAAAAAAAAATCTTCGACATATTTATTTAGGGCAATATAGTCAGTACTACGTCAGTACCGTTTTTTCTTTCCCAGAAAAGCAGGATACCAATTAAAAGTGGGACCTGGAAGTCCTCGTTCAGGATACAGATAGCCATTTTTCCTTAGTCCCTCGTTAACTGAACTACTGCGGCTTCCTTACTTCCTGAGGCACCTACAACATAAGACATGTATTTGTACTATAAAATGTTCTTTGTCATGGAAAATGTGCGCAGGAATCACATACAAATAAAATTAATGGTAATTTTATTGACCAATCAAAAATAATCTAATCAATCACTGCATGCAAATTAGTCGAATATGAATAAATTAATAGGGAGAATGGGAGTCGCGATAGCTCAGTGGTTAGTGAACTGAACTACTGCGGCTTCCTTACTTCCTGAGGCACCTACAACATAAGACATGTATTTGTACTATAACATGTTCTTTGTCATGGAAAATGTGCGCAGGAATCACATACAAATAAAATTAATGGTAATTTTATTGACCAATCAAAAATAATCTAATCAATCACTGCATGCAAATTAGTCGAATATGAATAAATTAATAGGGAAAATAATACACTTGAGAAGTGAACCCAGAACTTCCATAAGTTCTGCTTTGATGGGAACTAACAAGGGTCTGAATTAGACAAGTTCCTCTAGACACTCCGACTCTTCCTCTCTGTCTGTCTGACGGTCTGTCTGCCTTCCTGCCTGCCTGACTGTCTGCCTGCCTGCCTGTCTGTCTGTTTGTCTGTCTGTCTGCCTGCCTGTCTGTCTGTCTGCCTCTCTGTCTGTCTGACTGTCTGTCTGCCTTCCTGCCTGCCTGACTGTCCGTCTGTCTGTCTGTTTGTCTGTCTGCCTGCCTGCCTGTCTGTCTGTCTGCATGTCTGTCTGTTGTCTGTCTGCCTGCCTGACTGTCTGTCGGCCTGCCTGTCTGTCTGTTGTCTGTCTGCCTGCCTGTCTGTCTGTCTGCCTGTCTGTCTCACAGACACCAACCATGTCCTTCCCACACCAGTTTCAATTCTTACCTGGACACAGCGGCACTCCATGATCGACGAGGCTGTCCTTCTCTCAATGACCTCGACCCTCGAGTGTAAACGTACTTGACCCACGACCAGCAGTAACACCACAACAAACATGGCCGCCATGAGAACATCTCGCCTACTTACAGATGGCCAGCACCACATCTTGTCTCCATCTTTGTGCAAACTCTCAAAATATAAACTGTAGCTGTCTTTGCTAACCTCTTTCACAAATGTGGCAATTTTGTTCCCACAAACGTTCGTTTGATTTCTGCTGCCTGACTGCTCCTGTTGGTAGACCAGGCTTCGAGTACCCTCATCGCCCACCAGTGACAACATTTCCCCAAGTTCTGATTGTTGTGTCCCAGTTGACACTTGATATTCACGCAAGAACATACTGTTACTAATCTGTTCATTAAGTAAAGATGTTTCTGACATTTCAGTACAAGGTTTTCTGGGAATTTTCGGCTGGAAATGTATACTACTAGGACACCTATCGCTCATACTAAGAATACACTGAGCCATTATGGTAATCTTTTATAGAAACTTCTAGAACGATCACAAAAACTCGCAGTTGGACGATCTATTTGGAGACCTTTATGAACATTCGCGAAAGAGATTTGGTAAGAAATAGTTATCTATTGCTGCACAAGAGTAATGATAACTGCTAGTTCTATATTACGTTTGTATCAGAGATACAATGTAGTTTAGTTTATTTGTGAATTTTTGAAGTAAAAGTGGCATTCAACGTAAGGTTATGCGTCAACGATCAACCAGGGACTAGTCCAGAGAGAGTCATCAGAAGGAACACACATGACGCTGAAGTGTTTTCGTTTGTTTCTTGGGCTGACTTGAGATTCTCCCAGTGCTGGAGATGATACAAGAGAACACGGTGTCAATGTCAGTGTCTATGTCAGTGTCTATGTTGTATTAAATGGCAATTTCTTGTCTATAACATTGCCAGAGGTCTGTCTCTTGTATATTTTACCAATGCAGAGAAAGGTACAAAACACAAGACATTTTTCAAGAACAAACAGTTGAAATTATTCATGTTTCAGTTACTGTCGCCTTGCCATCGTTCATGGCTGTTGTAATTAGTCACCTCTCACGTAATTCAAAAACACCTCTCACGAAGCACAACCATCTCTTAGTGAACCCATATTCACTTCTCTCAGAGAACCCATAGTCACATCTCTCAGAGAACCCATAGTCACATCTCTCAGAGAACCCATAGTCACATCTCTCAGAGAACTCATAGTCACATCTCTCAGAGAACCCATAGTCACTTCTCTCAGAGAACCCATAGTCACTTCTCTCAGAGAACCCATAGTCACATCTCTCAGAGAACCCATAGTCATCCCTTCAAAGAAAACAGTCACATCTCAGACGAACTATTGTCACCTCTCAGAGGAAACAGTCACCTCTCAGAGGAAACAGTCACCTCTCAGAGGAAACAGTCATCTCTCAGAGAAAACAGTCACCTCTCAGAGAAAACAGTCACCTCTCAGAGAAAACAGTCACCTCTCAGAGAAAACAGTCACCTCTCAGAGGAAACAGTCATCTCTCAGAGGAAACAGTCACATCTCAGACGAACTATTGTCACCTCTCAGAGAAAACAGTCACCTCTCAGAGGAAACAGTCATCTCTCAGAGGAAACAGTCACATCTCAGAGGAACTATTGTCACCTCTCAGAGAACCCATAGTCACATCTCTCAGAGAACCCATAGTCACATCTCTCAGAGAACCCATAGTCACATCTCTCAGAGAACCCATAGTCACATCTCTCAGAGAACCCATAGTCACTTCTCTCAGAGAACCCATAGTCACATCTCTCAGAGAACCCATAGTCACATCTCTCAGAGAACCCATAGTCACATCTCTCAGAGAACCCATAGTCACATCTCTCAGAGAACCCATAGTCACTTCTCTCAGAGAACCCATAGTCACATCTCTCAGAGAACTCATAGTCACATCTCTCAGAGAACCCATAGTCACATCTCTCAGAGAACTCATAGTCACATCTCTCAGAGAACCCATAGTCATCCCTTCAAAGAAAACAGTCACATCTCAGACGAACTATTGTCACCTCTCAGAGGAACTATTGTCACCTCTCAGAGAAAACAGTCACCTCTCAGAGGAACTATTGTCACCTCTCAGAGAAAACAGTCACCTCTCAGAGGAAACAGTCACCTCTCAGAGGAAACAGTCATTTCTCAGAGGAACTATTGTCACCTCTCAGAGAAAACAGTCAACTCTCAGAGAAAACAGTCATCTCTCAGAGGAACTATTGTCACCTCTCAGAGGAAACAGTCATCTCTCAGAGGAACTATTGTCATCTCTCAGAGAAAACAGTCACCTCTCAGAGGAAACAGTCATCTCTCAGAGGAACTATTGTCACCTCTCAGAGGAAACAGTCACCTTTCAGAGAAAACAGTCATCTCTCAGAGGAAACAGTCATCTCTCAGAGGAAACTGTCATCTCTCAGAGAAAACAGTCACTTCTCAGAGGAAACAGTCACCTCTCAGAGGAAACAGTCATTTCTCAGAGGAACTATTGTCACCTCTCAGAGGAAACAGTCAACTCTCAGAGAAAACAGTCATCTCTTAGGGAAAACAGTCACCTCTCAGAGAAAACAGTCACCTCTCAGAGAAAACAGTCACCTCTCAGAGGAACTATTGTCACCTCTCAGAGAAAACAGTCACCTCTCAGAGAAAACAGTCATCTCTCAGAGAAAACAGTCACCTCTCAGAGGAAACAGTCACCTCTCAGAGGAACTATTGTCACCTCTCAGAGGAAACAGTCACCTCTCAGAGGAAACAGTCACCTCTCAGAGGAACTATTGTCACCTCTCAGAGGAAACAGTCATCTCTCAGAGGAACTATTGTCATCTCTCAGAGGAAACAGTCACCTCTCAGAGGAACTATTGTCACCTCTCAGAGGAAACAGTCACCTCTCAGAGGAACTATTGTCACCTCTCAGAGGAAACAGTCACCTCTCAGACGAACTATTGTCACCTCTCAGAGAAAACAGTCACCTCTCAGAGAAAACAGTCACCTCTCAGAGGAAACAGTCACCTCTCAGAGGAACTATTGTCACCTCTCAGAGGAAACAGTCACCTCTCAGACGAACTATTGTCACCTCTCAGAGAAAACAGTCACCTCTCAGAGAAAACAGTCACCTCTCAGAGGAAACAGTCACCTCTCAGACGAACTATTGTCACCTCTCAGAGGAAACATAATCATCTCTCATAGACCCATATCCATCCCTCAACTGACCCCTAGTAACATAACAGATTATTCTAACCACCCTTCACACAGCCCTAGTGACATCACAGATTATCCTAACCATCCTTCATACAGCCCTAGTGACATCACAGATTACCCTAACCATCCTTCATACAGCCCTAGTGATATCACAGATTATTCTAACCATCCTTCTCACAACCCTAGTGACATCACAGATTATCGTAACCATCCTTCATACAGCCCTAGTGACATCACAGATTACCCTAACTATCCTTCACACAACCCTAGTGACATCACAGATTACCCTAACCACCCTTCACACAACCCTAGTGACATCACAGATTATCCTAACCATCCTTCACACAACCCTAGTGACATCACAGATTACCCTAACCAACCTACACACAACCCTAGTGACATCACAGATTATCCTAACCAACCTACACACAACCCTAGTGACATCACAGATTATCCTAACCATCCTTCACACAACCCTAGTGACATCACAGATTACCCTAACCAACCTACACACAACCCTAGTGACATCACAGATTATCCTAACCATCCTTCACACAACCCTAGTGACATCACAGATTACCCTAACCAACCTACACACAACCCTAGTGACAACTGAAATCCCCCAACAGAACCCCTAACCACTCTACCCTCCCCCCCCAAAAAAAAAAACCCTCCCACAACACTCAGCTCCACCCCTTAACATCCGACAGTCGTCAGTCAACATAAGGGAGATTGTCCCAAACTGACATACCTGCTTGAACAAAACAACGAATGCTGTCCTCCCCTTAATCCACTAAATTAAATGGCTATCTCTGTCCTCCCCTTAATCCATTAAATTAAATGGCTATCTCCATTAGATTATCTCAACAACTCTTTCTTTCCCATGTTTATTACATATTCCACAGCTTATTAGCATTATTTATTGTAAATGTACAGACTATGTATGTATTAGACATATAAAATAAAAACTAAAAAAGTAAAGTACCCCCGTCAAGACAAGTGGTGTATAGGGAATATGGTGTTAATGACCATAAATTTTACAAACCTTCGGCACATGATTTTTGGGGTAATGTGGTTGGTATTACGCCCATGCCGCTTTACTTTCCCAGAAAAATCCGGTACCCATTTAAGGCTGGGTGAACTCGGAAGCCGTCGGTCAGGATCGAACCCGGCCTCTTGTTCCTTGTAGTCCAGTTCACTAACCACTGAGCTATCGCGACTTCCGGACATATAAAATAACTAACGGCGAATAGCTGGAATACTTTTGTTCACGCAGTCACAACATAAAATCGTCAACAGCTAATCACAAAAATATGCCCGTCAAAAATACAAAAAAAATATAGGCAATATCGAAACTAAATTACAAAAGAAATCACATCTCACCAACTTCAGCGGAACTAAATGCCGAAATGAAAAGGAACACGATCATTTTATTCTGTTTGAACACAGAACCATCGATCGTGTACAGGGATATAGTCCATTTGAAATTTGATCACTTTCCTGGACACATTAGAAGACTTACGCACGGTGCACGAACTCCGCAACAAAATAATGACCACAGAAACATTCTGGTTCTCCCGCAACGACAGAAAGCAGACTTAGCTCTGCCACAGTCCCCAACTTAGCGCGTCACTGACATCTTATATCTATATCTCCACTGACCTCGATTTAAAGTGAAACCAAAAATCAAATACACGCGTCCTTCCTCGATAACAAGGCAGTCCACCAGGTGTTTACACTACAAAACCATATGACCCTACCAAACCACCAATGTGATAAAACAACGACCCACTTCACATAAAAACCACCTTAAACCCACTTTCACACTCCACACACACACACACAAAATAATAATAAAATTAACAACATAAATAATTTGTATCGAAATATTTATTATTATATTTTTTGCACTGACACATGTTTGTATATAGTGTACATGTATTACAGACTGCGTACAAGTAATATACAAACCGGTGTACACCTTTTACAACACGCCAGAATAAACATGTATGTGATTTAATTAATTCTAGGAAATAACACCGACCTATCACCGTTTTCATCTGAGATTGGTGTGATATGCGTGGCTAGTCAACGTTGGCGCGTGGGGAGGGGCTTTCGTGGTACACCAAACTGGCTGTGCTGTCTATCCGGGTGTTTGGTGACAAGGTGCTGTGTCGATGAATGTGTGCCTAATCCGCTAACCTTCCTGGTTATATCTACTGGAGACAAATAATAATAAATGAAAATTATTATAGAGGGAAACTTCCGAGGCGATAATCAGTGAATCAATTCAGGGGAAAAGGTATGTTTACAGCACTCGGAAAAAATGACAAATAATCAACAACAGAAAAAAATATGGACCAAGGCAGGATCGAACCCGTACTCAGTGGCACAGCGCCTTGCCACGAAAAGCCAAACGCTAGGGAACACTGCCACTCAGCTATATCTACTGTCTAGCTGCTGTAACATCGTCATGTAGCCTGCTTCAGTTCACCCGATGACTAAAGGAGCACAGTTCTTCGTCATCCGTCCTTAAATGGAAGTTAAGTGGGAGTAGATGCGTTGTGTTGTAATTTGCAATAGAACCGTGATATTTGCGCATTTCGGCCCAACATATCCGACTTCAGTCAGCACGGTAATTTTGAGGGTTGCCTTTCTTATTCGATCCCTACTCGCTTGGCCAGTCTAGAAAAGGTTAGTCTGTTTCTAGAGGCACTGTGAAGAGATGGAGTAGGGCCTGGGTGGTTCTGGTTCACCGATCCTGGCACAAGCCGCCAGCTGTGGGTCGCACCAGCTTCCAGCCCAGCTACTGTCTGACGTCCTGCCTCCACATCGTCGTTTCTAGAGGCACTGTGAAGAGATGGAGTAGGGCCTGGGTGGTTCTGGTTCACCGATTTTGGCACAAGCCGCCAGCTGTGGGTCGCACCAGCTTCCAGCCCAGCTACTGTCTGACGTCCTGCCTCCACATCGTCGTTTCTAGAGGCACTGTGAAGAGATGGAGTAGGGCCTGGGTGGTTCTGGTTCACCGATTTTGGCACAAGCCGCCAGCTGTGGGTCGCACCAGCTTCCAGCCCAGCTACTGTCTGACGTCCTGCCTCCACATCGTCGTTTCTAGAGGCACTGTGAAGAGATGGAGTAGGGCCTGGGTGGTTCTGGTTCACCGATTTTGGCACAAGCCGCCAGCTGTGGGTCGCACCAGCTTCCAGCCCTGCTACTGTCTGACGTCCTGCCTCCACATCGTCGTTTCTAGAGGCACTGTGAAGAGATGGAGTAGGGCCTGGGTGGTTCTGGTTCACCGATTTTGGCACAAGCCGCCAGCTGTGGGTCGCACCAGCTTCCAGCCCAGCTACTGTCTGACGTCCTGCCTCCACATCGTCGTTTCTAGAGGCACTGTGAAGAGATGGAGTAGGGCCTGGGTGGTTCTGGTTCACCGATTTTGGCACAAGCCGCCAGCTGTGGGTCGCACCAGCTTCCAGCCCAGCTACTGTCTGACGTCCTGCCTCCACATCGTCGTTTCTAGAGGCACTGTGAAGAGATGGAGTAGGGCCTGGGTGGTTCTGGTTCACCGATTTTGGCACAAGCCGCCAGCTGTGGGTCGCACCAGCTTCCAGCCCAGCTACTGTCTGACGTCCTGCCTCCACATCGTCGTTTCTAGAGGCACTGTGAAGAGATGGAGTAGGGCCTGGGTGGTTCTGGTTCACCGATTTTGGCACAAGCCGCCAGCTGTGGGTCGCACCAGCTTCCAGCCCTGCTGCTGTCTGACGTCCTGCCTCCACATCGTCGTTTCTAGAGGCACTGTGAAGAGATGGAGTAGGGCCTGGGTGGTTCTGGTTCACCGATTTTGGCACAAGCCGCCAGCTGTGGGTCGCACCAGCTTCCAGCCCTGCTGCTGTCTGACGTCCTGCCTCCACATCGTCGTTTCTAGAGGCACTGTGAAGAGATGGAGTAGGGCCTGGGTGGTTCTGGTTCACCGATTTTGGCACAAGCCGCCAGCTGTGGGTCGCACCAGCTTCCAGCCCTGCTGCTGTCTGACGTCCTGCCTCCACATCGTCGTTTCTAGAGGCACTGTGAAGAGATGGAGTAGGGCCTGGGTGGTTCTGGTTCACCGATCCTGGCACAAGCCGCCAGCTGTGGGTCGCACCAGCTTCCAGCCCAGCTACTGTCTGACGTCCTGCCTCCACATCGTCGTTTCTAGAGGCACTGTGAAGAGATGGAGTAGGGCCTGGGTGGTTCTGGTTCACCGATCCTGGCACAAGCCGCCAGCTGTGGGTCGCACCAGCTTCCAGCCCAGCTACTGTCTGACGTCCTGCCTCCACATCGTCGTTTCTAGAGGCACTGTGAAGAGATGGAGTAGGGCCTGGGTGGTTCTGGTTCACCGATTTTGGCACAAGCCGCCAGCTGTGGGTCGCACCAGCTTCCAGCCCTGCTGCTGTCTGACGTCCTGCCTCCACATCGTCATATATCAGACATCAGTGGCTGATGTCTTCATTCCGGTATTCTTCTTCTTCTTTTCTTCCTCATCTGCCTTTTAGCGTCGAGGGGAGATATAATTTGCGGTCTTTTGCTCTTCTGTTCGCCTCTGCTGCTGTTATGTTTCCTAGTGCTTCTAATATTCCATCGATCCATCTTTTTCGTGGTCGACCCTTGGGTCTGTTGTTCTCACAACGTTCGTTGAAGGCTCGTTGTGTTGTGTTTTGTTCTTTCTGCCTTGTCACGTGGCCGAACCATTTTATCTGTTGTTTCCTTATATATTCTATGGCTGGGGCTATTCCTAGCTTTTTTCTCAGTTCTTCATTTCTGATCTTATCTCTCAGACTGTTTCCTGTCATTCGTCTAACACATTTCATCTCTGTAGAGGTTATTTATCTTATTGTTCTTGCATCTAGAGTCCAGGTCTGGCATTGGTAGCACAACGTTGGAATGAAGATTGTATTGTATAGTGCTCGTTTTGCCTCCAGAGTTATTTCCTTGTTGGACAATAGTGGTGATAACTGTCCGATGATTTGACAAGCTTTGTTGCATCTTGATTCTATCTCTGCTGTTTGGGAATTGTCGTTTGTCATTAGACTTCCTAGGTATTTGAATTCCTCTACTTGTTTTAGTTGTCTGCCTTCTATAGTTATGTTGATGTTCTGTTTATTTTTGGCGACATTCATGACTTCTGTTTTGTTTATGTTTATTTTCATGTTGTATTTTGTTCCTAAGATGTTGAATTTGTTTAAGTGTTCTTGTAGGTCTTCTATTGTTTCATGTATTAGTGCCTGGTCGTCTGCAAATAGAAGCTCGTTGATCTCCTCTGTCTCTGATGGGTTGGCTAGCTTGCATATATGGTCCATGTATGTAATAAACAGTAGGGGGGATAGAACGCACCCTTGTCTTACACCTGATCTAACTTCGAAGTGGTCTGTGTAGCCTGTTGCTGTTCTGACCCTGCAGCTGCTGTTGGCGTAGAGACTTTTAATAATGTTGGTTAGATGTTGGCTTACTCCGTATGTTGTTAGTATCTCCCATAGCTGTTCTCTGTTTACTCTGTCGAATGCTTTTTCCTGGTCAATGAAGGCTATGTATAAGTTTTGGTTGTGTTCTGTCGTTTTTTCTGCAAGCTGTTTTAGTTGCGGTATTGACATTTCTAAATGGCTTAGTTTATTTTAAAGCTTTCTATATACTTCAGCCACGATAGCTCAGTGGTTAGTCAACTGGACTACAAAGGACAAGAGTCGACAGTTTCCAGGTTCACCCAGCCTTAAATGGGTAACTGATTTTTTGTCTGGGAAAGTAAAGCGACACGGGCGTAATACCGACCACCTTACCTCAGAAATCAGGTGCTATAGAGGTCTATGAACATTATAGTCACGAACACCACATTTCTTTATGCTACTTGGCGTGACGGGGCTCTTTACTTTTTTATTTCTTAAATATTTAACGCTCACGTGACATTCGTGCACCCCTCGGTAACATAGATAGTCCATGTATGGAATAAACAGCAGGGGGGATAGTATGCACTCCTGTCCTACAGCGGATCTAACCTCGGAGCGGTATGTGTAGCCTGCTGCTGTTCTGACTGTGTAGCCTGCTGCTGTTCTGACTGTGTACCCTGCTGCTGTTCTGACTGTGTAGCCTGCTGCTGTTCTGGCTGTGTAGCCTGCTGCTATTCTGACTGTGTAGCCTGCTGCTGTTCTGACTGTGCAGCTGCCGTTGATGTAAAAAAAAAAAAAAAAAAAGTAAAGAGCCCCGTCACGCCAAATGGCGTATAGGGAATATGGTGTTAGTGACCATAATTTTTACAGAACTTCAGCATATGATTTTTGGGGTAATGTGGTTGGTGTTACGCCCGTGCCGCTTACTTCCCCATATAATAATATTTATGTATTATTATTTGTACCCAGTATATAACTACTGGGAACTACTATTCGTGCTGTTTCGTCCAATAAATGTTTGTCTACAACACAAGTATTCAACCCTACTGGGAGATACTTGCATTAATAGGAAAGTACAAATATACAATTTATTTCCGGTCTGTGATCGTTACCCTATGCTATAGTCATTGAGAACGCCTTTCGTGCAAGACACTGCTGCAATAGCCAATTTTTTAGTTGGCTGCGTGGCAGTGTGCTAAGCGTTCGGCTTCTCGTGACAAGGCACGGTGCCACTGAGTACGGGTTCGATCCCACTTCGGACCATATATTGTTCTTCGTTTTTTTCTATTGTTGTTTGTCTGTCAATTCCGAGTGCTAACACATACTTCTTTGTTCTATTATTCCCTATTATCGCCTCGGAAGTTCCCCATATAATAATATTTATGTATTATTATTTGTACCCAATACCTAAAAGGTGTCGTGGTTTATATTATTTGTCGTTCTTGAGCTGCTCGAACTGTCTGAATTAGTGATTTTCCTTTGTTGTTACATGTCTCTGTCACTGCATCTATCCATCTTCTTCTGGGTCTTCCTCTTGGTCTTTTCCCATGCATTCTCAAGAAGAACGCCCTTGATGGTGATTGGCAAGGATTCATTCTGACCAGGTGGCCGAACCATTTAAGTTGTTGTTGTTCTATATATTCTTGACAGGGTTTTGTTCCTACTATTTTTCTTATGGTTTCATTTGGTATTCTATCTCTTCTTGTGTTGTTTGTTACTTTCCTCAAGCATCGCATCTCACATGTATTGATCTTTCTTAATTGTGATTTAGAAAGGGTCCATGTTTGACTTTCATGGCACAAAGTTGGTATGAAAATGCTATTTATCATTTGTTGTTTAGCTGCTATAGAAATATTTTGATGTCTTAGCAATGGTGAAAGCTGGTATGTAACAGCATTTGCTTTTGTATTCTCATGTCAATTTCTCTATCTAGTTTTCCATCTTCTGTGAACATTGTGCCCAATTACTTGAATTCTTCTACTTGTTTTATTTCTTTATCTTTGATCTTAATGTTTAATGGGTGTCTTAATTTGCTTATTCTCATATCCTCTGTTTTTGCTGTGTTAATTTTCATACTGTAGTTTGTGCAGCTTTTATCTAGAGATGTTAAATGCTGTTGTAGCAGGTTTTCATCCTCATATATTAGGCATTGGTCATCTGCGAATAGTAGCTCGTTGTTGTTGGAATTTTCTACCTCTATGTTATTATTTGATTTGTCCTTATTGTTGGTTGTTTCCTGATTTATTTTGTCCATATATATGATGAAGAGGAGTGGTGAGAGGACACATCCTTGTCTTACACCTGTTGTAACCTGAAACCATTCTGACAGACCTTCCGATGTTCTAACGGTACTTTGACTGTTTTTATATAATGCCATTATATTATCTAGTAGTTGTCCTGCTACCCCGTAGGTATCTAAAGTTTGCCAAAGTTTGTTCCTGTCCGTACGATCAAACGCTTTTTCCTGATCTATAAACACTATATTTAGGTTTCTGTCATATTCTATTGCTTTTTCACATAGTTGTCTCAATGTAAATATAGCATCAGTACAGCTTAATATGGTGTTAGTGACCATACATTTTACAGACCTTTAGTGTATGATTTTTGGGGTAATGTGGTCGGTATTACGCCCGTGCCGCTTTACTTTCCCAGGAAAAAACCGGTACCCATTTAAGGCTGGGTGAACCCGGAAGCCGTCGGTTGGGATCGAACCCTACCTCTTGTCCTGTGTAGTCCAGTTCACTAACCACTGAACTATCGCAGCTCCCTCAAATGTTTTATGTGCATGATAGGAAACATTCTGGGAGATAAGATCAGAAATGAAGAACTGAGAAACAAAGCTAGGAATAATTCCCGCCATATAGCAAATAAAGAAACAACAGATAAAATGGGTTGGCCACGTGATAAAGCAGAAAGATCATAACACAACACAAGGAGCCTTTAATAAGCGTTGCGAGAATACCAGACTCAAGGGCCGACCGCAAAAAAGATGGATTAACGGAAGCACTATATATATATATATATATATATATATATATATATAGATATATATATATTAGATACATTAGGAAACATAACAGCAGCAGAGGCCAAAAGTAGAGTAAAATACAGTAAATTATATCTCCTCGCCGAAGACAGTTCAGAGCTACAACTACCTGGGCCATACTATAACCAGTGATGGAAAATGTGTAACTGAAATAAACAAAAGAATAGGTATGGCAAAAAGTAATTTTAATGCCATGAAAAATATACTAACATCAAAACAGATAACACCAGGACTAAAACTAAGAATAGCAAAATGTTACATCTTCTCAATATTCCTGTATGGTGCAGAAACACGGACATTAGACAAGGAAACAGAACAAAATATTGAAGCCTTTGAAATGTGGATTTATAGAAAAATAGGTAGAATTGGATGGAAAGAAAAGAAAAGAAAACAAATGATAAAGTTTTAAAACAACTAAAAATGAAAAGAGAACTACTAAACACAATTCAAACAAGACAAATAAGATTTTTGGGCCATGTTAAAAGGGCAGGAATATTGTCAAAGGGAGAAGAACAAAGAATGATACCAAAATAAAGATTTCAAAAGCAAGAGGAGCTTTCGTTGCACTATGAAAGTCCAAAGAAATTAGGTTAAATACTAAAATAAAAATTTTCAACTATAATGTTAAGTCAGTTCTATTATATGGCTGTAAAACACGGAGAACAATAACAATTGAAAATCATGACAATACAGACCTTCATCAATGGATGCTTGCAAAGAATAAAAGGATGGAAATGGCAGGACAAAATCATTAACATAGAAATATGGAAAAGTACCAGTCGAATACCAGTGGATAAAAAGATACAGTGAAGACAATGGCTCTGGATAGTATGCACACTGTGGAAGCCAACTGAGAGTATTACACAACAGGCTTTTTTTGGAATCCCCAGAGAAAAAGACAAAGAGGAAGACATAAATATTCTTGGAAAAGACAGAAGGAAGCAGAGATGAAGATGATGGGGAAGACATGGAATGATCTTAAAAGAATGAAAAGAAATAGATAGGCTTGGAAAGTGTTTGTTGAAAACTATGCCCCACAGGGAGCTGAAAAGTAGAAGAAGAAGAAATAAAAATATTGATATTTTCAGTGTGAACATTTTAATGTTATCTTGTGCTTTATGTTAATCAACATTTATTGCTAAATCCTTTAAAAAAATCTTGCTAATAATTGTTGTCTGTTGTCACATTCACTTGAGAGTCACTATCCCCATAGAATGTTCATCCACATTCAAACTGAATAGCAACAACAAATATTCTATTTTTGTCATATTATATATTTTTGTCACATTCATTTGAACATGTTGGGTAATTTGACACATAACCACACATCCATACTAACGAATGTTTCCACATAATTATTTATTAAAAATTACAGAAAATCAACTTTAAAAATTCGCACTATATCCTTTTTGAATGAACTAAATAATTTTGAGGCTATCTTTATGTTGTGTTTTCTCTCTCTCTCTTTTTCTCTCTCTGCGATCAGGACTCAATCAGAGTAGGATCCCAGACTCTCACATGAAGTCAGCTGTCAGGTTAAGTGTGTTGATCGCCCCCACAGACAGAACATCACATTTAGAGTCTGCCAGATCCACTCTGATTGAACACCCGTTAAAACGTTGCACTGTGTTCTGTGCCAGTGGCCCAGTGCATCCAATTTCAGCCAGCATTTTATTCAGGTTTGCATTCCTTAGCCTTTGATTGTTCCCAATCTTCCTGCAAGGCAGTAGATGATCTTTTCTGTAGGGGGATTCTGCCCTTAGATGGTCTGCCCTCCCAGGTTCACGAGCACCATCTTGTTGTGTTTTGATGGTGTTTCTGTTTACACTTAACATCAGTTTATATCTCAACAAAGTCTAGTATTCCCATCAGTACATGTTCTTACAAAGTCTAGTATTGACATCACTATATGTTCCTACAAATTCTAGCATTGACATCACTATATGTTTCTGACAACACTATATGTTCCTAAAAATTCTAGCATTGACATCACTATATATTCTTACAAAGTCTAGTATTGACATCACTCTATGTTTCTGACATCACTATATGTTCCTAAAAATTCTTGCATTGACATCCCTATATATTCTTACAAAGTCTAGTATTGACATCACTATTATTCTTACAAAGTCTAGTATTGACATCTCTATATATTCTTACAAAGTCTAGTATTGACATCACTATATGTTTCTGACAACACTATATGTTCTTTCAAAGTGTAGCATTGACATCACTATATGTACTTACCAAGTCTAGTATTGACATCACTATATGTTCTTACAAAGTCTAGTATTGACATCACTATATGTTCTTACAAAGTCTAGTATTGACATCACAATATGTTCTTACAAAGTCTAGTATTGACATCACTATATGTTATTACAAAGTCTAGTATTGACATCACTCTATGTTCTTACAAAGTCTAGTATTGACATCACTATATGTTATTACAAAGTCTAGTATTGACATCACTATATGTTCTTACAAAGTCTAGTATTGACATCACTATATGTTCTTACAAAGTCTAGTATTGACATCACTATATATTCTTACAAAGTCTAGTATTGACATCACTATATGTTCTTACAAAGTCTAGTATTGACATCACTATATGTTCTTACAAAGTCTAGTATTGACATCACTATATGTTCTTACAAAGTCTAGTATTGTCATCACCATATGTTCTTACCAAGTCTAGTATTGACATCACTATATGTTTCTGACAACACTATATGTTCTTACAAAGTCTAGTATTGACATCACTATATGTTCTTACAAAGTCTAGTATTGACATCACTATATGTTCTTACAAAGTCTAGCATTGTCATCACCATATGTTCTTACCAAGTCTAGTATTGACATCACTATATGTTTCTGACAACACTATATGTTCTTACAAAGTCTAGTATTGACATCACTATATGTTATTACAAAGTCTAGTATTGACATCACTCTATGTTCTTACAAAATCTAGTATTTAAATCACTTTATGTTTTTACCAAGACAAGTATTGACATCACTATATGTTCTTACAAAGTGTAGCATTGACATCACTATATGTTCTTACAAAGTGTAGCATTGACATCACTATATGTTCTTACAAAGCCTAGTATTGACATCACTATATGTTCTTACCAAGTCTAGTATTGACATCACTATATGTTCTTACAAAGTGTAGCATTGACATCACTATATGTTCTTACAAAGTCTAGCATTGACATCACTATATGTTCTTACAAAGTCTAGCATTGACAAGAACTTTTGGCATATTTTCTTCTTAGTTAGAAAAGCTAAATTTACAATATAAAAGCAAATGATGGTAAACTTGAATTAATGAGGTCAGTTATTTCTAGTTGCCAGATTTACCTTTAATCAGTGAACAAAATTAAGGCTTTGTATAGTTGTTGCTCTTTGTGCATTAAACAGCTTCAATGTTATGGGTTTCTTTTTAGCTAAAAAGATATTCTTAAAAAAAGTTGATTTATAATCCTCACTAGAATATTTGTGAAGGAAATCAGACCATTTTGCAGCTTTTTTGCATCTTTTATTTTCATTAAAGTAAATCTACTCCTAACATAAAAAAAAAAAAATGTAAATTAAAAAAAAAATTATTTATGTTGTTAATGTGAAACATTAGCACTGCTTAGATGTTTGCTTGCCAATATAATTATAGCAAACCTACATTTTAAACAGATTATGAATATAAAGGCAAACCAAGATACACAAAACCAATACAAAAATTAATTTTGGCTACAACTTCTTAATGGCAACTGCAGTCTGGTGTACATAGAAGACATGGTCTGAGATTGAATATATTGTAACTCGCCAAGTAGGAAACACGAAATCCAAACTCAACCAGGTAATTTAAATTTGGACTGAAGGGGGTGGAAGAGTTGAGGAGGTGGGGAGGAGGGAACATGTCAAGTTTTTATTAAACTGTAAGACTTTTTTTTAGTTTTGTTGTACTGGTTTGGCCTACAAACATTACAGGAGGTATCACACCATTTCAGAGCCTGTTAAGGCTTCATGAATGAAGTTAATTAATATAATAAATGAACATGAACATATAAATAATACATCATCTTAATAAAAATATTGAATTAATTGAGTCCAGAAGAGTTACAAAGTATATATATATATATATATATATATATATATATATATATATATATAATGGAGACTGATTAGTGTAGTGATAGAGGGCTCACTGTTCCTACCAGAACACAAGGGTTTGAAGCTCACTCATTCCCTTCTAGTCAACCCAGCTGGGAAAAAAGTGGGTATCTGGTCATTGGTCAGAAAGGTCAGGCATCTGGGAAGAGTGCACTGTGCCACATACCCTCAGAAAATAAGTGTAAGCTTCACTCTCCACTCCCGAACGGAAGTAAAACACAGCTACAGGACATACATATATATATTCATATTTATGTATCTTGTGTGTGCAGTTATTTTTATACATTAATGTACATACAAACACATAACAAATATTATTGAAATATAGGATTTACAAAATATATTGATGTCTAAAGGCAGTTAGGAATGTGGGCTCCAAACAACATTATTTGGGGCCTAGAGGTTTAAGCAAAAAAGTTTTTATCACAGAAAATGTTTACAAAATGTTAATTACATTAATTACAAATAATTACATTATTCACAAAAGTTACAGAACCATTATTATTGCATTTAAACAGTGCTTATTAGCACTCCAATCTCCTGCATGGTTACGCAGGAAGGTATCAGGATATGACATATACTCCATAGCACACTGAGGATCATAGCAGCTCCATCTTCTTCTTTTCTCTTTTCACTGATACCTAAAAGGTGTCGTGGTTTATATCATTTGTCGTTCTTGTGCTGCTCGAATTGTCTGAATTAGTGATTTTCCTTTGTTGTTACATGTCTCTGTCACTGCATCTATCCATCTTCTTCTGGGTCTTCCTCTTGGTCTTTTTCCATGCATTCTCGAGAAGAACGCCCTTGATGGTGATTGGCGAGGATTCATTCTGACCAGGTGGCCAAATCATTTAAATTGTTGTTGTTCTATATATTCTTGGCAGGGTTTTGTTCCTACTATTTTTCTTATGGTTTCATTTGGTATTCTATCTCTTCTTGTGTTGTTTGTTACTTTTCTCAAACAACGCATCTCACATGTATTGATCTTTCTTAAATGTGATTTAGAAAGGGTCCATGTTTGACTTTCATAGCACAAAGTTGGTATGAAGATGCTATTTATCATTTGTTGTTTAGCTGGCATAGAAATGTTTGGATGTCTTAGCAATGGTGAAAGCTGGTAGCTCCATAAAGTTTGTTAAAATCAATTGAGTGGAGACAAGACAAGATTGGGAAGGAAGAGGTCTGTGTAAGAGCAGAAGAAGAGTCAACTGAGTAGCAGATTATGAAAAGAAAATGGTGAGGGATTACGCACATGCTAAGAAACCTGATGATTGCACAGCAAGACAAGCACCATCATGGAACCCACATGGAAAGAGAAAACAGGGAAGACCCAGAAATATATGGATAAGAGAAGGCATGAAAACCCTCAATGTTACTGGCCTACAGTAGAAGTAGGAAGTAGGGAAAATACCTAAGAATAAGGCTGAGTGGAGAAACCTTGTCTGTTGTTTAGGAAGGCCTATGTACTTCTAAAGGACAGATGATTGACAGATGATTGACAGATGATTGACAGATGATTGACAGATGCAGGAGACTTTACAGTTTTCCATCACTTGTGAAGGCAGCAGCATCAAGCCTGTTATGTTCAGTTGTCAGCTGTCAGGGGAGTCACTAAAGGGGAGAAGAAACAACTGGGGCACAAAAAATGGTCATAGCTTTAAGGTATTAATAAAATGCCACAGAAAATTTCAAAGTTGCAGCCTAAAATGGCCTTCTGTTGAGACATATATAATACATACAAACTGGAAACTGAAAGGTCAAATCAGACATAGATAACATACACAAACTGGAAATTGAAAGGTCAAACTAGACATGGATAACACACACAAACTGGAAAATGAAAGGTCAAACTAGACATAGATAACACACGCAAAATGGAAACTGGGGAAACTCAAAGGTCAAACCTAAACATATGTAACAATGTCAGCAAAGGTGGTCACAAATTGTTGACACTAACTTTAGCTCAAGGAATTTCTCTGAATTTTGTGTGAATATCACTTTTTCTCTATTTTTCACACATCGGGCCATGTGTTCATGTGTCCCTCGCCATACAGGCAGATATTCTCCACCTTCATTGAAACTCTCATAATTTTTATTGTCGAGAGTTTTAACATTTTGGGTAGATTTTTTTCCATATCAATTTTGCTCAGGCAGCAGCTATTTTTGGCCTACTTGTTGGCCAGATGCCAAGGTTCTTTAACATAAACAAAATGGCCACAAATTAATAATAGGAACTATTAAGGAACCAGTGGGAGAGATGAAGAAGTTAAAGAATTAGTAAAACAATTATATTTTATTAGTGCTAAACCTTAACATCTGATCAATATTGAACTGTCTTATCTCTTGCTTGCTTGCGTTCGCCCGATGACTTAAGGAGTGTACCTCGTCATCATCCGCCCTTAAAGGACGTTAAGTAGGCGTGTCTGCGTTGTGTTGTGGTTTACAGAATAATGTCTTATCTCTAATGTGACTACCATTTAATCACACTTAAATGTTTTTTTAAGCTAAAAGAGGCAGAGGCAGACCAAGACTAATATGGGTGAGTAACACCAAAAGATGGACAAGTTACATATGACAACCTGCACTATCAAAGCAAGAGACAGAGTGGAATGGCGCTCCATGGTAGCCAAGCTTTGATGCAGCAATGGCACTCAATGATTGAAAAATGTTTTGTTTATTACTGTTGATTGCTATAAGACAGCTCTAAAAAAAGATATAGTCTTTTCAGGGCTGGGAGTTTCTCAGCTTGAACTCCGGCCTGCAGCTTCTCACAAGGGCACATACTGTGTAGTTTTCACTTATATTTTTGGATAGCGAACTGCCTTCTAATATAATCTGGAAGCCTTAGTTTGAGGCTGAACTGGTCCTAAGATCAGAAGATCACAGGGAAACAAAACAATATCTTCACATCAAATTTAAACCACAAACTCTTGAATGTGATACAAACACATTAACCTCAATGCTGCTGTGACCATTCAACTACATAATCAATATTATGTAAAGACTACAATATTATTTAATGCAGGGGTTAATGACTAATTTTTGCATGAACATATTTCACAATAATTTATACATTAATTTGTGGTTTAGCTAATAATACATTAATGTGTAGTCTAGCTAATAATACATTAATGTGCAATAAATTAAACACAAGAGCATAATTTAATTTTAAAATAAGAACATTTTTACTACTGTGAAAATTAGAACATTAATTTGAGCCTTGCCACACCAGGAAGGGATACTACAATGTCATTTTTAAAAGCATGATATATTATTTAAGAAGCATTTGATAAATGGTAGAACATGGAAATTGGCTAGGTATTATGATGTGGTTATTGTATTTGAGCCCCTATTTTGTCATGATAACTGGTATAGGGTGATGTTGTGAGCACCAGGTCCTCCGTTATTTATCAGAGAAAACCTCTGGTACCAATTTTCAGGGACTGAATAGATCTTGTGGTTGTGATGAGATGTTTGGAAAGCGATTCACCACAGCTGAGGAATGAACTTAAACCAAACCTGGTCAGCAGATGAGCCCAACGGTGACAACCTAAGTACAACAGCAACAAATAAATAAATAACAATTGGACATAATTATCAACTGCCAAAATAAAACATGAAATCTGTCAGGAAAGATTAATGATATTTTGAGAGAGGAGGCATTTTGCATAGTGAAAGAGAGCACAAATGAAAGATCAGAAAGCAGAGAACAAACATCTATTAAAGAGTTGATTTAAAAAAAAAATATTTATTGTTTTCAATTTGTATGTTTTCACTTTGTTTTGTTCAAAAGCACAATTCTAAAATAAGTATTGTGGTTTGCCTCCATACGCAAGGTCATATTCTCAGCCATTGTTCGTATGTCCAGAACATCACCTTTTTGTAACTCTAGCAAACCTGAAATGGAATTAAGAACATTTGAGGAAAAGATGAAACTGACCCTTAGAATTAATTAATGTTACAGAAAAGTGGTGGTAACTGCTGACAGTGTAATGCTGAAAGTGTAATACTGAAAGTGCAACACTGAAAGTGTAACAGTGAAAGTGTAATACTGAAAGTGCAACACTGAAAGTGTAACAGTGAAAGTGTAATGCTGAAAACAAAGGTTCTCACCTTGTTGTGGGGTAGGGGTATATAAAAAACAGATACAACTGAATTTCTATAATTGGAGTCTGTGACATTATTATTGGCTTGAGTCTTCTTCTCTTATAAGATGAACTGCCAATAACCATCAGTTTTAATGGAGGTAAATGATGATTAAAACCTGATGCACAGATTAAATAAAATACTAATTATGGCTGGTGTGTGCGTGTCAGTGTGTGTATGTGTGTTTGTGTTTAGTGCTTTTTTTAATTAAACAAATGTTGATTGGACCTCTGTTAACTTCTCCCATTAAACAAGAAAATAAAAATGTAGTACACCTCTGAAGTCCAGATGACTTACATTTGTGCTACAATCATTGTTAACAACTACAACATTAGAATGTAAAGATTTACATTTGTGCTACAATCATTGTTAACAACTACAACATTAGAATGTAAAGATTTACATTTGTGCTACAATCATTGTTAACAACTACAACATTAGAATGTAAAGACTTACATTTGTATTACAATCATTGTTAACAACCACTATACGAGAACGTAAACTTGCAGCAATTCTCAATTTCAAATATTTATAATGAGGCCAAGATACTCATCCAGCAACTGAGCTCAGCTGACCACTTGAGTCAGAATCAGTGAACAAAACTAATCAAGACCATGCCCCACCTCTCAGTAGTGCTCCTGGACACAGACTATTTAATCTGACCAAGCAAGTAGGGATCAAAGAGGGAAGACAACCCATTACTCGAATACACTATGCTAAAGTAGGATGTGTTGGGTTGAAAGGCACAAATTAACCACAACATAACGCATCTATGCCCATTTAACATCCTTTAAGGATAAATAGTGAAGAGAACTATTCATTCTTTTAGTGGCCATTGGGTGAACAACAGAAAGAAAACTGTACTATATATATATATATATATATATATATATTTATATATATATATATATAATTCAGGTCCCACAAGTTTACAGCAATTTATTCTTTACCATTCCAGCTGAAACAAAAGTAGATAAAATGTAAATTCTCATATAAAAAAATGCAGTAAATGAAATTGAGGTTGACATATCACTAGAGCTGAGTCTCCACCTACTGAGGGACATATGGGGAGGAGATCTGGTCACTTAAGGACATGCCCAATGTGCAATGAGGATGATCCGTTAACTACAAAACTAAAACTATGGCCTATGACGAATAATTCTCATACCAACTTTAACAATTTCTGAGAACTGTGACCCATAAACTAGAAATAAAAATGTAGTAGTTTCTCCTTTGATACCGCTAGTTTTCTTAATTGATAGATAGTATAGAGTTTGAATGACATGAAACTCAGATCCCAGATGAGAAAATACAACTGACATAAAGATTGATCTACCAAATTCATTTTTGTTTATGTAACAAGCGTAACTGCAGTGGACAGAACTAGAGAAATAAAGGAGAAACTAACAACTTATTGATGTACTTAATGTTGATAGTGAAACTAACAACTTATTGATGTACTTAATGTTGATAGTGAAACTAACAACTTGATGTACTTAATGTTGATAGTGAAACTAACAACTTATTGATGTACTTAATGTTGATAGTGAAGCTAACAACTTATTGATGTACTTAATGTTGATAGTGAAACTAACAACTTATTGATGTACTTAATGTTGATAGTGAAACTAACAACTTATTGATGTACTTAATGTTGATAATGAAACTAACAACTTATTGATGTACTTAATGTTGATAGTGAAGCTAACAACTTATTGATGTACTTAATGTTGATAGTGAAACTAACAACTTATTGATGTACTTAATGTTGATAGTGAAACTAACAACTTATTGATGTACTTAATGTTGATAATGAAACTAACAACTTATTGATGTACTTAATGTTGATAATGAAACTAACAACTTATTGATGTACTTAATGTTGATAGCAAAACTAACAACTTATTGATGTACTTAATGTTGATAGTGAAACTAACAATTTATTGATGTACTTAATGTTGATAATGAAACTAACAACGTTATTTACTTTGCTTGTTTTGTTTATCACACTAAGCAATTGTTGTAGGTCTTTAGGATTTTCTGCTAGTAGAACAGTATCATCAGCATATCTTAGGTTATTGATTATCTTTCCATTAATGTTTAGGCCTGGCATCTCTGAGATGCTTTTAAAGATTTGCTCAGTGTATAGATTGAACAAGCTTGGTGATAGGATGCATCCTTGTCTTACCCCTCTTTTTATGTCCATGGGTGTAGAGTTCTCTTTGTTATATCTTATTATTGCTGTTTGCTCCCAGTACAAATTACATATTAGTCGTATGTCTGTGGCGTCTAGATTTATATCCTTTAGGCAGTCCATAAAAGTTTTAAAATATTAAAAAAGGCAACAAATTCATACTGAAATGATACAGAGTATGGCTTCTTGTATACTTACCAATAATGTTACATATTTTGTATTTGTTTGAGGTGGGATCATTTGAACGTGGACACTGAAACCCACCCTGATGACATGCCAACATGGACTGTTTGTTTAAGTAGAGAGCCAGAAAGTGCTTGTCATCATGATGAGGATTCTCCACAACAATTGTAATCTGATAAAAAATGTAAAACATCTGAGAAACTTATTTGATCAAATGAAGACAAATGGAGAGTTTGATGGTCTAGAGGTTAAGATGCTGACCTCTAGACAAGATGGTCTCGGATTGGATTCCGACCACAGACGGTGGGAATTTTTGTAATAATCTAATCCATGTTTCTTCATGGCATAATTCCCTCCCCCGTGTGTGTGTGTGTGTGGGGGGGGGGGGGGGGGGTTTCCTGGATGACAGGGTGATAAATAGGAAGTCTCATGTTTACTTGTGCATGGTAAAGAACTCATTGCTGAAAAAAAATAAAAAAATAAGGCAAAAAATGGATGCTCTGCAGGCAAATTTTCTACAGAAATCTCTACCTATGATGAAGATGGGTGTATCAGGCCCAAAGGTGCAGATCTGTCATAAGGCTCTGCCATAAACTGGCAAACACATCAATGCCCGCTTAACACTAAGAAGAAGTAATAAGTGTTTCTAAAAATGAGTACTGTAAAGAAGACAATTATAAATAATGTTCATGGTAAATATTAACTATATCAAAAAACATGACCCACTCATAGCAAATATTAACTAAATCAAAAACATGATCCACTCATAGCAAATATTAACTAAATCAAAAACATGATCCACTCATAGCAAATATTAACTAAATCAAAAACATGATCCACCCATAGCAAATATATTAACTAAATCAAAAACATGATCCACTCATAGCAAATATTAACTAAATCAAAAACATGATCCACTCATAGCAAATATTAACTAAATCAAAAACATGATCCACTCATAGCAAATATTAACTAAATCAAAAACATGATCCACCCATAGCAAATATATTAACTAAATCAAAAACATGATCCACCCATAGCAAATATATTAACTAAATCAAAAACATGATCCACCAATAGCAAGACAAGGCAAATAATAAAATGTCAGACACTAACTGAACAAGCATATGAATGAAACAAGAGCCAGCATATGTGATAAATCAAACTGATTTATAAAATAAACATCAAGTATTTGAGAAGTGTTGATACAAATTTAATGACTGGTAAGAGTTTGGTTAAGACAGATTCAGCCAGAGGCTGACAGTCAATGCTGACCTGATGGCGGGTAAATTCATTTAAAGTAAAGTTACTGATTCTAGTCGCACACAAAGAAAGAACAAGTAACCTTAGACAAGATATATACATGGGCAAGAAATCCACTTTCTTCTGATGCTGATAGGACTCTATACCTACTGTTGTTGAGAAGTACAGATAACAATTGGTTCAGTGGTGTAGGTTATTTCATTTGTAATTTTGGTAAGCAATCAACACAAAATTAGATATCAACAAGAGATACCAATAAGCAATATCACCAAGCGATACCAATGAGCAATACCATAAGAGATGTCAACAGGAGATACCAATAAGAGATACCAATAAGAGATATCAACAGGAGATATCAACAGGCGATAACAACAAGTGATGTCAACAAGAGATATTAACACAAAATATCAACAAGAGATACCACATCAAACAATGGACTATCTTGGCAGCATGAAACCTGTATTCTTGAATACACAGCCTTGCCACTCAAGAAAACAGTTAACAAGATTAACCATCTTAGTGGTTGTATTTCTTTGTATTTCTTGTTCCACTTTACCTCTTCTTGGCAAGGTCCAGTGAGACCATTTGTTGATTATATTTAATTTATTTCTAATATTATGATGTTGGCTCTAACAACCTCAAGTGATTCTGTTTCACTGCTTGATTTGGTTTAACTCTTTCCGTACGGAAGCTTTTTATCGACGCAACGGAAGAGATTTTAGAGACAAAATTGTTCATGGTTTTAAGAACCAATCTACATATTTATATTTATCTAACATATAACATATTATATATGAATGTTTAGATAATTGAACAAGGTATTAGATTTCACCAATATCCAGATTATACAAGACATGTAAAACGAATATGGTTTGATGGCGTTCACACTAATAAAATTTAGCGTGGCGCACCATGCGGCGGAACGTACGCAACCGAAACGGAAATGGCGCACCATGCGGCGGATCGTACGGAAAGAGTTAAGTAAATCCTACCTGCCTTATTGTCCATTAATATTTTAACCAGTCTCTACAAAAAACCTGACCGCTGTCTTTTTCCACCTTTTTTTTTTTTTTTTTTGAGATCAGTGCAGTTGTTGAGCATTCTGACTCAGAACTTTATGTTGTTTAATGTGTATAGATCGTGTGTTATACCTGATGAAACCTTGTGCTGAAATGTTGTAGCTTGTCTTGTCTTTCTGTTAGTTTAGCTGCTGAATACCATTTTTTAAATGTTTATTTTCTTTGTTTTCTGCAACTATTCACGCAGCTCCACATAGTATTTCAAATTGAATATATACTATACCTGTGCTTATCTAATTCTATTTCACTGCTTGCTCAGACACATCGGTAAATTTTACTCTGAAGATAGGAGTCTCTGTAAGGTGTCACCATATCATGTATCACTCAGTAGGTGATGAGACGCTTACGATGTTGTTACATTGCTGACTAATGTCGTTGTTGACTTAAGTTGTCATTGGATATCACTTCCTGGAGCATGTAAACATAGCTATCCTACTCCGAGGTGTGAGGTAAGCAAGTCTTGTTAAGTATTTCCAAGATGTTCATGTTTGGTATGTCTTCCTCAATCACTTTTCAATCGAGCATCTCCACGTGGAACTAGCAGAAAGTTGAACCAGGGTTGATGGAACTATGGGTTGAGACTGACTGTTTCATGGGTTGAGACAGGATAGTTAATGAATTGAGAGAGGTTGGTTAATGGGTTGAGACAGGCTGGTTAATGGTTGAGACATGTTAGTTAATGGGTTCAGACAGGCTGGTTAATGGGTTGAGACAGGTTGGTTAATAGGTTGAGACAGGCTGTTTGATGGTTGAGAAAGGCTGGTTGATGGATTGAGACAGGTTGGTTAATGGGTTGAGACAGGCTGGTTAATGGTTGAGACAGGTTGGTTAATGGGTTGAGACAGGCTGGTTGTTGGTTGAGACAGATTGGTTAATGGGTTGAGACAGGCTGTTTGAAGGTTGAGAAAGGCTGTGGTTGATGGATTGAGACAGGTTGGTTAATGGGTTGAGACAGGCTGTTTGATGGTTGAGTCAGGCTGGTTGATGGATTGAGACAGGTTGGTTAATGGGTTGAGACAGGCTGTTTGATGGTTGAGACAGGCTGGTTGATGGATTGAGACAGGTTGGTTAATGGTTGAAAAAGGCTGGTTGATGGATTGAGACAGGATGGTTAATGGGTTGAGACAGGCTGGTTAATGGTTTAGACAGGTTAGTTAATGGATTGAGACAGGCTGGTTGATGGTTGAAACAGGATGGTTAATTGGTTGAGACAGGCTGGTTAATGGTTAAGACAGGATGGTTAATGGGTTGAGACAGGCTGGTTGATGGTTGAGACAGGATGGTTAATGGGTTGAGAAAAGCTGGTTGATGGTTGAGACAGGATGGTTAATTGGTTGAGACAGGCTAGTTAATGGTTAAGACAGGATGGTTAATGGGTTGAGACAGGATGGTTAATGGGTTGAGACTGGCTGGTTGATGGTTGAGACAGGTTAGTTAATGGGTTGAGACAGATTGGTTAATGGGTTGATACAGGCTGGTTGATGGATTGAGACAGGTTAGTTAATGGGTTGAGACAGGCTGGTTAATGGGTTGAGACAGGCTGGTTGATGGATTGAGACATGTTGGTTAATGGCTTGAGACAGGCTAGTTGATGAGACAGGATGGTTAATGGGTTGAGACAGGCTGGTTGATGGTTGAGACAGGTTAGTTAATGGGTTGAGACATGCTGGTTGATGGTTGAAACAGGTTAGTTAATGGGTTGAGACAGGCTGGTTAATGGGTTGAGAGAGGCTGGTTGATGGTTGAGACAGGTTAGTTAATGGGTTGAGGCAGGCTGGTTGAGACAGGTTAGTTAATTGATTGAGACAGGCTAGTTGATGGTTGAGACAGGTTAGTTAATGGGTTGAGACAGGTTAGTTAATGGTTGAGACAGGTTAGTTAATGGGTTGAGACAGGCTGGTTGATGGTTGAGACAGGTTAGTTAATGGGTTGAGACAGGTTAGTTAATGGTTGAGACAGGTTAGTTAATGGGTTGAGACAGGCTGGTTGATGGTTGAGACAGGTTAGTTAATGGGTTGAGACAGGCTAGTTGATGGGTAAAGAAGGAACTACAGAATGTTCAGAATCACATTATTTATGTAAGAGATCAAACACCCATGGGTCTGTTGTGAGTGCGATGAAGCTAATTCTAGTCACCAACAAAAACTTACATTGAGCTGGACAAGGTACTCTCCAGGTATATTGACGTGAAATTCTCCAGGCTTCTTCTCATCCAGTGTCAACATCCTTGTCTTGGAGTCTTTTTGGGCAGTTTGACTAGAAGCGGCGTAGAAGGGCAACAAACAGTCTGCAGGAGGTTGTTGCACAAAATATGAGTGAGTTCAAATTAAGATGGAGTGATGGAAACTATTTTTCTTTATTATAAAAAACGTATTTAATCTTCTTCTTTCTCTTACATTTGTCTAATATCTGTGCCTTTTGACATGGCCATAGTATTTTAATTTCCTCTGGTAGATGTTGTTTATATACTAGTTCTTTTCAATGTTTAGGTTTTCTTAATGTCTTCATTGCTCTTTCCATTATTCAAGGTATCTCAAGGATTTTTTTGTAACATTTTGTTTTGAATGAATCAATTTTCTTCATTGTTTGTGTGATTAGCCATGATTCACAACCATATGTTGCTTTAGGAAGATACATGCCTTCAGTAGCTTTAATTTTACAGCCTTGTTAATATTATGCAACACGTTCTTCATTTCGTTTAATTGTTGCGTATGGCTATTGCCATAGGCTGTCATAGATATGACTTGTCCATCTTTTGATGTTACTCAACCAAGACTAACATGGATGAGTAACATCAAAAGATGGACAAGTCAATCTATGACAGCCCGCACCATCAAAGCAAGAAACAGAGTAGAATGTCGATCCATGGTAGCCAACCTTCGTTGCAGAGAAGGCACTCGATGATGATGATGATGATGGCTATTGCCAACCTTCTTGTGATCTCTTTCTGGCAGTCTCTACAACCACACTCTTTCATTTACTTTTATTGTTTAGTACTGCTGTTACTGATAACATTTCTGCAACAAGTAGAAATTTAATTCTGTGATTGTCTCATAGTTTTCTGATTTCTTGTTTCATAATCATGATAACAATATGTTGGTTATAGTTATGCTCTTACGTTTATGTGGGATGATGACTCTGGTATCTTTGCAGCCCAGAATGCCCCTTTTCCAATGTTCATGTTCGGCACAATCTGTGAAAGTTCAACACAATAATGTGATTAATAATGTGTTCAGACACGTAAAACATGACACAAAGATCGCAAATAATAATTGAATAACAGTTCATATGCTTTTAGATTAGAGAGATGTAGCCCTCTAGGTGTGTCTAGAACCATCAATTTTTTATCTTTGCTTCTCTAGAGAATCAGTTCTTTATTTAGAGTCTCGAGATTTTTCTTACTTCTGCAGAATTTTTCTTAGACTACTTCTAGGCTTTTCTATCCTCACTGTGTTATTGTCATTTTTTCAAGATTTCCTTGAGTGTTTGCTTTTATTTTAATCAAAATCACTAGCTTTTACCTTCATTTTTTGGGCTGTCTAGACTTAGTTTTCTTCTATGTTCTCCAGATTTTTTTTTCTTAGAGCCCCATGTGTTACCTTTGGACCCCAGTTTTCTTCTGAATTCTCCAGTTTTTCTTTTCTTAGTGCCCCATGTGTTATCTTTGGACCCCAGATTTCTTTTGAGTTCTCCAGTTTTTTTTTCCTCAGAGCCCCATGTATTCTCTTTGGACCTCAGTTTTCTTCTGAATTCTCCAGTTTTTCTTTTCTTAGTGCCCCATGTGTTATCTTTGGACCCCATTTTTCTTCTGAATTCTCCAGTTTTTCTTTTCTTAGTGCCCCATGTGTTATCTTTGGACCCCAGATTTCTTTTTAGTTCTCCAGTTTTTTTTTCCTCAGAGCCCCATGTGTTATCTTTGGACCCCATTTTTCTTCTGAATTCTCCAGTTTTTCTTTTCTTAGTGCCCCATGTGTTATCTTTGGACCCCTGATTTCTTTTGAGTTCTCCAGTTTTTTTTTCCTCAGAGCCCCATGTATTCTCTTTGGACCTCAGTTTTCTTCTGAATTCTCCAGTTTTTCTTTTCTTAGTGCCCCATGTGTTATCTTTGGACCCCAGATTTCTTTGGAGTTCTCCAGTTTTTTTTTCCTCAGAGCCCCATGTATTCTCTTTGGACCTCAGTTTTCTTCTAGGTTCTCTGATTTGTTCTAGATCCACCAATGTCTTTATGCTTTTACACAGTTTCACCTCAGTTTGTTTTACAATGTCAATGTTGTTCTAGCACTTACAAGTTTGTCTGGCCTATTTAGTATTTTTCTTTAAAATCATTGGATTCATTGAAACTCCAATTTTCACTAGGACCCGTACAATCTTCATCCCAATGTTGCGCTACCAATGCCAGAAAGACATATGATGCAAGAACAACAAGAAAAATATTTACTACCGAAATTATATGTTTTAGATGAATGACAGGAAACATTGAGAGATGAGATCAGAAAGGAAGGCCTGTGAAAAAAAAAAAAGGAATAATTCCCGCCAAAGAATACACAAAGAAACAACAGATAAAATGGTTTCGCCACATAAAAAGACAGAAACACCAAAACAAAACACAACAAGCCTTTAGTAAACGTTACGAGAACACCAGACTCAAAGCCCGACCCCAAAAAGATGGATTGATGGAATATTAGAAAAACATATGAGGAAGAAAAGAAGAACAGACATTTTTCTAGGACCTTCAAGCCGTTCTAAGACATTCATGTTTTTCTAAAGCTCACAGATATTCACGTTTCTCTAAAGCTCACATATATTTCTAAGACCTCCGACAGAGATCAGGCCCGGTTTTAGACCACAAGCTAAATAGGCTACATATTTGAACCACCCAATCCGAGGGGCCTTACAACATTTTCAGATTTTGTTTTTGGGACTACACTTTTTTCATGTGAGACCAACTGGTTTACATTTTCTTTTCGCGGTGGAGTGGGAGAGGTTTGGGGTGGGGGGGGTGACCCTCAAAGTTTCAATTCGCTTAGAGCACCCCCCCCCCCCCAATCTGCATTGACAAGGACCTTCACTGGTGTTAATGAGTTCATTCAATGAGTTGAAAACTCTCTGCGTGACCAGGAAAGGCGCAGAAGATATCTGTGTATATCATTACATATTTTTATGTTGTTGTTCATTATTCCAGCTGAAGGCCTACTTGGCAAAACGTTGTTCTACTTTTATTTTGTTTCTCACCTACGCAAAGCTGTTACCATACCTATTTTCCTTTTGTTTAATTTTCATTAATTCATTCAACAGAAGTACTGATATATCCAGTCAAGTATTATTCATCAAATAATACCACGATCTTCTGAGGTTTCAAATGATCGTATTTTGTTTATTTCTTAACATGAATCGTGTTGTGTATTTCGCCCATTTTTTTTACATACTGCAGGTTTTTTTTTAAATAAATCACTGATTGACACTTTCAGTTGAAACCGACTTGTGGCACATCTTTTGCTGGGGAACTATAGAGTACAGACCCTTCAATTCTCTAGAACCTATCTCTGGGCGGAGGGCAGACGATATCACCCATTTCCTTCCCTGGTCTTTGTTTTCTTCTTTTCATCTCTGGGTCAAGTGAATGGCGCTGCGTTCTGCTTTTAGCCCATCCCTCCCCCTGAGAGAAAACAACTTTAACACATTCGCTACCAAAAAATCTGAATTAAAAAAAAAATTTGAAATAAACGCAAAAAAATAAATGAAAGTTGATCTAAAACATGTGGTTTGTTCGGATAATTTGCTCACGAAATTGGGAAAAGGTTTAAAATAAGAGAATATAGGTATCCAGCCTATGCCACTGTACACTGGATAATATGACAACAAAACATGTTCTACGGGATTGCCCCCAGTAGACAGACCTGAGAAGTACAATGTGGTCCACATCCACTTCTCTGGAAGAGAGACTATATGGGCAATCGAATCACTTAAACAGACAGCTGACTTCATGAGAGAGTCTGGAATCCTACTCTGATTGAGTCTTGATTGCAGAGAGAGAGAAATAAGAGAATGGCACATTGTAGGGGAAATAAATATGAGAACATCAATAAATGAAAAGCAGCACAAGACGACTCCTGGGTTTCTCGCACGTCGGTTACTGGAGCTGCATTTTGCAGCTCATGGTACAGAATATGTTAATATTTCTTCATGAAATAAGAATATACACACAAGAATATACACAGAAGATTATAAACACAAGAACATACACACAAAAATATACATACAATAATATACATAAAAGAGTATACACACAAAAATATACATACAAGAATATACATACAAGAATATACATACAAGAATATACATACAAGAATATACATACAAAAATATACATACAAGAATATACATACGAGAATATACATACGAGAATATACATACAAGAATATACATACAAGAATATACACATAAGAATATACACACAAGAATATATATACATGAATATACATACAAGTATATACATACATGAATAAACATACAAGTATATACATACAAGAATATACATACAAGAATATACATACAAGAATATACACACAAGAATATACACACAAGAATATACACACAAGAATACACATACAAGAATATACATACAAGAATATACATACGAGAATATACACACGAGAATATACATACGAGAATAAACATACAAGAATATACACACAAGAATATACATACAAGAATATACATACAAGAATATACACACGAGAATATACACACAAGAATATACACAGAAGATTATATACACAAGAATATACACAGAAGATTATATACACATAAATATACATACAAGAATATACACACAAGAATATACACACAAGAATATACACACAAGAATATACACACAAGAATATACACAAGAATATACACACAAGAATATACACAAGAATATACATACAAGAATATACATACAAGAATATACATACAAGAATATACATTCAAGATTATACATACAAGAATATACACACAAGATTATACATACAAGATTATACATATAAGAATACACACACAAGAATATACATGCAAGATTATACATACAAGATTATACATACACAAATATACGTACTAAAAATTAAGTGAGTTATTAGACAATATTTTGATATGTGAACATAAAGCAAGCCTTGAAGATTATTTTGTGACAGAATTCAATACAAGTTGAATAACACGTGAGTAAAACTCTTGTAAGCTAAATTGGAAGTACAAGACTAAATCAGAATAAATGAAAAGTAAAAACTGTGTAATGTTCATTTTTACAACTGAAAGAACCCCTTCTGTAACTGATGCAAATATTTATCATTATTGAGTGAAAGATAAAGCAGACGATAGATACACACAAACACACATCTTTCATATTCTTTGACTCTCAGATCGCTGCAGTGACATTGTTGGTCACAGTCAGATTTATCCATTCCTTTATGCGTACAACTGTTCACTCTACGCCTACGAAGTCAAGACCCATCTATTTTCTGAGGTTATTTTTCTAGCTTTCCTTCTGTTTTCCAAGTTATTTTTTTTTTCGTGTATGATTTCCCCCCCCCCCCCCCTTTCCCAACCACCCTCTCATTTTCAAGTGGGACTAGCCTGATATGATCATGAGACATAGATTCTCACTTCTTCAAGGCTTACAAAGATTCTCACAAGAACTTTCCAGCTGATAAATAAGCAACAGACAGGAACTGCATAAGTTTGAAGTAGACAAGACTTTCAATGAAGATCCAACAAAATTGCGAAATAAAAAGAGAGCGGCATGCACTACCTTTGTTAGATGAGTAATTGGAAGTACCTTTATCCATGAAGTATTTTGAGAAGGGGAAATTCTCAAAGAAGCGTGCCTCGTATGTCTCAGCGTGTGACTGAAATAAATGATGAACAAATATTGTCATGGCTGACAACTTTTGTAAAGAATAAATTCGAAATAATTGTGTTCTCACTGTGACTTATCTTTCTGCAATAATCGTGGTAAATGCTTATTTTTATTGTCACAAAGAACAGTACTATAAAGTCGATGTTCTATCTATTGTCCTTTCGAGCCGAAGACGGTACATAGGGCAGAACCACAATCTCAAAAACAGAAACCTTGCGTGCCAAAATGGCACATATTGCAGAGATCACTGCTTCTAAAATCTATGGTTCTGTTTCCATAACAATACTTTTTACAATGACAGCTTGTCAAGCCATCGATCAAGCTCCTTAGTCGCCTCTTACGACATGCTTGGAAGGACACAGTGTCACTATTCTTTACTCATAATGAGGCCCCGGTAACACACAGGAAAGTCGATGTTACCTTTCACTATTTCAAACCGTTGTCAACTAGGCTGACTCAATGTAAAGCAATCACATTTTCTGAGTACGAAGATGTGCTAATAAATGCTACTATCCTTTGGTCTCACATCTAACTTCGGCTAAACTCGACATTCATTCCAACAACTGCTTACTATGTGTGAAGACTTTGTCAAACACAAAACTTTAAACTCTGTCTCTCCAGCTTTTGTTCCAACTGATCTACTTTTTTCTTTAGCCCTGATTTCTGCTTCTCCATTATCTGTTGTTTCTCTCCACAACTATGAATTCTCTTTCTCTTTTGTCTGTTGTTCCAATGGAGGGACTACTTCATAGGTGAGAATACTTGAGTAGGAAGAAATCCTTGGGTTGTAAGGAATATCTGTTTAGGAGGTAATACTTGGGTAGGAGGGAATACTTGAGTAAAAGGGAATACTTTGGTAGGAGGGAATACTTCGGTAGAGGGGAATACTTGGGTGGGATAGAATACTTGGGTAGGAGGAAATACTTAGGTAGGAGGGAATACTGAATACGTCTTTTACCGTTTTAGATTTTGTAACATTACTTTCATTGTCATGTTGTTACTGTCATATAGCCAGGATCTTTATGTGTCAAAAAATGTTATGGAACTAATTTATGTAATATGACGACAGTTTTGTTGCTACTGTCATATGGCTACTTTCATTACGTGCCGGTCATTAAGAAAATAATGTATTGTATCAATCATTATGAATAATCATCTTACACTACTGCATCAATCATTATGAAAAAACGAATCTTATAATAAAGTGTCAAATCATTATGCATGAAAAATAATTGTATAATGTTACTATAATTCCCACATTTTATATTCATATGTCTAATTTCATAATGCTGCGTTCTCCTTCAAAAGGCTATTTTACATATACATTTATGTGGCTACTCTCATATGCCATTCAACTGTCATGGTGTTATTGTTATAATATCGCTCCACACACATAATTTCAGAGGGTTACTGCTACAGCAACTACTACTAATGTTAATACTACTATTACTACTACTATTACTACTACTACTACTAATGCAACTACCACTACTAATGAAACCACTACTACTTATAATGCAACCACTATTACTAATATTACTAATATTGCTACTACTACTAATGCAACTAATACTACTAATGCAACTAATACTACTAATGCAACTAATACTACTAATGCAACTAATACTACTAATGCAACTAATACTACTAATACTACTAATGCAACTACAACTACTAATGCAACCCACTACTACATCTAATGCAACCACTATTACTAATATTGCTACCACCATAAATGCAACTACTACTACTAATGCAACTACTACTACTAATATAACTACTGCTACTAATGCAACTACTACTACTAATATAACTACTGCTACTAATGCAACTACTACTACTAATATAACTACTGCTACTAATGCAACTACTACTACTAATGCAACTACTACTACTACTAATGCAACTACTACTAATGCAACTGCTATTAATGCAACTACTACTACTGCCACCACTACTACTATTGCTAATATAACAACTGCTACTAATGCAACTACTACTACCAATACAACAACTACTACTAATATAACTACTGCTACTAATGCAACTACTACTACCAATACAACTACTACTACTAATATAACTACTGCTACTAATGCAACTACTACTACTAATATAACTACTGCTACTAATGCAACTACTACTACTAATGCAACTACTACTACTACTAATGCAACCATTATATGAGCTAATGCAACCACTATTACTAATATTGCTACTACTTCTAATGCAACTACTACTAATGCAACTGCTATTAATGCAACTACTACTACTGCCACCACTACTACTATTGCTAATGCTACAACTACTACTACTAATGCAACCACTACTACTACTATTATGAATGCAACTACTGCTACTAATGCAATTATTACTACTATTACTAATGCAACTACTACTACTAATGCAATTACTACTACTACTAATGTAACAACTACTAATGCAACAACTGCTATATCACAACTACTAATACTAATGCAACTACTACTACTACTAGTAGAACTACTATTAAAACAAATATTTCTACTAATGCAACTACTATAATTAATACTGCTACTAATATTATTACTAATGCAACAACAACTAATAATATTACTGCTACCAATATTACTACTAATATTACTACTACTCTGAACCATAAGACTCTGAACATAAACCCTGCAGCCTGGTAAGAAATAACTGCAGACCACAATCTTTGGAAACACACTCTAAAGCTCCAACTCAAACAAGAAGCAAACAGATTCATAGAAAAAGAGAATACACAGCAAAATAAAATTTTTAAAAATATTTCTAAGGGCGCTGGAAAATCCATAGTCAACTATGACTGACGGAGACTACTACCAAACTACTATTACAACAACTACTACTAATACTACTGCCATTAATACAGTCGCTCATAGTGAGGCCACCCTACAGTCGCTGATCAACAACCTGGATAAAGCATGCGACCTTTTTTCACTGTCAATTAATGTTCAGAAGACAGTAATACTAAATCAAGGTGACTTCAAACCTATATCTATTACTCTAAAAGACTGCCCACTAGAATCAGTACAGAAATTTACATATCTTGGATCCACAATTACGCAAACCATCTCTCTTGATGAAGAAATAAACTGTCGAATTGGTAAGGCAGCTACGACCTTCGGCAAACTCACAAAAAGGGCATGGAACAACACGAAACTAACTCAAAAGACTAAACTCTTAATATATCAAACTTGTGTGCTTAGCACACTACTATATGGATCCGAAACCTGGACAACATACTCAAACCAGGAAAAAAGACTAAATGTCTTCCACATGCGATGTCTCCGCAAAATAATGCACATCAAATGGCAGGACAAAATAACCAACTTAACTGTCCTGCAACGTGCTAAGACCCTAACAATCATGTCGATGCTCAGAAGTCGAAGGCTAAGATGGCTGGGGCATGTCCAACGGATGGAAGAAAAACGCATTCCTAGGCAAATACTATATGGCGAGCTAAAACACGGAAAACGACAAATCGGCAGACCTAAACTACGATATAGAGATATCTGCAAATCATCTCTGAAAGACTTCTCCATCTGTGAAAACGACTGGCAACATCTGGCAAGTGATCGCACATCATGGAGAGCACGTATAAGGAACGGTATAACAACATTTGAGACTGTTCTAAGACAGGACTTAGAAGAGAAGAGACTCATGAAAAAGGATGGTAAACCCTGTGGACCAGCGAGCCTGACCTGTTCATTATGTGACCGCGTGTGTTTGTCAAACATTGGTAGAATTAGCCACGAGAGAAGCTGTTCGGCAAAAACAATACCTCAAAAAAATACGCAATAGCCTCCACTAGACCGTCTGACAAGACGAAAAGGGCCATATATATATATATATATATATATATATATATATATATATATATATATATATATAATACAACCACTACACCTACCTTTACTCTCTAACCATTATTCTCTCTTTAGACTACATGAACATCTTATTACAAGAACTTACTTTATCGTGTTTTTCCTTTCCTGCAACGAAACAGACAATAAGTAATTTAGTTTGACAAGAAAAATTCAATTATCAAAAAGTGTTAAGGGAGGTACGTGGTCATCACGTCAGGCCACAGAACTTTCACAGACAAAAATATCTCTGGTACTTTTACAGAGGAAGGGTGAATATATATTGGCCAGATCCGGGTATTTCCGGACTCTTCATGATAATATCGGGTGCATTCATTGAGCACAATTTTAATTTTCATTCTCCACTTTACAACTCATCGTACAACAGCTCACACTTTACAACCCCACATTACAACAACTCCCACCAGACAATAAAACCTTACAACAACTCTAACCACACAATCCCACAGTACAACATCTCTAACCACACAATCCCACAGTACAACATCTCTAACCACACAATCCCACAGTACAACATCTCTAACCACACAATCCCACAGTACAACATCTCTAACCACACAATCCCACAGTACAACATCTCTAACCACACAATCCCACTTTACAACAACTCTAACCACACAATCCCACAGTACAACATCTCTAACCACACAATCCCACTTTACAACAACTCTAACCACACAATCCCACAGTACAACATCTCTAACCACACAATCCCACTTTACAACAACTCTAACCACACAATCCCACTTTACAACAACTCTAACCACACAATCCCACTTTACAACATCTCTAACCACACAATCCCACAGTACAACATCTCTAACCACACAATCCCACTTTACAACATCTCTAACCACACAATCCCACTTTACAACATCTCTAACCACACAATCCCACAGTACAACAACTCTAACCACACAATCCCACAGTACAACAACTCTAACCACACAATCCCACAGTACAACATCTCTAACCACACAATCCCACTTTACAACAACTCTAACCACACAATCCCACAGTACAACATCTCTAACCACACAATCCCACTTTACAACAACTCTAACCACACAATCCCAGCTTACAACAACTGTAACCACACAATTCCATCTTACAACAACTGTAACCACACAATTCCATCTTACAACAACTGTAACCATACAATCCCACCTTTAAACAACTCAAACAACACAACCCCACCTAACTACAACACTCACCACACAATAACACCTTTCGACAACTCTCACCATACAATCCCACCTTTCAAAAACTCCCACAACACAATCCCACCTTTCAACAACTCCCTAAACACAATCCTACCTTTCAACAAGTCCCACAACACAATCCTACCTTTCAACACCTCTCACCATACAACTCCACCTTTCAACAACTCTCACCATACAATCCAACCTTTCAACAACTCTCACCATACAATCCATCTTTCAACAACTCTCACCATACAATCCCACCTTTCAACAACTCCCACAACACAATCCCACCTTTCAACAACTCCCTAAATACAATCCTACCTTTCAACAAGTCCCACAACACAATCCTACCTTTCAACAACTCTCACCATACAACTCCACCTTTCAACAACTTTCACCATACAATCCAACCTTTTAACAACTCCTACAACACAATCCACCTTTCAACAACTCTCACCATACAATCCCACCTTTCAAAATCTCTCACCATATAATCGCACCTTTCAACAACACACACACAACAATCCCACCTTTCAAGAACTCTCACCATACAATCCCACCTTTCAACAGCTCCCACAACACAATCCCACCTTTCAACAACTCCCACAACACAATCCCACCTTTAAACAACACACCATACAATCCTACCTTTCAACAACTGCCACAACACAATCCCACCATACAACAACTCCTACCACATAGTCACACCTTACAACAACTCTAACAACACAATCAATTACAGCAATTCTAACCACACAATCCCACCTTACAATAACTCCCACCATACAATCGCACCGTACAACTCTCACCACACCATCCCACCTTACAACAGCTCCCACCACACAATTCCACCTTACAACAACTTCCACCACACACTCCCACCTTACAACAACTCCCACCACACAATCCCACCTCATAACTCTCATCACACAATTCCACCTTACAACAACTTCCAGCACACAATCCCATCTTACAACAGCTCTAACGACACAATCCCACCTCATAACTCTCATCACACAATTCCACCTTACAACAACTTCCAGCACACAATCCCAACTTACAACAACTCTCACCACACAATCCCACCTTATAACTCTCACCACACAATCCCACCTTACAACAGCTCCCACCAAAGAATTCCAACTTATAACAACTGCCACTACACAATCCCACCTTACAACTCCCACCACACAATTCCACCTTACGACAGCTCAAACCACACTATCCCACCTTATAACTTTCATAACACAATTCCACCATACAACAACATCCAGCACACAATCTCATCTTACAACTCCAACCACACAATCCCACCTTATAACTCTCATCACACAATCCCACCTAACAACAGCTCCCACCGCACAATCCCACTTTACAGCAACTATCACCGTACAATTTCACTTTACACCAACTCTAACAACACAATCGAACCTTGCAACTCTCATCATACAATCCCCCATTTCAACATCCCCCACAACACAATCCCACCATACAATCACACCATACATCAACTCTAACCACACAATCTCACCTTATAACAACTTTCACAACACAATCCCACCTTACAACAACTTTTACCACAGAATCCCACCGTACAATAACTCTCACCACACAATCCCACCTTATAACAACTTCCACCAGACTATTCCCACCTTACAACAACTCTCACAACCCAATACCACCTTACAATAACTCTCACCACACAATACCACTTTAGAATAACCCAGTGGCACATACTGGTTTTTGGGTCTGAGCTACCGCTGACATAATAAATAAAAGCATAAAATATATTCAGTAGGCTAACATAAAGTAATATTTTCTAATGACATCCCTACATTTTAAATTGCTTACTTATTTATGTTAATTATATCCGTCTTTTTTGGGACGAAAATGTCTTGTGTTTGTCATTGAAAGTACTGTTGGGTTGGTTTCTAAGTTTCTGGTGGAATTATTTCTCAATGGACATTAATGCCAAACCATATAAGCGTTCTTGTGTCTGAGTTGAGCGACAATAATATTTGATTCTCTTGAGAGCAGACAAAGTTCTTTCCAGAGATGCTGATGCGCATAACGTAGTTATAAATAGCTAAGGAAGTTCTGGTAATCAGACATAGTTTCACTTTCACTTTGTGACGATTCTGATTGGCTAGAGCTAAAACTAACCCATGAAACCGCATTCCTCTAGCAGTAGCACCCGCTATATTATTTTGACTCTATTTTTGAATGTCAAGGTCGTTAATACTAGGTCCGGATAGAGGAAAAATGTACCGCTGGCTAATAGAGATTGCAATGTTGAATAGTTTCGGTTTCATTCACAAACATTATAGTGGCCAGAGGAAACCCTTGCTTTAATAAATGCAAATCAAAGCAAATAAATCATATTGGCCTACGAAATGTGTAATAGAATATTCGAAAATTTGTAATATAATTATTTTAAAAAATATAATGAATTATCATTTCCTTTTGTATTTCGTTAATATGTTTAGGCTACCGGCGGTAGCTGTGGTATCATAGAGAATACGCCACTGTAATAACCCAACCACACAATCTCACCGTACAACTCTCACCACACAATCCCACCTTACAACTCTCACTACACAATCCCACCTTACAACTCTCACAACACAATCTCACCTTATAACTCTCACCACACAATCCCACCTTACAACTCTCACCACACAATCCCACCTTATAACTCTCACCACACAATCCCACCTTATAACTCACACATTGACTTACCCCTCTTGTTTTTTCTTCCTTGTTCTCGTTTCCTTTTAGTAAAATCTGGATCTTTTTCTATATTGGATCTGCGTACTCTGAGAGAGCGAGCCGGCTCTGTTTGATCCCAAAGATCTTTCAGAAGGTCACCTGCTGCAGGGTAATCATCGTTGTCGTCTTCTGCTCTAGTTTCTGACTCATCTTTTTCAACATTTCTAATCTTATCCACACTGGAATGATTTGATGAAATTTTGATGTCGTCATTATTCAAATTGCTCGATTTAAAGATTGAAATGTCTTCATTTGTTTCCACATTTTCTAGAAGTTCAAAAAGGGAATTTGGAATATTTGTGGCAGGCATGTTTTTCCTTTGATCATTTCTGAGAAAATGGGGTTCTTTGATGATTTTATTGGATGTGCTCTTAGAGTAACCCGTAGGATGATCTGACGGGTGATGGCCATCTGCCTGGTCGTCATCAACATGGTAACTCTTGACCTGACTGTTAACATCACCATCCATGAGCTTGCCATTTGTAACGTCAGAAACATGGTTGTTAACATCACCATCCTACGCGAGGAAACGGAATTACAGTTACAAAAAGTGAACACAAAGTTACATGTTTGGTTATGAAATAATTATGTTCTGATTCTTAAATGAAACCCACATAAACAGTGGATGTAGCAATGCCATTATTATTAGTTAGCCAGGGGAATTGAACACATAAATGGCCAAATAATATAAACGAACATTTATTTGGTCAACAAAACAAGATCAAATACATCAATCACTGTATTAAGATAATGGCTCGTGACTTGCCAGACAGGACACCGCCGTACATTACAGGTCAGTATAAAGTGGGCATTTATGTCTTACAATCTGACCATAATACATCCATACAAATAAATATGTGATGTTTTAATTAATAATTAGGCACTCGTGGTAGGGACGAAGCTACAACTGCCTGGAGGTATGAAGGCAGACTGGGCTGTGTTATTGTGCTTGAAACGCATTGAAAATACACAGTGACTCAGGACGTGACGGAAACTGTTGGTATAAACCTATGGTTACATGTCTCAGTTTACTGAAACCAGAATGTGGGGGCGGGGGGGGGGGGGGGGGGGTGGGGGGGAGGGGCGACGATGACCATAACGACTACTCCACTCCGTGGGGAAAACATCTTGGAGTAGTCGATGGCCTTGAACTTGCACGTTTGACCTAACAAATTTGGTCTGGTCCAGTCCAGGGAGGGTAGGAGATTCAGACTCTTATAACGTGACAATATCATGTTGGGATTACCAAGACAATATTATGTTTGGATTAACAGGACAATATTATGTTGGGATTAACAGGACAATATTATGTTGGGATTAACGGGACAATATTATGTTGGGATTAACAGGACAATATTATGTTTGGATTAACAGGACAATATTATGTTTGGATTAACAGGACAATATTATGTTGGGATTAACGGGGCAATATTATGTTGGGATTAACGGAACAATATTATGTTGGGATTAACGGAACAATATTATGTTGGGATTAACGGGGCAATATTATGTTGGGATTAACGGAACAATATTATGTTTGGATTAACGGGGCAATATTATGCTGGGATTACCAAGACAATATTATGTTTGGATTAACGGGGCAATATTATGTTGAGATTAACGGGGCAATATTATGTTTGGATTAACGGGGCAATATTATGTTTGGATTAACAGGACAATATTATGTTGGGATTAACAGGACAATATTATGTTTGGATTAACAGGACAATATTATGTTTGGATTAACAGGACAATATTATGCTGGGATTAACGGGACAATATTATGTTGGGATTAACGGGACAATATTATGTTGGGATTAACGGGGCAATATTATGTTGGGATTAACGGAACAATATTATGTTGGGATTAACGGGACAATATTATGTTGGGATTAACGGGGCAATATTATGTTGGGATTAACGGAACAATATTATGTTGGGATTAACGGAACAATATTATGTTGGGATTAACGGGGCAATATTATGTTGGGATTAACGGAACAATATTATGTTTGGATTAACGGGGCAATATTATGTTGGGATTACCAAGACAATATTATGTTTGGATTAACGGGGCAATATTATGTTGAGATTAACGGGGCAATATTATGTTTGGATTAACGGGGCAATATTATGTTTGGATTAGGGAACAGGCAAATAATTGCAATGCTGCGGTAAAGCTGGTAGCAAGGAGCCAATGGTGGGGTGTACTAAACACTCCAAGGTATGGTGACAGCTTTACAAATAAAGAACACAACACAATACTGACGTTTCGGCCTGTGGCCTTCTTCAGAATACAGGGACAACGACAACAAGCGGTGAAGCACAAGTACTACATGTTAGATGATCAAGTGGAGGGCGAGGAAAGTAGGATGCAGAAATAAGAAAAGAGAGAAATGAGTATTACATGATGAGAGGTATGATGGGCGTCAAAATATATAAAATAGAAAAAGAGAAAAATGTATAATAAATTGTACTTAGCTGAGCTCAGAGCAGGGATTATGTATCCGTACTGAAACAAGTAGGAATGACTAGAAGACAGAGAGCATGTATAGAAAGCAACCCGTGACCAAGACAGGTCAGTTGAGAGGGCAGACGGATCTAATATCGGGAAAACCAAAGAAAGGGGGGGGGGAAGGGAAGGGGGATAGACGAAGACACTCCTGGGACACGACAAGCAATACATATAAATCACTCAACAATGGAAGTGAGAGATCACGAGAGAGGTTAAGAGAAAGAAATTGAATGACACGACAAAGTAGTGAACTAGGCAAACGGTGAGAGAGATGGACTCTACAGAATGGATGGCCTCGAACTGAAAGAGTTGAGAGGTAGGTCAACGAAAGGAAGGATTGGATACTGGAGGAAGAGATAAGGAGAGGAAGAATAATAAAGCCGGTATAATGAGAAGGGCGATAGAGGGGTGGTCCGGAGGAAGTTAGTCTATCGGGAGGTAGGGAAGTATTAGAGGAGGAGGTATGGAGAGGAGGGATAAGAAGCAGGTATGTGAAAACTGGATAGGGGGAGAGGCGGTAGGTCAGAAGTGAATGGAAAAAGAGAAAGTCTGGAAGAAGTGGAGCAATAGGGGATGGTGTGCAGGAGGTATGAACCATAGGAGGTAAAGAAGTAGGGAAATGATAGAACAAAGGGGGGAATGAAAGTGGGCATCAGGATAAGGGGGATACTGGAATAGTAGGTATAGATGAGTAGTGACTACAAGTGAATAGAGAGGAGAGGGGTGAGCTAGGAGTAGATCAGCAGAGGGGTGGTAGGAAGGACGAGGAACAATAGAAGTGGGCAGAGAGATCGTACGTACAGTCCAGGTGGAGAGGTGATATAGTGATAAAGAGGTAAAGGATATGAAGGTAGTCAGAAGAGAAAAAGGTGTGGGGAGGGGGGGTTTAGGATGAAGAAGGCAATATGGGGGTTACTCAAAGAGGATATGAAAAGCAGGGATGGAAGAAGAGAAATAGGAAGAGAGGTCCATAGGTGGGAGGGTGGAGTCAGAGGCAGGAGGGTCCTCAGAGGGACAGGGATACATTGATGCCACGAGGGGTGAGGCAGTCCCAACGAACGATCAGACGGTGCTCAAGAGTGAGCCGACTGTGGTGATCAGAGGAGCATGATATTAGGCCAGTTACCAAGACATCAGTCATACCTCGATGGCCCCTCGAGTTAAAGTGGGCTGCTACAGGAGTGTCCGCTTCTCGGGTGATGTCATTCAAGTGTTCACGGCACCTATCGCCGATTCTACGACCAGACTGACCGATGTAGGTCAACTTACATCGCTTACAAATGATGGCATAAATGATGTTCCGCGATGTGCAAGTGAATCCCTCTCTGATCTCGAAAGGACCATTGGGGAAGAGGACAGTGTCGGCCTGGAGAACGTGGTCACAAGTTTTACATACTCTCCGGTTGCAGCGGATAGTGCCTCGATGGCTGAAGTGGTCAGCAGGAAGACGACCCCTGACAAGAAAGTCTCGGAGGTTCCGGTCACGTCTAAAGGCCACTAGTGGCGGGTCAGGGAAGAGCAGACGAGTAGTAGGGTCAGATCGGAGAATAGGGAGGTAGAGGTGGATGGTCCTAATAGCGGCGTAGTGGTGAGGGTGATGGGTGAGAGCGAGCACTACTCTATCAGAGGGGGGATGAGTAGAGGGGGTAAGAGCAGACTGACGTGAAGTGTGGAGAACTCGACGCAGGGCAGGAAGGAGAGCTGATTCTGGATAAAGGCGTCGGCGGAAGAAATCAAGCATGAGGTGGGCATTGTGAAGGAAATCTTCATCGTCTCGGCAAAGGCGACGAAGTCTGAGAAGCTGAGAATATGGAAGAGAGTTCTTGCAGGATGTAGGATGAGAGGAGTCGTAGCGAAGGAAACTATGGGAGTCAGTGGCCTTGTAGAAGACCGAGGTGAGAAGATGAGAGGTGCCCAAGGAGACTAGGATGTCCAGGAAAGATACGGAGGAGGTGGAGATGTGGAAGGTGATGTGGATAGAGGGGTGGACGGGTGGAAATGTCCGATATGTTTGGATTAACGGGGCAATATTATGTTGGGATTAACGGGACAATATTATGTTGGGATTAACGGGACAATATTATGTTTGGATTAACGGGGCACTATTATGTTGGGATTAACGGGGCAATATTATGTTTGGATTAACGGGGCAATATTATGTTGGGATTAGCGGGGCAATATTATGTTGGGATTAACGGGGCAATATTATGCTGGTATTAACGGGATAATATTACGTTGAGATTAACGGGACAATGCTATGTTGGGATTAACGGGGCAATATAATTTTGGCATTAATTGAGACAATATTATGTTGGCATTAACGGGACAATATTATGTTGGCATTAATGGGGACAATATTATGTTAGTATTTACGGGACAATATTATGTTGGCATTGATGGGGGCAATGTAACATAAAGCGTGAACCTAGAATATCACAGAGACCCTGCTACGACATGAACTAACATGGATCTACAGCCACGCAGTTCATCTCAACATCACAGAGACCCTGCTACGACATGAACTAACATGGATCTACAGCCACGCAGTTCCTCTCAACAGTTTTGACGATCAGCTAAAGCTGGGGTGACATTTCAGGGGAAAGTCTTCGGATCGTTTCCCGATAAAGGTCAAAGTCAAGTACGAGACTTCAATCGGTGTCTCAGCACGCGAGTTTTCACCCATATGTGCTCGGCCGCTTATCCAGAAGTGTTCGGAGACTTCTGGATAGTGTCGCTTCAAGTATCGAAACTCAGGATACTAGGCGGCATTCCTCACCTTCCCAGAGTACTTTCCTAATGCCCATTTCTGCCAGCGGCTGGGTCGACCGCGGGGATATTTTTTTCCCAACCACGAGTACAACTCATACTGCTTCCAGCGGGAATCGAACACAGGTTGTCCGAACATCGGTAGCGTAGTCTGGTGGTTTTTCCAACTAGGCTATCGAGGCCCCCAACTAGGCTATCGAGGCCCCTAACTAGGCTATCAAGGCCCTTAACTAGGCTATCAAGGCCCCTAACTAGGCTATCAAGGCCCCAACTAGGCTATCGAGGCCCCTAACTAGGCTATCGAGGCCCCTAACTAGGCTATCAATGCCCCTAACTAGGCTATCAAGGCCCCTAACTAGGCTATCGAGGCCCCTAACTAGGCTATCAAGGCCCCTAACTAGGCTATCAAGGCCCCTAACTAGGCTATCGAGGCCCCTAACTAGGCTATCAAGGCCCCTAACTAGACTATATCAAGGCCCCTAACTAGGCTACCAAGGCCCCTAACTAGGCTATCGAGGCCCCCAACTAGGCTATCGAGGTCCCCAACTAGGCTATCGAGGCCCCTAACTAGGCTATCAATGCCCCTAACTAGGCTATCAAGGCCCCCAACTAGGCTATCGAGGCCCCCAACTAGGCTATCAAGGCCCCCAATTAGGCTATCAAGGCCCCCAACTAGGCTATCGAGGCCCCTAACTAGGCTATCAAGGCCCCCAACTAGGCTATCGAGGCCCCTAACTAGGCTATCAAGGCCCCCAACTAGGCTATCGAGGCTCCTAATAAGTGGACGTAAATGTGCTGTGTCCCTGGTTCACGGAAAAGCCGCGATTTGCAAAGTTAGGCCCGGCATATCCGTCTTTGGTATGGGTAGATTTGCTTAACAATCTTTGCCGACGGCAATTTTTTTATTTAGCTTACTATCTTTGCATTTTAACTGCCGAGGGATCTTTAACGTGCGCGAGTGCACACAGAACCTCCTGTTATCCTAAAGGGCTAGTCATCAGATCTCACTACCCAGAGAGGGCTAGTCATCAGATCTCACTACCCAGAGAGTGCTAGACATCAGATCTCACTACCCAGAGAGGGCTAGTCATCAGATCTCACTACCCAGAGAGTGCTAGACATCAGATCTCACTACCCAGAGAGGGCTAGTCATCAGATCTCACTACCCAGAGAGGGCTAGTCATCAGATCTCACTACCCAGAGAGGGCTAGTCATCAGATCTCACTACCCAGAGAGGGCTAGTCATCAGATCTCACTACCCAGAGACCAGGGGAGGGTAAAGCCACGAATAATTCATGGATTCAATACTTTTAAAAGCTCCCACCGTTTTTGGCGGAATCTGATACTGTACCATCTTGTCCAGTAGCCGAAGTTTTAGATCTAAACCATTTCCCCCCAACCCAATAGGAAAGAAATGTACTCACTGATGTACTGTTACATACCTTCATGTTTATGGAGGAGTTTGAGCGGCACTCCAGAGTTGTAGACAAACAAGGGCAAAATAAACAGATTTATGAGTTTAAAGTTTACTGTACAGTTTTCCGAACAGAAGATATGACTCAAAAACAAACGTTTCTACATAGTCTTCATCAGTAAACAGGAACACATTAAATTATTTAACTAAACAATGACTATCTATCTATCTATTGACCTTTCGAGCCGTAGCCGACCCATAGGGCGTAGACCAAGATACTCATTCTCTTATCTTAATTTTTGTTCTAGCAGTTTTCAATTCTTTTAAATTCTTCTTTTAAATTAAATTTTTATCAAATTTCGCCATTTGTCTCTGTTCTGTGCAAGCAGCTTAATCTCATTGAGGGACCGATTCCTGCTGTTCTTGCCTCTCTCATCAATGTTCTTCTCAGTGACTCTCTGGGTCTTCCTCTTTTTCTCTTACCTGTTGTTTCCCACATGAGGGCTTGCTTTGCTATTCGGTTATTACCTCTTCTCATCACATGTCCAACATATGACCATCGTCTTTTCTTTATTACTGAAGATATTAGTGGTTGATTGGCGATTTCTCTAATTCCCTCGTTTGTTTTCAATTCGTTCCACGCTGTACCAAGTATTTTCCTTAGACATTTATTTTGTTCATCTTAAACAATGACTACATACGATATAATATTATTTCAACCATGCCAGCTGAGGATATCTAGTGGATAAAGGGAAGTCGGAAATGAACGGAAAGGTCAGACGAAACTGAAAGGACATAAAAGGGCACAAATACGTGACTTGGCTGCATGGATGAATCAAGGGCGACAAAAATATACATGAAATTGTATGGGACAGCTTTACTTAGTGAGGACAAAGAAAAAGTAATTAAACGTTTCGTTGAAAAGACGTCATCTGATAGTATGAGAGAGAAAAAGCTTACAGCACAAGTACACCATCAAACAGATATACATAGAATGACTACTCTAAGGGAGGTAAGATAGTGAGATCGCCTAGAGGCCCAAAGGAAGTGGTCAACTGAAGGAAGTGGTCAATTGAAGTAAGTGGTCAACTGAAGGAAGTGATCAACTGAAGGAAGTGGTCAATTGAAGGAAGTGATCAACTGAAGGAAGTGGTCAACTGAAGTAAGTGGTCAACTGAAGGAAGTGGTCAACTGAAGTAAGTGGTCAACTGAAGGAAGTGGTCAACTGAAGTAAGTGGTCAACTGAAGGAAGTGGTCAACTGAAGTAAGTGGTCAACTGAAGGAAGTGGTCAACTGAAGTAAGTGGTCAACTGAAGGAAGTGATCAACTGAAGGAAGTGGTCAACTGAAGGAAGTGGTCAACTGAAGTAAGTGGTCAACTGAAGTAAGTGATCAACTGAAGGAAGTGGTCAACTGAAGTAAGTGGTCAACTGAAGGAAGTGGTCAACTGAAGTAAGTGGTCAACTGAAGGAAGTGGTCAACTGAAGTAAGTGGTCAACTGAAGGAAGTGATCAACTGAAGGAAGTGGTCAATTGAAGGAAGTGGTCAACTGAAGGAAGTGGTCAATTGAAGGAAGTGGTCAACTGAAGGAAGTGATCAACTAAAGGAAGTGGTCAAGTGAAGGAAGTGGTCAACTAAAGGAAGTGGTCAACTAAAGGAAGTGGTCAACTGAAGGAAATGGTCAACTAAAGGAAGTGGTCAACTAAAGGAAGTGGTCAACTAAAGGAAGTGGTCGACTAAAGGAAATGGTCAACTAAAGGAAGTGGTCAACTAAAAAAGTGGTCAACTAAAGGAAGTGGCCAACTAAAGGAAGTGGTCAACTGAAAGAAGTGGTCAACTGAAAGAAGTGGCCAACTAAAGGACGTGGTTAGAGAGACAGGGATTTGTCCACTGCTAATCACGTAACCAGGCACGTGGGACGAGGTGGGCAGTGTCAAGTTCGAGCAGAGATAGTGCTCTGGGGTGTTGTAAGGTCTGATCAGAAGAAAATAAAAGAAGAAAAGGAAAACCAATACTGACATGACTGGGTGGAAGTGAACGAAGGAAAGGATTGCCCATTAGAGGGGAATAGAGAATGGAAAGTAGATAAATGAAGTAGTTCAGAAGAATATAAAATATGGAATCATCCAGGGTTACGGTTAAAGGAAGGGACGGGCTACGGTTACGATAAAAAAAGAATGAAAGGTATTAATTCCTCTTGGGTAAAGAGAGCCAAAACGGACTACCGGTCGGTTCTCCAGAGCGAACACGATGAGGATATCGGAGGAGCAAGAAACGGATTACAAGAACATCGTGGGGGCTTCAGTGATTTGGAGCTTTGAAGTGCGTGGAAGCTGGGGCACCAGTCTCCAGAGAGATATCGTAGATATATTCCTAAAACAATCATCCAACCAAAAATAATCGGTAATTTCCTAGTTTGATCAGATATAGTCTTTCAGTTTGGAAGAGTGATGTCCCCTAAAATATGTCAGCCAAAATACAGTGGTTCTACGCATTCTTGGCGTTGGGTCATTACGCTGGCATGTAATCATTTCGGAGTATCTGTTGATTGGGCGCTGGGTCCAGGGGTTAGGTTTAGCTTTAGTGTTAAATATTTATAAATATATTGTAACGCGTGACAAAAACGACGCCACTCGGCCTAATTATGATCTTCTGATCGAAGGGAATTGTGCGGTTGATTACCAATCGCCGTAATGACCCCAACGCCAAGAATGCGTAGAACCACTGTATTTTGGCAGACATATTTTAGGGGACATCACTCTTCCAAACTGAAATACTATATCTGATCAAACTATGAAATTACCAAATAATCATTTAAAAACAATCGTTCAAAAACAATCATCTAACATTTTTACTTGTCTCATCCACGTATGTTTTGTGACCACGTTTGTAAACAATGACGGTTCTGGGAAACACAAGTAAGACTTTTCTTGATGCTAAAAACATCATTATGAAAGTAAAATTGGTTGGTCTTTAATGTGAGGATGCATGTTTTGCAGACACACCGTCCACAAGGAGCCGTCCCCCTATGGTTATGGCGAGGGCCGTGGAGTCGACATCAAACAACGTTAAAGAAAACGCAGTAGGTGAGAAAAGGTGATGGAATCACATTAAGATTGTGAGTTAGATATGTCATAAAGGATGTGAGAATTGACATTTTTAGTTTTATAATAGAGGAATGTGTGAAGGGAGACAGTTACGTCTAGGATGGTGACCGTGGGGGTAGAGATAGAATAGATCATTTTGATTGAGAGATGAAAACTGTAAAGAGTTTAATAAAACCAGAACAGAGCTGAACGTTTCTGATGGAACTTTACTTGAACTGTTAAACTATTAACAGAGTTTAATTAGAGCTTCCGCAGTGCGGTGCTTTACGGAGGGAGTTTATTAAGATAAACTGTGATGGTGATCAACTGTATTGAGGAACAGCTGTGATGGCGATCAACTGTATTGAGGAATAGCTGTGATGGTGATCAACTGTATTGAGGAACAGCTGTGATGGCGATCAACTGTATTGAGGAACAGCTGTGATGGTGATCAACTGTATTGAGGAACAGCTGTGATGGTGATCAACTGTATTGAGGAACAGCTGTGATGGTGATCAACTGTATTGAGGAACAGCTGTGATGATGATCAACTGTATCGAGGAACAGCTGTGATGGTGATCAACTGTATTGAGGAACAGCTGTGATGGTGATCAACTGTATCGAGGAACAGCTGTGATGGTGATCAAATGTATTGAGGAACAGCTGTGATGGTGATCAACTGTATTGAGGAACAGCTGTGATGGTGATCAACTGTATTGAGGAACAGCTGTGATGGTGATCAACTGTATTGAGGAACAGCTGTGATGGTGATCAACTGTATTGAGGAACAGCTGTGATGGTGATCAACTGTATTGAGGAACAGCTGTGATGATGATCAACTGTATTGAGGAACAGCTGTGATGGTGATCAACTGTATTGAGGAACAGCTGTGATGATGATCAACTGTATTGAGGAACAGCTGTGATGATCAACTGTATTGAGGAACAACTGTGATGATGATCAACTGTATTGAGGAACAGCTGTGATGATCAACTGTATTGAGGAACAGCTGTGATGATGATCAACTGTATTGAGGAACAGCTGTGATGGTGATCAACTGTATTGAGGAACAGCTGTGATGATGATCAACTGTATTGAGGAACAGCTGTGATGATCAACTGTATTGAGGAACAACTGTGATGATGATCAACTGTATTGAGGAACAGCTGTGATGATCAACTGTATTGAGGAACAACTGTGATGGTGATCAACTGTATTGAGGAACAGCTGTGATGGTGATCAACTGTATTGAGGAACAACTGTGATGGTGATCAACTGTATTGAGGAACAGCTGTGATGGTGATCAACTGTATTGAGGAACAGCTGTGATGGTGATCAACTGTATTGAGGAACAGCTGTGATGATGATCAACTGTATTGAGGAACAGCTGTGATGGTGATCAACTGTATTGTGGAACAGCTGTGATGATGATCAACTGTATTGAGGAAGAACTGTGATGATGATCAACTGTATTGAGGAACAGCTGTGATGATGATCAACTGTATTGAGGAACAGCTGTGATGATGATCAACTGTATTGAGGAACAGCTGTGATGATGATCAACTGTATTGAGGAACAGCTGTGATGATGATCAACTGTATTGAGGAACAGCTGTGATGATGATCAACTGTATTGAGGAACAGCTGTGATGATGATCAACTGTATTGAGGAACAGCTGTGATGATGATCAACTGTATTGAGGAACAGCTGTGATGATGATCAACTGTATTGAGGAACAGCTGTGATGATGATCAACTGTATTGAGGAACAGCTGTGATGATGATCAACTGTATTGAGGAACAGCTGTGATGGTGATCAACTGTATTGAGGAACAGCTGTGATGGTGATCAACTGTATTGAAGAACAGCTGTGATGGTGATCAACTGTATTGAGGAACAGCTGTGATGATGATCAACTGTATTGAGGAACAGCTGTGATGATGATCAACTGTATTGAGGAACAGCTGTGATGATGATCAACTGTATTGAGGAACAACTGTGATGATGATCAACTGTATTGAGGAACAGCTGTGATGATGATCAACTGTATTGAGGAACAACTGTGATGATGATCAACTGTATTGAGGAACAGCTGTGATGATGATCAACTGTATCGAGGAACAGCTGTGATGATGATCAAGTGTATCGAGGAACAGCTGTGATGATGATCAACTGTATTGAGGAACAACTGTGATGATGATCAACTGTATTGAGGAACAGCTGTGATGATGATCAACTGTATTGAGGAACAGCTGTGATGATGATCAACTGTATTGAGGAACAGCTGTGATGATGATCAACTGTATTGAGGAACAGCTGTGATGATGATCAACTGTATTGAGGAACAGCTGTGATGATGATCAACTGTATTGAGGAACAGCTGTGATGATGATCAACTGTATTGAGGAACAGCTGTGATGATGATCAACTGTATCGAGGAACAGCTGTGATGAAGCATTTACATTCATAAAACTTGTAAGAATGCTAGATGACACAGAGAGATTGCGATCGGTTGAAGTTATCAACGAGTCTGATATATATGAGAGTAATAGACAAAATATGAAGCAGTATTAAACAATGGACCAACACATAAACAAATACGCAAAGCAAAGAGATTGGCCATTTCGGCAAAACTAGCTGTTGGACAGTCAGTAGATCGACATATATCATTAACATCCTACAAGAGATGGGTCGAACAAAGAACTTTGACAGAAGTACAAATACATGGCTATCTATCTAGACTGTGTGAACTGGGAGTGAAGACCGGTGTTGCCAGGACAGAGCGATATTCTGGACGAATGAGAGGATTTATCAACCAACACCCAACTAACACAATTAGTCGCTGTGTGTTGATGGACATTTTGAGGAGAAGGTCGGAGCACCTATGGGGGTGTCTGGAGTGCCGTGATGATGATCCTAATTTAATATAACGCAAACAACCACCAAACCTGCCCAGTATTTGTACTTATGTGATCTTCTCCATTCGTTTGTTAAAGGACAGGTACGTATTTGGATTTGTTCGTCTTCGATTTATCAGATCTTGTGACATACCAGTCTAATGGACCTGATACCACAAATAAGGTGGCCTCTATGTACGAATTCTTGTTCTCTAATGTAAAAGGCCTCTGCATCCTTCTATTTTCTCTCTCTTACTCATTCACTCACTCACTCATTATCGCTCACTCATTATCATTCACTCACCCATGATCACTCACTCACCCATTATCACTCACTCACTCACCCATTATCACTCACTCACTCACTCACCCATTATCACTCACTCACTCACCCATTATCACTCACTCACTCACTCACCCATTATCACTCACTCACTCACCCATTATCACTCACTCACTCACCCATTATCACTCACTCACCCATTATCACTCACTCACTCACTCACCCATTATCACTCACTCACTCACTCACCCATTATCACTCACTCACTCACTCACTCACCCATTATCACTCACTCACTCACTCACTCACTCACCCATTATCACTCACTCACTCACCCATTATCACTCACTCACTCACCCATTATCACTCACTCACTCACCCATTATCACTCACTCACTCACCCATTATCACTCACTCACTCACCCATTATCACTCACTCACTCACCCATTATCACTCACTCACTCACCCATTATCACTCACTCACTCACCCATTATCACTCACTCACTGACCCATTATCACTCACTCACTCACTCACTCACCCATTATCACTCACTCACTCACCCATTATCACTCACTCACTCACCCATTATCACTCACTCACTCACTCACCCATTATCACTCACTCACTCACCCATTATCACTCACTCACTCACTCACCCATTATCACTCACTCACTCACCCATTATCACTCACTCACTCTCTGTTCTACTTTTTCATTTTTCTTCTTTTCCTTTGTCTTCTTCTTTTTCCGTCCTCCGACGATTATTCCACTTTTCGTCCGCCCTTAAAATGATGTTACAGTGACGTAGAGGCGTTGTGTTGTCGTTTACATCCATCTGCGATCATTTTGCGCCACTTAACACAAGCATCTGACATCAGCACGTATCTGTTGGACGTTGCGTTGCCTTCTGTCTTCAGTCCCTGTGTGCCTGGCCAGACCTGTTGGACACGTCAACCTTGAGGTTGATGTTGTAATATCTTGATCAGGTCTGCTTCAATGATCCCGACTTCAACAGTCACCTATGAGTCGTTGATCATTTCCAACACAGTCGCGTCTTGAATTCTCTCTTACACAAACTCTCACACAAACTCACCCACACACACCACACCTCCGTCCCACACACCGTCACAAACTTACCTGAACACAACGGCACTTCATGATAGGCGAGGCAGTCCTTCTCTCCAAGACCTCGACCCTCGAGTGTAAACGTACTTGACCCACGACCAGTAGTAACACCACAACAAACATGGCCACCATGAGAACATCTCGCCTACTTACAGATGGCCAGCACCACATCTTTCCTCCATATTTGTCCAGAATGTCACAATTTCTACTCTCTTTGTTAAAATCGTCCACAAAGTTATCAGACTCGTCTTCCCACACTTTATTTTCTTTTCTTCCGCTCGACTGTTGGTAGTTGACCAGTCTTTGAGTGCTCCCACAGCACAGATGTGAAAGTATTTGCCCTGGTTCGCAATGCGATCTCTCACTATCAGTTTGGCATCCATGAAAGAACGAGCTGTTATCTTTAATCTGCCCCCTGGGTATGCACTCGCCTGACATTCCATCGCAATATATTTTGGGACTTTGTTGAACGCTCTTCAGATGGTTATTGTTCTGGGGATAAACTTCAAGTTGTCGTCCTTGCAAAAATGGCGCCTGGTCTATAAATAACTTTGAATGCAACTCTTCCAAGCCGTCATGTTCGTTAATTTTGTCTCCTTGGTTCCCAAACTCGTTTGAAGTTTGAACAAAATCACCGAGCCCAATATCGAGAGCTGTACTGTCTTGGCGTTGAACCGAAGTCTTGTGTTCATCCAATCTGATTGGCTGTTTATTTCTTGCGGAAGAGGGTAAGTGTCGTGTCCCAGAGACGTATTTTCCTACATTGCTGCTGTGGATATGGATATTATAGGAGGGAATGGACTTATTGGAGTTATTGTGGATTGTATCCAATACACCCTTCTCGCTTTTGCTTTCGTTGTGGTTGTCAGAAAGGAAGTTCTCTGGCTTACAGACATGCGCAGATTGTAAACATGTTTGGTTATTTTCGTATTTCTTAATATCGGCCTCTATTTGCGAGATTCCCTGAGTCGAGTTTTTGATTTCCATCACGTGCCTTTTATCCAAATGTTGCTCACAGTTTTGTAAATGAGCGTGTGATGACGTAGACATGGGCGTGGCATGTTGGATTTCCCTAATTTTAACTGACGATGGATCTTCCAAAATGAAGTCATCTTGATTGGTAATAAATGTCTCCATTTTGATGAATTGTTACGTTGTCTTCAGAGAGCTTGCAAAATTACTTAGCAAGAAAATATTACTGGAACCAATCATTCGTCAATTCCTAGAAAAATTGATGTCTGTCTGTTATAGGTATTTATAAAAGCTGTTTGTTGTAAGAATCTGGTAGTAAACGTGGAAATCAATGGGAAGATAAACCACCACGATTAACACTGGAATCAACACTAGTCCTGGCTGGAACACACTTGAGGGAGTCCAGCAAACTCCGTTGTTTTCATTTACGATAATGTTTCATGGGCTGGCTTGTGCTCAATGACTAGGGAAGAGACAAGGGAACGCAGTGTCAATGTCAGTCTATGTTGAGCTTGCTGAAAGCTTTACAGCTAAAATCATTGACAGTGATCTTTCGCTTCCACGTTACCGATGCCAAGAACATACATGACAATGATTGAGAACAAACAAAATGATTGTTTTATTAGAACAAATTTCAACTATTCTAAATAATCATCCGTAACCACCTTTACATGGTTAACCAGCCAGAGAAGCTCTAATTCCCTCTCGAGAAACAATTAATCACCTCTAAAAAACTTATTTAGCTCTCACATAAACTCAAATCACCACCCACGGAACCCCTATTCACCACATACAGAAACCATTACAAACATATCAGAGAATCAAAAATAAATTCTCACAGAACCTCTACTGACATCTCATATACACCCCATTCACCCCTAACAGAACCTCCAATCTTATGACATCTTATAAACACCATATTCACCCCTAACGGAACGTCTAATCTTGTGGCATCTCATAGATACCTCATTCACCCTAAGAGAACCTCTAATCTTGTGACATAACATATATACATCACTCACCCCAAACAGAACCTTCAACATAATGACATCTCATAGACACCTCATGCACTCCTAACAGAACCTCTAATCTTGTGACATCACATAGACACATCATTCGCCCCTAACATAACCTCCAATCTTGTGACATGACATAGACACATCACTCACCCCTAACATAACCTCCAATCTTGTGACATGACATAGACACATCACTTACCCCTAACATAACCTCCAATCTTGTGACATGACATAGACACATCACTCAACCCTAACATAACCTCCAATCTTGTGACATGACATAGACACACCACTCACCCCTAACATAACCTCCAATCTTGTGACATGACATAGACACATCACTTACCCCTAACATAACCTCCAATCTTGTGACATGACACAGACACATCACTCAACCCTAACATAACCTCCAATCTTGTGACATCATATAGACGCATCATTCACCCCAAACAGAACCTCCAATCTTGTGACATGACATAGACACATCACTCACCCCTTGCAGAACCTCCAATCTTGTGACATGACATAGACACATCACTCACCCCTTGCAGAACCTCCAATCTTGTGACATGACATAGACACATCACTCACCCCTTGCAGAACCTCCAATCTTGTGACATGACATAGACACATCACTCACCCCTAGCAGAACCTCCAATCTTGTGACATGACATAGACACATCACTCACCCCTAACATAACCTCCAATCTTGTGACATGACATAGACACATCACTCACCCCTAGCAGAACCTCCAATCTTGTGACATGACATAGACACATCACTCACCCCTAGCAGAACCTCCAATCTTGTGACATGACATAGACACATCACTCACCCCTAGCAGAACCTCCAATCTTGTGACATGACATAGACACATCCCTCACCCCTAACATAACCTCCAATCTTGTGACATGACATAGACACATCACTCACCCCTAACATAACCTCCAATCTTGTGACATGACATAGACACATCCCTCACCCCTAACATAACCTCCAATCTTGTGACATGACATAGACACATCCCTCACCCCTAACATAACCTCCAATCTTGTGACATGACATAGACACATCATTCACCCCTAACAGAACCTCTCACGGAACCTCTTACTCTATCTCATTGATGCTAATTCACCTCAAATGACAGTTCTCACAGAAACCCATCCCCTCCCCAACATCCTGTGCAGACATCCTGCTCCACTCACCATTATCTAACAACAACGCTTACAACAGAATCAACACACGAGACGAACCGTTTCCAAGCTTACGAAACTGTTCAAGCAAATAACAAAAACCATGAAAACTTCCCTACTCAAGAAAAAGTTATCTCCTTCCATTTATCACAAAACTTACTTTCCACCGTACCTTACAAGCACCTTCCTTTTATTGTTCCTCTTAAATGTAATGACTTCTTCACTTACTTCCCACCCAAAAAGGCTACAAGAAAGCATCTATGTTGTTGGTGCTGTCATACGATAACATCTTCAACGTGTAACTAACACACACACACACACCAAAAGTGGTAAGTTACGAGTTTAGCTTCCCAAATTATTTCTGCTAAACGAGTTATCTACCCTCACTGACTGGGCATACTTGAATTACATAGGACATGATATTGTTGCATTATCAACTGTTTATAGTCTATGTGCATTTAATTAAATATTTTTTCAACAAAATTTAGAGTTAGTTGTATGCTATTCCTAACCATAAACGTAACCAAGGGGACTTCTAATGACAGATTCGTGAAATAATAATATCAAATCAAGTCAAGACGTCATGACGCAATATAAATTAAGAAAATATATATTATATATAAATTATACATTAATATTAAGTAATAATTTATATAATATATTAGTGTAATATAAATCGTAGAATCACGAAAGTAGGCATAAAACCAAAACAAATTTTTTATGTTTAGTTCAACATTCCACCATTATTATTGCACTAAGAGAGTTGTCATTTACAGTTAAATCAGACTAGAAGCACGATGTGCCAACTTACCATTGTAGAGAAGTGTTCTGCCACTTCGGGCGGCATACTGTACAGTTCAGCTTCCTGGCCGTCTCTCTGTGCGACACGCGGTGTTTATTTCTTCACTGACCTCGATTGAAACTGAAACTAAAAATAAAATAAGTGGCTGAACGCACATACATCTCAACTTTATAGATCTGTCTTCAAGTTCAACCAATTAAAAAAAAAAATAAAAGAAATTTTTAAAAAAATGCGACCAGAACCACACATATAAAACACACACACAAAGACAAAGAGTATATTTTACTCTCAACACCTTTAAATGTTTGGACAATGTTTGCAACGACACATGTTTGTAATTATCAAAGTTTAAAAAATAAACTGAAGACATAAATATGCTATAGATAAACAAGAAACAAACCGGTGCACATCTTGGGTAATCTACCAGAATAAAACTTGTAGGCATACATTAGTTACTAGCTATAGAGTACATCTAGCTCAGAGGTTCCTAAACTATTCTTTATGGTGGACCCACAATAAATACGTTCTGTATCGCAGACCCTTTTGTCTGTTTTGTAGTCGCGGTCCCTCATTAAATACGTTTTGCAGTCGCGGACCTTCATTACATACGTTTTGTAGTCGCGGACCCTCATTAAATACGTTTTGTAGTCGCGGACCCTCATTAAATACGTTTTGTAGTCGCGGACCCTCATTAAATACGTTTTGTAGTCGTGGACCTTCTTTACATACGTTTTGTAGTCGCAGACCCTCATTAAATACGTTTTGTAGTCGCGGTCCCTCATTAAATACTTTTTGTAGTCGTGGACCTTCTTTACATACGTTTTGTAGTCGCAGACCCTCATTAAATACGTTTTGTAGTCGCGGACCCTCATTAAATACGTTTTGTAGTCGCGGACCTTCATCACATACGTTTTGTAGTCGCGGGCCCTCATTAAATAATAAATACATCCCAAAAGTGCATCAACAATTTTATTTGAAAATGTTAATAAATGTCATATTTACATTTTGTCTCTCTTCTAAAAATCCATCTATCTACAAAATATAAGGTTCTTCAAGACTTCGTGGACCACTATTGATGATATAGTCTGAGAAATGCTATTCTAATGTATCAGTCTGTGAATCTTATTGTGCCTGATGGAACGACAAGGCAACGCTGGTTGGGTGAAGGTAGGAGTTATCATAACAAAGTGTGTGAGTTAGTTATCCTTATGAATAATAACCCGTGAGCACAAACTGACGGTATCCCAGACAGAGTTAGTGACCCATAGTTGATCAAGAATTCACGTTTTTCGGAGAGAGGTTTCTCAAAAACTACGCCAGAAGCTGAGCAGAGTAGCTGTGGGTGTGAAGATCTGCTTAATAGCTGTAATTTTGGTGTATCTGTTGATGTGGAAGAACTATTTATAGCAGCAATTGTAAAGTTAGTAAGTTCCAAATGTTATAAGACAAGCCTTCTTTGTGATACCCAGGGGAGGAGACAAAGAGGAAGGCCAAAATATACATGGAGAGGACAGGTGGAAGCAGAGAAAAAGTGAATGGGAGAGTCATGAAAAGATATTAAAAGAATTACAATAAAAACAAGACGGTTTGAAAAAAGTGTTTGTTGAAGAGTTCTGCTCCACAGGGAGCTGAAAGTGTAAGTTGAAGACCTATGCTCACAGGGAGCTGAAAGTGTAAGATGAAGACCTATGCTCCACAGGGAGCTGAAAGTGTTTGCTGAAGACCTATGCTCCACAGGGAGCTGAAAGTGTTTATCAATGACCTATGCCCCACAGGGAGCTGAAAGTGTTTGTTGAAGACCTATGATCCACATGGAGCTGAAAGTGTCTATCAATGAACCCCCACGGGGAACTGAGAGTGTGTTTGAAGACCTATGCTTCACAGGGAGCCGAAAATGTTTGTTGAAGACCTATGCTTCACAGGGAGCCGAAAATGTTTGTTGAAGACATATGCTCCACAGAAAGTCGAATGTGTTTGTTGAGGACCTATGCTGCACTGGGAGTTGTAAGTGTTTGTTAAAGACATGTGCTCCACTGGGAGCTGTAAGTGTTTGTTCAAGACATGTGCTCCACTGGGAGCTGTAAGTGTTTGTTAAAGACGTGCTCCACTGGGAGTTGTAAGTGTTTGTTGAAGACATGTGCTCCACTGGGAGCTGTAAGTGTTTGTTCAAGACCTATGCTGCACAGACGGCTGAAAGTATTTGTTGAAGACCTCTGCTCCACAGGGGGCTGAATATGTTTGTTGAAAGCATATGCTCCATAGGGAGCTGAAAGTGTGTGTTTAAGCCCTATGTTACACAAGGAACTGAAAGTGTTTATCAATGAACTATGCCCCACAGGGAGCTGAAAGTGTCTGCTGAAGTCCTATGCTCCATATGGAGCTGAAAGTGTTTATCGATGAATTATGCCCCACATGGAGCTGAAAGTGTTTGTTCAAGACATATGCCCCACAGAGAGCTGAAAGTGTGTGTTGAAGACCTATGCCCCACAGAGAGCTGAAAGTGTGTGTTGAAGACCTATGCCCCACAGAGAGCTGAAAGTGTTTGTTGAAGACCTATGCCCCACAGAGAGCTGAAAGTGTTTGTTGAAGACCTATGCCCCACAGAGAGCTGAAAGTGTTTGTTGAAGACCTATGCCCCACAGAGAGCTGAAAGTGTTTGTTGAAGACCTATGGTCCACATGGAACTGAAAGTGTCTGTCGATGAACTATGCCCCATAGGGAGCTGGAAGTGTTTGCTGAAGACCTATGCTCCACAGGGGGGCTCAAAGTGTTTCTTGAAGACCTATGCTCCATAGTGAGTTGAAAGTGTTTGTTAAAGGCCTATGCTCCACATACGACTGAAAGTGTTTGTTGAAGACCTGTGCTCCACAGGGTGCTGAAAGTGTTCGTTGAAGCATAAGCTCAGAGTTGAAGGCATAAGAGTCATTGACTCGAGGTGGATGGCTGGATGGTAAAATGAAGAGTCAAAGACTCGGGGTGGATAACTGGTGGTGAAGTGAAGAGTCAAAGACTGATGGTGAAATGAAGGTTTAAAAAATGTGTGGTACTGACGCTAAAATTACAGTGACGTGTCAAATGCCAAGGACGACTGAGAGATACCAGTCTGACCTCGCGGTGTCAAGGACACTCAACAAGAGAGTTGATGGCCAGCACGAGAAATAAACAGACGTGAAGTGTCATGGTCTCCCACGCCAGCCAGCAGACCACGATATATGACACTGAAAATTGTTCTTTATTTCTCGTTTACAACGGCAATAGACAGCATTCTTTTTTATTTAAAGAGAACAGAAAAGATAAAGAGGATATCACAGGCACTGGATTTTATTTAAAGTGCCATTTTAGTTCTGAACCTAGGTAATATCAAATCAGATATAGATGAAGATGTCGTGTGTCTACTACATTCTACTCAATTCTAAAAGTGATATTTTTTTGGGAGTGGTGCCACTCTTCGACACCGCAGAATAGAACCTTCTAGTATAATCACGGTTTGTGCTATTTTGGTAGAATCTCGCTTATGATTAATGTCTCACAAATTTGAACACACTCTGTCATTGAATGATCACTTGTTCAGATCGATTGATATTTAAATCTGAAGCTATAATTTCTATTTAACTTGAATGTAAAAAATAATCAAGGAAACTAAAATATCAGTGGCAACCTGCTGTGATAAAATACACACCAAACAAGAATAAATAAATCAAAAATATACAGCAAACATGAATAATGAAACCAAAAATATAGGAATATATTATTTGCAAAAACGTATCTTGACATTAATAAACATACCTTAGTTACACAATCTGTATTCAAGAATACGAATGACAAAAGTAAGCACAGTACCACACACTCGTAACTAACGTTGTGTAAGCGTGTGTGCAATCTACTTACCACTCGTAGCTGCGGTAAGTACACAGGCGGGTCTGATAACAGGACACACTTACACAAACGTCGTTTCCAAGCACGGTTAGATTTCCAAAGAAAGAAATCTTTACCGAGAAACGGGATTTATTTAGTGTACGCTTCATTTTTGAAAGAGCGTTGTTAGTGCACTGGCCTGCCAACCTGAAGGTTCGAAGTTCAAACGCGACCTGAGGAAGGAAACAGGTAAATAAACGTAGTACTGCGGTAAAGCTGGTAGCAAGGAGTCAGTAGTGGGGTGTAAAGTACACTAATGTAAGGTATGGTGACAGCTTTACAAAAAAGGAACGCAAGAGAATATTGACGTTTCGGCCTACATGCTGCCTTCTTCAGAAAACAAGTATAACGACAACACACGATGAGGCATAGGTAAATATTACTACATCTAGGATTATTGGGACAGGTAAGTTATGGAAAAGTGGACGGAGGGATAGGAGATGAGATGAAATGATAGAGAGATGTGTACATGTTGGAGGATATGTGTAATGACGAAATATGAAATTATAAGTATATATAGAAATGATCATTATCATCGAGCTATCTCCGCAAGGAAGGTCGGCTACCATGGAGCGTCATTTTTCTCTGTCTCTTGCTTTGATGGTGCAGGTTGTCGTAGGCGGACTTGTCCATCTTTTGATGTTACTCGTCCATGTTAGTTTTGGTCTGCCTCTGCCTCTTTTACCTTGTATTTTCCCTTCCAATATTAATTTTAGTAGGTTGTTGGGTCTTTTAACATGGCCCAAAAATCGCATTTGTCTTGTGTTTAGTAGTTCTCTTTTCCTTGTTAGTTGTTTTAAGACTTCCTTGTTTGTTTTCTTTTCGTTCCATCCAATTCTTCCTATTATTCTATATATCCACATTTAAAAGGCTTCAATTTTCTATTCTGTTTTTTTTGTCCAATGTCCATATTCCTGCACCATGTAGAAATGTTGAGAAGACATAATATTTTGCTATTCTTAGTTTTATCCCTGGTGTTATTTATTTTGATGTTACTACATTTTTCATGGCATTAAAATTACTTGTTGTCATTGCTATTCTTTTGTTTATTTCAGTTTTACATTTTCCATCACTGGTTATAGTATGTCCAAGGTAGTTGTAGCTCTGAACTGTCTCCAGTTCTATTCCTTCAACTTTGATATCCACTTGTGGGTTTTGAGTATTTTCTTTGTTTATGATCGTAGTTTTAGTCTTTGTGATATTCATATCTAGTCCATATTTTTTGCTTGTCATGTTTATTTCATTAAGTTATTGTTGTAGATCTTTAAGATTTTCTGCTAGCAGTACAGTATCATCAGCATATCATAGGTTATTGATTATCTTACCATTAATCTTTTGGCCTGGCATCTCTGAAGTTTTTAAAGATTTGCTCCATGCATAGATTGAACAAGCTTGGTGATTGGATGCATCCCTGTCTTACTTCTCTTTTTATATCAATGGGTATGAGAAAAATGATAATATATACAAATAAGACTTAGCTTGTAGGAAGAATCCGTCCGCACACGGTAGAGATGGCTACCTAATGCCCGAGGAAGGGTCTACTGGATAGTCAGGAGATTTTGGCGAGCTAAAAGACTGTAAGGGTGTATGCAAACCGTAAAGATCTAGTTAAAGCAAATACATTATTCCAGAGAAACGAGTGTTTCTTTGTTGTTAGGACCATCATCACTGCACACCGGACGAACCAATAGGTGCTCTCATATCCAATTCGTGGAAATCCGAGAAGAATCCTGGCCCACGTGCACGAACTCCGTAGCACGGCTTGAGATTCACAGTGATAGAAAGCACACACATTATAATTCTACAAACTTAGAAGCACTCTAATTGATAGAAAGCACATAAATTATAATTCTACAAACTTAGAAGCACTCTAATTGATAGAAAGCACACAAATTATAATTCTACAAACTGAGAAACACTCTAATTGATAGAAAACACACACATTGTAATTCTACAAACTAAGAAGCACTCTAATTGATAGAAAGCACATAAATTATAATTCTACAAACTGAGAAGCACTCTAATTGATAGAAATCACACAAATTACAATTGTAAGGAAATAGAAGCACTCTAATTGATAGAAAGCACACAAATTATAATTCTACAAACTGAGAAACACTCTAATTGATAGAAAGCCCACAAATTACAATTCTACAAACTGAGAAGCACTCTAATTGATAGAAATCACACAAATTATAATTGTAGGGAAATAGAAGCACTCTAATTTTAAGTTAAACATTTTTAATTAGTGATCTTCGTAAACTTTTTTAAATAAAAAATGTTCTAGGCAAAGATTTATTATCATCATCATGTACCATACCGGTTGGCGTACACGATCATGTCCCTCCACAATCTTCTATCTACAGTGCATCGTATCAGTTCTGTTGTTGACTGCTTTCCATGCCATGACACCAAGCTATTCAGTATTTTCTCTCTTTGTCGTCCGCGATCTCTCTTTCCTTTTATTTTGCCAGTTGTAACCAGGTATTCCAACTTTCCTCTTCTCATGATGTGCCCGAAAAATGCTGATAGTTTCTTTCTGATGTTTTTTAAGAGTTCCCTTTTTGTGTTGGCCTCTTTGAGAACTTCCTCATTAGTCTTTTTAGCTGTCCAGGGAACTTTCAACATTCTTCTGAGAAATCCCATCTCTGTGGCCTCTAATCGTCTTTTCATTTGTTTGTCTACTGTCCATGATTCGCTTCCATAGGTCAGAATTGGCTCTATATAACACCGACGAACTCTCTTTCTCATTTCTATTGACATAGATTTGTTGCATAAAATATTTTTCATTTTCTGAAATGTTATTTTGGCCTGAGCCATTCTACTTTTTATTTCCGTGGTGCATCTTCCATCCGATGTTATTATTGTACCCAAGTATTTGACGCGTTACACTTGTTTCAAATTTGTCCAGTTTATTTGTATGCTGCATGCTGGTGATGATTGTTTCTTTGATATAACCATTACTTCTGTTTTCTTACTATTCAGACTGAGACCTTTCTTTATGCTTTCTTTTACTATTATGTCTATCATTTCTTGTAGTTCATTCTTTGTCTCTGCTATTAAGACTGTGTCATCTGCATATCGCAAGTTATTTATGTTGTGACCGTTGACTTCAACTCCTTTTTTGTCTACTATTGATCTCATAATATGTTCGCTGTAAAGTAAAAACAAATCCGGTGACAGAACACAGCCTTGTCTGACTTCTTGTTTTATAAGTTGAAATTGTCCTGTTTGGTTGTTAATTCGTATGGCTGCTGTTTGTTGCCAGTACATGTTTTTTATGATTCGCAGATCCTTGCCATCAATGTTTAATTTCTCCAGCATATTGATTATTTCCACATGCTTTACTTTCTCAAATGCTTTTACGTAGTCTATAAAACACATATAAATCTTTTTTTTTTACCTATATAGATCTTTTTATCAATGATCTTAAGATGTATATTGCATTATTGGTGCCCTTTCCTTCCACAAATCCACATTGTTCCTCACTTATTTCTGGTTTTATTTTGTTTCTTACACGTCTCATGTTGATTCTTAGTAATATTTTCGTTATATATCTCATGAGACTAATAGTGCGATGGTCTTCACAATCAGTGGCGCCTGACTTCTTCGGTATGGCTATAAAGATAGATTTTAGAAGATCTTCAGGTATGTGTCCAGTGTTATATATGTCATTGAGTTAATTTTGTTATGACTTGTACTCCCAGCTCTCCTAATGCATTTATCTCTTCGATTGTTATATTGTCGGGACCTGGAGCTTTGCCTCTTTTCATGTGTTGAATTGCGTCCTCCACTTCATTCTGCATAATTGGTGGTATGTGTCTTTGTTTAAATTGTTTAACCCTGGTCTTTCATCATCATAGAGTTGAATGATATATTATGTCCATCTTTCTATTGTCATCTCCAGTCCCATTATTATATTTCCTTCCTTTAGATTTATCAAGTTCTGAAATTTTCCTAAATTTCCAGCTCGCGCAGAAAGCTTCCAGAAACCGGATTGTAAGCTTTTGTTGTTTCTCCAAACTGCTTGAGTTCTTTTATAAAAATAGTTCTCGCTTCCTTGTTTGTGGAATTATGTTATGAATATACTTCTTATTTCCTTGTTTGCTTTAATTTACTTCTGTGTTCATGTAGGTATTTTAGAACGTCAAGTCTCTCTCTTCATGTGATGACATACAGTCTTACCGAGGTCTGGTCTCTCTCTTCATGTCGTGACATACAGTCTTACCGAGGTCTGGTCTCTCTCTTCATGTCGTGACATACAGTCATACCGAGGTCTGGTCTCTCTCTTCATGTCACGACATACAGTCTTACCGAGGTCTGGTCTCTCTCTTCATGTCACGACATACAGTCTTACCGAGGTCTGGTCTCTCTCTTCATGTCACGACATACAGTCTTACCGAGGTCTGGTCTCTCTCTTCATGTCACGACATACAGTCTTACCGAGGTCTGGTCTCTCTCTTCATGTCACGACATACAGTCTTACCGAGGTCTGGTCTCTCTCTTCATGTCACGACATACAGTCTTACCTAGGTCTGGTGTGTCGTCATGTCATAACAAAAGGTCTTACTAAGATCTGGTCGAATACGGCGGCATCTGCTGATGGTCTTTTACAGAGATTTGTGTCCTCTCCAGCTGTGACCAGAAGTGCTCTATCTCGATGTCAGATCTTCCAGCATTTCGTCAGGACGATCTTTGTGCCTGTTTCAAGTCTGGGGACACAGTCAGCCCTATAATGTTTGGCTCATATCAGCATCTTCTTGGCTTGGAGCCATGGGCCGCTCTTGGCACGACTGCATTAATAACACAACACATACAATTATACATGTGTCAGAATAAATGTGCTGGAACACAACAATTACAATCATACATGTGTCAGAATAAATGTGGGGGAACACAACACATACAATCATACATGTGTCAGAAGAAATGTGCGGGGACACACATGAGCTGAGATGGAACAAAAGTGTCCATTTATTATTTCAAAAATATAACAACAACAACACAATGTGTGATAATGCTGTTGTTGGAAACACGACGGGCACACACAATTTGCATGAGAACCAAGTAGCAAATGGAATGAAAATGGCCATAGGTAATAACAAACACAAGCCACAAACAAGAGAAGAAGCAACAAATAACAGAGATGAAGATTTGACAATGACAGCGTTTCAGAAGTTAAGACAGTATTTTAGTCAAGAACGTTACAGATGATGAGGCCACAGAGAGATGAAGATTTGACAATGACAGCGTTTCAGAAGTTAAGACAGTATTTTAGTCAAGAACGTTACAGATGATGAGGCCACAGAGAGATGAAGATTTGACAATGACAGCGTTTCAGAAGTTAAGACAGTATTTAGTCAAGAACGTTACAGATGATGAGGCCACAGAGAGATGAAGATTTGACAATGACAGCGTTTCAGAAGTTAAGACAGTATTTTAGTCAAGAACGTTACAGATGATGAGGCCACAGAGAGATGAAGATTTGACAATGACAGAGTTTCAGAAGTTAAGACAGTATTTTAGTCAAGAACGTTACAGATGATGAGACCACAGAGAGATGAAGATTTGACAATGACAGCGTTTCAGAAGTTAAGACAGTATTTTAGTCAAGAACGTTACAGATGATGAGGCCACAGAGAGATGAAGATTTGACAATGACAGCGTTTCAGAAGTTAAGACAGTATTTAGTCAAGAACGTTACAGATGATGAGGCCACAGAGAGATGAAGATTTGACAATGACAGCGTTTCAGAAGTTAAGACAGTATTTAGTCAAGAACGTTACAGATTATGAGGCCACAGAGAGATGAAGATTTGACAATGACAGCGTTTCAGAAGTTAAGACAGTATTTTAGTCAAGAACGTTACAGATGATGAGGCCACAGAGAGATGAAGATTTGACAATGACAGTGTTTCAGAAGTTAAGACAGTATTTAGTCAAGAACGTTACAGATGATGAGGCCACAGAGAGATGAAGATTTGACAATGACAGCGTTTCAGAAGTTAAGACAGTATTTTAGTCAAGAACGTTACAGATGATGAGGCCACAGAGAGATGAAGATTTGACAATGACAGCGTTTCAGAAGTTAAGACAGTATTTTAGTCAAGAACGTTACAGATGATGAGGCCACAGAGAGATGAAGATTTGACAATGACAGTGTTTCAGAAGTTAAGACAGTATTTTTGTCAAGAACGTTACAGATGATGAGGCCACAGAGAGATGAAGATTTGACAATGACAGCGTTTCAGAAGTTAAGACAGTATTTAGTCAAGAACGTTACAGATGATGAGGCCACAGAGAGATGAAGATTTGACAATGACAGCGTTTCAGAAGTTAAGACAGTATTTTAGTCAAGAACGTTACAGATGATGAGGCCACAGAGAGATGAAGATTTGACAATGACAGAGTTTCAGAAGTTAAGACAGTATTTAGTCAAGAACGTTACAGATGATGAGGCCACAGAGAGATGAAGATTTGACAATGACAGCGTTTCAGAAGTTAAGACAGTATTTTAGTCAAGAACGTTACAGATGATGAGGCCACAGAGAGATGAAGATTTGACAATGACAGCGTTTCAGAAGTTAAGACAGTATTTAATCAAGAACGTTACAGATGATGAGGCCACAGAGAGATGAAGATTTGACAAATAAAACAGCGTTTCAGAAGTTAAGACAGTATTTTAGTCAAGAACGTTACAGATGATGAGGCCACAGAGAGATGAAGATTTGACAATAACAGCGTTTCAGAAGTTAAGACAGTATTTTAGTCAAGAACGTTACAGATGATGAGGCCACAGAGAGATGAAGATTTGACAATGACAGCGTTTCAGAAGTTAAGACAGTATTTTAGTCAAGAACGTTACAGATGATGAGGCCACAGAGAGATGAAGATTTGACAATGACAGCGTTTCAGAAGTTAAGACAGTATTTTAGTCAAGAACGTTACAGATGATGAGGCCACAGAGAGATGAAGATTTGACAATGACAGTGTTTCAGAAGTTAAGACAGTATTTTAGTCAAGAACGTTACAGATGATGAGGCCACAGAGAGATGAAGATTTGACAATGACAGCGTTTCAGAAGTTAAGACAGTATTTTAGTCAAGAACGTTACAGATGATGAGGCCACAGAGAGATGAAGATTTGACAATGACAGCGTTTCAGAAGTTAAGACAGTATTTTAGTCAAGAACGTTACAGATGATGAGGCCACAGAGAGATGAAGATTTGACAATGACAGTGTTTCAGAAGTTAAGACAGTATTTTAGTCAAGAACGTTACAGATGATGAGGCCACAGAGAGATGAAGATTTGACAATGACAGCGTTTCAGAAGTTAAGACAGTATTTTAGTCAAGAACGTTACAGATGATGAGGCCACAGAGAGATGAAGATTTGACAATGACAGCGTTTCAGAAGTTAAGACAGTATTTTAGTCAAGAACGTTACAGATGATGAGACCACAGAGAGATGAAGATTTGACAATGACAGCGTTTCAGAAGTTAAGACAGTATTTTAGTCAAGAACGTTACAGATGATGAGGCCACAGAGAGATGAAGATTTGACAATGACAGCGTTTCAGAAGTTAAGACAGTATTTTAGTCAAGAACGTTACAGATGATGAGACCACAGAGAGATGAAGATTTGACAATGACAGCGTTTCAGAAGTTAAGACAGTATTTTAGTCAAGAACGTTACAGATGATGAGGCCACAGAGAGATGAAGATTTGACAATGACAGCGTTTCAGAAGTTAAGACAGTATTTTAGTCAAGAACGTTACAGATGATGAGGCCACAGAGAGATGAAGATTTGACAATGACAGCGTTTCAGAAGTTAAGACAGTATTTTAGTCAAGAACGTTACAGATGATGAGGCCACAGAGAGATGAAGATTTGACAATGACAGCGTTTCAGAAGTTAAGACAGTATTTTAGTCAAGAACGTTACAGATGATGAGGCCACAGAGAGATGAAGATTTGACAATGACAGCGTTTCAGAAGTTAAGACAGTATTTTAGTCAAGAACGTTACAGATGATGAGGCCACAGAGAGATGAAGATTTGACAATGACAGCGTTTCAGAAGTTAAGACAGTATTTAGTCAAGAACGTTACAGATGATGAGGCCACAGAGAGATGAAGATTTGACAATGACAGCGTTTCAGAAGTTAAGACAGTATTTTAGTCAAGAACGTTACAGATGATGAGGCCACAGAGAGATGAAGATTTGACAATGACAGCGTTTCAGAAGTTAAGACAGTATTTTAGTCAAGAACGTTACAGATGATGAGACCACAGAGAGATGAAGATTTAACAATGACAGCGTTTCAGAAGTTAAGACAGTATTTTAGTCAAGAACGTTACAGATGATGAGACCACAGAGAGATGAAGATTTGACAATGACAGCGTTTCAGAAGTTAAGACAGTATTTTAGTCAAGAACGTTACAGATGATGAGGCCACAGAGAGATGAAGATTTGACAATGACAGCGTTTCAGAAGTTAAGACAGTATTTTAGTCAAGAACGTTACAGATGATGAGACCACAGAGAGATGAAGATTTGACAATGACAGCGTTTCAGAAGTTAAGACAGTATTTTAGTCAAGAACGTTACAGATGATGAGGCCACAGAGAGATGAAGATTTGACAATGACAGTGTTTCAGAAGTTAAGACAGTATATTAGTCAAGAACGTTACAGATGATGAGGCCACAGAGAGATGAAGATTTGACAATGACAGCGTTTCAGAAGTTAAGACAGTATTTTAGTCAAGAACGTTACAGATGATGAGGCCACAGAGAGATGAAGATTTGACAATGACAGCGTTTCAGAAGTTAAGACAGTATTTTAGTCAAGAACGTTACAGATGATGAGGCCACAGAGAGATGAAGATTTGACAATGACAGCGTTTCAGAAGTTAAGACAGTATTTTAGTCAAGAACGTTACAGATGATGAGGCCACAGAGAGATGAAGATCTTCGTCCTTCTAGTGCCGGCAGATGTCGCTTCGTCATCGTGCTGGTTTTCGTCGTCCATGTCTATTCTTGGAGAGATACGCGATCTTATCTAATGAGTCTATGCCTGCACATTTGCTTCTCTTATAAGTGTTCTTTTTCGTGTCGCTCTGTCTTCCTCTTTTTCTGTATCCTGGAGTTACCTATTTTGGGGGGGGGGGGGTGTTTTCTATTGTTGTCTCTTCTCAACACATGTGTGACATATCTCCATCTATCTTCCTAAGTATGGTGCAGAAACATGGACATTAGACAATGAAACAGAACAGAAAATTGAAGCCTTTGAAATGTTGCTCTATAAAAGAATAGGTAGAAATGGATGGAAAGAAAAGAAAATAAACGATAAAGTTTTAAAACAACTAAAAATGAAAAGAGAACAACTAAACACAATTAGAACAAGACAAATGAAATTTTTGGGGCATGTTAAAAGACACAACAGCCCAATCAAAGTAATATTGGAAGGGAAAATACAAGGTAAAAGAGGCAGAGGCAGACCAAAATTAACATGGACGGGTAACATCTAAAGATGGACAAGTCAGCATATGACAATCTGCACCATCAAAGCAAGAAACAGAGTAGAATGGCGCTCCGTGGTAGCCAACCTTCGATGCGGAGACGGCACTCGATGATGATGATGATAATCTTCCTAATTGTAGATGAGATCGCTGGTTGCATGGCGATTTCTCTTATCTCACTATTAGTCTTGAATTCATTCCATTGTAGACAGAGCATTCTTGTTAGGCATTTGTCTTCAAAAGCCTTCAGTTTCCCCTCAATCTCTTTTGTTATTTCCCAGCTTCCATATGCGTAGGTAAGGGCTGATAACACATTTGAGTTGAATATTCTAAGTTTAGTTTTCTTGCTTAGTATTTTTGATTTCCATATTTTGTTTAGGTTTTTTTTAGTTTGCTGCTGCTTTTGCTGTCCTGCTTCTGATCTCTTCCTGTGTTTCACCTTCTTGATCTATATTAATACCAAAATATATATCGTGGTCTACTATTTCTTTGTTTCAACTTCTCGATCTATATTACTACCAAGATATATATCGTGGTCTACTATTTCTTTGTTTCAACTTCTTGATCTATATTACTACCAAGATATATATCGTGGTCTACTATTTCTTTGTTTCAACTTCTCGATCTATATTACTACCAAGATATATATCGTGGTCTACTATTTCTTTGTTTCAACTTCTCGATCTATATTACTACCAAGATATATATCGTGGTCTACTATTTCTTTGTTTCAACTTCTCGATCTATATTACTACCAAGATATATATCGTGGTCTACTATTTCTTTGTTTCAACTTCTTGATCTATATTACTACCAAGATATATATCGTGGTCTACTATTTCTTTGTTTCAACTTCTTGATCTATATTACTACCAAGATATATATCGTGGTCTACTATTTCTTTGTTTCAACTTCTTCATCTATATTACTACCAAGATATATATCGTGGTCTACTATTTCCAATGCCCAACGATTTAGATATATATTACCCTCTTGAATATTTTTATTTTTTTAATTATTTGTGCTTTATCTCTGTTGACTTAAAATCATATTTTTTTCCTCCATGAATGACCGAGTATCTGTGATATCTTGCATCTTGTTGATATTGTCACATACGTGGCACCATATCATCTGCAAAATATAGATCTTCCAAGTATTTCTTGCTGTGTCACGTGATGCCAATATTGCCTTTGCCAAAGAGAGAGAGAGAGAGAGAGAGAGAGAGAGAGAGAGAGAACAGCCTCCAAAATCTGTAGTCTTTTTTGTTTTAAAGTTCAAGAGAAACTTTACTCCAATAAAAAGCAGATCTCTCAACGTAAAAATAAATGAGTACAAACAAACTACAAGTGATAGAAGACAAAAAAAAGCAGGCGTTAAAGCGAAAACAAAACTATTTTTAAAAAACGCAAATCAATACGCAAATAGTATTGTATTGCTCTTGTTTGTTTACAGTTTTGATCTTTGCAGTCTTTGAACTTGAAAAGAATCCATGACTTTCTTGATGTTCTCTGTTTTCTGTGTGCCTTCTCTTTCCAAACAGTGTTGACCCTTCTTGACAAGAATCCATGACTTTCTTGATGTTCTCTGTTTTCTGTGTGCCTTCTCTTTCCAAACAGTGTTGACCCGTCTTGACAAGAATCCATGACTTTCTTGATGTTCTCTGTTTTCTGTGTGCCTTCTCTTTCCAAACAGTGTTGACCCGTCTTCACACTCTTCGGATATCGAGGGAGTTACAAAGTAATTGATAACTTCGTTGATGTTGCTTCGGATTTAAACTTTTAATAACCCAGATTGCTCTTTCTCCTTATCACCTTCCTCATTTCCTACATTATTTTCTTCCTTATTTCGATTCCGTAAAGCCTTCCTTATCTTCCACCTTATCTTCCACCTTATCTTCCATCTTATCTTCCTTCTTATTTTCCCCTTATCTTCTTCCTTATCTTCCTCCTTATCTTCCCCTTATCTTCCTCCTTATCTTCCCCCTTATCTTCCTCCTTATCTTCCTCCTTATCTTCCTCCTTATCTTCCTCCTTATCTTCCCCCATATCTTCCCCCTTATCTTCCCCTTATCTTCCCCCTTATCTTCCTCCTTATCTTCCTCCTTATCTTCCTCCTTATCTTCCCCCTTATCTTCTTCCTTATCTTCCCCCTTATCTTCCTCCTTATCTTCCTCCTTATCTTCCCCCTTATCTTCTTCCTTATCTTCCCCCTTATCTTCCTCCTTATCTTCCTCCTTATCTTCCCCCTTATCTTCGTCCTTATCTTCCTCCTTATCTTCCCCTTATCTTCCTCCTTATCTTCTTCCTTATCTTCCTCCTTATCTTCCCCCTTATCTTCCTCCTTATCTTCCTCCTTATCTTCCCCCTTATCTTCCTCCTTATCTTCCTCCTTATCTTCCTCCTTATCTTCCTCCTTATCTTCCCCCTTATCTTCCCCTTATCTTCTTCCTTATCTTCCCCTTATCTTCCTCCTTATCTTCCTCCTTATCTTCCTCCTTATCTTCCCCCTTATATTCTTCCTTATCTTCCCCCTTATCTTCCTCCTTATCTTCCTCCTTATCTTCCCCCTTATCTTCTTCCTTATCTTCCCCCTTATCTTCCTCCTTATCTTCCCCCTTATCTTCCTCCTTATCTTCCTCCTTATCTTCCCCCTTATCTTCCTCCTTATCTTCTTCCTTATCTTCCCCCTTATCTTCATCCTTATCTTCCCCCTTATCTTCCTCCTTATCTTCCCCCTTATCTTCCCCCTTATCTTCCTCCTTATCTTCCTCCTTATCTTCCCCCTTATCTTCCTCCTTATCTTCCTCCTTATCTTCCCCCTTATCTTCCTCCTTATCTTCTTCCTTATCTTCCGCCTTATCTTCATCCTTATCTTCCCCTTATCTTCCTCCTTATCTTCCCCCTTATCTTCCTCCTTATCTTCCCCCTTATTTTCATCCTTATCTTCCCCCTTATCTTCTTCCTTATCTTCCCCCTTATCTTCCTCCTTATCTTCCCCCTTATCTTCCTCGTTATCTTCTTCCTTATCTTCCCCCTTATCTTCCTCCCTATCTTCTTCCTTATCTTCCCCCTTATCTTCCTCCTTATCTTCTTCATTATCTTCCCCCTTATCTTCATCCTTATCTTCCCCCTTATCTTCCTCCTTATCTTCCCCCTTATCTTCCTCCTTATCTTCCTCCTTATCTTCTTCCTTATCTTCCTCCTTATCTTCTTCCTTATCTTCCTCCTTATCTTCTACCTTGTCACCTTCTCTATCACCTTCTCTATCATTTTCTCTATCACCTCCTCTATCACCTTCCTATAAATATTTTTTTCACAAAACAGCACCACTGGAGAATCCCTGCAGGTGAGAGAACTATTTGATGTGTTTGTTGCCTGTCACGATAAAGCAAGGCTGGCTCTACGCCGCCCTTTTCTCTAGAGGTCTCCATTCCTAATTGTGTCTCTTCTAGCCAGCCCAGCTCATGACCTCCCACATCACATTGATGCCATAACGAAATAGATGCGCATTATCTTGGGATGTACAAGGGACACTCCCTGTGTAGCAATGAGGTATATTCTTGACTTTCCAACCATGGATGACAGAATCGAGATCCGGAGAGCACGAGCATACCTGAAGATTAGTACAGATAAAGAGTATCCATTGCACCACGTGCTCAATACAGTGAAAGGTGCCAGGCTAAAGAGAAGCAAATCATGGGTGGGCCGAGCAGAAGATGTCATCAAACAGGTCTGTGGGCTTACCAATATCAGCGTTGGTGAGGAATGGATACCGGTGCCTACGTCATTCAAGGGGACTTTCTCGTGTATTGTCACACTCGACAGGAAAAGTAGGGAACAGAACCCGGTCGTGGTTAATGCTGAGGTTAACGGTCTCATCTGCGATAACACCGATGAGAAATATGTAGTCAACTATACAGACGGATCTGTAAGACGACACCAAAGAAGTGCATGGGCATTTACAGCACGCTCAGCAGGCAGAATAGTCAAGGAAGACAGTGGTGCATACGTCATGACCACGAGTAGCATGACAATGGAGGTGATGGCAGTGACCAAGGCATTCAGATGGTTAGAGTCACAAGACTACACCCACGCATGTATACTGAGTGATTCGATGAGCATGATAAAAAAGGTGGAGGCGGGCTCTGAAATCCAAAATACGTAAGGTCACCTTTGACTATGTCCCTGGACATGCGGGAGTACGGGGAAATGAAAGAGCGGACAGGTTGGGTAGCTGCGCTGTCGTTGAGGACGGGCAACCAATGGATCGGGCGGACATCATCAATGCCCTCCGAGATGTGGGAAGAGCACAGGACTTCGACAAACACAGATCAACGTCACTTCTTCGGATGATGGAAATGGGAGTTAAGATGGATACACCTAGAAATGAGAAACTTAATGGCCGTGTAAGAAGATTTATCAACCAACATAGAGCTGGAGTCGCCAGTCGCTGGACATTGCGGGAATTGCTGAGGAGGGGATCTGAGCACCTATGGACATATTCGGAGTGCAATGATGATGCCCCGCAAATAACTCAATATCTTGTCTAACCTGTCGGTTGTCCTCTATATAGTCTCTGAATTAATTTGACGCCAAATCGTCTTGTCTAGCCTGTCAGTTGTCCTCTATATAGTCTCTGAACTAATTTGACGCCAAATCGTCTTGTCTAGCCTGTCAGTTGTCCTCTATATAGTCTCTGAACTAATTTGACGCCAAATCGTCTTGTCTAGCCTGTCGGTTGTCCTCTATATAGTCTCTGAACTAATTTGACGCCAAATCGTCTTGTCTAGCCTGTCAGTTGTCCTCTATATAGTCTCTGAACTAATTTGACGCCAAATCGTCTTGTCTAGCCTGTCAGTTGTCCTCTATATAGTCTCTGAACTAATTTGACGCCAAATCGTCTTGTCTAGCCTGTCAGTTGTCCTCTATACTGTTTCTGAGTCAGATGGACGTCATTCTCTCTAGTTAACCATTCAGGTGTCCTTTTTATTGAATTGTTCTGACGTCATTCTGTCTAGATTAACCATTTAATTGTCACATGTGCTGAATTGTAATGACGTCATTCAGATTAGCCTAGTTCATCGCCAGGCGGTTTACGGTGAGAACAGGCAGGTATCAAGGTGTGCGGGTTTGTTGTATACGTGTTTTCTGACGAAGTAGTTACGAGATATAACTTTTGATTACAAAGCTGTCGATGGCACTTGTCTTTCACCCTTGACTTGCGGTTAACATTTTGATCTAAACCACAAGACACAGATAACATAAATGACACTTACCATGTTAACATTATCATGGTAATCATTTTATCTTTGATTGAACATAAATAAAATTGATAACAATCACCGAAATAAAATTCATGATAAGCGTTAACTTGAGTGATAAATTAGAAGAAAGGAAATAAGAGGACATAGACGATGTAGAATATATATATATATTATACACAAGAGAGAACCAAATTAAATTATTTGACCACACAACAAGACAGAAACAGTTAACCATAGACCGCTCGTTAGCAACAGGACAGAAACAGCTAACCATAGACCGCTCGTTAGTAACAGGACAGAAACAGTTAACCATAGACCCCTCGTTAGCAACAGGACAACAGAAACAGCTAACCATAGACCCCTCGTTAGCAACAGGACAGAAACAGCTAACCATAGACCGCTCGTTAGCAACAGGACAGAAACAGCTAGCCATAGACCCCTCGTTAGCAACAGGACAGAAACAGCTAACCATAGACCGCTCGTTAGCAACAAGACAGAAACAGCTAACCATAGACCGCTCGTTAGCAACAAGACAGAAACAGCTAACCATAGACCGCTCGTTAGCAACAGGACAGAAACAGTTAACCATAGACCGCTCGTTAGCAACAGGACAGAAACAATTAACCATAGACCGCTCGTTAGCAACAGGACAGAACAATTAATCATAGACCGCTCGTTAGCAACAGGACAGAAACAGTTAACCATAGACCGCTCGTTAGCAACAGGACAGAAACAATTAACCATAGACCGCTCGTTAGCAACAGGACAGAAACAATTAACCATAGACCGCTCGTTAGCAACAGGACAGAAACAATTAACCATAGACCGCTCGTTAGCAACAGAACAGAAACAATTAACCATAGACCGCTCGTTAGCAACAGGACAGAAACAATTAACCATAGACCGCTCGTTAGCAACAGAACAGAAACAATTAACCATAGACCGCTCGTTAGCAACAGGACAGAAACAATTAACCGTAGACCGCTCGTTAGCAACAGGACAGAAACATTTAACCATAGACCGCTCGTTAGCAACAGGACAGAAACAATTAACCATAGACCGCTCGTTAGCAACAGGACAGAAACAGCTAACCGTAGACCGTTCAGCTGTCAACGAACACAACAGTCGTACAGAAAATCCTCGGGGAAACAAGTGGGTTAGAGAAAGTTCTAGAAACACTCGGAGACGTGATGGTATAAATTGTATAGGAAAGAGTAAAGACCAAAACATCATACTCTCTCTCTCTCTCTTTCTCTCTCTCCCTGTAACGCTCAGGCGAATAAAGAAGGAAATAAGAAAACAGAAATGAAATCTTTCATTTCTGGTAACGTCAGCCACATCGAACTGACATTGGAACCCTTAAGGTGGAATCCATGTCAAGTCTTTCATGTGGAGGTGGAAGAAGCCACCGGTGGACAGAAAAGTAGTAGGACTACCTCGACTTGATCTGTTTTAGTTGTTATTGTTATGGTCATGGTTAGTCGAAGGCCCCGGTATCACTGCAAACGAATAAAATCCATAATTGCTCAACCGTCCGTGCCTGTGGTATCATCCAAGTTAAAACTCATCTCATTGAAGGATCTAAACAAAGAAAGTCAGATGCAGTCCCCATCGTAGCACTAAAGCACACGCCAAACGACGTAAGGCCAAGCGGTACCGATAGTGAAATAAGCTGAACGTCATACGATATTATCATTTATCGTAAGCATTCGGAATATCGAAACACGATCCAGATGAAATACACAGTTCACGGCGTGCCCAGAGCACTAAACTCAGTAGCTCCTGCAGCAAGCCGGACTTGGAATACGAAGAAACTGCAACAAGGAACACTATTCAGACTGAGCTTCAATGGTTCCTGCCGCATGGCTCATATTTATGAAGAGATCGAGGATAAGAAAATAAGACAAGGAAAGGCGGCTTGAGCTAAATTATAATTAAAGTCAGAGTTGTAAAATAAACAGAGGTGTAAAAAACATGACAAAAACAGGGACACCGGACAGAGAATGAAAGATAAAAGAGAAACAGATCAATAGCTGCCTGGCAGAGAGCAATAGCTACATTATATAAAGTGTGGGCCAAACCTTGGGCACCATGGGACAGTGCGGAAGCTCATATGATGTTGGTGTCCCACGAAACGCAACAACATGAAGGGATAACTTGTTGTGGTGGGCTGTGAAGAGGAGAGTAAACATCAGTTAAAGAAAATTAGATAAATATGAGTTAAACTATCTATAAACAGAAGAATATGAGTTAAACTATCTATAAACAGAAGAATATGAGTTAAACTATCTATAAACTGAAGAATATGAGTTAAACTATCTATAAACAGAAGAATATGAGTTAAACTATCTATAAACAGAAGAATATGAGTTAAACTATATATAAACAGAAGAATATGAGTTAAACTATCTATAAACAGAAGAATATGAGTTAAACTATCTATAAACAGAAGAATATGAGTTAAACGATCTATAAACAGAAGAATATGAGTTAAACTATCTATAAATATAACAATATGAGTTAAACTATCTATAAACATAATAATATGAGTTAAACTATCTATAAACAGAAGAATATGAGTTAAACTATCTATAAATATAACAATATGAGTTAAACTATCTATAAACAGAATAATATGAGTTAAACTATATATAAACAGAAGAATATGAGTTAAACTATCTATAAACAGAAGAATATGAGTTAAACTATCTATAAACTGAAGAATATAAGTTAAACTATCTATAAACTGAAGAATATAAGTTAAACTATCTATAAACAGAAGAATATAAGTTAAACTATCTATAAACTGAAGAATATAAGTTAAACTATCTATAAACAGAAAAATATAAGTTAAACTATGTAAACAGAATATAAGTTCAATAAACAGAAGAGACGGAGTTAAACTATCAACAAATAGAAGGGACGGAGTTAAACTATCAATAAACAGAAGAGACGGAGTTAAACTATCAACAAATAGAAGGGACGGAGTTAAACTATCAATAAACAGAAGGGACGGAGTTAAACTATCAACAAACAGAAGAGACGGAGTTAAACTATCAACAAACAGAAGGGACGGAGTTAAACTATCAATAAACAGAAGGGACAGAGTTAAATCGATGAGATAGATATAGAAGAGTTGGAGTTAATTTATTTTTAAAAGAAAAGAAGTGTTCACACATGAATCATCACCATCATTGAGTGCCGTCCTAGTGTCGAAGGTTGGCTGCCACGGAGCGCCATTCCACTCTGTCTCTTGCTTTGATGGTGCAGGTTGTCATAGGCTGACTTTTCCATCTTTTGATGTTAGTCGTCACTCATGAATAATAAAAGAAAAATAAACAAAAGTTGAAGTAAAGCAATAAAACAGAAAAGTTAAATTTAAACGATAAAATATAGAGTAGATATTTTAATAGAACAAAAAATACAAGCATTAGAGTGTATTGTTTTGCTTTAGTTCTAGAGCGGGGCTCTTACAATCTCTGTATAGAGCAGTTTGTTTAATATGGACTATTTCACGACTCTTTGACGTCACTTCTTGACTGGTTGACGTCACTTCTTGACTGGTTGACGTCACTTCTTTACTGGTGACGTCACTTCCGGCTCGATCAAATGCGTAGGCGAAAAACAATTTCATGAGATGTCAAGTGAGGGAAATCATGAGTTTATGCATTAAAAAGTGTAGGAACATGTATGAATTATATATTATTGGATGGAAAGAAAAGAAAACAAACGATGAAGTTTTAAAACTACTAAAAATAAAAAGAGAACTACTAAATACAATTAAGACAAGACAAATGAAATATTTAGGACACGTTAAAAGACACAACGGCCTACTAAAAGTCATATTGGAAGGGAAAATACAAGGTAAAAGAGGCAGAGGCAAACCAAGACTAACATGGACGAGTAACATCAAAAGATGGACAGGCCAATCTATGACAACCTGCACCATCAAAGCAATAAACAGAGTGGAAAGGCGATCCATGATAGCCAACCTTCTCTGCAGAGACGCCACCCGATGATGATGATATTATTATAGACCTGCAAGATCTTGGATCTTTACAGACTTTAGGACGGAATGACGTCACTGCAGGCGGGCATTACCATATCTGCTCAGTCCTTGCACCAATAACCAACAGAGTGGTCATACTGCTCGTTCACACACTTCTAGTGAACGTGTTGCGTTTTGGAAAAATGCGCGCAGCTCATGATGGACTTTTCAGTGTCGCTGAAACGGTCGTCGCGGGCAGCACGAACCTCCATGTGCCCACGTTGAATCTGTGTAGCCTTCATGAATAATAAGCGTGCCCCAAGAATCGCTGTCCCAGCAAATGAAGTCAGGTCTCCACTTCGGTGAAACAATTTATTCGACGGCTGTTCAGCTGGTGGTTAATTTGTAGTCGAACATAAATCTCACATCACGTACCAGGGAAACTACGGGCGTGGTAACTTCCCACTTTAATCAACGGTCAATCGCCCGCAACACGTAGCTGTGCTCGTCGGCGCCACAACCATATTGACTTTGTAGTCAGATACCCCTCGACGCTGAAAGGCAGATGAGGAAGGAAAGAAGCAGAAGAAGAAGAGTCAGATTAATACGACCGAGCAACCGCTGTCTCCACAAACGAAAATCAAGACTAGAAAGAATAATTTGAAAACTGCTGTGAAAATGCCAACAGGTCCTGAGCCTGATTTGACAGGGCGGCCATCTAGGCGTGCCGCACCAAACCTTCAACATGAACTGCGGCAATATCAAAGGGAAGATGCTAAAACAGAGTACCAGACCCACATATGTCGGCATAACAGTAAACACTAGATCAAGGCTGAGATGGGCTGGACATGGCGATCACGCGCCAGCTCAACGACTACCAATTCTTATGGCGGATGCACTGCAAATCTCACTAAATTATCATCATGATGTTTGATATATTACATTGTGATGTTTGAGATGGAATTACTATAATGTGATGTTTGAGATGGGATTACTATAATGTGATGTTGAGATGGCATTACTATAATGTGATGTTTGAGATGGCATTACTATAATGTGATGTTTGAGGTGGCATTACTATAATGTGATGTTTGAGATGACATTACTATAATGTGATGTTTGAGATGACATTACTATAATGTGATGTTTGAGATGGCATTACTATAATGCGATGTTTGATATGACATTACTATAATGTGATGTTTGAGATGGCATTACTATAATGTGATGTTTGAGATGGCATTACTATATTATGATGTAAAGGTAAAGGTAAAGTACGAGACTTGAACCGGCGTCTTAGCACGCGAGTTTACACCCATATGTGCTCGGCCGCCTATCCAGAAATGTTCGGATATTTCTGTATAGTGTCGCCTCAAGCATCGAAACTCAGATGCGAAGCGACATTCCTCACCTTCCCAGGGTAATACCCTGGTACCCATTTCTGCCAACGGCTGGGTCGACCGTGGGGGTATTTTTTTTTTCAACCACGAGTACAATTCACACTGCTCCCAGCGGGAATCGAACACGGGTTGTCCGATAGTCGGTAGTCCAGTCGGGTGGTTTTATCAACTAGGCTACCGAGGCTCTCATATTGTGATATTTGAGATGTCATCACTATATTGTGATGTTTGAGATGTCATCACTATATTGTGATGTTTGAGATGTCATTACTATATTGTGATGTTTGAGATGTCATCACTATATTGTGATGTTTGAGATGTCATCACTATATTGTGATGTTTGAGATGTCATTACTATATTGTGATGTTTGAGATGTCATTACTATATTGTGATGTTTGAGATGTCATTACTATATTGTGATATTTGAGATGTAATTACTATATTGTGATGTTTGAGATGTAATTACTATATTGTGATATTTGAGATGTCATTACTATATTGTGATGTTTGAGATGTCATCACTATATTGTGATGTTTGAGATGTCATTACTATATTGTGATGTTTGAGATGTCATTACTATATTGTGATGTTTGAGATGTCATTACGATATTGTGATGTCTGAGATGTCATTACTATATTGTGATGTTTGAGATGTCATTACTATATTGTGATGTTTGAGATGTAATTACTATATTGTGATATTTGAGATGTCATTACTATATTGTGATATTTGAGATGTAATTACTATATTGTGATGTTTGAGATGTCATCACTATATTGTGATGTTTGAGATGTCATTACTATATTGTGATGTTTGATATGTCATTACTATATTGTGATGTTTGAGATGTCATTACTATATTGTGATGTTTGAGATGTCATTACGATATTGTGATGTCTGAGATGTCATTACTATATTGTGATGTTTGAGATGTCATTACTATATTGTGATGCTTGAGATAGCTTTATTATATTGTAATGTTTGAGATGTCATTACTATAATGTGATATTTGAGGTAACATTTCCACATCATGATGTTTGAAATGACGTTACCACATCCTCAATATTAGTTAGACATAGAGCCCTTATCTGCCGAATATGGCAGAAATACCTTTCCCCCTGTTATTTGCCTTGTCCTTGATTGTGAGATCGGTTTCCTATTTCCTGTGACACGATCCGGCAACCAGCCTCATCCCCAACCACCAGGCCGCCACCTATGACATGTCAGCAAGGGTGCTATCCTCATTGTTTATTGAACTTTTAAGCAAATTGATAACCTCGGAGTGAAGTTTCTAAATATTGGAGGTGAACAAACTGTCATTTTACAAACTAGAACGATATTTTAAGGTTACACCGTTTACCCTGAAACGAAAATAAAGTTAAAGGTGTTTTGCCTTTCTTTGTAATACCTAGAAACTGGTCAGGATTTACCAGCTGTGACGTTGTTAACAGTTTTTGTTAATGCGCAGGTATTTATTCTCAGGTACGAATATGTCACAGGTGTAACTAGACATGTCATTTTATGCACTTTTTTTGGTTCTGGACGAAAGCAGTGGTGAGTTAAACTTGTGGTAGGTGCGGGGTGTCCAGCTTGAATTAAACTCAGTAAAATGGTAGGGAGGAGTCGTTTTATTTATTTTTATAACAAGTGAAATAAAGGCGTCTTGAAATAATAATCTTGGAGATAACCAAGTTCTATACATAGTATGCCAACAGGAGACCCCCACTCTGGGAACTAAGTAGGCCTGCCTTTGATTAACCAACGAATGTACCAACTTGTAGATAGAGTTCCAGGGACCTGTTTCTAGAATATAGAACGTGTTGTCAAAGCCAGAAAACTGTTCTCGGGTCAAGGACACACGGCATTCGGTTTATTTAATTTGTCATGTCATGCCAGGTAAAAACTGCTGCCATCTGTAGTGTCTTAGACCGTCTTGCCCAATCACGTAAAAAATAAGCCTTTTACATGTCACGTAAGCAGAACGAGAATTTGCAGTAGGAGAACCGCAGGGTGGGGAGGGAATAGTTAGGGGTCAAATACCAGTAGGGAATTTTGGGAAAGTATATCGTGGGCATCTGTCAAACCTAGTAACAGAAGAAAATAGTGAGGGCACAAGAGGAATCGGAATAATTAGGTTGGTAAAAACAACTTGATAAAATAATGAATCGTCAACCGTTGAAAGATTTCCACAGCAGAAAGTATTGACATGGACCAAAACAAGAAACGGGCGGTTCAGATTTCAGAAATACGCATCAGTACACGGCTTCAAATGGGTACCTCACTTGATTGTAGACACACAAATAATAACTGACCTTTTCATGAACTTCCTGGGTTATCGATACATCAGGATAGAGATATTAAATGTAAAGTGAATATTTGGTGACAAGCCAGGAGTAAAACACCAAATAGGTTTTTGAATAACTTCTAATCAATAAATAACTGTCAAATAGAACCTACATAAACATTAACAAGAGAGTTGAATATATCATAATATGGCTACAGTTGATTAACTCTTTCAGTTTGGAAGGTATTTATCAACTCAGCGGCGGAGATTTCAGAACAAGATTTTTCATGTTTTTAAATATTAATATATTTATATATATATGTTTATATTATCTAACACATAACATATTAAATATGAGTTTTTAGATAATTAAATAAGGAATTAAATTTCATCAAAACTAAAATGATACAAGACATAAAAGAATATGGTTTGATGACGGTTGACACTAACCAAAGTGAGAGTGACGAACTGTGCGGCGGAACGTAAGGGGAGAGTTATGGGAGTGTGCAGATAGGGAGTTGTTGGAAGGGTGGAGATAGGGAGTTGTTGGGAGGGTGGAGATAAGGAGTTGTTGAGAGGGATTATTTGGAGATTGAAAGTTGTCATTAGGGTGGAGAAAGGGAGTTATCATTAGTGTGGAGATAGGAAGTTGCTTTAGGGTGGAGCTAGGAAGTTATCATTAGGGTGAAGATAGGAAGTTGTCAGGAGGGTCGAGATAGGGACTTAACATTAGGGTGGAGATAGTAAGTTGTCAGGAGGGTGGAGATAGGGAGTTGTCAGGAGGGTGGAGATAGGGAGTTGTCAGGAGGGTGGAGATAGGGAGTTGTCAGGAGGGTGGAGATAGGAAGTTGCTTTAGGGTGGAGCTAGGAAGTTATCATTAGTGTGGAGATAGGAAGTTGCTTTAGGGTGGAGCTAGGAAGTTATCATTAGGGTGAAGATAGGAAGTTGTCAGGAGGGTGGAGATAGTAAGTTGTCAGGAGGGTGGAGATAGGAAGTTGTCAGGAGGGTGGAGATAGTAAGTTGTCAGGAGGGTGGAGATAGGGAGTTGTCAGAATGGTGGAGATACGGAGTAGTCATTATTGTGGAGATACGAAACTGTCATTACGGTGGAGATAGGGAGTTGTCAGGAGGGTGGAGACAGGGAGTTGTCAGGAGGGTGGAGATAGGGAGTTATCATTAGGGTGGAGATAGGAAGTTGTCAGGAGGGTAGAGATAGGAAGTTGTCAGGAGGGTAGAGATAGGAAGTTGTCAGGAGGGTGGAGATAGGGAGTTATCATTAGGGTGGAGATAGGAAGTTGTCAGGAGGGTGGAGATAGGAAGTTGTCAGGAGGGTAGAGATAGGAAGTTGTCAGGAGGGTAGAGATAGGAAGTTGTCAGGAGGGTGGAGATAGGGAGTTATCATTAGGGTAGAGATAGGAAGTTGTCAGGAGGGTAGAGATAGGAAGTTGTCAGGAGGGTAGAGATAGGAAGTTGTCAGGAGGGTAGAGATAGGAAGTTGTCAGGAGGGTGGAGATAGGGAGTTATCATTAGGGTGGAGATAGGAAGTTGTCAGGAGGGTAGAGATAGGAAGTTGTCAGGAGGGTGGAGATAGGGAGTTGTCAGGAGGGTGGAGATAGGGAGTTGTCAGGAGGGTGGAGGTTAGAAAGTTATCATTATTTTGGAGATGGAAAGTTGTCATTAGTGTGGAGATAGGAAGTTGCTTTAGGGTGGAGCTAGGAAGTTATCATTAGGGTGAAGATAGGAAGTTGTCAGGAGGGTCGAGATAGGGACTTAACATTAGGGTGGAGATAGTAAGTTGTCAGGAGGGTGGAGATAGGGAGTTGTCAGGAGGGTGGAGATAGGAAGTTGTCAGGAGGGTGGAGATAGGGAGTTGTCAGGAGGGTGGAGATAGGGAGTTGTCAGGAGGGTGGAGACAGGGAGTTGTCAGGAGGGTGGAGATAGGGAGTTGTCAGGAGGGTGGAGATCCGGAGTAGTCATTATTGTGGAGATACGAAACTGTCATTACGGTGGAGATAGGGAGTTGTCAGGAGGGTGGAGATAGGGAGTTGTCAGGAGGGTGGAGATAGGGAGTTGTCAGGAGGGTGGAGATACGGAGTAGTCATTATTGTGGAGATACGAAACTGTCATTACGGTGGAGATAGGGAGTTGTCAGGAGGGTGGAGATAGGGAGTTGTCAGGAGGGTGGAGATCCGGAGTAGTCATTATTGTGGAGATACGAAACTGTCATTACGGTGGAGATAGGGAGTTGTCAGGAGGGTGGAGATAGGGAGTTGTCAGGAGGGTGGAGATAGGGAGTTTTAGACCGCTCAATTTTAGAATGTATACGCCTTTCTCCCACACATCCCCCTTCTCTTCTCTTAAGAAATAAAAAAACAAACTTGCCTCAATATTGATCGTATCAAATGTCTAGTTCTGTCGGAGCAGAGTCAGGAGACGTATATAGACGGTTCAAGCTGCGTTGAGAGAATAACATTTCAGAGTCAGTGGACTCATATAGACGGTTCAAGCTGCGTTGAGAGAATAACATTTCAGAGTCAGTGGACTCATATAGACGGTTCAAGCTGCGTTGAGAGAATAACATTTCAGAGTCAGTGGACTCATATAGATGGTTCAAGCTACGTTCAGAACAACACCTCATAGTCAAAATTGGACATGACAAGATGATATGATCACAATGGGCTAAGTTTTTTAAACAAAATTTAAAAGCAGCCAAAGTATAAGTGATTGTGCCGAGATTTGTGTTTGTCTGAGTGTGTGTGATGACGAAAGGTATGACTGATTAAGACGGCCCAGACACTAAGATTTTAATTATTCTTTAAGCAAGAGAAACCAATGTCAAACCAGTCATATTATATGGCTGTGAGACACGGAGACCAGCGAGAATTACAGTAACGAAGATACATACCTTCATTAATAGATGGTTGCATAGAATAAAGGGATGGAAATTGCCGGACAAAATCGCTGAGGTAGAATTATAGGAAAGTGCCTGTCATGTACCAGTGGAGAAAGAGGTAAGACACAAATGATGGTTCTTGTAAGACACACAATGCTGAAGCCATTTGAGAGTATTACATGACCGGCTTTTCTTTTTTTTTTTTTATTTTTATTTCCAGAGGAAGAGAGAGACAAGGAGAAAGACCAAAATATTCTTGGAGAAGAAAGATGGAAGCAGAGATGAAGATGATGGGGAAGACATGGAATGATTCTATTAGATTGGAAATTAATAGAACGGCTTGGAATGTATATGTTGAAGACCTATGCTTCACAGGGAGCTGAAAGTGTTTTGTCGAAGACCCATGCTCTCAGGGAGCTGAAAGTGTTTGTTGAAGATCTATACTTCACAGGGAGCTGAAAGTGTTTTGTCAAAGACCTATGCTCTACAGGGAGCTAAAAGTGTTTGTTGAAGACCTATGCTTCACAGGAAGTTGAAAGTGTTTGTTGAGGACCTATGTTCTCAGGAAGCTGAAAGTGTTTGTTGATGACCTATGCTCTCAGGAAGCTGAAAGTGTTTGTTGAGGACCTATACTTCCAGGAAACTAAAGGTGTTTGTTGAGGACCTATGCTCTCAGGAAGCTGAAAGTGTTTGTTGAGGACCTATGCTCTCTGGAAGCTGAAAGCGTTTGTTGAGGACCAATACTTCACAGGAAGCTGAAAGTGTTTGTTGAGGACCTATGCTCTACAGAAATTTGAAAGTGTTTGTTGAGGACCTATGCTCTCAGGAAGCTGAAAGTGTTTGGTGATGACCTATGCTCTCAGGAAGCTGAAAGTGTTTGTTGAGGACCTATGCTCTCATGCAGCTTAAAGTGTTTGTTGAAGACCTATGCTCCACAGGAAGCTGAAAGTGTTTGTTGAGGACCTATGCTCTCAGGAAGCTGAAAGTGTTTGTTGAGGACCTATGCTCTCAGGCAGCTTAAAGTGTTTGTTGAAGACCTATGCTCCACAGGAAGCTGGAAGTGTTTGTTGAGGACCTATGCTCTACAGGGAGTTGGCAGGAAGAAGCATTAGAATGCAAAACAAGAGCATGTAACTCAAACAACAATAGCTGCCATGAACAGTAGGGTTGTGCCTCCTGGAAGTCTTCCCTTCGAGTACACGCAACGTTGAAAGGTAAAGACAGTTCTGTAATAGAGGATGGAAAAGTGGTGGAGATGGGGAGGGGGGGAGCGTGAAGCACAACGGACATGGTATTAGTCGAATGCATCTGATGTCAAACATATGAAAAGACGATTAGAAGCACCAGAGATGGGATCAGAAGAATGTTCAGAGTACCCTGGATAGGTAAAAAGACCAATGAGGTAATTCTTAAACAGGCCAGCACAAAAAGAGAGCTCCGAAAAACAATAGAAAAAAACAATTAACATTTTTCAAGGACATCATCAGATAAGGAAAGTTCGAATACTCCGTTACAACTGGCAAAAAATAGGGAAAGAGAGATCGCGGATTACATGGAGGGAAGACACAACTAGATAGCTTGGTGAACTCAGGAAAGAGAGATCGCAGATTACATGGAGAGAAGACCCAACTAGGTAGATTGGTGAACTCAGGAAAGAGAGATCGCAGATTACATGGAGAGAAGACACAACTAGATAGCTTGGTGAACTCAGGAAAGAGAGATCGCAGATTACATGGAGAGAAGACACAACTAGATAGCTTGGTGAACTCAGGAAAGAGAGATCGCAGATTACATGGAGAGAAGACACAACTAGATAGCTTGGTGAACTCAGGAAAGAGAGATCGCAGATTACATGGAGAGAAGACACAACTAGATAGCTTGGTGAACTCAGGAAAGAGAGATCGCAGATTACATGGAGGGAAGACACAACTAGATAGCTTGGTGAACTCAGGAAAGAGAGATCGCAGATTACATGGAGGGAAGACACAACTAGATAGCTTGGTGTTATGACATGGAAAGCAGTCACCTACTGGATTGACACGATTTACTGTGAAAAGAGAATTGTGGAAGACCATGAATGCCAGCTTAATCCATCTGGCACATGATGACGATTAGGAGAATGCAGGACGTGCAGTTACTTGCTGTAAAAAAAAAAGTCACCCCGTCACGCCAAGTGGTGTATTGGGAATATGGTGTTAGTGACCATCAATTTTATAGACCTTCGGCACATGATTTTTGGGGTAATGTGGTCGGTATTACGCCCGCGCCGCTTCACTTTCCCAGAAAAAAATCCGGTACCCATTAAAGGCTGGGTGAACCCGGAAGGCGTCAGTTGGGATCGAACCTTACCCCTTGTCCTTTGTAGTCCAGTTCACTAACCACTGAGCTATCGCGGCTCCCTGTTACTTACTATAGCTGCCTACGTAATATTAGTAATGCCGATACTTACTCCTTTTTTGCAGGTACTTGGTATAGCTGCCTACCTAATATCAGTAATACCGGTACTTACTCCTTTTTGCAGTTACTTGCTGTAGCTGCCTACCTATTGTCAGTAATACCGGTACTTACTCCTTTTTGCAGTTACTTGCTGTAGCTGCCTACCTATTGTCAGTAATACCGGTACTTACTCATTTTTTCACCTGAGGCAATGCTAGTGATAGTCAGGTCGGGATTGATCCCATATTTACCCTATCGCTAAGCCAGCGAGCTATTCACAGACCATAATAGATGTAAAAGAGGCTTCTTAATATTGTTGTTTAGATTGGTTTCCCAGGCTCTGAAAGGCTAGACCTGCTGACTGGGTGAGGCACTTAAACCTATCGATGAGTGTAATTTTACCAGACACTTTCTTGGGAAGTCAGACCAACAAGTGTTGAAAGTCACATCAAGTATGTTAAAGTGACAGTGCACTTATCAACACACACACACACACACACATAGTGTGTAAGCCTGGCCTAACGCTAGAAGGTCACATATATATACGCATATCTCCTGGTACGCCCATGATAATATTGACAGTTCTATGGGCCGTTTTCTCTAAACTAGACCAATCTTGTACGTACTGTTGTCATGTTACTAAATCACATGAGACAGAAAGCATTACATAAGTTACAAGGCAGTAGACAGAGCAAAGAAGGACAAGTGAATCAGTTACTGAGATATGTAAAGGCCGAGATGACATGTCATCTATTATGGAAAAAAAACCCATAAAAACAAACAAACACAAAGATCGAATTGAAAATAAATAAATCTATAAATTAAATAATCTAAGATAACTCTAAAATAAACTCTCAGTTTAAGGCCTGCTTTAAGACCGAATGGTGTGATCAAGGTCTCTGGTTTGTGGTTTCCTGTGGGAGAGGTCAGTATCGTTTGTAGGGGGTCAACATTCTTTACGTAAAGAGACAAATAATACAAAATATTTGTAGGGAGTGACAACTCAGAGACGACAGATCAGCTAATCATTTCTGGGAGAGAGCTGTGTTTACATCGGTCGGGAAGACAAGAATGCACAAATAATTAATAACAGGAAAAAAAAAACCAAACAAAGAGCAATAGTTAGTCCCAAGCAGGATCGAACGCGTACTCTTACGGGTTGTAGGCCTACCTCTTCACGTGAAGTGGTTCGCCGTTCCCCAAATTTGTGATGCCGACTTATCTGGTGATGACGACCAGTTACATAATGAGGCGCTTTCATATAAATGTGTCAGGCGGTAGAATGTAGGCTGGTCGTGTAAAGGTGTCAGATGGTAGAATGTAGGCTGGTCGTGTAAAGGTGTCAGGCGGTAGAATGTAGGCTGGTCGTGTAAAGGTGTCAGATGGTAGAATGTAGGCTGGTCGTGTAAAGGTGTCAGATGGTAGAATGTGGGCTGGTCGTGTAAGGTGTCAGATGGTAGAATGTAGGCTGGTCGTGTAAAGGTGTCAGATGGTAGAATGTAGGCTGGTCGTGTAAAGGTGTCAGATGGTAGAATGTAGGCTGGTCGTGTAAAGGTGTCAGATGGTAGAATGTAGGCTGGTCGTGTAAAGGTGTCAGATGGTAGAATGTAGGCTGGTCGTGTAAAGGTGTCAGATGGTAGAATGTAGGCTGGTCGTGTAAAGGTGTCAGATGGTAGAATGTGGGCTGGTCGTGTAAAGGTGTCAGATGGTAGAATGTAGGCTGGTCGTGTAAAGGTGTCAGATGGTAGAATGTAGGCTGGTCGTGTAAAGGTGTCAGATGGTAGAATGTAGGCTGGTCGTGTAAAGGTGTCAGATGGTAGAATGTGGGCTGGTCGTGTAAAGGTGTCAGATGGTAGAATGTAGGCTGGTCGTGTAAAGGTGTCAGATGGTAGAATGTAGGCTGGTCGTGTAAAGGTGTCAGATGGTAGAATGTGGGCTGGTCGTGTAAAGGTGTCAGATGGTAGAATATGGTCTGGTCGTGTAAAGGTATCAGATGGTAGAATGTAGGCTGGTCGTGTAAAGGTGTCAGATGGTAGAATGTGGGCTGGTCGTGTAAAGGTGTCAGATGGTAGAATATGGTCTGGTCGTGTAAAGGTGTCAGATGGTAGAATATGGTCTGGTCGTGTAAAGGTGTCAGATGGTAGAATGTGGGCTGGTCGTGTAAAGGTATCAGATGGTAGAATGTGGGCTGGTCGTGTAAAGGTGTCAGATGGTAGAATGTGGGCTGGTCGTGTAAAGGTATCAGATGGTAGAATGTGGGCTGGTCGTGTAAAGGTGTCAGATGGTAGAATGTGGGCTGGTCGTGTAAAGGTGTCAGATGGTAGAATGTGGGCTGGTCGTGTAAAGGTGTCAGATGGTAGAATGTGGGCTGGTCGTAAAAAAAGGTGTCAGATGGTAGAATGTGGTCTGGTCGTGTAAAGGTATCAGATGGTGGAATGTGGTCTGGTCGTGTAAAGGTGTCAGATGGTAGAATGTGGTCTGGTCGTGTAAAGGTGTCAGATGGTAGAATGTGGGCTGGTCGTGTAAAGGTGTCAGATGGTAGAATGTGGTCTGGTCGTGTAAAGGCGTCAGATGGTGGAATGTGGTCTGGTCGTGTAAAGGTGTCAGATGGTAGAATGTGGGCTGGTCGTAAAAAAAGGTGTCAGATGTAGAATATGGTCTGGTCGTGTAAAGGTATCAGAAGGTAGAATGTAGTCTTGTCATGTAAGAAGTACGTGTCCTGCTGAACACCAGTTCACATCTTTTTCAAGCAGAGACTCGACCGGCAGGACAGGAGAAAAAAAAGGGGGGGGGGGGGGGGCGTAGAATTCAAACAAGCACTTTGTTGTCTTTTAATATCTCCTCACTCACAGATCCGCAGTTTGACAATCAACTCACTAATTGTGACATCAACTATTTCTCTCAAAGTTTATTTATCGGATACCACGAAAGTACATGTAGTCACATGTTAATCTCGATATAATTACCATGCACTTAGAAAGCAACACAATTGTCATAGCGCTCCCTTTATCGATGACCCAACCAGCATGAATCTGCTCTTCTACCTATTCCCATCATTCATTTGTTGTTCACGTGATCAAAGAGTGAAACCTTAGCAGCGATAACCTAGAATCTATTTATAGACACGCACGTTGTTATGTGATTCCGTAGTCAAAACCGACAACTATAAAGATCACCGATTCTCAAACTATGACCCACGGCTACCAGAGGTCCACGGCTCCGTCACAATGTTAGTCCGCGAAGGCTTGAAGAATAATATATTTTAGAATTAAATGGGAGTCGCGATAGCTCAGTGGTTAGTGAACTGAAACTACAAAGGGCAAAAGGTCGGGTTCGATCCTGATCGACAGCTTCGGGTTCACCCAGCCGTAAATGGGTACCGAATATTTTTCTGGGAAAGTAAAGCCGGACGGGTTTAATACCGACCACATTACCCAAAAAGCATGTGCCGAAGGTTTGTCGCTTTGCACTTGTTTCGGATCTGTCATGTTATTTTTATTCCGCACGGTGGTGATGATTGTCTCTTCGATATGACCATTACTTTTGTTTTCTTACTATTCAGACTGAGACCATTCTTGTTGCATTCTTTCACTATTATAAATATTATTTCATGTAATTCATTCGCTTTCTGATATTAAGACTGTGTTATCCAGATATCGCACATTGTATACTTTGCGACCGTTGACTTCAATTCATTTTTTGTCTACTATTGATCTCATAATATTTTCGCTGCAAAGTGCGAACAAATCTGGCGACATAACACAGCCTTGTGTCTCGATACTTGACTACATGCACACACGTACACCAGGAAGTGCCCCAAAAAATACAGCAAGTAAATATAAGGATCTATTATTTCAGGTGAAACCAATCTTGTGAGATACAGTTCTATGAAAAGCAGAATAGCTCAGGCCAAAATAGCATTTCAGAAATTGAAAAAATATCTTATGCAACAAATCTATGTCAATAGAAGTGTGAATGAGAGTTCATCGATGCTATATAGAACCAATTCTGACCTATGGAAGCGAATCATGGACAGTAGGCAAACAAATGAAAAGACGATTAGAGGCCACAGAGATGGGATTTCTCAGAAGAATGTTGAAAGTTCCCTGGACAGCTAAAAAAAAAACCAATGAGGAAGTTCAGCAAAGAGGCCAACACAAAAAGGCAGCTACTAAAAAACATCAGAAAGAAGCAATCAACATTTTTCGGGCACATCATTAGAAGAGGAAGTCGGAATACTTGGTTACAACTGGCAAAATAAAAGGAAAGAGAGATCACGATCGACAAGGTGAGAAAATACTGGATAACTTGGTGTCATGACATGGAAAACACTCAACAACAGAACTGATACGACGCACTGTAGATAAAAGATTGTGGAAGGACATGATCGCCTACGCCAACCGGTATGGCACATGATGATGATGATAACAGTTCTATGAAGACGGCCTATATTCTATTTAGTAACCAATAGGACTCAGCTTCTACGTCTTAAAGGTTACCCAACCGGAGATGTGCGACATCCAACACTCCTAGCGGACTATACAAAATGGAGATGTGCGACACCCAGCACTCCTAGCGGACTATATCCAACTGGAGGTGTGCGACATCCAGCACTCCTAGCGGACTATACCCAACTGGAGATGTGCGACATCAAGCACTCCTAGCGGACTATACCCGACTGGAGATGTGCGACATCAAGCACTTCTAGCGGACTATACCCAGCTGGAGATGTGCGACATCCAGCACTCCTAGCGGACTATACCCAACTGGAGATGTGCGACATCAAGCACTTCTAGCGGACTATACCCAACCAGAGATGTGCGACACCAAGCACTCCTAGCGGACTATACCCAACTGGAGGTGTGCGACATCCAGCACTCCTAGCGGACTATACCCAACTTGTGATGTACGACACCAAGCACTCCTAACGGACTATACCCAACTTGTGATGTGCGACATCCAGCACTCCTAGCGGACTATACCCAGCTGGAGATGTGCGACATCCAGCACTCCTAGCGGACTATACCCAACTGGAGGTGTGCGACATCCAGCACTCCTAGCGGACTATACCCAACTTGTGATGTGCGACACCAAGCACTCCTAACGGACTATACCCAACTTGTGATGTGCGACACCAAGCACTCCTAACGGACTATACCCAACTGGAGATGTGTGACACCCAGCACTCCTAACGGACTATACCCAACTGGAGATGTGCGACACCAAGCACTCCTAACGGACTATACCCAACTGGAGATGTGTGACACCCAGCACTCCTAACGGACTATACCCAACTGGAGATGTGTGACACCCAGCACTCCTAATGGACTATACCCAACTGGAGATGTGTGACACCCAGCACTCCTAGCGGACTATACCCAACTGGTGATGTGCGACACCCAGCACTCCTAACGGACTATACCCAACTGGAGATGTGCGACACCCAGCACTCCTAGCGGACTATATCCAACTGGAGATGTGCGACCCCAGCACTCCTAGCGACTATATCCAACTGGAGATGTGCGACACCCAGCACTCCTAACGGACTATACCCAACTGGAGATGTGCGACACCCAGCACTCCTAACGGACTATACCCAACTGGTGATGTGCGACACAAGCACTCCTAACGGACTATACCCAACTTGTGATGTGCGACACCAAGCACTCCTAACGGACTATACCCAACTGGAGATGTGCGACACCCAGCACTCCTAACGGACTATACCCAACTGGTGATGTGCGACACCAAGCACTCCTAACGGACTATATCCAACTGGAGATGTCCGACACCAAGCACTCCTAACGGACTATACCCAACTTGTGATGTGCGACACCAAGCACTCCTAACGGACTATACCCAACTGGTGATGTGCGACACCAAGCACTCCTAACGGACTATATCCAACTGAGATGTGCGACACCCAGCACTCCTAACGGACTATACCCAACTGGTGATGTGCGACACAAGCACTCCTAACGGACTATATCCAACTGGAGATGTGCGACACCCAGCACTCCTAACGGACTATACCCAACTGGTGATGTGCGACACCAAGCACTCCTAACGGACTATATCCAACTGGAGATGTGCGACACCAGCACTCCTAACGGACTATACCCAACTGGAGATGTGCGACACCCAGCACCCCTAACGGACTATACCCAACTGGAGATGTGCGACCACCCAGCACTCCTAACGGACTATACCCAACTGGAGATGTGCGACACAAGCACTCCTAACGGACTATACCCACTTGTGATGTGCGACACCCAGCACTCCTACGCTATACCCAACTGGAGATGTGCGACACCCAGCACTCCTAACGGACTATACCCAACTTGTGATGTGCGCACAAGCACTCCTAGCGGACTATACTCAACTTGTGATGTGCGACACCAAGCACTCCTAACGGACTATACCCAACTGGGATGTGTGACACCAAGCACTCCTAACGGACTATACCCAACTGGAGATGTGGTGACACCAAGCACTCCTAACGGACTATACCCAACTGGAGATGTGTGGACACCAAGCACTCCTAACGGACTATACCCAACTGGAGATGTGTGACACCAAGCACTCCTAACGGACTATACCCAACTGGAGATGTGTGACACCAGCACTCCTAACGGACTATACCCAACTGGAGATGTGTGACACCAAGCACTCCTAACGGACTATACCCAACTGGTGATGTGCGACACCCAGCACCCCTAACGGACTATACCCACTGTCAGGCATGAAAGCTGGAGAAGAGTAACCTTAGAAACAACCAGGATGATAATTAAAGACTGATCAGGCTCGGATGACGATTATTATTTCTGAAATGTAAATGTTGTCTTGGTTCAGTGTAATATAACAGCGTGTCGTTTCCTACTACATGCATACGTACACAGTATAATGGATAACACACATATACAGCTGTTCATTTTCCTGGAAACGCTTGTGTCACTTCAGGTGAAGGTCGTGTATTTTTAACTCACTTCGTGCAGGTGTTTTTTCATTTTTTTCTGGGTTGACCTAACGTTTTGACACTGGCTCAACGACGAGAAGTTGGCCTGCACTCTCTACTACAGCCGAAGCACATGTTTGTATACACAAAATGTAGGGACACAAAAAACATAACAACAACCAGCAAAACAAACTCAACGATAACAGAGTGCGATATCATGCTTGATACTGATAACACAATTATTAGCCGTGATATCGTTTTGTTATCTCCATTTTGTATCGTTTTCACGTGACCTCAAACATAGTTTTTGATGGTTTCAAATACGCAGAATCATAGCTTATCTCGTGTGAGTGTGTGTGCGTGTGTGTGTGTGTGCTTATTTCCTTAAAAAAAAACTTAAATAGTCTTACGATGTACACAAATCGCAGAAGATTTAATAGGAAACACTTTGTATAAAAAACTATTACTTATAAATTGGCTGAAATATCATGTAGATGTCTTATTTTTGCCCAATATAATGTATGTGTATGTATGTATGTATGTATGTAGTTTATGTATGTATGTATGTATGTATGTATGTATGTATGTATGTATGTATGTATTGTAATGTATGTATGTATGCATGCATGCTGTATGTATGTATGTATGTATGTATGTATGTATGTATGTATGTATGTAATGTATGTATGTATGTATGTATGTATGTATGTATGTATGTATGTATGTATGTATGCATGCATGCATGCATGTATGTATGTATGTATGTATGTATGTATGTATGTATGTATGTTGTGTGTATGTGTGTATGTATGTATGTATGTATATATGTGTGCATGTGTATATGTGTGTATGTGGTATATGTGTGTATGTATGTATGTGTATATGAGTGTATGTGTGTATGTATGTATGTGTGTATGTGTTGTATATGTGTGTGTGTGTATGAGTGCATGTGTGTATGTGTGTATGTATGTATGTTGTATGTGTGTATGAGTGTGTGTGTTATGTATGTATGTGTGTGTATGAGTGTATGTGTGTATGTGTGTGTATGTGTGTGTATGTGTGTGTATGAGTGCATGTGGTATGTATGTATGTATGTATGTGTGTGTATGTGTGTATGTGTGCGTGCGTACGTGCGAACCCTTGGCAGTTAAAATCAACAAGAGAAGGCTGTACATTTTGCTACTTTCCGGAAACATAATGTAAGCATATTGTCCCTGTATTCTGAGAAGGTCACATGCCAAACGTCAGTATTGTGTTGTGTTCCTTCCTTGTAATCTGTCACCATACCTTGTGTGCTTATCACATCCCACTACTGGCTCATTGTAAACAAAGCCTAATCATTTCATATAATCGTAGGGTTATTTCATACAATATTAGGGTATTTCATACAATATTAGGGTATTTCATACAATATTAGGTATTTCATACATATTAGGGTATTTCATACAATATTAGGGTATTTCATACAATATTAGGGTATTTCATACAATATTAGGGTATTTCATACAAATTCATACAATATTAGGGGTATTTCATACAATAGTATGGCGTTTCATGTATAAAAAGCATTTAGATTCAAGTGGGGATGTGGCAGAAGAGAGAGAGAGAAAAAAAAAGGGGGGGGGGGATGAAGAGAGAGAAAGGGAGAAATAAGAGAGAAAGAGAGACAGAGTGGAGAAAGAGAGAGGGGCAGAGAGAGGGAAAGAGAGAATGAGACAGTGCAGGGGGAAAGAGAGAGGGAAAGAGATAAAATGAACGAGATAGAGAGAGAGAGAGAGAGATAGAGAGAGAGAGAGATGGAAAGAGAGAACAATTAAAACAGTATAAAATGGGTGAAAGAGGAATGAATATGACTGAAAGAGCTGTATGAATATGACTGAAAGAGCTGTATGACTATGACTGAAAGAGCTGTATGAATATGACTGAAAGAGCTGTATGAATATGACTGAAAGAGCTGTATGAATATGACTGAAAGAGCTGTATGAATATGACTGAAAGAGCTGTATGAATATGAACTGAAAGAGCTGTATGAATATGACTGAAAGAGCTGTATGAATATGACTGAAAGAGCTGTATGAATATGACTGAAAGAGCTGTATGAATGTGACTGAAAGAGCTGTATGGTCCAAGCAAGGGGAGCTCATTCGCTGATGTTTTACTACAGGGAACTACGTGGCGTGTGGACCAGAAAGTGCGTTGTCGATCAGCACGCAAAATATGAAGGAGAGAAAAGGCATAGAAAGAAGACAGAAAATGAGAATTGTAAAATGAAAAAAAGTTAACGAGGAAGGACAATAAGAAGAGGAAGAGGAAGAGAAGAAGAAGACAAGAAGAAAAAGTTGATAAAGAAGATGCTAATAGGTAAGAAGACGAATGGAAGAATACAAAATAAACGACGGAGAGGAAGAAATACAGAAGAGAGATAATAGAAGAAGAAGAAGAAGAAGAAAGAAAGAAAGAAAGAAAGAATGAAAGAAAGAAAGAAAGAAAGAAGGAAAGGAAAAAGAAAAGAAAGAAATGTGGAAGAAAACATTACGTTACTAAAACTGAAATATATATTAAAGTTGATATGAACAAACCACAAACGACAGATGTGTTGATATATTTTAATTGATAAAATATCAGATTAGATAGAGAAATAAATGATCACACAGAGCAAACAGAAGAGAAGACATTTGAAACAAGGGGTAGTGGAGGTAGGTTATAAGATAGCAATCAATGATATGAAAGATTATCAAACTTTCAAATTACAGACCCACGGAACAATGAACTAGTTGAAACAAAGTCGTGGTAAAACATGCGTCAACGCTACCGAAAGACCTTCATCGGTGAAACCTGTAGACATGTAAGTGATAGTTTCCGCGAGCGTCTGCGCGACGTTTCACTGAATTCTGTAACTCCCGCGACAGTTTATTTCATTCTCACGACCATTCTGTTGCTGACAGTATTCGTGTTTCTGGAACGAAATGATCTGATTTTTAAATATTTATATTTGTGTGTGTGTCCCTGTTGAAAACCTGATTGCGGAAACCATTGTTGTTTGTTTACGCTTTACTTGTTCACAAAGATTAAACATAGACTGACAAATGAAATAGAAGATAGTGTGTGCTACAGGTATACCCGTCTGAGCAACCTAAAACCGGTCTTATGCACCGCAGCAAGTTCGTGTGAAACAGAAATGAAAAATCTGAACCGGCAGATCAGTCGATGTGAGCCGGTTTTCATCATCATCGTGTGCCTTCTCCGCAACGAAGGTTGGCTACCATGGATCGCCATTCTACTCTGTTTCTTGCTTTGATGGTGCAGGTTGTCATAGATTGACTTGACCATCTTTTGATGTTACTCGTCCATGTTAGTCTTGGTCTGCCTCTGCCTCTTTTACCTTGTATTTTCCCTTCCAATATTACTTTTAGTAGGCTGTTGTGTCTTTTAACATGTCCCAAAATTTCATTTGTCTTGTCTTTATTGTATTTAGTACTTCTCTTTTTATTTTCAGTTGTTTAAAAACGTTATTGTTTGTTATCTTTTGTTTCCATCTAATTCTACCTATTCTTCTATAAATCCACATTTCAAAGGTTTCAATTTCTGTTCTGTTTTCTTGTCTAATGTCCATGTTTCTGCACCATACAGGAATATTGAGAAAATGTAACATTTTGCATTCTTAGTTTCAGCCCTGCTGATATTTGTTTTGTTGTTAGTATATTTTTCATGGCATTAAAATTACTTTTTGCCATACGCCGGTTTTAATATGCTAATAATCCGTACTAGATGTGACGACTGTGTTGATACTGTCACCCAAACGGGAGTCTTAACTTAGAAGCGGTTATTCCTTTGGCTTGTCTTCAGAGAGACCGTGGTTCGAATCCAGCACAACACTGCTGGTCAAACCAGACTGAAAACTCTAAGAATAGGAGACGGTAATACGAGCAAAGAAATGCACTGGCTGCCTCCCTTCCATGTCCACTAAAAGAACTGATATCTCAATATGTTTCACACCGCTATGAATAATATTGTATTGTATTATTGTAACACTTATTATTTTAATCACAATGATAAAATAACGGAGTGATAAAGAATAGAATGATAAAAGAACGGAGTGATAAAGAATAGAATGATGAAAGAACGGAGTGATAAAGAATAGAATGATAAAAGGACGGAGTGATAAAGAATAGAATGATAAAAGACGGAGTGATAAAGAACGGAATGATAAAAGAACGGAGTGATAAAGAATAGAATGATAAAGGACGGAGTGATAAAGAATAGAATGATAAAAGAACGGAGTGATAAAGAATAGAATGATAAAAGGACGGAGTGATAAAGAATAGAATGATAAAAGGACGGAGTGATAAAGAACGGAATGATAAAGAACGGAGTGATAAAGAATAGAATGATAAAAGAACGGAATGTTAAAGAACGGAATGATAAAGAACGGAATGATAAAGAATAGAATGACAAAAGACGGAATGTTAAAGAACGGAATGATAAAGAACGGAATGATAAAGAACGGAGTGATAAAGAACGGAATGATAAAGAACGGAGTGATAAAGAACGGAATTAGAAAAAAACAGAATGATAAAGAACGGAATGTTAAAGAACGGAATGTTAAAGAATAGAATGACAAAAGAACGGAATGTTAAAGAACGGAATGTTAAGAACGGAATGATAAATGAACGGAGTGATAAAGAACGGAATTAGAAAAAACAGAATGATAAAGAACGGAATGTTAAGAATAGAATGACAAAAGAACGGAATGATAAAGAACGGAATGATAAATGAACGGAATGTTAAAGAACGGAATGATAAATGAACGGATGTTAAAGAACGGATTGTTAAAGAACGGAATGATAAATGAACGGAATGTTAAAGAACGGAATGTTAAAGAACGGAATGTTAAAGAACGGAATGTTAAGAACGGAATTAGAAAAAACAGAATGATAAAGAACGGAATGATAAAAGAACTTAATGATAAGAGAACGGAATGATCAAAGAATGGAATGATAATGACGGAATGATAAAAGAACGGAATGATAAAAGAACGGAATGATAAAGAACGGAATGATAAAGAACGGAGTGATAAAAGAACTTAATGATAAGAGAACGGAATGATCAAAGAATGGAATGATAAAAGAACGGAATGATAAAAGAACAGAATGTTGAAGAACAGAATGATAAAAGGAAGGAGTGATAAAAGAATGGAGTGATAAAGAACGAAATGATAAAGAACCGAGTAATGAAGAACGAAATTATAAAAAACGAAATGATAGAGAAGGGAATGATACAAATAAGAATAATAAAGAACAGAATGATAAAAGAACCGAATCATTAAGAACGAAATGATAAATCATATACCGTGGTCAGGTCTGAAAACATCTAACAACATATAGATGACTGCATCACGATAACCGAACCAGAGCTGATCAAGACATAATCCACTCCTGTGGGAGTCTCTGTCTCCCTGTTTGGTTATGCCAATTAAGATTAAAGTAGGAAGGTAAACCGGTTCTCATAAAGTGATGTGCTGAAGTCGGATATTCTGGGTATTTAGGAGCAACCATACCTAACAGTAAGCTACGACAAAACGTTAATTACGCATATTTTACGTCATTTTCAGGATGAAATGTTGCAGCATCAATCAACAGACTGAGCCTCAATAACTAAAGAAACAATTCTACGATTTTACTAGAAATAAATGTCATTGAAACCATGTGTATTTAAATAGAGCATCTAGTAATACATTTGGGCAAAGGTCAAGTTTAGACTCGTAAATTACTTCAGTTGTGAGCAGTTTGGAAGAGTCGTGTCCCTTGAGTAAACATTGGACTTTATTGGGTGGTTCTCTAATCTGTCATTAGAAGTGCCCTAGTTCTAGAGGAAATAGAAACAACACCAGTGTGTTGTTCTTCAAGAAATGATAAAAAGGCACAAGTGTTTGTGAGTGGATATGTTATATAACACTTCTAAAATGAGGGCATACTTCATCAGGGGAGCACACTGAAACAGACAAAGTTACACCAACTAAGTGTCAACGCTAAATTGGTGGTGGTGGGGGGGGGGGGGGAGAAGAGGGGGGGGGGGTTAACAGAACCTGAATTGAGAAGCGGGTAAAGTCCTAGTGTATTCCGGTAAACTATATAAGAGAAATGAATGATCTCCCCTTAGTTGACGACACAACAAAACTACAGTATTTTTCAAATACTAAAAATAATGTTTGTGTTTTGGGTTATGGTTAGTTTTATCATAAAGGCTAAACACTATAACTATGGGTCCGAATAAAGTGCAATGTTTTACAAGGGGACATTACTGTTGCGAACTTTAATTTACCTGACTAAACAAGAACTTTAACCAGAAGTGATCTAATTTGTGACTTTCAACAGTATTTGAGAACCACTGTAGTTTTGTTGTGATGTCATGTAGGGGGAGATCACTCTTCCGCTGAAATCATTTACGAGACTATATTAGACCTTTTTCATACGTTTATATAGCTCATACTTAATTAATTAATCGTAATTGTAAGTGATCCATTGTTAAATAATGCAAGTGGAAAGTGATAACTTAATATACATGTATTACTTTTAAAACTATACTTAAAAACGAAGTAAAATTAAACACAGAATTAATATAAATGTTAGCATAATACTTTCCGTACAAATTGCTGGACCAAGGGTAGATATCCACAAGGCAGTAAATAATGCCTCATCTCAACGAGATATACTTGTTACATACCACTCAATGTTGCATACAGATTATATTTAGAAGCGTCTGAGGGGGTTCCCTTCAGATGACGTGGTGGTACTCCCAAATGATTTTTCCGATTTTCTGGCTGGCCATTACAAATGTCTTCAAAGATGGCGGATAAGGATAAATGTGAAAATAAGAAAAGACGATACGTCATGGTAGAGCATGCTGATGTAGCCAAACAGTAGGCTGGATAAATTTTACTGGGATGGTAAAAATGGGACATTGGGTGGCCGAAAAAGGGAATATTGAGATGGCACAAATGGGATATAGGAGTAGGGTTCGATCCTAACCGACGGCTTCCGGGTTCACCCAGCCTTAAATGGGTACCAGATTTTTTTCTGGAAAAGTGAAGCGGCACGGGTGTAATACCGACCACATTACCCCAAAAATCTCGCGCTGAAGGTCTGTAAAATGTATGGTCTTCTTCTTCTACCTTTTTAGCTCCCAGTGGAGCATAGGTCTCCAACAAACACTTTCCAAGTCGTTCTGTTTTTTGCCATTCTTTTAAGATCATTCCATGTCTTCCCCATCATCTTCATCTCTGCTTCTATCTGTTTTCTCCAAGAATTCTTTGGTCTTCCTCTTTGTCTTTTCCGCTAGGGATTTCAAAAAAGGGTCTGTTGTGTAATACTCTCAGTTGGCTTCCGTAGTGTGTGTCCTATCCAGCGCCATCGTCTTCGCTGTATCTCTTTATCCACTGGTGTTTGACTGGTACATTTCCATAATTCTATGTTAGTGATTTTGTCCTGCCATTTCCATCCTTTTATTCTGCGTTGGCATCCATTAATGAAAGTATGTATCTTCGTGATTGTCAATTTTGTTGTTCTCCATGTTTCACAATCATATAATAGGACCACCTTAACATTTGAGTTGAAAATTATTATTTTTGAATTTAACCTAATTTCTTTGGACTTCCATATGTTTCCCAGTGCAATGAAAGCTCCTCTTGCTTTTGATATCCTTATTTTGGTATCATTTTCTGTTCCTCCCCCTTTATCTATATTACCGCTCAGATATATGTAAGATTATACGTCTAGTAGAGGTATTTCTCCTAGTTTTATTTGGTTATTGCCAACTGTATTAATTCTCACAATGTTGGTCTTATCTCTATTAATCTTCTGTCCTAGCTGTTGTGATCTCTCATCAAGTATGCTCATTTTATCCTGCATCTGTTGATGGCTGTGTGATAGGAGAGCTATGTCGTCAGCAAAGTCTAAATCATCAAGTTTTTTGGTCAGTGACCACTGGATTCCATTTCTGTTGTTTTGAGTTATCTTCATAATCCAATCTATGGCCAGTAGAAAGAGAAATGGGGACAGAAGGCATCCCTGCCTTACTCCTGTTCTTATTTCAAATGATTCTGTAAGCTGTCCTTCATGCACCACACTACATTTCGTTCCTTCATACATTGTTTTTATCAGGTTAATAAACTTTATGGGGATTCCGTAATGACTCAGCAACTTCCAAAGCATTTTTCTGTCTAAACTATCAAATGCCTTTTCGTAACCTATGAATCCAATATAAAGTGGGGATTTTAGTTCTAAACTTTGTTCAACTATTATACGTAGAGTAGTTATTTGATCAGCACATGAACTGTTCTTCCTAAAACCTGCTTGTTCATCTCTCAAATGTTTCTCTATGGCCTCTTTTAGTCTCTCCAGAATGATTCTGCTTAATATTTTTCCTGGCACTGATAGTAGCATAATTACCCTATAATTTGTGCACTCCTGTAAACTTCCTTTCTTTGGTAGTTTGATCATATAACCTTCTTTCCAGTCTTTAGGTATTTCTTCCCTCTCCCAAATGTTATCTAATAGATTATGTAGCATCTTGGTAGAGGTGTTAATATCTGCTTTCATGGCTTCCGAAGGAATTTCATCTGGTCCTGTGGCTTTACCATTTTTTAATAGTTTGATGGCTTTCATTGTTTCTTCTTTGCTTGGTTTTCCACAACTAACGTGTAACTGCTTCTTCTCCTGGTAGTATATCTGGAGCATTATTTGAGGGAAAATTTATGGTCACTAACACCATATTTCCCAATACGCCACTTGGCGTGACGGGGGTACTTTACGTTTTTTTTTTTTACAAATGGGATACTGTGATGGCAAAGAATGGACACTGGGATGACAAGAAAGTACATTGAGATGACAAGAAAGTACATTGAGATGACAAGAAAGGAACACTGGGATGACAAAGGGACAATGAAATAGCAAAGAAGAGGCAATGGGATGACAAAAAAAAAGACACTGGGATGTTAAAGAAGGGACAATGAGTTGACAAAGAAGGGACGCTGGGAAAAAAGGAAGGGACAATGTGATGACAAAGAAGGACACTGAATTGATAGCAGAAGAGACAATGAGATGGCAAAAGAATGGAAAAACTGGGATGACAAAAGAAGGGACAATGAGATGACAAAGAAGGGACAATGAGATGACAAAAGAAGGGCAATAAGATGACAAAAGAAGGGACACTGTGAAGACAAAAGAATGGACACTGGGAGAGAAAGAAGGGACAATGAGATGACAAAGACAGAACAAATGAATGACAAAAGAATGGATAATGGGATGACAAAAGAATGGACAATGGTATGACAAAAGATGGGACAATGAGATGACAAAAGAATGGATACTGGGATGACAAAAGAAAGGACACTGGGATGACAAAAGAATGGACACTGGAATGACAATAGAAGGGACACTGGGATGACAAAAGAAGGGACACTGGGATGACAAAAGAAGGGACACTGGGATGACAAAAGAATGGACACTGGGATGACAAAAGAAAAGACACTGGGATGACAAAAGAAAAGACACTGGGATGACAAAAGAAAAGACACTGGGATGACAAAAGAAGGGACACTGGGATGACAAAAGAAAGGACACTGGGATGACAAAAGAAGGGACACTGGGATGACAAGAAGGGACACTGGGATGACAAAAGAAAAGACACTGGGATGACAAAAGAAAAGACACTGGGATGACAAAAGAAAAGACACTGGGATGACAAAAGAATGGACACTGGGATGACAAAAGAAAGGACACTGGGATGACAAAAGAAAGGACACTGGGATGACAAAAGAAAGTACACCGGGATGACAAAAGAATGGACACTGGGATGACAAAAGAATGGACACTGGGATGACAAAAGAAAGGACACTGGATGACAAAAGAAGGGACACTGGGATGACAAAAGAAAGGACACTGGGATAACAAAAGAATGGACACTGGGATGACAAAAGAATGGACCCTTGGATGACAAAAGAATGGACACTGGGATGACAAAAGAAAGGACACAAGGATGACAAAAGAATGGACACTGGGATGACAAAAGAAAGGACACTGGATGACAAAAAAATGGACACTGGGATGACAAAAGAAAGGACACTGGGATGACAAAAGAAAGGACACTGGGATGACAAAAGAATGGACACTGGGATGACAAAAGAAAGGACACTGGGATGACAAAAGAAAGGACACTGGGATGACAAAGAATGGACATTGGGATGACAAAAGAAAGGACACTGGGATGACAAAAGAAAGGACACTGGGATGACAAAAGAATGGACACTGGTATGACAAAAGAATGGACACTGGGATGACAAAAGAAAGGACACTGGGAAGACAAAAGAAAGACACTGGGATGACAAAAGAAAGAACACTGGTATGACAAAAGAATGGACACTGGGATGACAAAAGAATGGACACTGTGATGACAAAAGAATGGACACTGTGATGACAAAAGAAAGGACACTGGGGATGACAAAAGAAGGGACACTGGGATGACAAAAGAAGGGACACTGGGATGACAAAAGAATGGACACTGGGATGACAAAAGAATGGACACTGGGATGACAAAAGAATGGACACTGGGATGACAAAAGAATGGACACTGGGATGACAAAAGAAGGGACACTGGGATGACAAAAGAAGGGACACTGGGATGACAAAAGAAGGGACACTGGGATGACAAAAGAAGGGACACTGGGATGACACAAGAAAGGACACTGGGATGACAAAAGAAAGGACACTGGGATGACAAAAGAATGGACACTGGGATGACAAAAGAAAGGACACTGGGATGACAAAAGAAAGGACACTGGGATGACAAAAGAATGGAAACTGGTATGACAAAAGAATGGACACTGGGATGACAAAAGAAAGGACACTGGGAAGACAAAAGAAAAGACACTGGGATGACAAAAGAATGGACACTGGTATGACAAAAGAATGGACACTGGGATGACAAAAGAATGGACACTGTGATGACAAAAGAATGGACACTGTGATGACAAAAGAAAGGACACTGGGGATGACAAAAGAAGGGACACTGGGATGACAAAAGAAGGACACTGGGATGACAAAAGAATGGACACTGGGATGACAAAAGAATGGACACTGGGATGACAAAAGAATGGACACTGGGATGACAAAAGAATGGACACTGGGATGACAAAAGAAGGGACACTGGGATGACAAAAGAAGGGACACTGGGATGACAAAAGAAGGGACACTGGGATGACAAAAGAAGGGACACTGGGATGACAAAAGAAGGGACACTGGGATGACAAAAGAAGGGACACTGGGATGACAAAAGAAGGGACACTGGGATGACAAAAGAAGGGACACTGGGATGACAAAAGAATGGACACTGGGATGACAAAAGAATGGACACTGGGATGACAAAAGAAGGGACACTGGGATGACAAAAGAAGGGACACTGGGATGACAAAAGAAGGGACACTGGGATGACAAAAGAATGGACACTGGGATGACAAAAGAAGGGACACTGGGATGACAAAAGAAGGGACACTGGGATGACAAAAGAAGGGACACTGGGATGACAAAAGAATGGACACTGGGATGACAAAAGAAGGGACACTGGGATGACAAAGAAGGGAGACTGGGATGACAAAGAAAGGACACTGAAATTTCAAGGAAGGGACACTGGGATGACAAAGAAGGGACACTGGGATGACAAAGAAGGGACACTGGGATGACAAAGAAGGGACACTGGGATGACAAAGAAGGGACACTGGATGACAAAGAAGGGACACTGGGATGGCAAAGAAAGGTCACTCAAATTTCAAGGAAGGGACACTGGGATGGCAAAGAGGGACACTGAAGTTTCAAGGAAGGGACACTGGGATGGCAAAGAGGGACACTGAAGTTTCAAGGAAGGGACACTGGGATGGCAAAGAGGGACACTGAAGTTTCAAGGAAGGGACACTAGAATGGCAAAGAAGGGACACTGGGATGAAAGAATCGGGATGGTAAAAATTATACATTGGGATTATGAAATGGGGCATTGGGAGAGCAAAGAAGGGAAGAATAATTCGGACATTGCGATCGCAAAAGTGGGACATTGGATTTACAAAAACGGGACATTGGAATTACAAAAACGGGACATTGCGATAGCGAAGAAGGGGCATTGAGATGGTAAAAACGTTTCGAACGTTGATCATGCAATATCCTTTATTCTTGGTAAAAGCACAGCGATAAAAACAGTTTATTAGACAGGCACCTTGAATGTAAGATTAATTCTTCAATGAAATAACCCATACAAGGCTTACATAGGCGGAGATGTGAACATCATGATGTAACCATGAATGCTTCTCCTTTTAAGTAACATAATAGAACAACTGGAATATATTGTAACAACTGGAAACATTGAGGGACGAAGAGATAGAGGGAAGCAAAGAGAAAAAATACCAGACAGCTTAAGAGAATGGCTTGGCAGAAGGTCAACAACAGAAATGATAAATAGCTGCCGAGATCGAAAGTTGTGGAGAGACATGATCACCCACGGCACTAGGCCCAGTACTTGATGATGATGAATCCTACAGACTTTATTCTGCTTACAGTAGCTTGCTGACGATCTGGTATCACCTGTAGCACATGATGTCCACTATCCGAACGAGGGTTTTCTATTGGAATCACCCTTATCTTTGTTGTGAATTCTAAAATTATAGCGATCCATGACTATACATTGAAGGCGGTTCTCCGTTGCCTTCCGTTGGTTTGTTTACAGTTGACTCCGCTAACCTTTGACTAAAAAGTTTCACCCACAAGGAAGTGGGGTATGAACATATTAACATATGGATGTGAATCATGGACAATAGGACTACAGACAAGAAAATCACTGGAGGCTGTATAAATGTGGTTTTACAGAAGAGTGTTGAGAATACAATAGACAGCAATAAAGTGTATTGATAACGCTCTGAAAGAGGTCAATGCAAAAAGAGAGCTAATTTCCAATATTAGGAAGAAACAAGCATTATTTTTTTGCCATATGATTACATTGTCTCACATTGTTTTACATTGTGGCACACTGTCTTACATTGTCTTACATTGTCTTACATTGTGGAACACTGTCTTACATTGTGGCACACTGTCTTACATTGTCTCACATTGTGGAACACTGTCTTACATTGTGGCACACTGTCTTACATTGTCTCACATTGTGGAACACTGTCTTACATTGTCTTACATTGTGGAACACTGTCTTACATTGTCTCACATTGTGGAACATTGTCTTACATTGTGGAACACTGTCTTACATTGTCTTACATTGTGGAACACTTTCTTACATTGTGGAACACTGTCTTACATTGTCTCACATTGTGGAACACAGTCTTACATTGTCTTACATTGTGGAACACTGTCTTACATTGTCTTACATTGTGGAACACTGTCTTACATTGTGGTACACTGTCTTACATTGTCTCACATTGTGGAACACAGTCTTACATTGTCTTACATTGTGGAACACTGTCTTACATTGTGGTACACTGTCTTACATTGTCTCACATTGTGGAACACTGTCTTACATTGTCTTACATTGTGGAACACTGTCTTACATTGTCTTACATTGTGGCACACTGTCTTACATTGTCTTACATTGTGGCACACTGTCTTACATTGTGGTACACTGTCTTACATTGTCTTACATTGTGGAACACTGTCTTACATTGTCTTACATTGTGGAACACTGTCTTACATTGTCTTACATTGTGGAACACTGTCTTACATTGTCTTACATTGTGGCACACTGTCTTACATTGTCTTACATTGTCTTACAATGTCTTATATTGTCTTACATTGTCTTACATTGTCTTACATTGTCTCACATTGACTTACATTGTCTCACACTGTCCCACATTGTCTTACATTGTCTTACATTGGCTCACTTTGTCTCACATTGTCTTACATTGGCTCACATTGGCTCACTTTGTCTCACATTGTCTTACATTGGCTCACATTAGCTCACATTGTCTTACATTGGCTCACATTAGCTCACATTGTCTTACATTGTCATGTTCGGTAAAGACTCCTACTAAGAGAGACATGTCAGATTAGAAGAATATATATCTCTCTTTCGCTTCTTTTTATCTGTTAATATTCGTTATAAAAAAGTCGTATTTTAAGATTAGTCGCAAATTACAATCGTTCTTGTTGCAATTCTTGGCACGAAATCTGTATGAATATCATCAGAATATATATTTTTTGGGACCAGGATTGCCTTCCCTAACCACTTGTTAATCCAGAGTGCCCTAACTCTGGGATTTCCATGACGTGGACGATGGCCTCAGGCTCTCACGTTGAATCGTCAACAACCAACTATAAATGTACTAATGGCAGAAAATAAAACCAGAAAACTCGATAGCGTGATGTTATCAACTTTAGGAGATACCGACTGTTGACTACACTCTACAACAACCCTTCCTAACCGACGTTCTGACAACCCGTTCTTGATTCCCGCTGGAAGCAGTGTGAGTTGTACTCATGGTTGGAAAAAAATGGTTGGAAAAAAAGGTATCCCCGCAGTCGACCCAGCCACAGGCAGAAATGGGTACCAGGGTAGTACTCTGGGAAGGTGAGGAATGTCGCCTCGCATCGTGAGTTTCGATGCTTGAAGTCTCTCTCTCTCTCTCTCTCTCTCTCTCTCTCTCTCTCTGCGATCAGGACTCAATCAGAGTAGGATTCCAGACTCTCACATGAAGTCAGCTGTTAGGTTAAATGTGTTGATCGACCCCACAGACGGAACATCACATTTGGAGTCTGCCAGATCCACTCTGATTGATCACCCGTTAAAAACGTTGCACTGTGTTCTGCGCCAGTGGCCCAGTGCATCCGATTTCAGCCAGCATTTTATTCAGGTTTGCTTTCCTTAGCCTTTGATCGTCCCAATCTTCCTGCAAGGCAGCAGATTGTCTTTTCTGTAGGGGATTCTGCCCTTAGATGGTCTGCTCTCCCAGGTTTACGAGCACCATCTGCCCGAGTCACTAGAGGTGACTAACACAGACATGCACACACAAAGACAGGAGATGTGAATAACACAGACATGTACACAGCGATACGAGACATGACTAACACCTACACACATCAAGATATATGACACATGACTAACATAAACATGCACATAAAGATATGAGATATGACTGACTTAGACATGCACACACAAAGATATGACACATACCTAACAAAGACATACACACAAAGATATAAGATATGACTAACATAGGATGGTTGAAGCGACACTAGACTTAAGTCTCCGAACACTTCTGGATAGGTGACCGAGCACATTTGGGTGAAAACTCGCGTGCTAAGCCGCCGATTCAAGTCTCGCACTCTCATTTACCTTTTGTCGCAACAATTAAATCGTCACGCTAGTTGGTCATTTTCCATAAATTCCATCTCAGCTCGCAGGCCTAACTAAATCTTTTGTTGTCTGTGGATGGTCTTGGTTTGGTAAGATTCTCTGGCCTTGATTTTAGTATGCACCGTCAGGTCACTGAATGCTCTCTGCACATGCGGCCATGTCTGGGTCCCCAAGGTAAAATAGAAAGCACTGAGCCATGTATTAACACGTCGATATTTGAGAGACTAGCTCGCCATATTCAACTCGTCAAGCTCCAGTGGGTAACAACTGGCACGAACCGGTGCAAGGGCAGGGTGATGCATATTACATATTCTATGCTCAGTGGTCTCCACGATTTTCAACTCAATCACCCCAGACATAAGTTATCTCCAGATACACAGCCGAGGTTACTGGGACGAAAGCCTCAGTTTGCATATCAATAAGTACAACCTTCAGGGATTGCGAAAGTATAAAAAACATTACAAATATTTAGTTCACCTTTTCAATTAGAAAAAAAAAATGCCCGGAATAATTCCTGCTCTTGAATACATAGAGAAACAGCAGATAAGATGGTTTAACCACGTGATAAGACAGAAAGATCGCAACATTGCACAACGGGACTTTAATAAACGTTACGAGAACACCAGACCCAAGGGCCGACCACGAAAATTATGAATTGATGGAATATTAGAAACAATAGGAAACAACAGCAGGAGAGGCCAACAGAAGAACAAGCGTTGTGATGACGATAACTCATCACAAGCGGATGATACATCGACGCCGCCGTCAGATTTCCCCCTTCCAGATTTTCTGTTTAGAATTACTTCAATTCTTGCTCGGACCCCCATCACTACACACTGGACGAACCCAATATCCCCCTCAAGAGAATCCTTGCCCACGTGCACGAACGAAAGAGAAATGGAGATAAAAGGCATCCCTGCCTTACTCCTGTTCTTATTTCAAATGTTTCTGAAAGCTGTCCTTCATGCACAACACTACATTCCATTCCTTCATACATTGTTTTTATCAGGTTAATAAACTTTATGGGGATTCCGTAATGACTCAGCAACTTCCAAAGCATACCTCTGTCTAAACTATCAAATGCCTTTTCATAATCTATGAATCCAATATAAAGTGGGGAATGTTGTTCTAAGCTTTGTTAGACTATAATATTTACAGCAGCAATAAATAATTTCGCGATTAAAAGATGAGAACCACTGGCTAAAAACAGTTATGTTTTCTGTTGATTACACAAATATAAGGATCACAATTTTACCAGGTGGTTTAGTCGTGGGTTATCTAAATGCAGGTGTTATAGTTTGTGGGTTATCTAAATGTAAGTATTGTAGTTTGTGGGTTATCTAAATGTAGGTGTTGTAGTTTGTGGGTTATCTAAATGTAAGTATTGTAGTTTGTGGGTTATCTAAATGTAGGTGTTGTAGTTTGTGGGTTATCTAAATGTAGGTGTTGTAGGTTGTGGGTTATCTAAATGTAGGTGTTGTAGGTTGTGGGTTATCTAAATGTAGGTGTTGTAGGTTGTGGGTTATCTAAATGTAGGTGTTGTAGTTTGTGGGTTATCTAAATGTAGGTGTTGTAGGTAGTGGGTTATCTAAATGTAGGTGTTGTAGGTTGTGGGTTATCTAAATGTAGGTGTTGTAGGTTGTGGGTTATCTACATGTAGGTGTTGTAATTTGTGGGTTATCTAAATGTAGGTGTTGTAGTTTGTGGGTTATCTAAATGTAGGTGTTGTAGTTTGTGGGTTATCTAAATGTAGGTGTTATAGGTTGTGGGTTATCTAAATGTAAGTATTGTAGTTTGTGGGTTATCTAAATGTAGGTGTTGTAGTATGTGGGTTATCTAAATGTAGGTGTTGTAGGTTGTGGGTTATCTAAATGTAGGTGTTGTAGGTTGTGGGTTATCTAAATGTAGGTGTTGTAGTTTGTGGGTTATCTAAATGTAGGTGTTGTAGGTTGTGGGTTATCTAAATGTAGGTGTTGTAGGTTGTGGGTTATCTAAATGTAGGTGTTGTAGGTTGTGGGTTATCTACATGTAGGTGTTGTAGTTTGTGGGTTATCTAAATGTAGGTGTTGTAGTTGTGAGTTATCTAAATGTAGGTGTTGTAGGTAGTGGGTTATCTAAATGTAGGTGTTGTAGTTGTGAGTAATCTAAATGTAGGTGTTGTAGTTTGTAAGTTATCTTAATGTAGGTGTTGTAGGTTATGGGTTATCTAAATGTAGGTGTTGTAGTTGTGAGTTATCTAAATGTAGGTGTTGTAGTTTGTATGTTATCTAAATGTAGGTTTTGTGGGTTGTTCGTTATCTATATGTAGGTGTTTTGTTTACTTTGTAGGATTGTACCTTACACCTCACAACTTGCTCCTGACATAAAAAATCAACAGCAACAACACAGAAGTACTGAATATCGCAAAAAAAAAAAAAAAAAAACAGAAATTGGACGTAACGATGGACAGCAAACTAAAACAAGTAGCAGAAATAGATTGAAGATGCAACAAAGCTTGTCAAATCATTTTGCAGCTACCACCACTATAATCCAACAAGGAAATAATTCTATAGGCAAAACGGGCACTCTACAATATAATCTTCATCTCAACGTTGTTCTACCAATGTCAGACTTGGACCCTAGAATCAAGAATACTAAGAGAAATAACCACTCACGAGATGAAATGTAACGAACGACAGGAAACAGCCTGAGAGATAAGAGCAAAAACGAATAATTAAGAAAGAGCTAGGCATAATCCCCGCCATAGAGCACATATATGAAATAACAGACAAAATGTTTTGGTCACGTGATAAGGGAGAAAGATCAAAACACAGCAGAATGAGAATTGAATAAACGTTGCGAGAACATCAGAGTGCCGACCAAGAAAAAGATGGTTTTGATAGAATATCAGAAACACTAGCAGGAGAGGCCAACACAAAAGTAAAAGACTGCACATTACATCTCCCTTCGATGCTGAAAGGCAAATGAGGAAGGAAAGAAGGAAGAAGGTCCAGTGATTGCTTAATTTCCTTGTCCAACTAACCACACACTGTAGCGTGTATTCTGGTATTGTTATAAATGATTGGCAGCTGGAACGCTACATTGAATGGGTAGGGAGGGAGGGAGAATTAGCTATGAAAATAGAAGACTTTGAATGTAATGAAGTAATATGACCTTGAGCAAGCCACAACATAAGAGCTTGTGACGTCAGCGAAGTTTTTATACTCATATCTCGAGATTAAAATATTGAGTCTATTTCCGCAACATCTGCGGTCTATGGAAAGAGGATTTCTTGGAAAAAGATTAAGGTCATGGTTCAAGTGGTTAGGGGGTGAATGTTAGGGGGGGGGGGGGAGACAGTTCAAGATTATTTCTGATTGGTCTCGAAATTAACCAATCAGACATGAATTAAGGTAGTGTGTTTTGTGTGTGTTTGCTTTGTGTTCAGACCACTGGGAGCTATTCCTTCCTGCGTGTTGATAGGCCCTGGCAACAGCCGGCGCAAGCCCCGCCCAGTTCACGGTGAAGACTCAATTTTAATACCTCGGTAATGCTAACATGACTAATATGAAATATCTGGAGACGGTATTTTAAGTATCACATTAACAAGCACAGGAGCCGCGATAGCTCAGTGGTTAGTGAACTGGACTACAAAGGACAAGGGGTAGGGTTCGATCACAATTTTTTTTTTTAATTAACAAGCACAGACAAAATTCACTTCGAGACGGAGGTGAACTAGAGTTGTCCTCACTAAAGTCTGAGTTAAAGAGGTCACAAGGACAGCCCCTAAAATGAAAGCGCCTAGCCCAGGTGGTAGTAAAAACAAAAGTAAAGAACCCCGTCACGCCAAGTGGCGTATAGGGAATATGGTCCTAGTGACCATAAATTTTACAGACCTTCGGCACATGATTTTTGGGGTAATGTGGTCGGTATTACACCCGTGCCGCTTTACTTTCCCAGAAAAAAATCTGGTGCCCATTGAAGGCTGGGTGAACCCGGAGCCGTCTGTTGGGATCGAACTGTACCTCTTGTCCTTTGTAGTCCAGTTCACTAACCACTGATCTATCGCAACTCCCCAGCCCATGTGATACATCATCTGAATTAACATTGCGTTAGAGTGCAGTCAACTATAGATCTACTAAGGCCCATGGACAAAAAAAGAAAGAAAAAACATCAAAATGGCGTGACGTTTTCAACTATAGCAGTTATAAATGTCTGACGTCACTCTAACCACAACCACCCCTGCTTGCAAAGCTGAAAACGTCACGCTAGTTGGTAGTTTTCCCGGAATTTTCTCTCAGCCCGCAGTTCTGATTAAATCTATAGCTGGCTATGAGTATAGGGTCAGGATAACCATGCTACGTCTAATCTAGAACCTATAGATAAGGGGTATAAATATAGTGTCAGAATAACCCTGCTACGTCTAATATAGAACCTATAGATAAGGGCTATGAATATAGGGTCAGGATAACCCTGCTACGTCTAATCTAGAAGCTAAAGATAAGGGCTATAAATATAGGGTCAGGATAACCCTGCTACGTCTAATCTAGAACCTATAGATAAGGGCTATGAATATAGGGTCAGAATAACCCTGCTACGTCTAATATAGAAGCTAAAGATAAGGGCTATAAATATAGGGTCAGGATAACCCTGCTACGTCTAATCTAGAACCTATAGATAAGGGCTATGAATATAGGGTCAGAATAACCCTGCTACGTCTAATATAGAAGCTAAAGATAAGGGCTATGAGTTTAGGGTCAGAATAACCCGGCTACGTCTAATATAGAACCTAAAGATAAGGGCTATGAGTATAGGATCAGAATAACCCGCTACGTCTAATATAGAACCTAAAGATAAGGGCTATGAGTTTAGGGTCAGAATAACCCGGCTACGTCTAATATAGAACCTAAAGATAAGGGCTATGAGTATAGGGTCAGAATAACACGGCTACGTCTAATATAGAGCCTAAAGATAAGGGCTATGAGTATAGGGTCAGAATAACCCTGCTACGTCTAATATAGAGCCTAAAGATAAGGGCTATGAGTATAGGGTCAGAATAACACGGCTACGTCTAAGATAGAACCTAAATGTAAGGGCTATGAGTATAGGGTCAGAATAACCCTGCTACGTCTAATATAGAACCTAAAGATAAGGGCTATGAGTTTAGGGTCAGAATAACCCGGCTACGTCTAATATAGAACCTAAATGTAAGGGCTATGAGTATAGGGTCAGAATAACCCTGCTACGTCTAATATAGAATCTAAAGATAATGGCTATGAGTATAGGGTCAGAATAGCCCTGCTACGTCTAATATAGAGCCTAAAGGTAAGGGCTATGAGTATAGGGTCAGAATACCCGGCTACGTCTAATATAGAACCTAAAGATAAGGGCTATGAGTATAGGGTCAGAATAACACGGCTACGTCTAATATAGAATCTAAAGATAAGGGCTACGAGTATAGGGTTAGGATAACCCGGCTACGTCTAATATAGAATCTAAAGATAAGGGCTATGAGTATAGGGTCAGAATAACCCGGCTACATCTAATATAGAATCTAAAGATAAGGGCTATGAGTATAGGGTCAGAATAACCCGGCTACGTTTATATAGAATCTAAAGATAAGGGCTATGAGTATAGGGTCAGAATAACCCGGCTACGTCTAATATAGAATCTAAAGATAATGGCTATGAGTATAGGGTCAGAATAACCCTGCTACGTCTAATATAGAGCCTAAAGGTAAGGGCTATGAGTATAGGGTCAGAATAACCCGGCTACGTCTAATATAGAACCTAAAGATAAGGGCTATGAGTATAGGGTCAGAATAACACGGCTACGTCTAATATAGAATCTAAAGATAAGGGCTACGAGTATAGGGTTAGGATAACCCGGCTACGTCTAATATAGAATCTAAAGATAAGGGCTATGAGTATAGGGTCAGAATAACCCGGCTACATCTAATATAGAATCTAAAGATAAGGGCTATGAGTATAGGGTCAGAATAACCCGGCTACGTTTAATATAGAATCTAAAGATAAGGGCTATGAGTATAGGGTCAGAATAACCCGGCTACGTCTAATATAGAATCTAAAGATAATAGCTATGAGTATAGGGTCAGAATAACCGGCTACATCTAATATAGAATCTAAAGATAAGGGTTACGAGTATAGGGTTAGGATACCACTGCTATGCCTAATATATAATCTAAATGTAAGGGCTACGAGTATATATATATATATGGCCTTCGGCGTCTTAACAGACGGTTGGTAGCAAGCAATCATGATTAGTCAGTAGTTTGGTAAAGCATTAGTGTCTCATACCGGGTGCTGCTTTATTGAACATCTTTTCTCGTGGCTGAATTTGCCAATCCTGGACAGACAGATCTATCCACAGAACGGGCAAGGTGTACCCACGGTACAAGGCCATGTCTCATTTCTCTTGCGCCTTTTGTCTTCTGAATTTGACATCAGCACTGTCTCTAAAGTTGCTGTACCAATAATTATTTTTGTTCTCCATGTGCTACGATCTGTAGCCACATTTCCCAGTTTCTTCACTGATAGAGCATTCTCTAAAGGAAGCTCCTGCAATCACCCTTATATCTCAGCACTGGTCTGCCCTTTGATCTCTTTCCGTCCTATTTAGGTGGATACCTATAGGGTCAGAATAAACTGGCTACATCTAATATATAACCTAAATGTAAGGCTACGAGTATAGGGTCAGAATAAATTGGCTACGTCTAATATAGAACCTAAATGTAAGGGCTACGAGTATAGGGTCAGAATAAATTGGCTATAATATAGAACCTAAATGTAAGGGCTACGAGTATAGGGTCAGAATAAATTGGCTACGTCTAATATAGAACCTAAATGTAAGGGCTACGAGTCAGAATAAAGTTTTAATTTGAAGATGACAAAGCACTAACAGCAAAGTCTAGATTTGAATTAAAAATCGAATTGATTTGAACAAAATGTTAACAATTATAGCCAACGCACTTGAGTACAATAAATAGCTCCCTTAAATCAGAATACGCGAAACGATGTCAACACTTAGAGCAATTATTTGAGTACAGTAAGTCTTGTTCTATACAACAGAACAAACATATCGCAACGATGTGAACTTTTAGTTCTATTATTTGAGTACAGTAAGTCTGCTTCTGTACAGCAGAACAAGAATATTTCCACAGCCTGTCCGGAAGCCTGCACTCATTCACGTAATGTTTGTTTTCCCAAGCTTTATCTTGTCTGAACTCTCTTTTTGTCTTTCTCTACTTCTGTTGGCACCGATCGCACCTTGCCAGTCTCAGGAACATCGACCTACAAAGGTCTATGCCCGATTAACAGACATGTCACTGAGTCTCGTTTTAACATAAGCTGTAGTTTCATTTACAAACTACAAATGACACTTAATTTACATGCTGCAAAAAACACTTCATTAAACAAACCACAAATGACATTTCATTAAATAAACTACAAATGACACTTCATTAAACAAACTACAAATGACACTTCATTAAATAAATTACAAATGACACTTCATTAAATAAACCACAAATGACACGTCATTAAATAAACTACAAATGACATTTCATTAAACAAATTACAAATGACATTTCATTAAACAAACTACAAATGACATTTCATTAAACAAACTACAAATGGCATTTCATTAAATAAACTACAAATGACATTCATTAAACAAATTATAAATGACACTTCATTAAACAAACTACAAATGACACTTCATAAAAAAATATAAATGACACTTCATTAAACAAATTATAATTGACACTTCATTAAACAAACTACAAATGACATTTCATTAAATAAACTACAAATGACACTTCATTAAACAAACTACAAATGACACTTCATTAAACAAACTACAAATGACATTTCATTATACAAACTACAAATGACATTTCATTAAATAAACTACAAATGACACTTCATTAAATAAATTATAAATGACACTTCATTAAACAAACTACAAATGACACTTCATTAAACAAACTACAAACGACACTTCATTTACAAATTACAAATGATGCTTCATTTAAGTCTGCTACTATTTTTTGTGCTGCCTCCACATCGACTATTGGCTACCAGGGAGCGCCATTTTACTCTGTCTCTTGTCTTGATGGTGCACGTTGTCATAGATTCACCTGTCCACGTTTTGTTTGATGTCACCAGTCTACTTTGATCTGTTTCTGCCTCGTCTACTTGTACTATGTTGTACTTTGCCTTCCAAGATGTCTTTCGTAGGGCATTATGTCTCTTCACATGTTCCCAAAAAGTTTCAGTTCTCTTTTCCTAATTGTGTTAAGTAGTCCCTTTTCATTGTCAGCTGATACAGGACTTCGTTTTTTTGTCATATTTCTGTACATTGTGCATTATGTTTATTATGAGAACTATACAATACAATCTTCATCCCAACGTTGTGCTACCAATGTCAGACCTGGGCCATAGATGCAAGAACAATAAGAAAATAACCTCTACTGAGATGAAATGTGTTAGACGAATGATAGGAACAGTCTGAGAGATAAGATCAGAAATGAAGAACTGAGAAAAAAGCTATAAATAGCCCACGCCATTAAATATATAAGGAAACAACAGATAAAATGGTTTGACCACGTGACAAGGCAGAAAGATCAAAACACACCACAACGAGCCTTCAATAAACTTTGCGAGAACACCAGTCCTAAGGGCCGATCACGAAAAAGATGAATTGACGGAATATTAGAAGCACTAGGAAACATAACAGCAGCAGAGGCGAACAGAAGAGCAAAAGACCGCTAATTATATCTCCCCACGACGCTGAAAGACAAATGAGGCAGGACAGAAGAAGAAGAAGAAAAAGTACATGATGCCACATTGTCCCATGCTCTGTGATGTCAGTTTACCAGACACACCGTAGTCCATGTCCCCGTTGTTGAACTCGTATTGTACCCCGTTACATCACAACCACTGAACATCTTGACACAACACAATGCAAACATTTCTCTGGTTACCGCCAATACGGTTGCAACATGTCAACAATTGAATGTCAATAGAGAAAGCTCACATTCGCAACGTTATAGAAAATGTGTACATTGGAAATAATATTTATTCTCGTAACATCACCAAAAAAAAAAAAAAAAAAAAAAAAAAGAGAAAAGTCTGTCACACCAAGAGGCATATAGAGAATATTGTGTTATTGATCATAAATTTTACAGACCTTCAGCATATGATTTTCGGGTAATGTGGTCGATATTACGCCCGTGCCGCTTTAATTTCCCAGAAAAAAATCCGGTACCCATTAAATGCTGGGTGAACACGGAAACCGCTGGTTGGGATCGAACCCTACCTCTTATCATGTGTAGTCCAGTTCCCTAACCACTGAGCTATCGCGGCTCCCTGTGATGTCACAAGCTGTTAACAAGTAGAGGCTACACGAATCGCATTCTCGTCTTGTAGAAAGAAATGGCAATTGGAAATGTCTCTAAATAAGGTACCTGGCAAGGTTGTCTACAAAGAGACAAATAATAATAAATGAATATTATTCTAGAGGGAAACTTCCGAGGCGATAATTCAGGGAATCATAGGAGGATGAGGTATGCACTACAGCACTCAGAAAAAAAAAGACAAATAAACAACAAGAGAAAAAAAAACAAAGAACAATATATGGTCCGAAGCAGGATCGAACCCGTCTACAACCTGCACATTGAGATCACACTATAAATGACACACCTGGAATATCAGCCAGTGATAATAACATAGTCCCAACTTGGGGTAATACTAAGGACCCTGTTTAGTTTAGTCGAAAGATCATATTTATTATTACAACGGAAACATCTATAACGCTCAGAATCCCTCCTCAGCACATTCCCCAGTATGAGGCGCGCCCGCCATAAACTAGCGAAAGCACTGATGATGGTTTCAGCCCAGATGCACGAACTCCGTAGCAGATTCGAAGTTTCCATAACTTCCATAGTCGTCTTTTACGACATGCATTGCGTGTCACGTGACAGTGGCTCGATTCCTTTCTCCCTACACCGTGGTCAGTGGCTCAACGGTCAAGGTCATCGCTGAATGGTTGACATTCAAGTAACAAAAAGACTAAACTTAGGTCTCAGCCTCAACAGAAAAAAAAAAAAAAAAAAAAAAATAGAAATTATGGTCTGAACAAAAAAAATGGCGTCTTCCAAACACACAACCAAAGTGAACAGGAAGCAATAAAATAGGTCAATGAATTTAAATACCTGGGGATGACGTTAACTTCTGATAGTAGATGTACAACTGAGGGGAGGTATAGAATAGCTAAGGTGGCAGGTGTACAACAGAGTGGAGGTGTATGCGACGATATTACTGAGTCATTACGGAATCCCCATAACGTTTATTAGCCTGATAAGAACAATGTATGAGGAATGAAATGTAGTGTGCTGCACGTAGGGCAGCTTGCTGAACTGTTTGAAATAAGAAAAGGAGTAAGGCAGGGATGCCTTCTATCTCCATTTATCTTTCTACTGGCCATAGGTTGGATTATGAAAATAACTCATATCAGACTTTCAGAGCTCAGGCCGGGTATGGCACAAATCTGATGAGAGCAAAGGAAGGCCCTGCTTGCCCGCTACATTGAGCAGACGGACCAAAGAAATGAGGCTGTAAGAATGAGGATACGGGGATCGCTGTCAAAATTGTGTAAGGATGTAGGGCTGGAAGAAGATCTCACAATCACAACCGATACCATTCGCACGACACTTAAAAGGTCACACAACACTGCTCCTGGTCCAGATGGTGTTCGGTACGATGACATAGACGATTTAGCTGACGACGACTTGACAAAACTGGCCAATGAGATTAATGCCAGCATTCGGAGTGGCCAGATTAAGTAGGAGTGGCTACACAGCTACTTACTACCGCTACCGAAGCCAAACAAGGACCATTCTCAGATCAGTGCCTACAGGATCATCACAATGCAGAACACTGCGGGCAAGCTGCCGGAGAAAATAATTGCTCGTGTCCTCACCTGTCACCTTGAACAGAAACGCGCATTACCACCCACACTCGGAGGTTATAGATATAACAAAGAGACATGGATCAATGCGGCAGTCTTTGCCTATGACGTCTTCGAAGGCTTCCACAGACGAGAGGAGACATGTGCTGCTGATATAAATCTGGAGGATGCATACAACAGGGTACCATTTGAATATCTCATCTCATGCATATGCTCCTCAAACTGGCGGTGCACCCCTTCCTCATTAGATGGATCGCTGTGGCAATGTTTCAGAGGAAGGTGATACTCAGATGTGGAAGTTGGTCTTCCGAGCCAACATCCATTTGTCCAGGGCTGCCACAAGGCTCACCATTGTCACCAGTTCTATTTAACGTATACACAATAACGATCATGGAACAACAGCTGGATGGGAGGGGAAGAACTATGACTTTTGCTGATGATATTCTGGTATATCGACAGGGAAGAGACAGACGGGGAATCGCCTCCACAATGCCAGACGAACTCGATTGCATTTCTTCCTGGTGTGGGGTTTCAGGTGCCTTGGTTAATCCTAATAAAGCATCAGTTTCATGGTTATCCCTTAACAATCATATCGTTAATACGACCATACCGGTAGTACGAATGGGAGCTGATGAGGTGAACACGGACAAGTTGATGACATACCTCGGAGTTAAGTTTGATCGCAGCCTGTGTTTTCGGGACCATGTGATAACAAAATCCCGCGAAGGATTAGCTGCCTTGAAGGTCATGGCAGCTGCCAACATCGAGCAGAGGCTACTTACTCTTCTGTTCCAGGGATTAGTCCTCGCACCAATCGAGTATGTCCTGGCAATTCTTACTGTCAGTACGACTCAAAATGACATGCTGGAGAAAATACAGAATGAGGCCATGCGCATTATCTTGGGATGTACAAGGGACACTCCCTGTGTAGCAATGAGGTAATTTCTTGATTTTCCAACCATGGATAACAGAATCAAGATTTGGAGAGCACGAGCATACCTGAAGATTATTACAGATACAGAGCATCCAGTGCACCACGTGCTCAACACAGGGAAAGATGCCAGGCTAAAAAGAGGAAAATAATGGGTGGGCCGAGCAGAAGATGTCATCAAACAGGTCTGTGGGCTTACCAATATCAGCGTTGGTGAGGAGTGGATACCGGTGCCTACGTCATTCAAGGAGACTTTCTCGTGTATTGTCACACTCGACATGAAAAGTAGGGAACAGAACCCGGTCGTGGTTAATGCTGAGGTCAACGGTCTCATCTGCGATAACACCGATGAGAAAGATGCAGTCATCTTTACAGACGGATCTGTAAAACGACACCAAAGAAGTGCATGGGCATTTACAGCACACTCGGCAGGCAGAATAGTCAAGGAAGACAGTGGTGCATACGTCATGACCACGAGTAGCATGACAATGGAGGTGATGGCAGTGACCAAGGCATTAAAATGGTTAGAGTCACAAGACTACACCCACGCATGTATACTGAGTGATTCGATGAGCATGATAAAAAAAGTGGAGGCAGGCTCTGTACGCAGGCAATGGGTGAGTAGTTGCAGAAATAAAAAAAATACGTAAGGTCACCTTTGTCTATGTCCCTGGACATGTGGGAGTACGGGGAAATGAAAGAGCGAACAGGTTGGCTAGCTGCGCTGTCGTTGAGGACGGGCAACCAATGGATCGGGCGGACATCATCAATGCCCTCCGAGATGTGGGAAGAGCACGGGACTTCGACAAACACAGATCCACGCCACTTCTTCGGATGATGGAAATGGGAGTTAAGATGGGCACAGCCAGAAATGAGAAACTTAGTGGCCGTGTAAGAAGACTTATCAACCAACATAGAACTGGAGTCGTCAGTCGCTGGACACTGCGGGAATTGCTGAGGAGGGGATCTGAGCACCTATGGACATGTTCGGAGTGCAATGATGATGACCCGCAAAAAACTCAATGAAAATAACTCAGAATAACAGAAATGGAGTCCAGTGGTCACTTACCAAGAAACTTGATGATTTAGACTTTGTTGATGACATAGCTCTCCTATCACATAACCATCAACAGATGCAAGATAAAATGAGCATACTTGATGAGAGATCACAACAGCTGGGACTGAAAATAAATAAGAGATAAGACCAACATTATGATAATTAATGCAGTGGGCTATAACGACATAACAATAGGAGAAATACCTCTACTAGACGTACAATCTAACATATATCATGACAATAATATAGATAAAGAGGGAGAAACAGAGAATAATATCAAAATAAGGATATCAAAAGCAAGAGGAGCATTAGTTGCACTGGAAAACATATGAAAGTCCAAAGAAATTAAGTTAAATACAACAATTAAATTTGTTAACTCCAATTTTAAGTCAGTCCTATCATAAGGCTGTGAAAAAGGGAGAACATCAAAAATGAAAATCACGAAGATACAGACCTTCAATAATGGATGCTTGCAAAGAATAAAAGAATGGAAATGGCAAAACAAAATCATTAGTATAGAATTATGTACAAGTACCAGTCGACTACCAGTGAATAAAGAGATACAGCGAAGACAATGGCGCTGGATAGGACATACACTGTGTTGTCCCGGAAGTCAAATGAGAGTATTACACAACATGCCTTGTTTTTTTAAATCCTTGGGGAAAAAGACAAAGAGGAAGACCTAAACATTCTTGGAAAAGACAGATGGAAGCAGAGATGAAAATGACGGGGAAAACATGGGAAGATCTTAAAAGAATGGCAAGAAACAGAACGGCTTGGAAAGTGTTTGATGAGGACCTATGCTATACAAGGAGCTGAAAGTGTTTGATGAAGACCTAAGCTATACAAGGAGCTGAAAGTGTTTGATGAAGACCTATGCTATACAAGGAGCTGAAAGTGTTTGATGAAGACCTATGCTATACAAGGAGCTGTAAGTGTTTGATGAAGACCTAAGCTATACAAGAGCTGAAAGTGTTTGTTGAAGACCTCTGCTATACAAGGAGCTGAAAGTGTTTGTTGAAGACATATGCTATACAAGGAGCTGAAAGTGTTTGATGAAGACCTCTTCTATACAAGGAACTGAAAGTGTTTGATGAAGACCTCTTTTATACAAGGAGCTGAAAGTGTTTGATGAAGACCTCTTTTATACAAGGAGCTGAAAGTGTTTGATGAAGACCTATGCTATACAAGGAGCTGAAAGTGTTTGATGAAGACCTCTTTTATACAAGGAGCTGAAAGTGTTTGATGAAGACCTATGCTATACAAGGAGCTGAAAGTGTTTGATGAAGACCTATGCTATACAAGGAGCTGAAAGTGTTTGATGAAGACCTGTGCTATACAAGGAGCTGAAAGTGTTTGATGAAGACCTGTGATATACAAGGAGCTGAAAGTGTTTGATGAAGACCTATGCTATACAAGAGCTAAAAGTGTTTGATGAAGACCTATGCTATACAAGAGCTGAAAGTGTTTGATGAAGACCTGTGCTATACAAGAGCTAAAAGTGTTTGATGAAGACCTGTGCTATACAAGGAGCTGAAAGTGTTTGATGAAGACCTATGCTATACAATGAGCTGAAAGTGTTTGATGAAGACCTATGCTATACAAGAGCTGAAAGTGTTTGATGAAGACCTGTGCTAGACAAGGAGCTGAAAGTGTTTGATGAAGACCTGTGCTAGACAAGGAGCTGAAAGTGTTTGATGAAGACCTGTGCTAGACAAGGAGCTGAAAGTGTTTGATGAAGACCTATGCTATACAAGAGCTGAAAGTGTTTGATGAAGACCTGTGCTAGACAAGGAGCTGAAAGTGTTTGATGAAGACCTGTGCTAGACAAGGAGCTGAAAGTGTTTGATGAAGACCTGTGCTAGACAAGGAGCTGAAAGTGTTTGATGAAGACCTCTTTTATACAAGGAGCTGAAAGTGTTTGATGAAGACCTGTGCTAGACAAGGAGCTGAAAGTGTTTGATGAAGACCTGTGCTAGACAAGGAGCTGAAAGTGTTTGATGAAGACCTGTGCTAGACAAGGAGCTGAAAGTGTTTGATGAAGACCTATGCTATACAAGAGCTGAAAGTGTTTGATGAAGACCTGTGCTAGACAAGGAGCTGAAAGTGTTTGATGAAGACCTATGCTATACAAGGAGCTGAAAGTGTTTGATGAAGACCTATGCTATACAAGGAGCTGAAAGTGTTTGATGAAGACCTATGCTATACAAGGAGCTGAAAGTGTTTGATGAAGACCTATGCTATACAAGGAGCTGAAAGTGTTTGATGAAGACCTATGCTATACAAGGAGCTGAAAGTGTTTGATGAAGACCTATGCTAGACAAGGAGCTGAAAGTGTTTGTTGAAGACCTATGCTATACATGGAGGTAAAAAGTAGAAGAAGAAGAATCTATCTATTGTCCTTTCGAGCCGAAAACAGGAAATAGAGCAAAAATTGTGTCCGACGATCTTTTAACTGTCGGACCTTGCACATAATCTGCACTGTGTTTCGACATGCCGCTCCGTTCTGGGCTGGTTGCTCAATAGTGAGCTGAAGCCTGCTATTGTTGCCTCTCGCTTTAATGTTCTTTTTAGTGTTTCTCTAGATCTGGATCCACAACAACAAGACGTGTTTCTCTATATCAGCCTCTTTTTCTTTCAACCTCAAGTTCCCATTTGAGGGCCTGCTTTGAGATTCTCTTGTTGTCTCTTCTCATCACATGGGCTACATATGACCATCTTTTTCTCTTGATTGCAGTTGTTATTTTTGTATGCTCTGTCATTTTTCTTATTTCTGCACTAGTCTTGAATTAATTCCATGATATATAGAAACTATTTTCCTCAGACATTTGTTTTCAAACGCATCTAGTTTATTTTCTATTTCTGTAATTGTTTTCCAGCTCTCACAAACATAAGTAAGGGTGGATAATACATTTGGCTGGAAGATCCTGAGCGTTGTTTTTGTCCTTATTAATTTTGATTTCTATATTGTATCAAAGTTTCTCTTCACAACAACTTAAATGGTTTGGCCACCTGGTCATAATGAATCCTCACCAATCACCATCAAGGGCGTTCTTCTCGAGAATGCATGGAAAAAGATCAAGATGAAGACACAGAAGAAGGTGGATAGATGCAGTGACAGAGACATGTAACAACAAAGGAAAATCAATAATTCAGACAGTTCGAGCAGCTCAAAAACGACAAATGATATAAACCACGACACCTTTTAGGTATCAGTGAAAAGAGAAAAGAAGAAGAGGTGGAAGAGAAGAAGATCTAAGTTTCTGAAAGTCATTGCTGCCTTTGATGTTCTGATTCTTATTTCTTTCTTCGTGTCAACTTCTTGAACTATGCAACTTCCAAGATATACAAGGTGATCTACTTCTCCCACTATTGTCCTTCAACACATACAAGGTGATCGAATCCTTCCACTATTGTCCTTCAAGATATACAAGGTGATCTACTTCTCCCACTATTGTCCTTCAAGATATACAAGGTGATCTACTTCTCCCACTATTGTCCTTCAAGATATACAAGGTGTTCTATTTTTTCCACTATTGTCCTTCAAGATATACAAGGTGATCTACTTCTCCCACTATTGTCCTTCAAGATATACAAGGTGATCTACTTCTCGCACTATTATTCTTCAAGATATACAAGGTGATCTACTTCTTCCACTATTGTTCTTCAAGATATACAAGGTGATCTGCTTCTCCCACTATTGCCCTTCAACATATACAAGGTGATCTACTTCTCCCACTATTGTCCTTCAACATATACAAGGTGATCTACTTCTCCCACTATTGTCCTTCAACATATACAAGGTGATCTACTTCTCCCACTATTCTCCTTCAAGATATACAAGGTGATCTAATTCTCCCACTATTCTCCTTCAAGATATACAAGGTGATCTACTTCTCCCACTATTCTCCTTCAAGATATACAAGGTGATCTACTTCTCCCACTATTCTCCCTCAAGATATACAAGATGATCTACTTCTCCCACTATTCTCCTTCAAGATATACAAGGTGATCTACTTCTCCCACTATTCTCCTTCAAGATATACAGGTGATCTACTTCTCCCACTATTGTCCTTCATGATATACAAGGTGATCTACTTCTCCCACTATTGTCCTTCAAGATATACAAGGTGACCTACTTCTCCCACTATTGTCCTTCAAGATATACAAGGTGATCTACTTCTCCCACTATTGTCCTTCAAGATATATTTGTTAAAATAAAACGGTGTTCGTGCTCGTGTGCCAGGATTTTCTTGAGCGGCATATCAGAGCACCTATAGATTCGTCCGGTGTGCAGAGATGATAATCCTAACAACAAACAAACAACATATATAGTGCAATTTTCATCGTTAAGGGTGATACCTACGATATATAATATCATTTATAAACTTATCACACTATCTTTATCTTTTCTGACTGATCAAGACTCTCCAGCTGGCGGGGTTAGTTCTCTCCCCTATGGATACAAGTCCGGTAGCTCCTGTTTCTATGACGACGTTTTGTTACGTAACATGCAAGTACTGCCAATAATGCACCTTCCTAAGAAACGACACATACTGATAGTAGAGATTACAGACACAATCTAGGTTCTATAGTTACCGTGACTGGGACACGGACAACAGACAGTGATAGTCTCTGTTAACCAAAATACTAGGGAATTTCGTAGACAGTAGTAATACATTGACAATAAATATAAATAGTTGTTAGAAATAGCACAACAACATAGGAAAAATAAAGGACTTTCAAGTTAAAAGATGTTGTAGTTGTAGCGTTAGTTATAGCTAGTCGAAGGCCCCGGCATTACTGCAAACGAATTAAAATACATAATTGTTCAACCGCCTGTGTTAGTGGAATCATCTGAATTAATACCTCATCTCATTGAAGGATCCAAATAAAGACATGCAGCTGCAGTCCCCACCATAGCAGCTACAGCACACGTCAGAAGACATAAGACGTAGCCGCACAGAAAGTGAATGCAGTCGAATGTCCTTCGTATACGATTTCATCACTCACCGTAAGCAATCGTAATATCAAAACACGATCCGGATGAAAAACACAGCTCACAGTTAACAAGGAGCACTCAATTCAGTAGCTCCAGCAGAAAGCCGGACCTGGAATATGAGGATACAACAACAAAGGAACACTTTATCAGACAGAACCTCAAAGGTTCCTGTCGCCTTTCCGCTATATTGACCGGAAGTTAGTTAAAAAATAAAACGTGCTAGTGACAAGTTATATATATATATATATATATAGACGTCTGCATAAATTTGTCTCATTCATTCTGCTTCATGAACCACTATTTCATGATCAGAAATATCAGCACTAGAGAAACTGCTAATTAAAAAAAACACACAAAAAAGTAGCGTGTAGCAGTTGTTACTGAAGAACAACACCAGCATGCTTACACCCATCGGTAAAGACGTAAAAGATTGATGTGTGTCAGTGTTAGTCATGCCTCGTATCGCTGTGTGGCTGTCTGTGTTGGTCACATCTCATATCTTTGTGTGTGCATGTCTGTGTTGGTCACATCTCATATCTTTGTGTGTGCATGTCTGTGTTAGTCACCTCTAGTGACTCGGGCAGATGGTGCTCGTAAACCTGGGAGGGCAGACCATCTAAGGGCAGAATCCCCCTACAGAAAAGACAATTTGCTGTCTTGCAGGAAGATTGGGGACAATCAAAGGCTAAGGAATGCAAACCTGAATAAAATGCTGGCTGAAATCGGATGCACTGGGCCACTGGCGCAGAACACAGTGCAACGTTTTAACGGGTTCAATCAGAGTGGATCTGGCAGACTCTAATTGTGATGTTCTGTCTGTGGGGGCGATCAACACACTTAACCTGACAGCTGACTTCATGTGAGAGTCTGGAATCCTACTCTGATTGAGTCCTGATCGCAGATAGAGAGAGAAAGAGAGAGAGAGAGAGAGAGAGAGAGAGAGAGAGAGAGAGAGAGAGAGAGAGATCGTATAGTTAACGTCTCAGAATGTTCGTGAGGAAACTTCCTACTTTAACTTTTGCATCGAATGAAGTTGTGACACAGATTGATCGATGATAATGTGGGATCGGCATCACTGCAGACGGGGCACACCCATAGGTGCCTTCCGAACATATAAAGAGTGGGTATATATATATATATATATATATATACGGATGAGTGCTGTGTCGCACAGCCTTTGCATACACCTCAAAGTTCAACAAATTTATGTTTTTTTTTTTACAACCAAACACTTATAACAGGATTTGTTATGCCTACCGGTTGAGGCAGCTCGCTGGCTATCTTTTTAGTCAAGCCTACACAGGACGTTCAATTCAATAATTACACATTATTGTATTTAAGAGCTCTGTTTAAAATGTCCACACAAAATTTAAAATTCTCGGAATAAATTTTGCTTTTATTTGAAAGCTCGGTTTCAAAATGTCCACTTCTCTTAATATTTGTTGCTTTGATTTCAAAGCTCAATTTTAGAATGTCCACTTCTCTTAATATTTGTTGCTTTGATTTCAAACTCGATTTTTAAATGTCAACTTCTCTTAATATTTGTTGCTTTGATTTCAAAGCTCTGTTTTAAAATGCCCACACAAAAAGTCCAGCTCTTTACATATTGCTGTATCTGAGAGTTCTTCGGGGCCTCCAAACAGCTTTGTGTTGGCGTGAGACTGGGCCATATGGCGATGTTCCCGTGAGACTGGGCCATATGGCGATGTTCCAGTTCATAAGTGTACAAATATGTAACATTCCATCAAGTGTTATCTGTTCACATATCCCACATACGAACACTGAGACCAGCTGTTAAAAGTACATGTGACTAGTTCATCATGACCTGTTCTAAGGCGGGGCGGAACATTAATAATAGGAAATTTCTTAAACAGAGCTTCGCAACAGGATGTAATCTGATCATCAGAAGTGGGATTTAATTACCTTCGTCGCTAGTAAACGTCAAATAGTAATAAAGAGCCCCTTTTTACGTCGGGTAGCGGCGGATAGTGAATATGGTGTTAGTGACGATCATTTGTATACACCTTCAGCACTTGATTTTTGAGGTGACGTAGCCCGTGTTAGGCCCATACCACGTTACTTTCCCAGAAAAAAATCCGGTACCCGTTTAAGGCTGGGTGAACCTGGAAGCCATTGATCAGGATTAAACCCGACCTCTTTGTCCTTTGTCGCCCAGTTCACTAACTATTGAGCTATCGCGGCTCACTTTTGTCGTTAGCGATAGTGATATTTTTTTTGTTTTTCTGATTAATCAATCTTTCTAACAGACCTGAAAAGTGTTATCTTCTCTTGATTGTTTCTGTATATGTGTTACTTCCCTTGCAAGCGGATACTGATGTATCATTCTTTGCTTACCTCTCCCTTTTTTCTTCCTACTCTTTCTTCCTACTCTTTCTTCCTACTGCTAGGGTTGTTGGGCAGCGTTGATAACCGCATCCAGCTTTCTCTATTCTTTTCTGAGTGAATCTGCGCGTTGAGAGCTACCACCAGCAGGACCCATCAGTTTTGAGATGTTCCCATAATTTCTTCCGTCCATAACTCATACCTGGCCCCACCCACAATTCACTGGTAAAGTGTTTCAGAAAGTTCAAACAAGCTGGACATACCAAACCACTTGAGCTTGCCAGATTTCTGTTTAACCTTCTGCAGCGGTCATGTTTTCGTTGGGAACTACATGCCAGTTGGTTCTGTTTGCATCTTCACTTGAACGCTCTTAATTGTGTCCATTTGTCATCATGTATGTCTATTTTAGAATTTTTACTCATCCAACCCGTCTAACGCCCGTGTGCTGCCGGGGCCCGAAAGGGGAGTAAAGAATAGCGGCGCTGTACCCTACCAGGCATGTTCGTAAGAGGCGAGAAAGGAGGGTTAGACATGGGACTGGCTATCCCATACTGTAAAAAAATAAGCCGAAAAAACTTCACAAACATGGACAAGTCAAAGAGAGATAAGTTAATCCGTCAACCAGGAAAGATAAGGGCTCTCTAAGAGACGTATGACTCAATCCGGAGAAAGCCGTAAGGAGTCCGGGTTGCCGACTCACCCTTTGTCTACTAGGAAATCCTCCAGAATTGGCACCTGGAATGTACGTACCCTAAACGAACAGGGAAAAGCTGCACAGGTAGCAGCAGAAATGAGAAATTGCAAGATAAATATTCTGGGAATGTGTGAAACAAGATGGTTAGGAACGGAAAGAATAAAACTAAATACAGGAGAGATGATTTTATCATCAGGGCACCAGGAACCTGGAGCACAACACAGTGAAGGGGTAGCTATAATGCTATCAAGGAATGCACAGAAGATACTAATAGAATGGGAAGCAGTAGGACCTAGACTAATGAGAACAACATTTAAAACAACCAAAAACAAAATAAAATTACACATTATCCAATGCTATGCACCAACCAACGATAGGAATGATTTAGTTAAAGATGCTTTCTATAAACAGCTACAATGTCAGATGGATGCAAGGCGAGCCAAGGAATATTATAATCTGATGGGAGACTTAAATGCTAAAGTAGAATCAGACAACAGAGGCTTCGAAGAGATTATGGGAAAACATGGACTTGGAGATATAAACGAAAATGGAGAGATACTTGTGAGTTTCTGCGCCCTTAATCAAATGAGCCTAGGAGGAAAAATATTCCAACATAAAAGAATACACAAAGCTACATGGGTGTTACCAGATCATAGAACGAAAATCAAATTGATCACATATGTATTAATAATAAGTTTAAGTCATCATACAGGATGTAAAAGTATATAGAGGGGCAGTTATAGCTTCTGATCATCATCTTCTGATAGCTAAACTTAAAATTAAACTAAAAAGGTATACTACAACGAATAAGGGTAGAAAGTATTTCAATGTAGGGTTTCTTAAAGAACAAGGAATTAAAGATAAATTCGCAGTCACAATATCAAACAAATATAAAGTCCTCCAACAACTAGAAAATACAATAAATATAGAAGATCATTGGAAACAGGTAAAAGATATATGGAAAGAGACATGCGAAGAAACACTGGGGAAAAGAGAACGCCAGAATAAGGCATGGATGACAACAAAGACCCTGGATAACGTTAAAGAAAGAAAGAACAAGAAAGCAGACATAAATAAAAGCAAAACAAGAAGTAATAAAGCCATGACACAGGAAGCTTACACAGAGGTGAACAAAGAAGTGAGAAGATGCATTAAAAGGGATAAGAGGAAATATATAGATGAACTAGCTAAAGAGGCAGAAGAAGCAGCAAATAAAGGGAATATGAAAGAACTGTACAACAGCACAAAGAAATGAAGTGGAAAATACAAACAGATCAATGCATTTATTAAAGATAAGAAAGGAAAGCTGCTTAGTAATATAAGGGAACAAATGGAGAGATGGAAAGAGCACTTTGAAGAACTTTTGAACAGACCCGGCTCAAATAATCCTCCAGATATACTACCAGCAGAAGAAGAGTTACACGTTAACTGTGGAAAACCAAGCATAGAAGAAATAAGGAAAGCCATCAAACTATTAAAAGATGGTAAAGCCACAGGACCAGATGAAATCCCTTCGGAAGCCATCAAAGCAGATATTAACACCTCTACCAAGATGTTACATGATCTATTGGATAAAATTTGGGAGAGGGAAGAAATACCTAAAGACCGGAAAGAAGGTTATGTGATCAAACTACCAAAGAAAGGAAGTTTACAGGAGTGCACAAATTATAGGGGAATTATGATACTATCAGTGCCAGGAAAAATATTAAGCAGAATCATTCTGGAGAGACTAAAAGATGCCATAGACAAACATTTGAGAGATGAACAAGCAGGTTTTAGGAAGAACAGATCATGTGCTGATCAAATAACTACTCTACGTATAATAGTTGAACAAAGTTTAGAACTAAAATCCCCACTTTATATTGGATTCATAGATTACGAAAAGGCATTTGATAGTTTAGACAGAAGAATGCTTTGGAAGTTGCTGAGTCATTACGGAATCCTCATAAAGTTTATTAACCTGATAAAAACAATGTATGAAGGAACGAAATGTAGTGTGGTGCATGAAGGACAGCTTACAGAAGCATTTGAAATAAGAACAGGAGTAAGGTATGGATGCCTTATGTCTCCATTTCTCTTTCTACTGGCCATAGATTGGATTATGAAAATAACTCAAAATAACAGAAATGGGATCCAGTGGTCACTGACCAAACAACTTGATGATTTAGACTTTGCTGATGACATAGCTCTCCTATAACACAGCCATCAAGAGATGCAGGATAAAAGAAGCATACTTGATGAGAGATCACAACAGCTAGGACTGAAGATTAATAGAGATAAGACTAACACTATGAGAATTAATACAGTTGGCAATAACCAAATAAAACTAGGAGAAATACCTCTACTAGACGTACAATCTTATATATATCTGGGCAGTAATATAGATAAAGAGAGAGGACAGAAAATGATGCCAAAATAAGGATATCAAAAGCAAGAGGAGCTTTCATTGCACTGGGAAACATATGGAAATCCAAAGAAATTAAGTTAAATACAAAAATAAAATTTTCAACTCAAATGTTAAGTCAGTCCTATTATATGATTGTGAAACATGGAGAACAACAAAATTGACAATCATGAAGATACAGACTTTCATTAATGGATGCTTACGCAAAATAAAAGGATGGAAATGGCAGGACAAAATCACTAACATAGAATTATGGAAATGTACCAGTCAAATACCAGTGGTTAAAGAGATAAAGCGAAGACGATGGCGCTGAATAGGACACACACTACGGAAGACAACTGAGAGTATTACACAGCAGGCCCTTTTTGGAATCCCCAGGGGAAAAGAGAAAGTGGAATCCCCAGGGGAAAAGACAAAGAGGAAGACCAAGGAATTCTTGGAGAAGACAGATAGAAGCAGAGATGAAGATGATGGGGAAGACATGGAATGATCTTAAAAGAATGGCAAAAAACTGAACGACTTGGAAAGTATTTGTTGAAGACCTATGCTCCACAGGGAGCTGAAAGTGTTTGTTGAAGACCTATGCTCCACTGGGAGCTAAAAAAATGTTAGAATAAACCCGTCTAAATGTCTAAATGAATCTCTGTCTCTAGCCAGATCTTTCACAGAATGTTGCATTCACCGCATCCCGCCTGAAAGACTGTCTCTAGCCAGATCTCTCACAGAATGTTGCATTCACCGCATCCCGTCTGAAAGACTGTCTGTCTCTAGCCAGATCTCTCACAGAATGTTGCATTCACCGCATCCCGTCTGAAAGACTGTCTGTCTCTAGCCAAATCTCTCACAGAATGTTGCATTCACCGCATCCCGTCTGAAAGACTGTCTGTCTCTAGCCAGATCTCTCACAGAATGTTGCATTCACCGCATCCCGTCTGAAAGACTGTCTGTCTCTAGCCAGATCCCCAACTTCTTCTGTAATCATGTTCAAGGTCACCTTGATGTCTTGAAACCATCTCCTTCTTGGTCTGCCCTGATATGTAGCCCAGGTACCAGGTATTGTTCTTTCCAGCCCGCTGTATCTTTTGATGTATTTTAATTTTCTCTGTACAATGGTATCTATAGGCCAATTCTTTCAAATATTCTGGTCTTTTAATGTCTTTATTGCTCTGTTTCAGTATCCAAGGCATGTTAAGAGGTTTTCTGTAGCATTTTCTTTCAAATGAACCATTTTTCTATATTGTTGTTTGCGATATTGTATTGGTTATTGGTTATAGAAGGCCTCGGTATCACTGCAAACGAATTAAAATCCATAATTGCTCAACCGCCCGTGCCAGTGGAATCATCCGAATTACTAATTCATCTCCCAAACAAAGAAAGGTAACTGTAGTCCCCATCGTAGCAGTCTCAGCACACGCCAAAAGACATAAGGCGAAACCGCGCAGAAAGTGAACACAGCCAACTGTTCCCTGTCATACGATATCATCATTCATCGTAAAATAGCGGGATATCGAAGCAGGATCAAAACGGATGAGACACACAGCTCACGGTGTGCACAGAGCACTTAACTCAGTAGCTCCTGCAACAAGCCGGACTTGGAATACGAGGAAACTGCAAGAAGGAACACTTTTCAGACATAGCCTTCAATGGTTCCTGCCGCCTATCCACCATATACCATGGGAGTTCACGTCCTCCCGAAAATGATGATCGTCATAGCACTTGATGATGTTAGGCCGTCATTGATGACTCCAATTCCAAACATATAGACACACAGTGGTGGTAAGTTATCATTTCCAATCCAACAGAAGCCACATGACCTGTAGTTAGTAAAACCACAGAGAGAATATGATTTTGTGACCTTCACTGATTCACTCTTAGATGTGAATGTATAGTTTACACAAGAGAAGAAGTTTTCAACTACAGTGATCCCATTTAAGGCAATTCTGGGATAGCAAGGCAAGTCTCCTTTATAGCAGCAGAACTTGATGTTCTCCGCTCCTTCTTGTAGCTGCCGCCACACGATTCTGATGTCTCATTAACTTGGATATCATTCAAGAACAATGTCAGATTAACATTCCATAGATATGTCTCTGCTGATGAAATGCTTGGTGCAACAGTTGTATCAATCATACTGGAGGCTCCTGGTCTGTGGTCATTAATATCACAGACGGCACATGATGTTGTTATATTCAGTATTTCTTTCTGGGGTGTAAATATGTGGCACACATCTTTACTAACAGGACAGTGGCTATCAGGAAAGTGACTATCAGGAAAGTGGCTATCAGGAAAGTGGCTATCAGGAAAGTGGCTATCAGGACAGTGGCTATCAGGACAGTGGCTATCAGGAAAGTGGCTATCAGGAAAGTGGCTATCAGGACAGTGGCTATCAGGAAAGTGGCTATCAGGACAGTGGCTATCAGGAAAGTGGCTATCAGGACAGTGGCTATCAGGAAAGTGGCTATCAGGAAAGTGGCTATCAGGAAAGTGGCTATCAGGAAAGTGGCTATCAGGAAAGTGGCTATCAGGAAGTTAGACGGGATGCGATTTTGTATATGATTCACAACCATATGTTGCTATCGGGAAGAAACATGCCATCGGTAGTTTTAATGTTACTGCCTTGCTGGTACTGTGTCACATGTTCTTCATTCTGTTTAATTGTTGTGTTGCTATTGCTAATCTTCCTTTAATCTCTCTCTCTCTGTCAGTCTTCATTGTTATTTACTACAGATCTCACATATTCAAAGTTTGTTACTATCTCAAGTTCTTCACTGTTAATGATGGTTTTGGGTTGGCTTTTTGTTTTGTCAATGGACATTATCTTGGTTTTCTCTATGTTTGCATAGAGGTTTTACTCTTCACTGTATTTTTTAACACACTAGATTGTCTCTTTAGTAATCTCCTTGCACCGTTTCAGGGAATGACAGTGGCATCAGCGTATCTGAGATCTGGAAAATTGTTATAATTTATTGTAAAATGGGCAAACTTCACAAACAATCACCGTTTCTGACATCGTCTCATGATGCTCACAGCAAAGATGTTGAAGAGTCAAGGGGAGAGTGTGCATCCTGCCTTGCCCCTTTGTGTACTATTAGCTAATTTGATGTTTTGATTTAATGTCCTGATAGCTACTGTCCTGATAGCCACTGTCCTGATGGCCAGTGATAGCCACTATCCTGATAGCCACTGTCCTGATAGCCACTGTCATGATAGCCACTGTCCTGATAACCACTGAGAGCCACTGTTCTGATAACCACTGATAGCCACTGTCCTGATAACCACTGATAGCCACTGTCCTGATAACCACTGATAGCCACTGTCCTGATAGCCACTGATAGCCACTGTCCTGATAACCACTGATAGCCACTGTCCTGATAACCACTGATAGCCACTGTCCTGATAACCACTAATAGCCACTGTCTTAATAACCGCTGGTAGCCACTGTCCTGATAACCACTGATAGCCACTGTCCTGATAACCACTGATATCCACTGATAGCCACTGTCCCGATAACCACTGATAGCCACTGATAGGCACTGATAGCCACTGTCCTGATAACCACTGATAGCCACTGTCCTGATAACCACTAATAACCACTGATAGCCACTGATAACCACTGTCCTGATAACCACTGACAGCCACAGTCCTGATAACCACTGATAGCCACTGTACTGATAACAAGTGATAACCACTGTCCTGATAACCACTGATAGCCACTGTCCTGATAACCACTGATAGCCACTGTCCGGATAGCCACTGATAGCCACTGTCATGATAGCCACTGTCCTGATAACTACTGTCCTGAAAGCCACTGTCTTGATAACCACTGTCCTGATAGCCACTGATAGCCACTGTCCTGATAGCCACTGTCCTGATAACCACTGTCCTGATAGGCACTGATAGACACTGTCCTGGTAACCACTAATAGCCACTGTCCTGATAACCACTGAAAGCCACTGTCCTGATAACCACTTATAGCCACTGATAGACACTGATAACCACTGATAACCACTGCCCTGATAGCCACTGATAGCCACTGCCCTGATAACCACTGATAGCCACTGTTCTGATAGCCACTGATAGCCACTGTCCTGATAACCACTGATAGCCACTGTCCTGATAACCACTGATAACCACTGATAGCCACTGTCCTGATAACCACTGATAGCCACTGTCCTCATAGCGACTGATAGCCACTGTCCTGATAACCACTGATAACCACTGTCCTGATAACCACTGATAGCCATTGTCCTGATAACCACTGATAGCCACTGTACTGATAACAACTGATAACCACTGTCCTGATAACCACTGATAGCCACTGTCCTGATAACTACTGATAGCCACTGTCCGGATAGCACTGTCCTGATAGCCACTGTCCTGATAACCACTGATAGCACTGTAATGATAGCCACTGTCCGGATAACCACTGCCCTGACAGCCACTGCCCTGACAGCCACTGCCCTGACAGCCACTGCCCTCTCAGTCATTGCCCTGACAGCCAGTGCCCTGACAGCCACTGCCCTGACAGCCACTGCCCTGACAGCCACTGCCCTGACAACCACTGCCCTGACAGCCACTGCCCTGACAGCCACTGCCCTGACAGCCATTGCCCTGACAGCCAGTGTCCTGACAGCCACTGCCCTGATAGCCACTGCCCTGACAGCCAGTGCCCTGACAGACGCTTGCTATTTGTGACAGTGATACCATACGTTATGCTAGGTGTCTTGGAAGCGCCAGCTCTGTCGTGGTGTCCCAAACTTGTTGATGTACGCAGCCAAACGTCTTGGTGTCAACTATGAAATATAATCTACGTACAAATGTCATACACAATGATGTTATCAATGACGCAATACTGATCACATCACCCACAAATGTATGAAGGTAACTTTGGCACTAAGACCATTATCTGTATGCGTCATGAGACTGCCTGCGCTTCTCTGACTTGTGCGTCTTCATTACATACTACTTACATTTTTGTTGCACGCGAGGAGGTGATGACGAACGACTTCAGTAATTTGCTTTTCTAGGAATGACGTCATACTTGGCTTACAACAGATATCCCTCTCGTACTGTTGACGTGGTGTCTCAATATCCTTAACCACATTTACATGGAATGTCACGTGGCAAAGTTGTGAACTGTATCATCTTTTCTGTTTTAATCTATAACATATGGATGAAGAGGCGGCCAGTGCTCTTACTTGGCTTTTGTTTCAGACAAAATTGAACTAACGACAAGTATGTTCTCAAACCAATGAATTAACGGTGGCAAAAACCTCAAGTAGAACTGGACGCTGTCAGCGATTCACAGCTGACGGCTTGCGTCTGAATCGCTGGACCAGAAGTTTCCTAATCCACCTCCTTGCGGTGCTTCCAGAAACAGACAGACATTTCTAGTCTGACTAAGCGAATAGGGATCGAAGAGAAAGGACAACCCGGTACTCAAAAATAACATAATGAAATCGGATGTGTAGGACCTAAAGGCGCGAATAGGACAGTTCTACAACAGTCTACAACACAACGTATTAACGCCCACTTAACGTCCTTCTAACGCCGGATGATGAAGAGGATATTAATTCCTTTAGTAATCATCGGGTGGACGACAGGAAGGAAGAAAACCGATGTACCAATAACAGTCAGATTATTAGTAACGAGTAGACTAGCACACAAGGGACTTCTCTCCTACTTTAGTAACAAGTAAAAAAAAAAGAAATTAAAGTACCCCCGTCATGCCAAGTGGCGTATAGGGAATATGGTGTTAGCGGCCATAAATTTTACAGACCTCCAGTACATGATTTTTTGGGGTACTGTGGTCGGTATTACCCCGTGCCGCTTTACTTTCCCAGAAAAATTCGGTACCCATTTATGGCTGGGTGAACCCGGAAGCCGTCGGTTGGGATCGAACCCTGTCTCTTGTCTTTTGTAGTCCAGTTCACTAACCACTGAGCTATCGCGGCTCCCTAGTAACAAGTAAACCAGTGTAGTAATCGTTACTATATTACGTTGATTATTGGTAACGAGTAAACTATTACGTTAACCACTAACCATTACAGATTGTTCCGATTATGAGTAACGAGTAACGAGTAAGAGGAGCAGAGATAAGGTGGATGGCGAGGGAATGGAATGATCTTAAAAGAGTTGCTAGAAAACTGGACGAGAAAAGGAATAATAAAAGAAGAAGTAGAAGAAGAAGAAGAATGGAATAAGGGTAGTCTCGAAGCATAATGTCCGATCTGGACAAGAATTGTTCTCTTAGAATCTCTGCTTTCTTCAGGGCTTTACCCTCCTTTGGTCTTCTGGAAGTTAAATCCGATGTCTAGCCCACTTGGAAAACGGCAAAAAAAAAAAAAATGGAGGTCCCGTGTGCACCCCGCGCACGCTGAAAAACCCTTGACAGCTGGAAGTCGGGAAGGATTGACCAAAAATGTCCACTGAGCTGACATAACTGACATGAAAAATCTAAAAAAAAAAAAAAATAACAGCAACAAGAAATGTCAAATCTCGGCTATAGAGTACCTATGAAGTCGAAGAATATCTGCGTGCATGGCAAGGGACACCTGAACACACGGCTGGTAGTGTGGATTTAGGGAAAAGTGATTTTTACGCAAAATTAATTTTCTCGGGGCTTCGCTAGAGATATAAAGCTGGTGTTAACAAAACAAAACAGAACAAACACTAAAGAATAACACTGATTCCTAAACATGAAACTTAGCATTTGTGCTGATGAGTTTTGATTTCCTCAACTTTTCAAGCTTCTGAAAGACATTGCTGCTTTAGCTATTCTGATTCTAATTTCTTTACTTGTATTCCCTTCTCGATCAATGTGACTTCCAAGATAGATAAAGTGATCGATCACTTCTTCTGGTTTGTTTTCCATGTATATTTTGTCGTCTGTTGGAATTAAACTTTTCATGACTTTAGTCTTTTCATGATTGATCTCAAGCCCAATTTTGCTGGCTACTGATGATAGTTCATTTGTGTTTTCCTGCATCGTTTTTATCTGGCTGCTGATAAGAACTATGTCATCAGCAAAGTCGAAGTCCTCCAAATGTTCTCCTTGTATCCATTCGATGCCTTTATTACCAGTGCAGCATTTCTTCATTATGAAGTCCATAACAATTCCAAATAACAAGGGCGATAAAATACATCCTTGTTTAACCCCAGTTTCTATTGGGAAACATTCGCTCAGTCTTTCCTCTGTTCGAACTGCACATGTGTAACCATTATACATGTCTTTTTTAATATTTATGATTTTTGATGGTAAGCCATATTGCTTCATAATTCTCCTCAAAGAATCTATGAATACTGTCAAATGCTTTTTTGAAGTCGATGAAGTTAAGTACAAAAGATTTTTGCTTCTCAATGTGTCCTCCAATATAAGTCATAGAGTGAAAATGTGGTCAAGGCAGCTTCTCCCTTTTCTAAACCCAGCCTGTTCTTCACGCATTACTGTATCTATTGAATCCTTTATTCTATTTAGGATGATTTTACAGAATAACTTTGAGGCAACTGACAAAAGTGTCACGCCTCTCCAGTTGTTACAATCTCTAAGATTGCCCTTTTTTGGAATCTTAACAATGATTCCTTTTTTTCCATTTATGATGGTAAACTACTCCCACAATTAGTAACGAGCACAAAGTAACCAATATTAAACTAATTCTACTAACAGTAACGAGCGAAACAATAATGTAACCACCACGAGACTACTCACGTTATAAGTAAAAGAGCTAAAAATAAACATTAACCTTTGACGCGCAGCATGACGTCACTGATGATAACTGGAAGTCTCATATTCTTGATTTGAATCTGACCGTGAATTCACGTTAAATTATATGTTTATTGTTGTTGCTGTTGTTGTTGTTGTTGAACATATGTTGATGAAATTAACATGACGAAAGTGAAGAAATATACCAGCTGATCTAGGAACCATTAAGGTTCTGTCTGAAAAGTGTTCCTTGTCGCAGTTTCCTCATATTAAAAGTCCGGCTTGCTACCAGAGCTACTGAGTTTAGTGCTCAATGCATACCGTGAGCTGTGCTTTTCATCTGGGTGGCGTTTCTATATTCAGATTGCTCAAGATGAATTATGATATCGTACGACTAAGGACAGTTCAACCGCGTTCACTTTCGGTGGGGCTACGCCTTATGTCTTTTTTGGTGTGCGCTGTAGCTGCTATGATGGTGACTGCAGCTCCCTTTCTTTGTTTAGATATTCGATGAGATGTTAATTTTGATGATTTCACTGGTACAGGCGGTTGAGCAATTATGGATTTTCATTCATTTGCAGTGATACCGGGGCCTTCGACTAACTATAACTATATCTATATTTAGTCAACGGAACATACATCCTCTTTGCTTATCGGACATGTCCATAAGTGCTGAGATGCCCTCCCAGTATATCCATCAGTGTGCGGAGACTGGCGGCTCCAGTTCTGATGCTGATTTATTGTTTGTTTGTGTTTTACCTCGCTTTGTTCAGGCGTATCCAGCTTTGACTTGATGTTCACGGAGCCTGGAGATATGGTTGTAGATTCATGATCAATGTTTGAGTTATCTGCCCGTCCTACAACTTCCTCTCACACCGGAATGTCCAGGAACGAAGCTGAAACAGATTCCGATCAGACCTGAGTACTTTGTCTAGAAGATTGTTTGGTTTGTAGTCTCTACTTAGTTAAACGAATGAACAAATGCACACCTTGATCCCACAGTACGTCGTCACCATCAATGTCATCATCATCATCATCATCATCATCATCATCATCATCATCATCATCATCATCATCATCATCATCATCAAGTACCAAGCCTTCTGGAGTAGGTGACCATGTCTTTCCACAACTTTCGATCACGACTGTTTTTTATCATTTCTGTTGTTGACCTTCTGCCAAGCGATTCTCTTAAGCTGTCTGGTATCTTTTCTCTTTGCTTCCCTCTATCTCTTCGTCCCTCAATTTTCCAAGTTGTTACAATATATTCCAGCCGTTCTCTTCTCATTACATGGCCAAAAAATGATGATTGTTTCTTCCTAATATTGGAAATTAACTCTTTTTGCATTTGTCTCTTTCTGAACGTTTTCATTACTCTTCTGAGCTATCCATGGTATTCTCAACATTCTTCTGTAAAACCACATTTCAACAGACTCCAGCGATTTTCTAGTCTGTTGTCCTATTGTCCATGATTCACATCCATATGTTAAGACTGGCTGTACATAACATTCAAGAACTCTTTTTCTTGTTTCAATTGTCAAAATGGATTGCATAATACCTTCCTCATTTTTTGGAAAGCTGCTTTGGCCTGAGCCATTCTGCATCTCACCACTTTTGCACACCTACCATCTGAGGTTAACATTGTTCCCAGATATTTAAATTCATTTACCTGTTTTAATATTGTTCCACTTGTTTTTATTTTGCACGGAGGTGATGTCTTTTTCTTTATTGATACCATTCCTTCTGTATTTTTGCTATTAAGGCTGCGTCCTTTATTTTTGCTTTCTTTCACTATAATGTCTAACATTTCTTGTAACTCATTTTCACTCTTAGCGATTAAGACTGTATCATCAACATACCTTAGATTATTTATATTATGACCTCCGATTGTTATTCCAGGCATGCCCCTTATGGATCTTAAAATTATCTCACTATAAATAGTAAACAAATCTGGTGACAGCACACAACCTTGCATAACACCCTAATTTATTTTTTGAAACATTCCCAATTGGTTTCCAGTTCTTATGGCCGCTGTTTGTTGCCAGTGCATGTTCTTTATTATTCTTAGATCTTTGCTGTCTACGTTTATGCTTTCTAAAATTGTGATTATTTCTTGGTGCTTTACTTTGTCAAATGCCTTGGTGTAATCTATGAAACATAGGTATAGATCTGTTTTCACCTCGATGGCTCTTTCTACTAAAGATCTTATGATAAAATGGCATTGCTTGTTCCCTTATCTCTAACAAAACCACACTGTTCGTCGCTAATTTCTGGACTGATTTTGTTTCGCACTCTTCGCATGATGATTCTTAGTATTTTCTTAGTCATATGACTTATAAGGCTTATTGTGCGATGATCATCGTATTCAATTGCCCCAGATTTCTTTGGTAGGGCTATGCATATTGATTTGAGCAGGTCGCCTGGTATATATCCGGTGTTGTAGATATCATTCAATATTTTTGTTATTATTTCTATTCCAAAATCACCTATTGCTTCAATCTCTTCTTTAGTTTTATTATCTGGTCCAGGAGCTTTTCATGCTTTCATATTGTGCAAGGCGTCTTCCACTTCTTCTTTGAGTATCTCTGGTCCTTCTCCATTATCCTTAATATTTACTTCTGTTCGTTCATCATTATAAAGATCTTTAATGTATTCTATCCATCGTTCCCTTATGCTTTCTTGTTCAATCAACAGTTTTTCCTTCCTTTGATCTTAAACATCCAGTTTTTGATTGCGTTTTTCTTCCTGTTAATTCTTCAATTTGTTTGTATGTAGCTTTGGTATCTCCTTTTTGTTGCATTTCAATCTCTTTGCATCTCTGCTTTAGCCATGCTTCTTTTGCTTCATTGCATTTTATTACAATTTCTTTATTTAATCTCTTATACTAATTTTTATTTTCTTTATTCTTCTTCTTGAATCCATTAGCTGAAAAATGCCATCTGTCATCCATTTCTTTCTTGAATTTGCCCTCACTGGTGGTATGAACTCTTTTGATGTTTGTTGCATTGAATTTTTTTAGCATTTCCACTGTTCATCAATGTTTTGTATCTTCTCTATTGCATTGTACAGGTTCTGAATTGTGTTGTTATATTCGTCTTGCAACTTCTTGTCTGTTTGAGTAAATCTAAATTTATCTTGATGTTAACTGAGGCTCGTTTTGTTGCTTTTAATTTTACTCTTAGCTTTCCCACAACTGGTACATGATCACTATTGCAATATGCCCCTGGCCTAGTTTTCACACACACCAGACTGTTTCTAAATCTATTGCTTATCATTATGTAATCAATTTGATTACGTGCGTTATCTCCTGGTCTTTTCCATGTCAACAGACGTCTTGGATGGTTGCTTAAACCAGGTGTTTCCTTCATCATGTTGTTTGTTCTTGCCCAGTCAATAAGTTTTTCAATTCTTTCATTCCTCTCGCCTAAGCCATAATGACCAACTACTTCCTCAACTCTTTCCTTTCCTACTTTTGCGTTAAAATCCCCTAGAACTATGGTGTTTTCATGTGGTTTGCCTTTTATGAAGTGTATTATTTAACTCGTCGTAAAATGTATAAGTTGTTTCCTCTAGACTGTCTGCTGTTGGTGCATAAACTTGTATAAAATGTATATCTATTGTCTTTCCATTCAATTTGACTAAAATGACTCTGTCAGATATTGGGTAAAAGCATTAAACTGTTCTTGCTCTTTCTGCATCCAAGATGATACCTACTCCTCTTTGGTGTTCAGTACCTCCATAATAGATTATTTTATGTTTATCAGAATATATCTCCTCTGATCCAGTGTATCTCATTTCGCAAAGTCCCAGTAAATATAAACCCAATCTTTTCATTTCCTGTATGATGTTTTCCAGTTTACCCTTCTGCATGAGTGTTCTCACATTCCAAGTACCTATCTTTAGAGTTTGTTTTATCTTTATTTTGCTTACAGTAGCTTGATGACGATCGGGTATCACCTGTAGCACATGATGTCCCCTACCAAACGAGGGTTTTCCATTGGAATCCCCATTAACGTTGTTGTCGTTATTTCTATTGTTGTGGCGATTCATGATTGTACAAGAAGTTACGACGGTGGTTTTCTGTTGCCTTCCGTCGGTTTGTTTACGGTTGGCTCCCTAGCCTTTGACTAAAATGTCTCACCCACAAGGCAGTGGGGTTGTTTTACTTCGGAGTACCCTCCCTTAGCCTTTTACTCTCCCGAGCATACATGCAAGGCAGCAGGGCAGCCGCAAGTTGTACTGTTTACTGTAGTAGGTAACATTACCCGACCCGACATACCATCAATGTACGTGGAGTTTAATCACCCTTGACGCGTCACGGATCCAGTGAGACTTTCTTCGTTTTGGAAAGTTCAAGTGAATCCCTGGGGCAGATGTTATGCTTTCCGATATATATTGTATGTTGTGCTGATGATCATCATCATGTGCCATACGGGAGGCGACGCGATCATGTCCTTCCGCAATCTTCTATCCACAGTACATCGTATCAGTTCTGTTGTTGACTGTTTTCCATGCCATGACACAAAGCTATCTAGTATCTTCTCTCTTTGTCGTCCATGATCTCTCTTTCCCTGCATCTTGCCAGTTGTAACCAAATACAACAACTTTCCCCTCCTCATGATGTGCCCGAAACGTTTTTTCGTTGTGTCGATTTTTACCTTCTGATGAGTTTTTAGGAGCTTCCTTTTTGTGTTGGCCTCCTTTAGAATGTGTTAAGGCAAAGAAATACAAATGAATGCATAAAAATGCGAAGACCCCACGAGCATGAATGTATCACACTCATACACATAGTTTCCTTTTGGTTGCACCTTCCCTTTAGCATAGCCTTCATATTTGGGATCTTTGGTCTATCTACTATGCCATGATATTTATAGTTCTTCTCCTCTAGTCCCTTATGAGACACTTCGGTGTTCTCCTCTACACCTTTTTTCTGTGCTCCTTACCCCTCATTTGTTTTTGTTTTTATTGTACCCCACTCTCAGACACCTCACTCTTACCGCCGTTTGAGCACCTTTAGTCTACTGTTATATTCTTTCTCCTTTGTGTTTGCACACTGACCCCTGTGTAAACTCCTCTGGTTCGGTGTGCATGTGCGCACTTTTTTGCACATTCACGACAGCCACACTTTTGTTAACATTTCCTTTTCATACACACAGGATAGACATATTTCGAAAATTTTTGTTTTGAATGTTTTGTTATTAGTTTTGTGTGTTTGTTTTTTTTTTTTTTTGTTCCTGCTGAAGGCCTATTGGGTCGAAACGTCGTTTAGTCTGTGTCGTCCACTTATCACGTAAAGCTTCTAACATACAATTTTTTTGGTATTTTTTAATTTTTCTTTTAGAATGTCTTCGTTAGTCTTGTTAGCTGTCCAGGGAACATTCAACATTCTTCTGACAAATACCACCACTGGGGTCTCTATTTGTCTTTTCATTTATTTATCTACTGTCCATGATTCCCTTCCATAGGCTTGTGAAGATAGTAGCATCATACAGTTTTGAGGGACATGGGTTATGAAGCCTGTGGTAACGATCTTGATCAGAAGTTGCTGTTTGTTCCCTGTTTTCCTCAAGTCAGAAGTTGCTGTTTGTTCCCTGTTTATCTCAAGTCAGAAGTTGCTGTTTGTTCCCTGTTTATCTCAAGTCAGAAGTTGCTGTTTGTTCCCTGTTTATCTCAAGTCAGAAGTTGCTGCTTGTTCCCTGTTTATCTCAGTCAGAAGTTGCTGTTGTTCCCTGTTATCTCAAGTCAGAAGTTGCTGCTTGTTCCTGTTTATCTCAAGTCAGAAGTTGCTGCTTGTTTCCCTGTTTATCTCAAGTCAGAAGTTGCTGCTTGTTCCCTGTTTATCTCAAGTCAGAAGTTGCTGCTTGTTCCCTGTTTATCTCAAGTCAGAAGTTGCTGCTTGTTCCCTGTTTATCTCAAGTCAGAAGTTGCTGCTTGTTCCCTGTTTATCTCAGTCAGAAGTTGCTGTTTGTTCCCTGTTTATCTCAAGTCAGAAGTTGCTGTTTCTCCCTGTTTATCTCAGTCAGAAGTTGCTGTTTGTTCCTGTTTATCTCAAGTCAGAAGTTGCTGTTTGTTCCCTGTTTATCTCAAGTCAGAAGTTGCTGTTTGTTCCTTTTTATCTCAAGTCAGAAGTTGCTGTTTGTTCCCTGTTTATCTCACGTCAGAAGTTGCTGTTTCTTCCTTGTGTTCGTCTCACGTCAGAAGTTGCTGTTTCTTCCTCGTGTTCGTCTCACGTCAGAAGTTGCTGTTTTCTTCCTTTGTCCGCTCACGTCAGAAGTTGCTGTTTCTTCCTTGTTTCGTCTCACGTCAGAAGTTGCTGTTTCTCCTTGTGTTTTGTCTCACGTCAGAAGTTGCTGTTTCTTCCTCGTGTTCGTCTCACGTCAGAAGTTGCTGTTCTTTCCGTGTGTTCGTCTCACGTCAGAAGTTGCTGTTCCTTCCTTGTATTCATCTCACGTCAGAAGTTGCTGCTCCTTCCTTGTGTTTGTCTCACGTCAGAAGTCTGTCACTCTCCTACTTCCATGCCAGTATTTACTGCAAGCTGAAATTAAATCTCTCTTTGGTAATTACATTTATTTTCAGTTGATGATGTTTATATCAAGCACCCTCATAACAAGTTTGCATACGTATTTATAATGTAAGGGAAGTCTTCCCTTGCTCTTTTGTCAACGCTGCTACTTCATGTTCCTATGGAAAAGCGACTAACGTGACTCAGCCAAACTGACGACGCTGATATGCAAATAATGAGCATTCTTGCAATCCTAGGACAAACAGGCACATCTTTGTATATCACTTTATTGTTTGTCACTTCATTTGATGTCCACTTCATTGTTTGTCATTTCATTATTTTCTAATCAACTTGATGTCGCTTCATTCAAGGAAGCACCAGCTTTACCGCAGCATCGCAATTATTTGCCTATTTCCTTGTCGTTTCATTATTTGTCGATCTACTTGATGTCACTTCATTGTTTATCATTTCATTATTTGTCGATCTACTTGATGTCACTTCAATGTTTGTCATTTCATTTATATGTCGATCTACTTGATGTCACTTCATTGTTTATCATTTCATTATTTGTCGATCTACTTGATGTCACTTCATTGTTTATCATTTCATTATTTGTCGATCTACTTGATGTCACTTCAATGTTTGTCATTTCATTATTTGTCGATCTACTTGATGTCACTTCATTGTTTGTCATTCCATTATTTGTCGATCTACTTGATGTCACTTCAATGTTTGTCATTTCATTATTTGTCGATCTACTTGATGTCACTTCATTGTTTGTCTTTTCATTATTTGTCACTTCATTGTTTGTCGCTTCACTAACTTTTACTTCATTTTTAATTCTTTATAAGAATCCAGAGAGCCCCATAACAACAGCAACATATGAAATAATATATGTGCATGCATGTGTATGTGGCGTATTTTTAACGGATGTTGCATTTTAGAAACTATAAAACAAAATCAACAAAAGCAGATTCTTAAAAAAAAACCTCACCGATACGTGTCATTCTAGATGCCCACTGTTACCGTCGGACTACGATCAGTGCACAACAAAGCCACATGCACTTTACAAGTTTGCTTTTTGCCAAATCTGGAGCTAGACTTTGACCCATTGCCCTTGTATTTCGACGCCTATGCCTGTATAACTATTGAAAGAAATAATATTTTGAATTTTGAAACGGTATTTTTTTAGATGAGAAATACGGGAGAAAGAAAGAAGGATGGAGAGACTGACAGAGAGAGAGAGAGAGAGAGAGATGAAAAAAAATAAATAGTACGAAGTATATTTTAGGACACAATTATTATCACTTGTCACATACGAACGTTTCTACTCAAGTAAAATTGAAGACAAGTTTTAGTGATATAACTGCGTTATAAATATCAGTTAGACGATAAAAGAACTACTTAACACGTCAGTTGTGCCGCCTGACATGCAGGCTGTTTGTTGAGAACAGCACAGAAGATTTTTCTGATTCAGAATTCAGTATGACTCGTCAGTGCATATCAGTTTTCGCCCAAGCGTTTTGTTTGACCGTCCAAACATGCTGACAAAATGTACATATCTTATGACACAGTCGAGAGAAATTTCTTAGGGATAGATTTGCAATATTTTGTGACGGAATGTTGTGTTTAGCTTACGCTGGATTTGAAGTAAGAGCGCGTGACGTTGCAAAGTGTGTGTCCTTGCTAGATATACAACAGTCGATAGAAGCGAGAAACATGTCTATACGGATTAAACTGGCTTGTGTTTTGAAATGTGGAATTAATCTGTGATTCGTTTGTTATAATATATTAACTCGTATTCGTCTGAGACGATAGGGAGTTTAGTGCACGAAGGTTGTGATAATAAACTGGCACACAGGGTGTCATCTAATACATAAGTTGTGATAATAAATGAACTAGCAGGTTGTTATAGTAAATGAACTAGCAGGTTGTTATAGTAAATGAACTAGCAGGTTGTGATAATAAATGAACTAGCAGGTTGATATAATAAATGATCTAGCAGATTGTTATAATAAATGAATCTAGCAGGTTGTTATAGTAAATGAACTAGCAGGTTGTGATAATAATGAACTAGCAGGTTGTGATAATAAATGATCTAGCAGGTTGTTATAATAAATGAACTAGCAGGTTTTATAAGTAAATGAACTAGCAGGTTGTTATAATAAGGAACTAGCAGGTTGTTATAATAAATGATCTAGCAGGTTGTTATAGTAATGAACTAGCAGGTTGTTATAGTAAATGAACTAGCAGGTTGTGATAATAAATGAACTAGCAGGTTGATTATAATAAATGATCTAGCAGGTTGTTATAATAAATGATCTAGCAGGTTGTTATAATAAATGATCTAGCAGGTTGTTATAATAATGATCTAGCAGGTTGTGATAATAAATGAACTAGCAGGTTGATATAATAATGATCTAGCAGGTTGTTATAATAAATGATCTAGCAGTTTGTTTATTAAATGATCTAGCAGGTTGTTAAATAAATGAACTAGCAGGTTGTGATAATAATGATCTAGCAGGTTGTTATAATAAATGATCTAGCAGGTTGTTGTATAATAAATGATCTAGCAGGTTGTTATATAAATGAACTAGCAGGTTGTTATAATAAATGATCTAGCAGGTTGTTATAATAAATGAACTAGCATTTGTATAATAAATGATCTAGCAGGTTGTTATAATAAATGAACTAGCAGGTTGTTATAATAAATGATCTAGCAGGTTTTTATAATAAATGAACTAGCAGGTTGTGATAATAAATGAAATTAGCAGGTTGTTATAATAAAGAACTAGCAGGTTGTTATAATAAATGAACTAGCAGGTTGTTATAATAAATGAACTAGCAGGTTGTTATAATAAATGAACTAGCAGGTTGTTATATAAATGAACTAGCAGTTGTGATAGTAAATGAACTAGCAGGTTGTTATAATAAATGAACTAGCAGGTTGTGATAATAAATGAACTAGCAGGTGATATAATAAAGGAACTAGCAGGTTGTATAATAAATGAACTAGCAGGTGTTGATATAATAAAGGAACTAGCAGGTTTTTTATAATAATGAACTAGCAGGTTGATATAATAAAGGAACTAGCAGGTTGTTATAATAATGAACTAGCAGGTTGATATAATAAATGAACTAGCAGGTTGTTATAATAAATGAAACTAGCAGGTTGATTATAATAAATGAACTAGCAGGTTGTTATAATAAATGACCTAGCAGGTTGTGATAATAAATGAACTAGCAGGTTGTTATAAATAAATGAACTAGCAGGTTGTCATAATAAATGAACTAGCAGTTTGTGATAATAAATGAACTAGCAGGTTGTTATAATAAATGAACTAGCAGGTTGTTATAATAAATGAACTAGCAGGTTGTGATATAAATGAACTAGCAGGTTGTTATAGTAATGAGCTAGCAGGTTGTTATAATAAATGAACTAGCAGTTTTTTATAATAAATGAACTAGCAGGTTGTGATAATAAATGAACTAGCAGGTTGTTATAATAAATGAACTAGCAGGTTGTGATAATAAATGAACTAGCAGTTGTTATAGTAAATGAGCTAGCAGGTTGTTATAATAAATGA